>JBAJHX010000049.1:15066248-15087295 GCA_037176925.1 Amniataba percoides
TGTTTATCCTGTTCGGCCCGCGACCTAAAGTGTGCTTTGAGTTTTGGCCCCCGGTGCAATTGAGTTGGACACCCCTGGTCTAAAGTTACGTTACAATCTGTTCACACATTTGCACCAATAAGTGATTTAAAAGTGATGCAAGTCAAGATTAATTATGAAATGACTTTAACTTTAAAATGATTTAATAATTTCAAAGCAAATCAATCCGTAACAGTTTAAAAAAAAAAAAAAAACAACTTTTTTTTCTCCTTTAGACAGAAACTGGGAATGCCACCAAGAACGAGAACAGCAACATCACATTTCTCCGGGGAGTTTTTCACAGCTGAAAGTGAATGTATTATGTGTGTCCTGTTAGCTAGAGTTGAGGCTTATGAGAATTCATTTTGAGAAGATGAAAGTCAGACAGGATATGTTAGACAGAGGGTGGCAGATGTAGGAAATGGGGTTGCCTTGTTATAGGTAATGTCCTGTGGGAGTGTGTCTCTGAGAGAGAATGTATCATATGCAGACTGTCACTCAAGAAAAACAGAGCCGGGGCTGCACAGAATATAGAGGCTTGGATTAAAACGGGGCGACGTTTAATATTAGGCAAGTGTTTGCACACCTGTGACTTCACTAAAATCAACTTTTAATCAAGAGAGAATGGCCGAGTTTGATGTCTCGTCTTTATCATCCTTTCTTTTTCTTGCGATTTCAGTACTTTCTCCACAGAGCTATTTTTTTCGGTCTCTGATGCACACTGGTTGCTGGGTGATCCGAGTGTGATTGGCACTTGGATCAGAAATAGATCTCAGAGGCATGAAGAACATCACACCCTGGCACTGGAGGTGGGAGAACCAAGTTTAATTAGTGCGAATTTACCCACATGAATTCCGGCAGACCTGCACCCATGCAAATACACACACACACACACACACACATACAATCGAGAACTTTTTCTTGGATCCTGGCACATCCGCAAACACGCTTTCATAGATCCCACGCACGCACATCACACAGTCACGCAGCATCATTGTCACGGTTATTTAAGTGTCAGATCAGGAGTCTGAAAGCTTAATTGCCAGTGTCAGACGTTACATTTATGCGCGTGTGTGCGTTTAAATCTAAGGGTGTGAGTCAGAGTGTCAGTGATATTATCAGCACTTTCTGACATCATCTTATTTCCTGAGATCACAAAACTTTAACTTTCTGTCAAGTTCGGAAGAGATAAGTGTTACGTGTCCACGACCAAGACTAAAATTAGATGCAGTACGGTTATTTGTCCGAGATAAGAGATATCTGGGACTGTTTATTCAGTCTTTCACTGCCTCGCTTCCTCAGGATTTCTGACTTTTACATGAGCAGGTGTGCCATCCCACTCCTGTAGACTCTTTAATCATTCCCACCTGCAACAAGGCTTTGTACTGAGAGGCATAAGAACGCAGCCCATATGGATTCAATCTAAAGATATGTTGTAATACGTGCAATTATTTATTAAAATAACCGGGAAATACACAATAAAACACCAATATGCCTCAACAACGTAAAACAAACAACAAAAAAAGACAGCTCGATGCAGTGGGTAACAAAAGGGTTTTTTGTTTGAATATTCTTTCTTTTTTTTTTTGTCTTTTGCCATTTTCAATTGTAAGAGACACAAAGCAGATGCTGGAACATCAGGCACCAGAGCAGCAGTGATAGTTGTCGTTTACAGGACTGATTTGGAATAACAATGGCAATTTCATTTACTATTCACAACATTTTCTGTGACAGTGACAACAGCAGTGGACTAAAAAGAGAAGAAAAGAGAGAGAGGAAGAGGTTGGACAAGTGAGAGATGCAAATTAAACTGGAACTTTATTTGGTACCACGTTTGGAGGCGATTTACTGGAAAACGTGTCCTTACATGCATGGTTAAGCCCAGTAATGACAGCCACTCATAATTTCATATATTTCATTCACCCTGTGTCCGTCCCGCGATGATATGGATGTAGTTTTTATCGGCCCCATATTCCAGCAAATTGGACTATCATGTTAAAGTGCTGACTTTGCTGATCTGAGGATGTTTACATCCAACAAACAAATGTACTATCTGTAGACCTTTTTATAATGTTCCACAAGTTTAACGAACCAAAAAGTTTAACATATTAAAGTTAAGTAAGTCTGTGTATTTCATATTTTGCAGTTCTTTTAAGTCAGAGATTGTAGTGTATGATCTAAAGGCAGTAGCATAGTATGGTAAGGTGGCATGTTCCCTGATGATTCACTGTCTGGCCTGTACTATCACCAATCTTCTCTGCTTGCTCGTTTAAATTGATTTTTGCCTGCAGTTTCTTCTTCATATGAGAAACAGATGCTCAGGTGGATTGAGGCGATTTGTCCGTATGTTAAGGTCACTTTTTAAAGCCTGTACTGTCCTGAACATTTGGTATTATGTAAAGAAAGTGTGTAAGTCCTGCACTAATTATCCAATACAGGTGTAAAATGTACTTTTGTCACTGTTTCATTTAAATTCCTATAGAATATAGTTCAGAGCTAAACAAAAGAAAATGTGTTAGCATATATGTTAGATTCCCTTTTACCCCAAATCATTTGCTCACACTGTGTTGTAAAGCAGGCAGACCAAATGTTGCTGCCAGTTTCCAGCACTGTCACTTCACTGGATCTTCAACAGAATCACTTTTCTTATCTTCGTATCATTTGCATGAATTTGCAATGGTGTCACCAATATCACTGCATGATTTATAGAAAGGTCAATGGTGACTGAGAAAGTGCATCCAAAAGCGCATCTCATTTTGGGATTTTCCTTCCTCTTAATGGCACCTCTATGTTTCTTTCTCTCTCTCGCTTTGCTAGTGTATATTCATGCTTACATTTACAATATAACCGATATAGACATACACTACACATGTACAAACAAGCACACACATACATGATACACAATATAACCAGAATAAGAGCAGAGGTTAAGCACTATGGATGATTAAAACTACCTACTGTATGTTTGGTCAATAAAAGTCATAACATTTTGTAAAGTTTTAATCTACATAGTCACTAAACTTTCCCAGGACAAAGAAATGCAAAATATGTTGGGTGTGCCTCTTTCCAAGCTGGACAGAGGAGTTCTAAGAGTCCAGGACAAAACAATAAAACTGACAAAAAGTGGACAAACATAAAGAGATCAAACTAAATTAAATAAGACATCTGTTAAAGTTTAGCTGCTGAGCCAGTGCTGGCTTTCACGAGAGCTTGTTCACTGGAAGACAAAAGTCTCTTGTGCAGCTTCTCTGTCCGCTGGTGAACTCAGTGCACTTAACTAACAAATGTACGAACAAGACAAACTAACAATGTCTGTGCGTGTGTTGCCTCTTTTCTGCGGTTACACTTCTCTTGAATCATGTATGTAGAAGTGAGGCTAATTAATATTACCTTCATCCAGATGGGTCGGAGGTCAGAGCAGTGGCCCAATAAGAAGCTGTTAAGAATTTCCTCTGTGTTAATTACTCTTCAGCACATTGAATGCTAAAATTGGAGAGCGTAAACCCAACCTGCCAGCTGAAAGAAATCTCTACACCTCTGCTGCCCTCTGATAATATACTGTTTATTCTTAAAACAACCACAGCAGTACAATTCTAAATATCATGTAAACTTATGCTAGATGATATCACATGACCTTTCAGTGGATTGAAAGAAACTCATTAGCTCACTTACTAACTTTGCCAGGCAGCTGAAAGGCTGCAGTACTGTGGAGAAGGGCAACAGAGTTCAGGAAAAAAAAACAAAGCCGAATTAATGGATATGACGCTTATCTCAAATTCACATTAGAAGCGACACATAAGAGGGGCCTAAGTTAATTTCTCTGATTTTTTTCTCATACCCTTTTTAGTTACAATTTGAAGTTAGCTCACTCGTCTTGCACTTGTATCCTGCCACTGTTCATTTTCCCTGTCCGCTTAGAGCAGGTTGACAGTCACGTCTCCTTTGATGTACACATGTTCCACTTGCAAATTTCTGTTTCCCTGACAGCAAGTTCCTCCTTATTGCTGCTGGAAAAAAAACAGGGGGCCGTTTCGTGATATTTACACACAAGTCTAAACCGCCTCTGTGCAGGCACCCAAGATAAATAAGCAAAGGCCACTAATGCAGTAACAATACTGCCAAGGAACACTCCTTGTAATTTCTGATGGTTTATCAGGCATATCTCAACCTCTAGCTTTTATCCTCAAAAGGATAATGCACCCACAGTTGTATAAATGGATAAAATACAAGATATGATGTGGTTTCAGTGGGTGCCTGTACCCGTGAGCCTTGTTTTTCACTAGATATGAACGACAAAAACAAAGTCATCCACATGTACGTTAGATGCATTTGTGTGGGAGGCAATGACATAGTTAACATCTAATAGGATCTGTCTTTAAGTACGTGATGCATGCTATATTTCATACACAAAGAAATTATAATAACACAACACAAATCACCATGAAAATGCTGATAGATACGCAAACTCTCTCTCTCTCTCTCTCTCTCTCTCTCTCACACACACACACACACACACACAGCTCTATTCCCTGGTGACCTTAGTGGGTGAAAGTTCCTGACACATAAGCACTTTTATGACTGAATGGGCCAACGCAGTCAGGCTTCTGATCAGCAGAGTGGAAGAATTTCATTACAAACAAACTCTGCCCCAACAACACACACAAACACCCACACACACACACACACTCACAAATGCACACGCACGCACAATCACACAGGCGTAAATGCTCATAACTGGAAGCATACGCACACTCACACACACAGACATACTCGCGCTGAGGGACGACGTTAATTGCTGAAGCTGGAATTGGCAGGGAGCGCGACTCCCGAGGAACACTGAGTGACCGATGAGACAGAATCACTGACTGAAGCAAAGAGGAGCAACTTAAAGAGAGGTAGAGAGGGGAAAAGATGGGGCGGGGGAGGAATTAAGGTAAAGTTTGCAGCAGAAAGGTTGGAGGAGAAGGCCGAAGCTTCATCATCATCATCATCATCTCCCAGGGGCGTGGGCTGCAGTGCCTTGATTATGCATTCAGCTCAAAAAAAAAAAACCACACACCCCTCAGAAAATACAGCCCTGTCAGCCTACTTCAGCACACAGCCTGACCTTAGAGCATATGTGTGCATGAGGAAGCTTTTTTTTTTCTAATTTTCAGGAAGTCAGCAATAAAATGATGAGGACAATTAATGAGTTTTGTTGTGCCATAGCTAAATGAGATTTATGATTGAGTTGATTAATCAGGATTAGACATTCAGTGGGTGTGATTAGGGTGTTCATCGGCACTGATGAGCAATTATTATACTTTAAGCACGACTTTAGAAGGCAGAAGTTGTTAGTAAAGCAATATAGCTAATAATCAGAGCCCGTGGCAGACAATCCACTATGTTATTATTTTTAATTTTGTCTTTGCAGATATGCTATCATATTGCAAATATCTCATTTTAGGATAAAGGGTGTTTGTATGTGTGTGTGTGTGTTTGTTTGAATGTGTCTTTGGTTAGCTAGTAAAATAGTCAGAGCATACTTCATGGTTAAGACAGAAGCTGTTGTTTGCACACACTTTTAAACTAACCACAGCGTGTTTTACGTGCTACATTCCACATACAGTAGAAGCCTTTATTCCCTGTATCGACAAGTGTATATCTTACTGCAGTTTTTAGTCCAGACAGACAGCAGTGATGTCAGTCTGTCCATCTGTTGTTCCCAAAAGCTGTTATAAAACTGGATGTGACTCTTTCTCATCAGAGACTTTTTCCAAACGGCTTTTGATGAGTCTCTAATTTTCCTTTGACCAACGTGTTGGTCTGTGGCCAGTTCTCCTCTCAAATTTGCTGTCAGTATTCATGAGCATCAGGGAATGAATCCGAACATGTTTGTTGACCCTTTCACTATTTCTCTAGAGTCACCATCGGGCCAAATTTTCCACTTTTTCCACCAGAAAGATAGGTCAGATTTAGCCTTTGAAACAAGGACAGAAACAAAAACTTTCTTTAAATTTCCTTAAAAGCACAGTGTTCGACAAATTTACAGCCAAGAAATCTTTAAAACTGAACTCTCAGCGTCATAAACTGATGATCTAAGTTAGCCTCATTATTCTTTTCTCCTCCTGTACTTTACTTTTTTCCTTTTCACACCACAAACTCTACAAACCCCACCAGCGGGAGCATGGCTGCAGGAATAGTTCAGCGCTTTGGGAAATGTGCTTATTCACTTTCTTGCCAAGAGTTAGATGAGAAGATCGATACCACTCTTGGAATGTGTCTGTAAATACGAAGCTGCCACCAGCACCCGCATGGCACACTGGCTGGAAACAGATAGCCTGGCTATGTCCGAAGGTTAAAAAGGTCCACCCACCAGCTGCTCTAAGCTCACTATGCTTGTTTATTCTGTACAAAAAAAAGGACAAACTGCAGTTTTAAGTGGATTTTTTGCACCTTTGGAAGGAAACAGGTTACTTGTTTCCCCATTTTCAGTCTCCAAACTAAACTTATCAGCTGCTGGCTGTAAGAACATAAGCACAGACATGAGACTGGTATCATCCTCTAATTTAATACTTGGCAAGAAGATGATTCAGCATGTTTCCAAAAATATTGAACTTTTTCCTTTAATGTATTTCTTTACAAATTAGGCTGAAAGCTTCACAAGAGTTGGATTTAAAGTACCTGTCATGTCGTTGTTTGAGTGAAATGTCATTTGTATTTCCCTTGCTTGTCTCTGTATCTGTCTCTGTGTTTTTGTGCCTCTGTCTTGTCTGTGTGTGTCTATTTGGGACAGAATCCATAAAAGTTGCATGGTGATTTGCATTTTGCGTGCACCTCTCTGTGAACGTGCTCTGTTTGCAACTGGACTAACTAACTGATTAGCTGTAACCACTAACAGACAGCAATCGCCTCACCACAGACTTGTACAGCAAAGAGGAAAACATCACAGTAATGCCGATGGGTGGAGACATCCACAGCCCACGCTACCCCAGCGCTTACCCCCGCAATCTGCTGTTGTCATGGAAACTGCTGTCACCACCGGGGAGCCGCATACACCTGGAGTTTGACGGACACTTCGGCCTGGAGGAGGCTGAGAATGGCGTGTGCAGGTAAAAGCACGAGACTCATGAAGGGAAGACTGAAAAAAAAAAAACAGTGATGGCATTCAGGGGAGAAGATTAGAGAAGATTTTCAAAGGGAGAGAATGACAATACCTGCATGGAGGGAGGAAGCACTGATGAATTACAGATGGCTGTAAAGGGGAAAAATCAGATGGAAGAAGCAGTGATTAAAGAACCAGAATGTGAAATGTGAAATGATGGAGGGGATGGCTCGGAGTGACAAAGCCGAGAGGAAGAGTTTACGGAGTAGAGTCTCGGGTTGAAAGGACATAACAGCAACAATAAAATACGTGAAAATGATTTGTTAATGCACATTAGTGCACCAACAATAACCTGTGATTGAAAGGATGCGAGAGCAGAGATTAGAAAAAGGTGGAGGGGGTGGAATGACTATGAGAGAGATGGATTGTGGAAGTTTACTTTCTTGGCAAGAAGTATGAGAAGTTTGTCCTTGAGGGTTGAGGGGAGAAAATAGACTTTTTAATCCCCGTATGCAACTCAGGCGTCTTTGTAAGCACTTTGCTGAAAAGACAATGGGGAGCAGAAAGGGGAAAGGGAGGGGGGGGCAGATTTGGAAAGGTTGGAGGAGTGAGAAAGTGGCTTTGCCCAGTTTGTCAAATCTGGTCGGTCACATTGTGTGTATTTGTGTGTGTTTGATTGATGGGCCCACTAATTGACTGGGGCAATGTTGCCTATAAGTTTCCCAAAAACTTTTCTTGCAAAAGGCTGTCCAGTACTTTGGCAGGGTTGTCTAGTGATTTGATATCACACCATAGTCTTACATTGGTCTCATCACAGGTTTGATCACTACAGATGAAGTATGTTGAGGCCCTGAAGTTCACCTAAAATGAAGGAATTAAGTGAACACAATGTTTTTAAAGGAAAATTAGGTTATCACAAAGGGGGTCTTTTTCATTTTGTAGATCAGGCCGTCATTGTTATCTGTAATGATAAAGTTATACTCAACAAAGTAGTCACTTTGTAGGAGTAGTATGTGTCAACATGAGGCAGGAGCTACAGGCCCATTAGCTTAGCTTAGCATAAAAAACAGAAACAGGAAGAAATAGTTAGCCTGGCTCTGTCCAAACTTAACAAAATCCTCCTACCAACACCTCTAAAGCTGACTAGTTGACAAGTTATATCTCGGTCGTTTAATTCATACCATCTGTCGTGAAATCTACCTGTTTCCTTCTGTTTCTAGTCTTTATGCTAAGCTAATGGGCTACTAGCTTCAGCTTCATGTTTAGCATAAGTATAATAAACATGAGAGTTGTATTTATGTTTCAACTCTCAGGGAAGCGTTTTAGCATGTTTCATAAAACTGGAAAAACTGGACAGGAAAACTCAAATACAGCAGATCAAAGCTGTTTGCTGTACTGTGGTCTGCAGTTTGAGTCATAATTTTAAAGTTTACTTTTGTTTTCTCATTTCGGAGTCACTAAATTCCCAGAAGTCAGTACTCACAATAGCTTAGTGAGTGCGAGGTTAACTTAAAAAGAAGTCTGTTATTGCTTACCTAAATGTTTTTTTTCCTCCATTTGTTAGGACACACACAAACACACACACACACTCTCACACAGTCTCGACTACTGTTTCTTGACTTTCTCTACCTCTCTCTCTCTCTCTCTCTCTCTCTCTCTCTTTCTCTCTCTCTCGCTCCAGGTATGACTTTGTCGAAGTGGAGGACCAATCGGAGACCAGCACTATAATTTGGGGCCGCTGGTGTGGGCAGAAGGCGCCGCCTAGTCTCAACTCCAAAACCAACATGCTCAGAGTCACCTTCAAGTCTGATGATTACTTTGTCGCAAAGCCGGGATTCAAAGTGTACTACTCACTGCTGGTGAGATGTACACTCGCACCCGCTATAACACATACACACAGAAACACACACACAGAAACGCACACACAGCTGATGACGAATCATAATCCGTTATTTGGGACACAGCTTAAAGTTTTTCAGTATTTTATGACACCTCGGGTTCAGCTGCGATGCTCCAGGTAAAATGCCTCCTCCGCTCTTGTACCCCTGCTTGGCAATGAAAGAGAGGGATGCGATGATGGGCGGAGATAAATAGATGGGAGAGGAGGAAGCAAGGGAGAGCAGGTGGACCTAGTAACTGTCGGTAAAATGACTAAATGCATTAGCCAACTGTTCTTTTCTCACACGTCCACTCGACAGTAGAGGAGAGATGGACGGATAGGGGGGAGGACGGTGGGAGGGAGGGAAGGAGGGAGGATGAGAAAGGGTTCTCTTAAAGGCTGTCAAAGGAACAGATAAGGAGATTAGCTTTGTCATTCTGACAGGAAGAGGAAAAAAGAAAGAGGGACTCTGATTTGAAGATGTTCTCCCACCCTATAATCAGAGGGGAAAGGGGAAGAGAAAGAGCAGCGTAGAGACAGAGAGGCATTTTCAGATGTTCCCCGGCTCCCTCTTTTATGAGTGCAGAGGAGAGAAAGGGGAAGACACACGGCATTACAGATGGGGTTGAACTGCTGGCATCGCTTATTATCTGAAGAAAAAAAATGAGGGGAAAGAAAAGGTGGTATGAGCACAGATGGAGTAAAGGGCAAGATAGAGCGAGAGAGAGAGAAAGGGAGAGAGATACTGTATTTGCAGGCAATCCCTCACTTTCATACAGTATTTTTGATATTACAGCCTTTGTGGAAACATTTATCTTGGCTCTCATCGCAGTTTGTGCACATCACTCGCAGAAACTCTTCTCAGCACCCAAAAGTCAAAGAAGTACTGAGATTGTTTTACTTAAAGGTTAAATCTGTCATTAGTCAGTGTGTGCTGTCGACCTAGACCAACCAATAATGCATTAGCCAGGTCTTTCTCACTCCCCGACCCTGTCTGTGAGGCTCAGCCCAAAACTCATCAGAACAAATGCCATTCAAACTGGAGTAAATGGTGCATTAGTTAGGGACTATTTTTAGCTGGTGAATTAATACACATTTCACATGGTAGTGCAAAGACATGGCTTATTAATGATTTCAGTGTTTTGTTTCTTTTTGTTTTTTGTTTTTTTTTAACCACAATACTAGAGGCTTTAGCTACTTTCTTATGCTTTACCAATTAAGAATAAGTTACAATATTAAAAATACTCAGTAATGATTCAAGTCTTTCATAAATCTTAAGTAGAAGGTACAGAAATAAAAGTACTCATAATGCAGAATGACCATTGTCAGCATGCATATATTGTGTGTGTGTGTGTGTGTGTGTGTGTAGGTAAAAAATCGCCGCGTTATTCAGATTTTGTCCATCCTCCTTTAAATTCAAATAAACTCGAGACAAACTTTCGCAGAAAAGCAGAAGACCTCAAAGCCTCGAAGCCCCGCGTCACAACAAGTCCATGTGTCCCCGGGTTGCTATGGCAACGCGCAGACCTGGCACACAGTGTAAGGGCCAGCAGAGGAGCCTCACAGCCATGGACTGGATGTTTGAGCCAGATGAGCCCTTAATGACCTCAACCAAAAATACTAGAGAGCGACTCCACCACGTGCAACCCGACATAATGACATCAAAGTGAAAGTGCCTCAAAATATAACTCCCTTATCGCTCTCTCTCAGACTCTCGCTGCTTTTCTCTGTCTTCCCTCCCTCCTCGCCCTTTTGTTATTTCTCCTCTGGTCAAATAATCACACCTCTGTACATTTAAAACAGAATCCAGCTCTTGGGACTTATCTTATTTGATCCCTTTTACCAATTTTTCAAAGAGCTCCCGTGTTGTTGTCTTTCCATCTTTCTCTCTCTCTAACACACACACATAGCTTCCCCTCAGCTAGTCTGGAGCTGTGTGTGTGTGTGTGGCTTAATTTAGCAGGTCTAATTTGTTCTCTCCAGACCTGTCGAACAGATAAGAGGGAGAAGGAGAGGAGGCAGAGAGAGGAAAAGGGGGAAGGAGAGAGAGACAGAGAGAGAGAGAGAGAGGCAGAGAGAGGACGAGGAGAAGCAGCACTGGAAGGAGAGAACAGGTGTCTGAGATGGTATCAGCGTGTCAGCTAATGACTAAAACAACCTGAACTGAGAGAGGCAGAGTGAGAGAGAGAGAGAGGGAGAGAGCGAGGGAGCGAGCAGCATCGATAAGGCAGTGAGATATGGAGTGGACTGAGGTTGACTAGATAAAAGGAAAACCATGAGGGAAAGTAAAACAGCGCCAGCGTGAAAAGGAGAAAAAGGCAGATGGAAGCATACAGAGGAAAGAGAGTGAAGAAAGACCAAAAACACGCCACGTTTTCAGCACCAAACCCCCCTGCCAGTTTGTGTCTCCATGTTTTATGTCCATCATCGCTTTCCCCCAATCTGCCTGAATCTCTGCCGCTCTGAGCTCTTCGCAGGTCCAAAGTCAAGCCACGTCCACATCATATTTAGTCCTATCAGATCTGAAAAGGGTTTTGATCTTGGGTCCGTAGCTTTAGTACTCGGGAGGATCCATACATACTCACTATCAGCTGAGATCACGGTTCGACCGGCAAAGAAATATGTGTTCTTTGAAGCGAAACAGAGAGAACTGTGATATGCAGAGAAAAAAAGCAGTGTATTGCTCTCTCTTTATGACCTTTTATGACTTCTCGTTAATTGGGAGAGCTTCGTTCCACTGCAGTGTTGCCGTTCTCTGTCTGTAGACTTCTGCTGTGTCAGGGATCTTGATCTTGGAGCTACTTGATCTAAAAAAAAAAGCAAAAAAACAACAAAAAAAAAGCTTGAATCAAAAAACAGGCGTAACCATTCTCCTCCCAGGGGCAAACACGTGGTGGTAAACAGCTGAAACAATGGTCAAAGCTAAACTGAAATCAGCCGCCTTTGAATGGTCTGTAGATGAGAGTGCATTGGTGTAAACAAGCAGTGTGAAGACGAGCAAATCATTTGTCTCACTTCAAGTTCACATCCATCTGTATAAAGAATAGAGAAGGTAGCTGCTTAACTCTTACAGTAAGTGTCCAATTACTCCTCAACTGGAGATTTTTAGCTGATACCAAACATCTTCAGATGCACAACTGCTTCTCGCAGTGCTGGAGTGATGCTTGTGCGGATTTGCATGTAGTATGAGAAAACTAAGACAGATTGCAATCAGATCTTTGTTGTGCCTAATGGAGACATATTTGGTATATCATGTTGAAAGTGTAAACAAAAGTGAATTAAAATGCATCTGGAATTTATTCATATAGAAGAAAAGACAAGTGTAAATGGTGTCTAATCAGGTCGACCATATTTCAGATTGCGTCTCATTATCCTTGGGTCTATTTTGGATGGAGTCTCTTCATTTAAAAAAACAAGTTTCACTAAGTTTCCAAAGATTGGGACCTAAATCGACCTTTTTTTCTGATATAAGAAGGCAACTGTTCCCTCTCCAAAGAAACAAGAGCCCATCATCTGCAGGCAACACTCCAGTCAAACAGAGGCCTCACTCATTATTCATGTCACTGTTTTTACCCCCCAAATCATTATTCTTTGATCCTTTTCAAATCTTGTTTTCAGCGAGTGTGATTCGTCATCTGCAGTGCAGGCTCATATGAAGTAATGAGTGCTTTTGATTGCATAAGATAAACATTTTAGGAGCTATGTGGTTATAAAGGCTCAAAGAAACGCTCTATGAGCGCGAAAAATGACCTCATCTTATTTATTGTGACCAGAAGCAGCTTCAAGTTTCTCTTTTAAGGCCTCAGAGCCTTGTTTGTTTGTTCCCAACGTTGATTTTATTGAGTGAGCTCATACAAGTTACATTAATGTATTTTGGCCCGGTGTTCCTGGTAACTGTTGCTAAGCCCGGTGCAATGGGAAAAGCCCATTGATCAAGGAATGTGATCCATTTTAGTTCCTAGAATCCCATTCTGAGTCATCCAACATGTGTGCTTTCCATACAGACTGAACCAATGGATTTTCCATAGAAGTTGAAACTAAAGGCGTACGTGTGTGTGAGAGAGAGATAGAAAGGGAGGACGCTTCATAATACAAGGCTCCAAAGCTTTCAAAAACAAATGTTTTCACAATCACTAAAAAGTATCAAGTTTTGTGATGATAATATTTTACTGTCAGACAGGTTTTTTTGCACCACAGCAGCAGCATTTGCAACATCACAGAAAAAAGTCAAATCAAGGCAAGAATCAAAAACATACACATTTAACATAACATTAAAATCACAGAAGACAGTATTCAAGGCTCTCTCAAAGACTCCATATTTAATTTTACGATTGGTTGGTCTACACTAGTGTGCTTCAGTCTAAGATATTAAATCATGCAACTCTGTACATCCGGTTTGATTGTTAACTATTTGTTTTCACTGTTCAGAGACACAGTTTGCTGGATTATTCTCTGAATTGGTGCGTCAGATATAACAAAAATCTCCAGTGTGTCAATTTAGCAACGTCTTAAGTCCTCAAGAAAACCTTGAGTCCGTGCTGCCAGAATTACAGTGACGACATAGATTTCGCTAATTTAATGAGTCAACTCAAATGTAGGCATCGATCAAAGCAAATTTGAGTAATTACAATGGGCCAAATCTCTGTTTCACCGCTGTTGTAATGTAAATCACCAAGAGTCAGAACAAAAGAACAATAGTTTCATGGCTTTTACTCCAAAATGAGCTCAGAGTCAGACACAGATGAGACAGAGAAAATGTGACCGGTGTGATTTATCTTCTAACTTGAATGTCCTCTGACTGTGTGCGAGATAACTGGTCAAGTGGAGCAGAAGTCGACAGAGAGGTGCTGTTGCCCTCTTCTTCACCATCGACTGCACGCTTAATCCTCAGCTGCTCCAGTGTCCTACTGTACAAAATGGGGGTTGAGAAGGGCAGCTCCCTCGTGTCCCCTCCGCTAGACTGCTACTGTAAATAAGAATTTGTTCCCTCACCACCAGTGAATGTGCGTTTATTGCTTGAATTACTTTTAGCTTCTTCGTAAATCATGCAAGAAAGTGTATTCAAACACAGTTCACCTACAAAATGAGTTTCCTTGACACACACCACCCTGTATGACTTGTAGATTACGTTTTGTTCTTGATTCGATTGCATTACGTCAGTGTCGATGTGCAACCCACTCAAAATGAAGGGAAAAGTTAATTGTTTTTTTGATTGTTCTTCCGTTTGATCCATGTTATTTCCTTTCAGTGAAAAAAATCCCCAAAATAGAAAATCTCATGACCTCATGTGAGAGAGTAAAAGTTTGGTAATGTAGCTGGCAGGTGACTGTGGTCTGTATGCTCTGAAGTTTTCACTTTACATTTCACAACCTCATTAAGTGGCCCAGATGTTTTTGACATGAAGCATTTAACCTTAAAAGGAAATGAGACTAGGAATCTGTAAACATGCATTTACTTGCACACACACACACACTTACAGGAAACCCTGTGACCTCATTCACAGCTGGTTTGGTGTGCGTTTACGTGTATGAGTACATTAATCCAAAGGCCACATGTGAGATTGTGTTAAACAAAAACTTTTGCTCACTGACAGGCTTTGATGTTGACTCTATTACATTAGCAGACACACACTCACATGTGCACACACGCACACAGACAAAGTGGGGGCGCAGTGTCTTTGAAGTGTGGCTGAGACAGATTAACTGTTCCACATTGACCAGAGATGGTATTTAAGACTCTTCAAGGAGAGGGATTCGATAGCCAGTGAGATTTTATGTGTCTGTAGTAAAGAGGGAGATGCCCGGGACGACTTGTGTGTGTGTGAGAGAGAGAGAGAGAGAGAAACAAAGAATGTGTGCATGTGTGCCAGATATGTCAGTGTGAAGAGTGTTTATAATCTAAACATGCTTTGACCAGAGTCTGATGTCTTTCGCACACACACACACACACACACACACACACACACACACACACACACACACTCAGATAAAGAGACACACAGACATGCTGTGACCAGTTTCACTTGAAATTCTTTCAGGATTTTTTGGACACCCTGACAGTCCATCAGTTAGACAGGCAGACAGCTAAATATCTCGGATAACCTTAGATTACATGTGAAGCTCCACCCATCCCCTATAAGCTGCATTCAAAGGCAACTGTTTGAAAAGTGAAAAAAAAGTAAGAGCATTGCAGTGATATATGGAGGCATTTACCTTCAGGTGCCCGGGTTTGTTTCCGATCTGATGATCACAATCTTTTCCAAACCTTCCACAGGTGGTTTCACATTTCCTATCCATTCATCCTCTGTGTGCAGGTTCTGTGATATGAAAATGTGTGTTTGAGTCAGCCACAGCAGGACTACTTGCACACCTGCAGAGCCACTCCAGGCATCACAACTCCATGACACAAGACCTTGATATCTTTAGTCTTACCTACATAACTTGGGAACTATTTGCATTGATTTTATTGTACTCACTGGCCTCATCCAATCATAAGCAAGTTATCACTTATTAAAAAGCTTCCTGATTGTACATTCATCTTTAAGACACTGGAAGAATATCATGAAATACATATATTCATTAATAATCTTTTCATTGCTCGTATTTGTATGGTTTCTCATTCATTGTCTGCTCAACTGATCAGTTATTTCTGCTGTCCGTCCCTGCAGTACGACTCTCCTCTGCCTGCATCCAACACCAACTGGGAGGCTGTTACTATGCCCATGTCGGTGAGTCACGCACACGCATACGGACGTCATGAATAGTTAAAACCCTTGAATGCAAATTAAATAGGCATGCTTGACCTCGCTTGATTATAATAATAGATACTTTTTGGCTGAAGCAGAGATCACACATTAACCACTGAATAGAAGGAATAAATGCGTATGTAATAGTACTCTGCAATAAAACTAGGAAATGTCATCACCATCATCAGGATTATGTTCTTTCCTTTCAAACTAATATCAAAGTTTTGAAAAAAAAAACTTTTGTTCCAAACTTTTATGCAGATGGAAAATAATCCAACCCCGTCATCTCACATTTAAGTGTCTTTTAAGCACACTGGCAACAATGGCTAAATATGACATATGGTCCATTTGCATAGGCTAACAGGCACCCACACACAAAATACATTCACACATGTATGTGCTGTATTTATTATGCATGGAGGGTGAGATGTAAAATGACATGCTTCCTTAGACTAATGTTTTTATTAGTGTATCAGTGTAAGTTGTGTGTGTCTGCGCGTACATGCACTGGGGTTCAGTGACATATGTGAGCATAATCATTAGTGTGCGTTGGGCTGTGCCGCAGTTTTTCTGCATGGATTGATAATGGTGATGCGTGTAGGTGTATGTTTTGCATGTGTATGTGTGGATATGTCACCGCAAATGCAGATGAGATATATATGTGCAGTGCATTGGCCTCTTCCACTTTATATTCAAATGGTGCTCCTGAAAAAGTATCTGCTTTGTGGGTTTTCCAGGTGATTTGTGGTCGTTTTGCATTAATTTCATGTTGTTAACTGTTTCACACTACTGAGAAAATGTGTGATATATTAATTATAAAGAGGATGGTAATTGCTCTCCAGTACTCATTGATATATTGATTTTCAGCGCAATCCTTGCTAGAAATAAAAAAAAAACATATTAATCAATATCTAGTGAAAGTAAATAGAAACTATACCAGAAAAGCTAATTGGGCTGCAATATTTTATCCTAATATTTTGTCTCCAAAAAGTCTAATGAAGCCAGAATATTTTAATTTATATGAGCCACATTTTATAGCATGGTTTAGTGACACTGCAATTATCATTTTTAATTTATACTCATTAAGTCAGTGTATTGAAGCTCTTACAATAGATGTTAACAAATGTTACGTCTCAGTAGTGTACTTTAGCTCGTCTGTTAGCTTTAATGAATTGGAGTCTCCTCCAGGAGCTTCTGACATTGTCTCATCACTTACTCTTGTCCTCTGACCCGTATGGAAGTTAGTGCTGCTTATGGCAGCTAATGCCGCAGGCATGATAGTCCTACATGCCATAGGAATTTGATTGCAATGGCTTCCTAGTTTGATAAATAGCCTTCAGCAGGGAACAGCGGCCATTTAGAAATCATCTATGATATGAGATGGCACTTTTGTCACCCCCACGTTGCTGACAGCGTTCATTCTAGTGGAAAAGTACCAACACAAAGAGAATCACATTAAAATGTAGATGGGTCATAAAAGATTAATTCATTTAAAAGGTAAGAGATCCCATCTTTAACTCTCTTGTTTTTTTGTTTTTATCTCTATCTCAGAACTTTGATATTTATGCAAAGGGTGAATGACTGTTTGAAGGATGTTATGATTTCTAGAATCATCACATTTTAATTCATCTCTCACACACAGATTGCTTACAGGCTGCTGTCACTGGGGTCCACATATGTAGTGAAACACTGTATGGGGTATTTCTGTCACAGTCTACTACAGGCTAGTAACTCAGCACACAAAGGGCGTGGACAGTAATAATGATCACAGTAAATTGTCATTTTTAGACCATTTGGAGGTTTCAGAGCTTTAGTGAGGTCAAATTTTCACTTCCAGTCTAGAACATATGACAGATTTTGAGAGACAGACGAATATAGAAACAAGCTGCACCATGGAAGAAGACTCTGACTAACATCAGATCAAGACATCTCATTAAATATCTGCTTTGCATTTCGCTAAAAGCTTTGTTTAAAGGGATCTCTTAAATGATTGGATGTGTTAAAGGAATCTGAGTCAGCACGGCCCACAGTCACTGTGACCTTTATGTTCATGGTTCTGTCTTTCTCTGTGGTGGTGCCTTCCTTCGTATCTTCAAATAATGGCATGAATCCTTGGGTATCTCTTCAATGCTTGGAAAGAAAAGCAGCACTGACCTCCCATACTACAGCAAATGCTGTAACTACAGAGTGAACAATGAGAGTCTGTACACTGTCAAGGATTGAGTTCAAAAAAGGCGCTGCAGAAGGATCATTCCTTTCTCAGTTTCTGTGTAGTAGCTATTCCTTCCATATTTTGTAAAAAAAAAAAAAGCTGCACAATCAGCTACCAAACACTGCAAAACATCATTGTGCCTTGTCCACTGACTCTCCTGTTACCCTTTAAATGGGGTTGTATTATAGTTCACTGCTGCATAATGGTGGAAGAAATAATAAAGTGTCCCAGAGAGCACATGGCTACCAGTGATTTCCCTAATGAACTGTAGGTAAAATGCTATATGAACAATTTCTAAAGTAAGAATAGGCTTAAATGAATAACTGTATTAAAAATGTAATCTTTACCTGTTGACCTTTGCTCTTTGTAGGATAGCGGTGGAGGGCAGATGCAGCAGTACACAGCAGTCACAGAGGTTCCTGTCTCACTGGAGGATTTGGACCGAACCATAGCTGCCTTCGACACCGTAGAACAGCTGCTCAGATCACTAAACCCGGAAACCTGGAGACAGGACCTGGACAGCATCTACACTCAGACACACATACATTATAGATCCAGGGCGTATCATCTGGCAAGCAGACACAATAAAGGTGAGACATACTTTATATCTTAAGTTTTACAAGCCATACATGAACCTGTCCAACACACAGCTGTACATCATCTCAAACACACTGTTAAACAGGACTGCAGAAGACCTAACCCAAACACATATGTCCCTGCATGACTTTTTACAATAGAAAGATGCTAATTACTATTTTTAGCTCTAAAATAACTTTTGCAAATGGAATATGGCGACACATAACAAGACAGTGCTTATAATAGAAGACTGAAAGTTAAGACTGAGTACATTTAATGAGTAAAGACAGTATTTACTATTTGTCAGATGCTATTCAACTATAAACAAGTACAGCATTAAATACTCAGAAATGCATGAAGTAGCCCCACACTTTGGTGTCCACCACTCCTGAGAAATGCATATAAGCTCCTATAAAAAAACAGGCTTAGGTAGGTCGTTAGATGCTGCAGGTTCATAGTTGATCAACAGTGGTAATACCCTTTCATCTCACACAAAGCACATTAATATAGAATCTAATCATAAATGGGAGTTTTAAATTTTAGTAAATATCCCAAAGTTTCCAGAGATGTAAAATGGTTTATATCAGGGCTAATTACAAAGTGTGCCTCCATAACAAAAAACACTCCTTGATCTTAATATTTCTGTCGGTATAAGGATCATATGGATCAAACAAATAATCAGTGAGGAAATAATGTTTTGCATTCATCTTTAATGTCATTCTTTGAATGTTCAAAGATATGTCTATCAGGAATATTGACTATGACTAAAATATAAGTCCCGCATGATAAAACATACACATATACATGCAGTGACTTTTACAATGAGGCCAGGTGAATGGTATAGTGACACGTGACAAGTAAAGTTGATGCCGAGAGGCGAGAACAGCCATTTTATTGTGCTGCAGATGGTGATCCTCAACAACTCTGCTGCGTTCACAGTATTTCGCTGCAGATTGGTGCAGTCGTTGCTAGCCGGCGTAATAGAGGGGAGGGGAGAGCGTGACACCTTGTGCTGACGGAGAACGACCCACGCAGCAGGAAGCCCATTCTCACTTACCGGGCTATCCTGAAAACTCAGTGGTACATCTTTGCAGTGGGCAAACTGAAGGAAATGATCAGTCAGAGCTGTAATGACTATGGTGGAGCCACGTTGTTGCCTCATGATCCCCTATAGCACATAATGGATTGAGTTCAAACATCTGTGCCACTTTGCGCCTGTGTTGAACTTGAAATGGAGGTGCAGAGAAATGAGAATACATTTTTCTAGATACAAAAGATCATTATGAAAAATGAAACCAGCACCTGCTCCTATTGTGAAGCAACATACCATAGCCTAAGCCGTTACATCATCAAATGAGCAACTTGCCCTCTAGTGGGTCTAAACGTGAGTCAGTGACAGATTTAAGGTGACACAGGACCAGCAGTTCAAGGCAGTTCTTTACTGTGAAGTCAGTGCCAACGACCCACAGCCGCTGAGGCAATAGATTGCGTCCTTAACGGCAGATATGAAATTCTGGCACGTAAATGCTTATTACGGATACACACACATTACACAGTCATGAGAACAGAGATGTGTGTAGGGCGTAGAGAAGCATTCAAGCTACAGTGCTTTCAACCCCAATCTCTCTCACCTGTGCCTCCGTATCTCTCTGCTGCACTCTCTCCGTCTTTATACCCGAGGGCTCTCCTGTTCCTTAGTAAATATTTGTGCTTGACAGCAAATCCATCTCTATTTATCAGTGCATGCGTGTGCTTGGCCGGCACGAGACGGCTCCGTATCTTGGGGAGTTTGCGCATGTTGCAGGACTACATTGAGGTGCATAGGTGCTGCAGGTCTTTGATATACTGTACCGGCGTACCTCTCTCTAATTGGAAATTCAACCTGTGCAGCGGAGCAGAAATCTGCCGCAGTCAGCAGCTTAGCTTTGTTTTCATTAAGACACACACTCAGTTGCTCACACCCTCCCTTTGTTCCAATGAAGGACAGTAAGTCTGATCATAATATTAATTGGGAGACTTTTAAGTCCAAGTACTTCACACACAGGCGGACTCACACATAAATTAAGCTGACATAAACACATCCCAGCCATCCTTGTGTGGAACTTTAGAGCAGGATATATAGTTTTCTATGATTTTCCCACACACACAGATACTTTATACAGATACTACTATTGCTCCTGTCTGAGTAACTGACATTGTCATTCTCGCAGTCTCACATGCTCGTTGTCTTTTTGTCTATCTCTGCCTTTTTTCTCTCCCACACTCCCTGACTGGGATTCACGCTGCAACGATGCTTTTCTGAGGTTATGCGGTTTCTTCTTAAAAAGACACAAGCTTTGCCCTGCAAGTGTGCGCACACGACAAGTATTACACACACACATACAGTAGACACACTCCAACATGACCTGCACCTTCGCCTTCACTCATATAATATAAACTTGCCCCCACGCACACAAACACACACACACACACCTATTTGTTCGCTGCATTTAGTGTAATGAGGCACCACTGAATGTGCCCATCTGAAATAGCA
>JBAJHX010000049.1:15098165-15128536 GCA_037176925.1 Amniataba percoides
ACACACACACACACACACACACACACACACACACACACACACACACACACACACACACACACACACACACAGATGTTTTTGGCTCTACTTCATGCAGCCTCACTTTCCTGTAAAGCTTTTGTCTCCTGCTCTCCTGCGAAGTTTGCTTTCATTTTCTGCGCGTTGCATTGTGAAACACAAATATAAACACAGACGCTCGTACAGAGTTTGTGATCTGTTCAAATCTCACCGAGGATGGTGAGCAGCTAAATCGCCCCGTCATAATTTCAGCAGCTAACGAGCCAGGTTAGGTGTCATTTCCCAAGGTGCTTTGCCACAAAATGTTTAGTCACCATACCAACGACTGTGTTAAGCTTTTATGAAATGTGCAGCCAACAGGAGATGTATGGCAAATGTATGTATTGTAAATGCATGTGGTCTGTGTGTGTGTGTGCGTGTGTATCCTGTGTCTGACAGTTTGTTGGCGTTATCAGCACATTCCACTGTTGCGTGCTCCAAAGTGACATTCCTCTTTTTCCTCATAACTGGTTTGTTTTCTCCTCCAGTTCTCTACGATAGAACCACATTCAGTTCAGCATCATTTGAACCTGCTTCCGTAAATGTTATTTCACGTCAAGTAAGAGCATCGTAAACACACTTTAGACCTTTGAGGAAACTTCAGATTATCACGCTTTCAGTAAGATTTGGTCCAGAGTCCCAGCTTCCCCCTCTGAGGATTGTGGGGATTGTGCTGTCATATTTTCAAGTCGGTGAAAAGTTGTTGGTGTTAGTTTAAGCAAAAACCTGCTCTTCTGTATACAAAAAAATATCCATGACAAAACTGTATGCTTTACTTACATAATTTATTGTGTCTTTCTCTATTGTTTTATTAAAAATATCAATGGTCTTTGTTGGTCCTGATAAATAAAATGTTTCTAGCATTACTGCCTCCAGTGCTTTGTTTTTTTTCTCACCAGAAATATCAGATATTTCACTCTACTGTGTTTTTATACAGTACTTCATGGAACACTTGCCCATTTAATCACCTGTTTAGTAGCAAATATGTGTGCGTGGATGTCAAAGAGAGATGTGGGGAGAACTAAAGTAAGTAAGAAGTAAAAAGAGTTTGGATGCAGAGCAATAGCTGCTTTTGTACAGCATGGTATTGCTTGAAATGACCAGCCTTGACTCAACTCGATTGGTCTTTGGTACAGGGACTATTTTTTTATTTTGTCACTGCAGCTGGTACCCCTCAATGTAGGCAGGATTGTGAGCTCGCACTAAGTAATGTCATCTGCTCTAATGCTATCGTATTTGCCAGTTTCAGTCAGTGGCATGTGGTGTTTCTCCTCCATTACTATCACATCAGCTCACCTGGCTCGCCTCGACTGATTTGCACCAAAATTAGCGGGATTCGTCCACTGGACACCATGAATATCTTGACCGAATGTCATGGTGATCAATCCAGTTGTCCAGGAGACATTTTATTAAAACGGTTGTCACTAAAGTCATCAAAGTCAGGAAACTTCACTAGAACCAATTCATGTGCCGAATTTCATGGTAAACCACCTAATGTTTGTTGAGATATTACAGTCTAGTTCAGACAGTCAACATTCCCATCCTAAGAGCCACTAGCATGGCTGAAAACATACACAGTACATAAAGATAATTTGACAATATACCATTCATATATATTTAACATAGTTTCATTTTCTGTTTTGTTACTTTAAATACCAAACCTTAGCGGACATGATGCATTCGTATTCATCAGCATTAATTGCCCAGACATTCACAAAAATGTGCCACATGGTGAAAGTGATGATGTTGACAATGAACTGAACATACAGAAAAGGGGGTAACTGTTTCAGATGAAGTTATTATTACTTGTGCCTTTTCATTCAAGTCTTTTCTTTATCTCTCAAGGCTGTTTTCTGCCCCAGCGGTTGCTGTGGCAACGCTTCCTGTGCCGTTATCATTACACAGCAGTCTCCCTGGTACAGCCTGCCAGTCACATCCGGCAGGCCACCAACCAACCCGTCATTTGACTTTCCATCCATCCACCCAGCCACCCCTCCATCTATCTGTCCATCCTTTCATCAATCAGCCCGACTATTTTTTGAGTTATTCTAAGAAAAGAGATTCCACAAAACAAAGTATCCTTCTCTCAGTCCCCATGGAGATGAGGGAAACATATAGCGAGATAAACAAGAGTGAGCAGAATTAAGATTATGGTTTAAAAGAGAGGTAAACAGACAGAGAGAGACTATGGGGATGAGCACATCAACCAGAAAAGAGAGAGGGAAGGTCAGAGAGACAGAGAGGGTTTGAACCCATCATTCCTACAAGGCTGTTTTTGTGTTTGTCAGCAACTTCTTATCTTTTCCTTGTGGGTAAACACACACACACACACACACACACACACACACACACACACACACAATGTTACACAATGCTTTGTTTCACAGAGTAGACTGTTCCCAGGCTATTTTCTCCTAAACACACAATCTAAATGGCACTATACTGTATATGCACAGTACCAACGTCATTCTTTACCTGATCCTGTGTTTTTAAACTGTAGTTAAACATGTACTCAGTCTTTTCTGTGCTTCTTCATGACAGTGTCCCACTTTTCCTTTGATCTAACCACGTTTCACATACATTACTTCCATTTCCACAATTTCCTTCTCATTGACTTCTTCCTCTGTTTTCTCATCCTCTCTGCCCCACGATGCTTTCTTTGTCTTTCTTATCAGGACAAATCACCACCCCTCTGTTACCCGGGAAACCAGGAAATGAAACCATAAAAGATGGAGGGAATCATCTGAGGACCTGCATTCAAACCTCTGTCTCGATATCTCTCTCCTGTCTCCCTCTATCATTTTATACTTGTTATATCCCATTTGTCGTTTCCCACATTTCCCTTTCTCTGATGGTGTTACTTTAAGTGCATATCCGGAAGCAGTGTTAATGGGGCTGTCGATTTTCAATCTCACTGTCATGTATTAGTCATGGAGGTGGACTCTAACGTACATAATACCTTCCAGTGCTCTCTGCGCCTCTGAAACCATTTTCACATTTTCTGTCTTTGGTTGGTAATTGTGGAAAGAGCTCAACAATTTACTCTGGGGAGACCAGCTGCACTTAAGAGGAGCTTGTGCCATTTTTGAGGAATTATTATAATTCTAGTATCATTATGATATTATTAAAACAGACTCATACGACCACCTCATTTGACAAGACGTGGATGGATACTGATTGCACCATTTTTATGTTATTACCACTGGAACATTCATCTTCAGTGCCCTCAATAATGATAATCAATATTTTATATAAACAATAGATCAAATTACAACATGCAATAAGCAGTGGTGTTGAACCTGAAGAAAGTTATCACCAGACTCTGCAATACACCTCAGCACTGCAAACTTTAAAGGCGCCTTCTGGGCCCTATCTTTTACATAATCAGAGTTAAAAGCTTTGATGGATGGACGACTGGGTAGACAACAAATTTCAAGAAGACAGTCTATCAAAACAGCAAGGCAAGGGAGGAAGGTAAATTAAATGGGAAAACCCTTTTTGCAATTTGGATGACCTGACCCCTTTAACCACGGCTTAGCTCACCAATACTTCAATTTAGATAAAGGTCAGAAAAAGGAGCCCTCAAGAGAAATCTATCTTTATCCTCCCGCTTCTCAGGCCTTCCACCGGTCTCTGTAGCTGCTGTAATATGTATTTTGCTGTGTATGTATGTATATGTATGTGAGCTGTAGTTAAATCTGGGTTGTTTTTGTCGTGAAAAGCGGGCAAGAGAAGAAAGTTAAGCGCAAAACATGATCTAATTTCGGGTGGAGGCTCATCACAGTTAATCAGCCCGGACATCGTTTGGGATGGAAAAGGTTCGATGAATTGACTAAAAGACAAACAGGCGCAATGAGAGGAAGGTTATACGTGATAGAAAAAGACAGCGCTGGTCCGGGGAGAAAGAGTGAGGGGAACTGACGGGTGGGGGATTAGACACAAACAGACAGGGGAAAGAAAGCCTTGAGACAGAAGGAGGGTTTGAGAGAGACAGACAGACGCAAGAAGAAGCGACACACGGACAGATGATGAGGAGGTGGAGGAGAGCTGATGAAGTCATCGAGGCGTGTAGGAAAAGAATGGTGAGAATATGACCCATAACTGAGACACGATGTAGCGAGACAGCGTTGCCCTGCATCACACGCACTGAGCTGACATATAGCAGAGATGAACGGGAAGAGCACCGTCAATCTGTCCCTTCTTTTTAAAAGAAAAGGCTTCGTCTCTTTTTCTCCGGCCAGAGCGAAACCTACGTCACCGTGACATTATATCGTTGCACCCGATTTTGCCATTCCTGTAGTTATTTAAACACGATTGCTTTATTTGCTCTGCGCACGAAGCACCGATCGTCTCGTCTCTAAGGATTGGAGGTGCGTGGAGTTTGTGTTGGTGAGACTCACTTCTCTCAGGGTTTTTTTTTCTTTTTTTTCCCTTTTTTCTCCTTCTCATATTTGCAAATCTCACTCTAACATACATAAGCAGTCACCCATCCACAACACACACACACACACACACACGATCATTTCTCTGTCCTTCCCGACCTCCAGTCCCATCCGTCCTCCTCGTCCCTTGCTCCCATCTTTCCCCCCTCTTTCACACTTCATTATTGAACAGCTTTCATTTAGGTATGAATATTAGATATTTCTTTTGAATAATGGAGAAAGACCGTATGTGAGGAATCTGCAGACATAAGGAGAAAAAGGACAGTCGTACTTGGGGGCCCTCGCTAGCACATTTAAAATAGTCCAATAAAAATGACATTCTCACATCCAAACTGTTCCATTAAATAAATGATTAAGTTAAAGTGCAAGTCAAGAAGCGAGGTGTTTGTCTCTCCTGAGGTTTCAAGCTCCTCCAAATGATAATTCAAGGGGCGATTCTTTGTAAAATACCGGACGGACAAGCTCCTGGTTTATTCCTACTGACAATATATTGCGACAAGTTTTAAGAAACTACGTTTTTCTTCTTGAATGCAATGTTTTATTATGCTTTGTGCAATATTTCATGGTCCTTGAATAGATGAAAACATTCCTCACACATAACTTTTAAAAGGACTGAGATAAGTACAAACAAATATGAGGATTTTTTTTTTCTTAGTTCCTGAAAAGTCAGGTTTGGGTGATTACATTTATAGCAGCGTCATATTGGAAGAGAGCAGGGCAGAGGGATCAGCGAGAGAAAGGAAGAGGGAGCGGGGTAACAGGAAGAAACAAATAACACAAGTCCTGAGGCGCTGGAGTCACTTTAATTTGATGGAAGTGATTCACTGCTGTGTCTGCGCGTGCGCGTGAGTGCGTGCGGATATTAGCTGTAAAAGAGTTTGTTCTGGCAGCACAGGAACCTCATGGCGCACTTTATTCTTACACACTATTCAATTACCTGAATTACCTGGTGCACCAGCTTAAAGAGCTTAGCTACGCACACACGAGCACTCACACACACACACGCTCCTGCAATAAACAAAATATGCATAAATAAATGCAGCACGCTCACATAAGGCCATGCAGACACACACACGTACAACACAGCAAACCCTGCAAAAAGAAAACTGCAAACATTAACAAGACAGAGGAAAACACAGATTTGAGCCGCATTTAAATAAGATTAAGAGCTTTACCTCCCAAGTGACATATTCTAGTCGGGTTTGCTTTGTGAAACTATTGGATCTTCTCTGGCGCTCACACGCGCACGCGCGCACACACACACACACGCATGCAGACACACAAGTAATTCGATGGCAGTTTAGTGGATGTTGAGCGGGCATGGTTCCTTTTTATTCCACGTGGTTTGATTCAACATGAAATTCAGATTGTTCACCAGATTAACCTTACTCGCCTTTTCCTGCTCATGCTCACCTACATCAAAATAATATGACATTTAATTACATGGAAAGTCAATGTGCTTTACATTAAAATGTATGCAGCATCAGCAGGTACAGAAGAATATAACAGACACGTCTTCGTTTCTTTTACGTACTTCTTTGTTTTATCTTCCTCTACTCACATCTTCCTTGTCACCTGGATGTTGTCATTAAAGGCACACTTATGAGCCCCATGTTGTGATAAAATATAGACAATTCATTCAGATATGGTTATGGCTTAATAGTTGAATACTTGTGTGTATGCAGAATACACAACAACAGGCCAGGGAAGTCCTCACACTTTGCATTTGTATGTTACAATATGTGCACACCAACAGCAGGGATGAAGAAGCACTGTCTTTTGAAATGAATAGAAATGACTTACCATCTGAATCGGTGCATCTATTTGGAGCGTGAAGAAACACCTGCAGTGCAAACACATTTTGGGTTTGGTTATAATTCTTAATATCATACAGAACAAGCCCAAAGACCAAAGGCCTGTGTATCAGAACTGGGACATCATGTTGGAAACTGGGTGGACCACGGAGTGAACATAAAACCTCTGCAGGATTTGAACAATGGCGAAAGGGAGTGGTGCTAAAATAATCACCTGCTGTCGCCCGGGTTCACTTCCCGAATGCAGCCGTGCATCTGGCTCAGCACTACGCCACAAAGTGAGCTGGCAGCGCTCACAGGCGGCAACGCTGCCAATCAGGGCCCGGTCCCCGCACGACTCCTACAGGTTATTCGGGGCGCCAGCGATGAGACAATCTGAAGGGGACAGCGTGAAACTCCCAAGGTGAAACTCCTCACTGTGCATCCCAAAAGGCAACTGGTGTTCTTCTGGACAGAGACAGGCTGGCAGAGACACAGACTGCATAGCCAATTTGGAACGGCCGATGAATGCCACCCTATTTTTTTGTATTGTTCTGTATACTTTTTTTTTTTTTTTATGCACCAAATTTTTATATAAAATCTTCCAAGGGGCTATAGATAGAAAGTACGTAGTGTCTAACATTTGCAGGTCATAGTGGTATTGTGTTTTTGTGCACACTGCCACACTATTTAAAGCAACTAATTTAAAAAACATGTAGGTTATTATGCACACAAACTTTCCGGCTCCTTCTCATAAATCTGCCCATGATCGTCTCAAAATTTCCATCCAACTCTCTGACAAGCTCCTTCCCGTCTCACTCACAAAGATACACCACTGTTCTTGCTTACCAAACTCCTTGTTCTCATACTATCCACAGCACACCAGGCCTTAGGAATAAAAAATAAAATAAAAGACAAAAAAACAAAAAGCACCTGATCTCACTTCCCCCATCATTCCAGAAAAAAGCACACTCAACCTGACCACATCTCAAAATAGATGAGGAGAACATAGTGAGTCCCAAAAACAACATGACAGAAGGAAATAACAGCTTCTGGAAAACAGCATCACACGCTGACATATTTCACCTGGTGACCGCTCCAAGCAGGAAAGTATGTGGTCTGTGGTTTGTCTGTGAATTATAAATTATTTTGTGTCTTTTGTGTGTGTGTGTGTGTGTGTGTGTGCGTGTGTGTGCGTGCATTCGTCTGGGAGATCTAGGGTTGGTCAGACCAAAAAAAAAAAAAGGTGCAAAAAACAGGAAACACATGGTAGTGAAGGCTACAAAAGGCATCTGACACACACACACACGCACACACACACACACACGCACACAAAGCCACTATAAGATGCTGTCTGTGCTCCTTATCGCATTATTGTAATACAGATGGCGTCACATGCTTCACAGGAACAGAGTCTGTAGAATCACTTTGTGCAGATAAGTTCACATGATAGTAATAGAAAGTTTTGCAGCAGCTCGCATCAGATCAAAGCCCAGGGAATCTAAAAATCTAAAAAAAAAAACACTTCACCACTAACAAAGGAAAGGTATAAATGTGTCCCCACCACGAGCGATATGCACATTCATATCCAGCAGAACGGATCAGTTCTGGTCTACAAGGCAAGCAAACAAGCTGGCCTAAACAAGATAATACGTGATAAAACTCCGCTGTCTGTAAATCATTCGATACTCTGGGTGGGATTATGGGAGAACAGTCAGAACTTCAGAATTCATTCCAGTAAATTCCCAAAGACAGGAAATCACAACGTCTGCTGTCCAGACAGTGAATTAGAACAAACAGAGATTGTAGGCGTGTTAGCAGCTCGGTGAGGATGGACTCGGGCTCAGTGGTGCCCCGAGCTAAATGCTAATGTCAGCATGTCAACATGTGCACAGTGCTGACATAGTGATGTTTGCACGGTGAGCGATTTATTGATTACTGATTGATTTTTTTAACCGTTTAGTTTAATGTGTTGGCATGCAAACATTTGCTAATCAAATAAACAGCAAGTACAGCTGATTGAACATTATAAACAGGTACTTGATCTTGACCTAAAGTATTGGACAAATTCTAATGGTGACCTGATGGCACGACATGAAAAGTCAAAGGAGGTTTACTGAGGTTATGATGAATTATCCTGAAGGGGGCATGAGTGTGTGTAGCTAATTCAGTCGCACTCCATCCAATAGCTGTTGAGATATTGCAGCCGGGACCAATGTGGTGGGCAGATCAAACAAACATTGCCATCAGTAGCTCAGTAGGTTAAAGTCAGCCAAATTCAGCAGATCAAGTCTTTTGAGGTGCAGAAAACAAACATGCATCCAGTACCAGAAGTAAAGTCAGCTGTAGACTTCTATTACACCGCTGAACTTAGACATATATCAGCATACTCAATTCAATTTCTGGTTGTTTGCATTTATTCCAGATGAGGACTTGATTATTGGTTCTTATCTCTTGTAAGAAAAGACTAAATATGTGGCACGAAACTGATTAAATGACCTCACTGAACAGCTGCACGTGACAGTGTTTAAGGGAAGTGAATGAGGGCGGGCTAATGAAAACTTCTCCCTGCCCACATTAGCACATTGTTGTGATGCAAGCCGAGAGTGTGACATCTCCTTCACTCGTAAACCCGCAAGTTTGCCTGTAAGAACGTGGTATTTTTAAACTTTGATGAGGATTTTACTGTCAGTGTGCATACATAATATCTTTTTTGTGTCATTTAGAAGAAACCCGCAGTCCCTGTATGGCAAGATACAAGTGACTGCGAGGAAGTGAGAAAAACAGCTTTCAGCTCTTCCCTGGAATCCGTAGGCATCTGCTGAGAAATACCTGTTTACCCAGTGGTTGTTATGCTGCCCCCAAGTATTGTGTGGCTCCTAAGACCCAGCGAATCTGAGACTTTTTATATAAAACCCCTGAGCAACTAAGTAAACAGTAAATAAAATACCTAAACCACAGCTGGGAAAGGAGGTCTGTGGTCTTTGCACAAGTGTTCTCTCTTTCTCTCTCTCACTCACACACACGCGCACACACACACACACACACACACACACACACACACACACACACTCAAACCATCACAGTTTATCCTTGACTACTTTATAAAACCGAGGCATTCCAAGGTTGTTTTTCCTGAATTGCTTGATAAACATGTAGCCACTTATGTTACGGGAATGTGAACCGCACTAAACACCCTGTTTAACTTTTAAGTCCCCACTGGTGGTATTTAAACAGCTGCTATCTGCAAAATTAATGCACTGGGGCTCAGTCAATGTAAAGGTAAGGTTTTTCAGATTGTTTCCCATTTTCTAACAAAATATTATATGACACTATTGCAAAGGAAATAGAATTCAATATGCAGTAAATTATATAGTAAAATGCTACATTTATCTGTTCTTTTATTCAGTATGCCATCTCTTCCACACGCTCAGTTCTCCATACCTCTATCTTGTAATGTGTGTATGCGCGCGTGTGTGTGTGTGTGTGTGTGTGTGTGTGAGCCAGTCCATCAGTACAGCAGTTTTGGTCCCTTTACAGGGTCATCCAACATCCATGGCTTAATTTTTGCTGTAAGGCAATGCAACGCCATCCGGAGAGGCATGCAGCGATGACACAAGGTGACACCATCGCATCATATCTCAAGTACCTCTCAACACCGTAGAGCATGAAAATGTACAGACAGGTAAAGATTTCAGTTTCATTTAAAATCCTGCTGCCATTTAAGAGCATTTAAACATTTGGTTTTATATCCAGGCCTCATAAAATAAAGAAAATAGTTACTATAGCTAATGAAGTCTGAAGAGTCTCTTTCCCAAACATACCATCCCCCCGGAAAGTCAGAAACATCTTCAAGGCCAAACAAATCAAACATGACTTCACCTACTGAGTAAACAACCAGCATGAACTGCTAACCTCTGAGCAACGCTCCCCTCTGCAAAACAAAATGTTTGCACAGGTTATGCTTATACCAACAGCATCAGGTTTCTTTTTTGACAAGGTCCCCAAAATGTAATCGCTTTATTCCAGTGTGGGCAAAATCCATTAGGTGCGCCGCAAGTAAAAGACAGGAGAGGACAGAGACATCACCTTTGTGAATTAGTGCTCTGTTCTGTCACCGTGACAAAGACATTTCCGGCATTAGTGTGGTAAACATGCCATTAGCTATTGTTTTCACTGGAACAAAGTCATATTGAAAGATTGGCAGACTTTGGGAGAATGCTCTTTGAATACAAAGACAAGAACGGAGGGACAAATGAAGTTGAGAATTTTCTCCGAGAATGATGAGCACATCATGGAAAAGCCTTTAAATATCTAAAATAGAGTCTGATAAAGCTTTGGCCTGGAAAACACATCAGTAATCACAAAGCAGCGCAAGAGTGACCTTTTTGTGTGTCGGAAGTCTAAATTGCATTTACCTGAATATGTGCACATCTACGAGGGTGATAATCAGTCTATAACAACACGGTGGCAGAAAGCCATCTGTGTGTGTGTGTGTGTGTCTGTGTGTGTATGTGTGTGTGTGTGTGTGGGTGTACTAGAGTGCAGACACCCACAGGCAGCATGACAGGAAGTCTGTTCTCTGACACCTCAGTCTGACCGCCATAAGTCATAACAACCACAGACACATACCCACACAGTGTAGATAATGATGTGTGCAGTCACTGACGGACACACCTAAGTGAACACACAATTACAAATAGATACACACACACACGGTGTCACTAAAAAGTCCAGACTGGCTGCCCTGAATGCCCCTCAGCTACATTATTTATAGTGAGTGTCGGTGAATGTCTGACCTGTTTTTGATGATGTTGGTGGAAACTTCCAGACCATAATTCATGTCTGTGCAAAATCCTGACTCAGGAATACAATTTCTTAAATATACATACTGTATCTCTCTCTCTCTCTCTATCTCTCTCTATATATATATATACATATATATATATATATATGCAACCTGCCAGAGGGGAGAAAAAATAATTTCTTTGGCTTTTGGCGACGTATTTGTTGCTTCTAATCTAGTGACGGACAAACAGATCTATATCCGCGTGTGTTGATTCTCAGTTGCGTGGGCAGCATTAACAACCATTTTTTTTCACCTTGCGAGAATTCATTTAATGAAATGTTATCAAAAGTCTAAACTAATGGCGCTTTAAGACATCCAAGAGTAAATATATCACACTTGATATATAATCTATGCATCTGTTGGGCAGTGGTGACAAGATGCATCGTCCCTCCATATTTTATGAAAAACGCAATTATGGGGACACAGATGAAAATATAAATTACAGCATCCCCATCGCACCGGTCGACACAATATTTCACGCAAGGACACAGTGTCATACGGTGTGTTCAACTTCTGTCATTATCAAGCTAGTAGTTTCAGAGACTTTCCATCATAATTTTGTCTTTTAATTAATCACACAGTTGATGGATAAATTCATCCAACTGACACCATTTACTGAGGTTAACACAACTTTCTCTTGAGAGTGGACTTGCGAGTAGTCGACAGCAATCAATCACTTTCTTAGCCGCCTATTACGCCTGTCCTCAGATGACTCCTTGGCTTTCAGTGCAGATTAGAAACAACGTCAGGATTCGCAGCGAGTTGCCATGCTTTGTGATATATTAGAAGGGCTCGCACCTCTCTGGTCACGCGGCGCCAGACCTCGTGTTGAACAAAACACAAGTGTGGGTTTGAAAGAGCTGTGATGACTGACCACATTAGCGTTGTTTTTGTTCTAAACTACAAGAAACACATTTTTATACTCAGGTCAAACATATGTAGAATGTATGTAGAGAGAATAAGCGTGTGTTTTTCTTCATTTTTATTTCAAAATATGTTTTTTCCAGAAGAGGAAGAAGAACCAATATCAAGTAAAAGTATCAGTATCGATGGTAAAAATACTCCATTACAAGCAAAATCCCTGAATTCAAATCCAACTTAAGAAGAAGTATAGAAGCATTGTCAGCAAACTGTAATTAAAATATAAAGTTCTTTATGTTCATCGTCATTAAAACATAATTACATGTGGCATTATCAGATAAGATCGTTCATACTAAATCATCAGTATCAATCAATTAGTCCAGTGGTTTCCAACCAGGGGTATAAGGCCTCAGCCAAAGGGCCATAAGATAAATTTCAGTGGCTGTGAGATGATTATTGTACGGCGGCTGACTACAGCGAACACACAGAAACTTAAGAGAACATATGCATATACAAAGAAAATTAAGAAAACATGAAAACACGTGTCCTGCATTTAGAGAACACACTGCAAATACAAGAAACAACAACACACATTTGTTACCCCATTTTGTGTTTCAAAAAGTTATTTGACTTTGGTCTTAACTTCTCTTTATGTTTGGATGCTGTAGATTTCTGACTTCTTGCTACTGTTCTATTCTTTGCACCCTGCAGGACCTTACAGATCGAAAAAGTGCTAATGAAAAAGTGCTGGTAGTGATACTTTTGCTTTATATTTTTTTCTTTATTGTTTTTCTTTTTATGTTTTTCTTTATTTTATTTTATAATCTCCACTGATGCAGGTGAGGGTGATCACTTCAGAGGTTTTGAGGGACTTTGGGTGTTGCAAACAGAACTGATTCACATGCACATCAATCTCTGTCAGTGCATGCGAAGAAGTCAGAGATCCACTTAGACATGGAGAGATGATATAAACCTGCTTAAACAACTTCATAAGTCATAAACTGTCGCAACAAGTGTTTCTTCTTGGAACACCTCTATTGTATTTGCAGTGCATTTTATAAAAGCCGCTCATGTCTTGTCAAACTGCTTAAGATGCTTCTTGAATATGATTGTATTTTGTCTGTTCGCATGTTTTCTTACTGATGTTGGAGGAAAAAACAATTTAAAAAATAAATGTTTTGCTGCAGAAATGTATGTGCATTTTTCAACTTTTCTCTAATCTTTCAGTTTTGTAAAACATTTAATCATTTTCCCTTTTTGGGCCTCAAACAGTGATTTAAATGAAACCGTGCGAGACGTGATGAGGGAAATGTCCCTTCGGCAAAACTGATAACAACTCAGACGTCCGAAACGTGACAAGGAGCTCCAAGTAGAGGCAAATAATTTTAAGCTTATTATATTTTTGGATGTAAAATCCTAATCTGCAAAGTAACCAATTGCGGTCAGATAAATCTAAGTCAAAAGTAAAAGTACAATCATCGCCTTTGATGTAATGGAGCAGACTGGAAAATTTGTTTGCTGAACATCTGAGGCACAGTTAGGTGATGTGTGGCCGGGGAATTATATCCATTTCTTTACTGCATTTTTTAAAATCTACTGAACAACGACAAACAATGAGGATGCAGTGTCTGATTATGGAGAACACATTCTGCTGGTTATTCATACAACGTGTGTGTGTGTGTGTGTGTGTGTGTGTGTGTGCGTGTGATAGATGGAAATCAGAGCAGTGTGTCTGTTGGTGCGTTTCTGTTTGAAGCAGCTTGTACGCTCGTGGGCTTATACAAACACTTGCATACACACACTATAATGGTGTGTAGAGAAGAGAACAAAGGTTAAGACATGCACAGATAAAAGTCAGCCCGGATTGTTGTAGCAAACTTGTACGTGTGATTTATGTATCTGTTACCATTTTTTGCTTCCTCCGTTCGATGACACGCCTCTAATGTGCGGCAACCGGCCTGCGTCACCAGACGTTTCAAACAGGGGCCCTCGAGCTCGTAATTGTACCGGTGAAAAGCAAGATGGAGAAGGCAGGAGTCCGACTTGTGTGGGTAGGAGTGTTAAAAGCATTTTGGAGCCATTAACACCATTTTCTCTCCCTTCACAGCCTTTTAAAAGCAATGCAGTCTGACACCGCGTCTGTTTCAGAGCGCTGTGCTTTGATTGTGTATCTGTCTCTAATAGAAAGAGTGAAATCACGCTGGATGAAGATGAGTCAACCTCACACTCCTCCCTTGAAGAAGTTGTCATTTTCCTCAATCCATCGCATTGTCTTTGTTGTTTTTTTTTTAAAACCACCTCCTCCTTTTTATCATCCTCTCCTTCTGAAACAGATGTGAGCTTGCTCCCCATTTTTTTTTTCATCCATTAGAGGAGCACTTTCTCTGAGATTCCTCTTTCTTACATTTATTTATTGTCTCGTCTCGCCTTTTTTGTTTTTTCTGAGGCAGAACTTCCATCAAGCTCTCTCTCCTCTTTGTCTTCTTTAAAACACTTTCGCTTTCCATTTGATTCCTTCCTTCCACTCAATATATCTTTACCCTTTTATCCATCATACTACCTCTTTTTTAACTTTTCATCATTCGCTGTTATCCTCTTGCTCTTATTCTATCCTTTCCTGTGATGCTTTATTTTCTATTTAAGCCTTGATGCAGTGAATAGTGAGAAGGAAGTAGCTCTCCTTGTAGTGCAAATCCGTTTGTTTCACATTTCCTCCTCCTCTCTACATCCCTCCACCTCTGACCAGTTTTTAAAACAAATCTAGATGTTATGTTTTGCTTTGTTTGTTGTGTGATTCATTCTGTGCTTTTACATTTTAACATTAGTGATATTCTTTTCCCTCCCAATCCTGCTTTCTTTTCCTTCACAGTATGTGCCATTTAGTTCAATCCTGCCAAAAGAAAAAACCTCTGGCGTCTTATCTTTCTCTCTTTTCACACTCGTGGTGTCCCATATTTTCCTCTCTCCTTTTCTCCATCTCTACCTAAGCCTCTTTCTCTGCCTCTCTAAATTTACTTTTCCCTATATTTCTCTTTCTGTGTCCCGTCTCGGAGGCCCAGGCCCCGGCTGCAGTACCGTCCAATTTATTCTGCCAAACACTTTCGCAGAGATTATCCTTTGTGGACACACGCACACACAGCAAGTAGCGTATTCAAATGCTCCTTAAAACTGTAACGTTGGGTGAATATTTAGGTGCTGAAGACGCCTCGACCTTATCCAACCCTAAAATCACCACCTGTCTCCACTGTCATCTCTCGGCACACTCCCCATTTGCTCAGCTGTTTTGTCAGACTGCGTCTGTCAGCCTGCTTGGCTGAGTTTGTTTTTACTAATGAAGCATGTTAGTGACAGAAATGTTGAGCTAATCCTGCCCTGGCTACAACGCTCAGTAAAATTACACACACACACACACACACACACACACACAGTGTACAGTCAATCCAACACGCTCAGAAACATAAACACACTGTAGACACACTTGGACTCATACGAGAGCTGGGATATCTGTGTCAAATTGGGAAATTCGAGAGGTAATGTGTTGCATATGATGGCTCTTTGTGCACTTTTGCCCCTCAGAGGAAAAATAAAATGAGTGTGAGTTAATACAAGCACATTCCATCGAGGCTGTCCATCTTTTCTGAGATACGTTTGAAGACTTCCCAGCAAAGTATATACAAAATTCAGAGCTTTCCGAGGCGTGGCACGTGTTTTGTGTTCCTCAAGACAGAGGATTGAGAAGAGCTCAAGAGTCTCAATAACGCTGCGCTGCTCTGCTGATGCAATGCTGACGATACACACGAAAGTCAAAGATAACAGTCTCTCTTGTGCACAAATTCATCAGAGCATTCACAGACGCAGATACGAGCACGCTCGCGAACCCACACGCGCCGTCACGTTTGCACGCGCAGGAACCGACCATTATTTGCTTTTTTGCGTCTAATGATGATTTCTGAGACGCACGTAGACACACACAAACGGGCTGTTCAACTCCAAAAAGTATATAATTAAGATGGGAGCCGGTCAAGAGCAATGCAAAAGAATAACAAATGAAGACGGGCTTTTTCTGAAAAGAGCTGATTTTCTTTGGAGCGCAGTGAGCCCCTTTTAGTTTCGCTGCTGCTCGAATCTACATAGCTTGAGCTCGATTTAGCGGAGCACAGTTTAAGAGCAGACGTAACCACGTTGCTATCAAAATGATCTGTTAACAGGTAGGCTTGTCTTTAATTACAGCCTCTCAAACGACAAATAAGATCTTTTCCTTGAAGTGACGTGCTGTCTGACCACGTGGCGACAGAGTAGATCGTGTCTTCTCACACCGGCGTTCTGCTGGAGCGTGCAGAATGGACACACCTTTACAGCAACTCGTGAGAGCGGCTTACGTTAAAAACACATTTGGTGCCGCTCCGGTCCTACGAGGACGGCCGCCTGATGTAAGAAACAGTTTTGACGTTATTAGAACCCAGCAGGAGATCATGAAGACAATTTCTGCCCACAGGAGGGGGGCCTCCACCAACCACAGCCAGATATTTATAAAGTAAACCGCCTCAGCGTCTCATCCTGTGTACTGACGGCTCTGTGTGGGGTGTCCATTATACGGAGTAAAACTGTTGGATTTTCTTTCTCTTACGGATTTTCGCGGGTCCAGTTGGCCGATGTCAGCCCACACGCGGTCTGAATCGGCAAGCGTTCACTGCTTGATTGTTACTGACACTTCCCCCGACTGCGCCGCTCCTCCCACACGAGTGCAGCCAAGGTCATGATGAGTCATCAAAAAGCAAAATGGATACAGGTGAGAAGAAAAAAAAAACTGCAAAACTGATGAAAATGCTGTTTTTATGGTGCAGCCCCGCTCCCCCTGCACCTCCCCTACATAGATCCCTCTTAAACTCCCAATTTCTTACAAAGCCTCGCCCTTTTATCACAAATCGACAAAATGATTGTGTTGCCCTTTTTTTTTTTTTCAGTCCGCTGAAAATGGACCCTTTTCAGCTGCAGAAATGACTAAATAAACTGTAAAATCCAGAAAAGGATCTTCACCTTCATCTCTGTATTGTAGCCTCTGGTGCATCAGAGGGCGGCTGTGACCTCAGCGACGTGATGTGCTGCTGTTAGTGGACACTACACAGTGTGATCCAACAGTCGCCTGCATACGATTCTGCAGATTCATTTGTCTAAAACAGGTGCATATTTATCAATGTTAAATCTGACAGTGTAAATGACTTATAGGGTTTTTCTTTTTTTCTTTTTTTCCAGCCGTCAGTGTGCTGAGCTTAGATTGGATGCTAAACTGTAATAGCAAGGTGAAGATGACAATTACACATCTGCTGACACACACACACAGACTGGGTCACTTTACATACGACAGCGAGCCACAAAACACAACAAAGAAGCTTTATGCTGTCTGAGTGTGTGTATTATCCTCAGTATATGCTGCGTGTGTGTGTAGGTGATACATGGTTTGTCTAAGGGCTGGTAGACAGGGCCGTGGTCATAAATCCGCCCAGCCGTAACCACGGTGATTTGCAAGTTCAGAGAAACCATAAACATCGGCGCTGAGCGCCCTGCTGCCCTCAGAGGAGGCTGAATTAAGTGGTGAGTGTGTAGCTGTATGTGTGTTTGTGAGTGCCAAGTGCGCTTGTGTGTGCCTTTGTGTGTGTGAGAGTTTGCTCAAGGGCATCCCTTGCTGGAGATGAGGGCTGAGTTTGGTGATTGGCCGAGGGTCTGAGGGGTCATTAATCTATGCTGCTCCATTGGCTGTGACGGCGGAGGGGAGGGGTTAGTGCAGCTGGTCAGTTAGCTGCTGTCAGCTTTCTAATCTGGAACATTCTTCAATATTAGATGGAGAGCGCAGAGGACCACTGGGGCCAAAGTGGATTCACTAACACGCTGGATTTCTCTGCGTTGCTCCTTTTAGTTTTTCAGGTTTTTTTATTCTGCAGCATGATTTTCTGATTACTTATTTATTTATCTGAGTTAAGTGGCAATTATTTGAACAGGAAACGTGCCTTTAACTTCTTTTGAGAATCCTAATGACACCTGCCCTCCCCACCAGTGGGCTGAGGGCAACAATAAACTGGTGTGAATCAGCAGGAAACAGTGTGCTCAGTGCTGCCTAAAGGCATTTCAAGTGATTGAATGTAGCATAATAGAATAATTACATATTGTGTAAGTATTCTGTGTTAAGAGAATAGTATTTCTAGTATCATAGCAATTCTAATACATCAAATAAGAGACAATAGACATTAAAATAACATAATAAACTAATTATATTTGGGCTGCAGAGAGATGTAAGATGGAAAATATTAAGTAAATAAATAAAGTAGATCAGGAAAACTAAGAATAAAAAACTAAAGAGATTTCAGGATCCTGTATTTTACAGTGTCCATATTTGTGCTAAACACAGTATGTGTAAGATGTGAAGGTACAAGAGGTGAGAAGCCATGTGAATGCACATGTGGGCGGGGGTGGCGGGGGTGGGGGAGCAGTGAGTGGAGCTGTTCATAATGTCTAATATTTTTTCCGCTTTAATTATTTTTTTTATCTTCCCTCTCACTCTTCTCATCTCTTTCTCTTAATCATTTTTATTTTCACCCCTCCTCCATCTTTCCTCCAACCCCTTTTATAGGAGAAAGGATGGACAGTCCAATCTTCTACAAGATTGTTTTCTGTTCCGGGAGGATCCTACAGTAACTATAGGGCGTCTGTTTACAGCTGCCGCTTTGTTGTCGAAATGACAGAGCGTGATTCAACATCTGCTGGACACTAAGATACAGATAATTTAGGCCTAAGTCAATATGAAAGCATGTTGGAGAATACAGGCATATGGCTGGTCCACCAAATTGCACTAAATCTGCTCATTGTAACGGTGTAACACACTGTATCAGCGGACAGACACAGTTTTTGGCCAAAAGTTGAAATCTGATTGATTCAGACTGAAGGCCTCATGTAAAATCAATCCAGGAAACCGCTTCTGGATGGTGTGTGTGGCGACATCGATCCAGCTTGGGGGAAAAAACATTGCAGATAGGCTGCTTTAAACCTCAATATTTGAGATAAAAGTCTCTGTCGCCTTCAAATGGATTTATAAACAGCACAAGATAATAGAAAGTGCAAAAAAAGAAGGAGTGATGGAATAGAGAGAAACAGTTCCTCTCGGAAAAGCATTTAGCTGATGTGCCTCGGTAAGACTATTAAAAATAAAGCCTCATGGGCTCAATACTCCGTCCACCAAGTGAAACTGCATGCTTAAAAAAAAACAAAAAAAAAACCCTCTCCACCAAAGATAAAATAGAAACCAGAGAGACACGAGTCCTGCATCCATCTGCGTTTGTTGTATGGAAGCGAGCGGGTACAAAACGGTACCCTGGTGCTGTGTGATCTTTGCTACAGCCCGAGCCATCTGTTGAGCATCTGTACTGAATGAAAATGGTTTCGCAAAGACAGCAATTCTGGCGGCAACTGACAACTACAAAAACTGCTGAAGCCGACTTTAAAAAGGATGCCGGCCAAAGTGCAGAAACCTCCAACCAAACACTGTCAAGCTGCTGCACAAGGCACCGGCAGAGCCTCGGTTTTATTATCTGTCGTTTGAGATGCTGAACTCAGAGCAACTTGGGTTTTTCTTTTCACGGAGGAGAAGCAGGCGAAGGTCTTTTTCAAAACTCTTCAATGAAGAAATCACATCAGATAACATTAAGGATTTTATACGGGGATCACGGGTTACTTTCCAAAATTAAGACTAACAACGAGTGTCTAAAGTGCTTAGAAAAAGTAAAACTAGTCCTCCAGTGCTGACAATTCAAGGCCCCACTGTGTTGACAGACTACAAAATCCACTTCTGCCTTCCCCATTTTATTGGGGCAACCTCTTCACCTTAATTGATGCAACTGAACAGGCCCAGCTGAGTCATCACTGTCTGTATTGTTGTTTGAATTGCAGTCATTATGATATAACAATTCTGTGTGGAAAAAGTACTATTATGTGTATTTTACTTATTTATTGTGCACCAGCAAGCACACACTGGGCGCTCTTTCTAATATCTTGCCACGTAATGTTAAATGTTTCTTCCGGATAAACCACATATATTCAATAAGCCTTTCATAATGTTCACTTCTGTATGTATTCATTAAAACCAATCCACATATTATCGAGTGTCTTACTGAGAAAGGTTTGTGTCTTTTCTTGAGATGCCCTTGGACAGACTGAAAACCACCATTTTCCTCTTTTATATATCCGCTCTCCTGCAATGGGGCCTGTGCAAACAGTGGGAAATGGTAAGCACGATTAGAGAGCAGAGACGTGATTGTACAATTATTATTATACTGATTATACGATAATGACACACATACAGGTGACACATATCGCCATCAAACTGTCCATTTCTTAGTTTAAAACAAATCAATTTATCATCACAACTCAAGTTCGTCTGTGCAGAACATACATTGTAATGCTCATGACTGTGATCCAGGGTCATTTTTGACAGACAAACTGGATAATAAGAGGTTTAAGTTTAAAAATAAAAATAAAAAATTATCCAATTTTAAACAGTCAGTAGATCTAAATACTGAATGAGAGACAGCAAGAAGTCCTGAAGGGATCCTGTCTAACATCTAGCAATAATACAATAATCCCTTTAGTCTGCAGGGAGATCATGGATTACAGTAGGAAAGAGAGAGAGAGAGACGGTGACGCAGGGAGCGATCGTTAGAGAGACAAAGACACAGACGAGAGAAAGATAAGTGAGAGGTTGTAAAGACAGCAGGGGAGAAAGGGTAGAGAGGGTGAGAAAAGGAGGCCGAGCAAAAAGGTGCGAGAGAGCAAAGAGAGGAGCGCTGAGAGGAGACGAGAGCCGGAGAGGAGCGGAGGAAAACAACGGAGAGGAGAGCAAGAGCAGAGGCGCAGTGAGGCAAAGAGAGAAAAAGAGCAGGAAAATACCCCTCAAGTGTGTTTGTGTCTCCTGAGAGGATCACAGATCAGAGAGACGAGTGACCTTGTGGTCATCTGTCAGCCCCGCCGACTCCGCTGGAGGCAGGATATCTCTCCAGGGGAAGGACGAACTGACACACACACACACACACACACACACACACACACACACACACACAGTACAGTATACTGAGGAGAACATATCTGTGTTCCCACAATCCCACTCACACAGATAAACAAAGCAAAGGCATAAAATAACTCGGCGCTCAAAAACAAAGGCTGTTTTCACCTGCTGGAGGGCGTCTGTGTTGTTCATAATGAACAAACAGGAAGGTGTCATATCACGTCCTGAAGTCTTTCACTGTGCTTCATCCGCACAGTTAACTTTCCTCGCTTTAATGTTCTCCTATTTCCTCCTGAGGCTCTTGCACACTCACAGCACTTCATATATATACTCAAATACAAATAAAGTACATTTACTGTCTTGATAATGAAACACACTGTGCAGTCTAGCTTACAGATGCAGCTCTTTAAAGACTCACACAAATGGAAAAAAAACCCAAAAAAAAACAGCTTGGCAAAAGTTCGCTTTCCTGATGTTTCACAGATCTTCCCGCCACATCTTCAGGCCTCCATCTAATTCTAGAGTTATTATTTCAATGAACCCGCTTTTTAAAGAGGTAAAAGGTCCCTTTGAAAATGTCTGACAATGTGTTCTCCATTTCAGTCGCTCCAGAAGCCACCTCATCCTTTAAAATGGCACCACATGACATCACAGGAAGCCGCTCCTGCCATGATTACACTGTATTATTATTATTATTCACAGCGCGTGAGGGGGGTGCTTCTCGCGCAAAAATTGCATGACATCATTTGCAACTTTCCATCTTTTCAAAGTGAGTAAAACTGCTGTGCAATTATTTTAATGTTCATTGGGGATCATGTCTGTGCCTGATGAAATCTACACTCTCTTTCTGGATGACAGAGCTGCGTTAAAGACGGGGCCACTGCAGGGTGAAAGGGATCACAGATATCATGTAGGTAACACTGAGTAGTGCTGCAGTACGTCCCTGCAGAGATAGAAGGATCATTTCCCAGCTTGGAAATTGACAAATGTTACATCACTTTGATGAGATCAAATGAACACTGTGTAATGATACCGATAGAGTCAATGACACAATGGATGTAAATAAAATACCAGAAGACAAAAGACTGCACCACTGGAACAGTGTCAAACACAAATAATTCAAACAAACGTAATATTGTTGAAGGTAACAAAATGCTGCAGGAAACCACTCTTAGGCATAAGAAAAAGTTACAGGAAACACATGAAGACATCGTACTGTGAACACAGTGCAGTTTATATACTCTGACTAAAAACTAACTTTTTTGTGCAACAACGTGGCTCTGGGGAACAGAGGAGGAAGCTTTATAAGGCTTTACCTGAGTAAAGAGAGTATTTGTAAACAGGATCCAGGGATTAGATTAGATTATCCAGCTTTATCAGACTCAATTTCCACCAAATCAACTCACAAAGACACCAAACAAACCAAACAAAAGTTACACCATAAAAAGCCATTTGAGACATGGTTAAGAAAGGTGAAAGTGTCCATTAAGAAAAAATCGGACATCTGCTGAAACAAAAGGTGTCACTGACCACTGAGGCATCGCTGGCCTTCAAAATACATCACTGTTTTTAGTTTGCCCCTTAGTCTCTTTCCTACAGTGACCTCAGTTCAGTCCCGTGTCAGGTCAATCACTGAGCCAGCCTTTCTGACCATCTTATTGATGCTGTTTTTATCATCTGCACTGATGCTGCTCATCCAAGCAAAGAGCAGCATAAAAGGACACTAGCAAAGATTCCCTGATTAAAAAAAAAACAAAACACGCTTCTTGCTGAAACATTAGTTGAATAGATGACCAAAGTAAAAGTATACATTAAACAAACCGTACTCAAGTAAAATTATATAAAATATTTTTATAAAATAGGTCAGTTGAAATGTACAAAATAAACTCCACAGCAGCTTCAGTTAGTCAGCGTTCAGTGTTACGTTTCTGCTAAACACGCTGGTTGTCTCTGTACACTGAACTTGTTGCACTCACCTGTCTGAACACCAGAGAGTCCTCCGCAATCAGCTGCAGGTCCAACTTGTTTGCTTGATCATTCCCAAAGCAGTCGAGTCCACCCGTCCTGTTTGAGCTGAATGAGGGTTTATCAAAAACATCATTTCACAATGATATGATTGAATAAACTTGGACTGAACTTGTACTGAAGGCCTCACACACATCACTGAAATTAGGAACTCCTCAGCACCTGGAAGATCCACCATGTCAGCCTTCAGTATTTTAGCTGGACCCTGTTGGTCACCCAGCATCCACAGGTGTGTTTGATTTGGGTCGCTCACTGTGCTCAGCAATTAAATGAGGCACGTGTGACCTTTTTTTAGCGTATGCTGAGGTACAACGATGACAACGCTAAGTCCTAACCCACGATGACGTCAGCCTTAAGTTTTATCGCCTTATGGTAAATTTGTTTGTACTATTCAGAAACTGTTTGCCCGCTGCGACTTCACCCGCCGAGTGTCAGCTGAGTGCAGAGTGTCAGCTCTCTGCAGCTCCGCTCTCCTGCGGCTAAAAACACACACGAGCGGCTCCTTCTCTGCTGCACCTGCTGATTTATCATCTTTTTTCTTTCTTTCTTTTTTTTGCTGTTTCATTCTCACAGTTTATCGTCACTTTTTCATGTGACTTCTGTTCGGTCTCTGTAACGAGTGTGAAATGTAGCAGAGTACAATACTCAAGGTAGAAAATACTGAAGTAAAATACAACAGCAACAAAAATATATATAAAAAACTTATTTGAAATAGATATATATTTCTATATAGAGAAAAAACAGCTCTTCATATTATCCACCAACACTTACTTACCCGTTGATCCCATACCTCCTCTCTAAGATCTCCTCCACTCTGCTGCCTTGCAGTGTATTTTCAGCGCTCTTCCATCCTCTGTGCTGTGGACGGTGAAGCAGACGGAGAGACCCTGGTCGCGGGCTTAAAACAGCCCCAAAGCCTTCACTGAATTCTGACACAACACACTTGGTGTATGGTGGGGGGAAAAAAATGGCACTCAGATTCGCCTAGAGTGCATTTTTACTCACTTCTGACTAAAGAGTCCCATTCCTGTCAACAGCGATGATATTACCGTTGCCGTTATGGCTGCATTATAAGTGAAGTCTGCACTTAGTCAGCCTGACGTTACATCGCAGCTGGCCGTGGCTCATCTGAGGTTTCTGCGGTTCTCTTGTTGAGACAGCAACAGTCTGATGATTAACATTTTAAATCCGGAAACCCAAATGAGAAAAGCTCGCCGAGTGCAGGAACCCAAAACATTTTACCACTCTTGCTTCATGGGGACCCACCAGATGTTGGACCAGTTAGCATGCTGGGTGCCAAAAAGCTAAAACGCGTGGGTCAGACGCGTTTAGACAAGCCGTGTAAGGACAGACTAAATGTTAGTTAAATGGACAAATCCGACTCCATTCTGAGATGCAATGATTACATCTGGAAAAACAAATGAAAAGCTCCCGTTCTTTTCTGTTTATATCCTCATGTTTCTTAGTATTTATTTGGACTAAATGCTACAAATACGTGCGTCAGACAGATTATCAGATAGAAAGTGAAATGTTTACGTCTCACATAGGCAAGTTTTACATAAGCACTGCATTGTATTGTTGGTTCGGCAGCTTAGGAAAGCCCCAAACACTGAAAGGGGAACGTCAAGGAGGAAGTTGTAAGAGAATTGAAGCAGGGTCACAGAGGTGAAAAAGCAAAGAGCACAGCAGGGGAACGAAGGGGACATTCAAACATACAAAAACAGCAACTTGATGGTGACTGTGATGAATTTAAGGGGGGAGACCGAGCTTTAAAATGACAGCCTTTACTTTGTGTGTGGCTTCAGTTCTACATGGAGTCTACGTCCGTGCCAACTCCACAGAGAAAATGTGAGTTTTGTCAGTTATAGGAGCGCGACGTGTGCTGCATTTAAATCATTTGTTCAGAAATGACTCATATTGTGTGGGTTTGTGATCAAAAGCCCAAACAAACATCTCACTAAAGCGGCTCCTGAACGCCGTCAGAGTCGGAATTTTATCACAATAGTTCCTCAAACCTGGCATGCTAATTTGTGATAAAGACAAACTCTGTAAACACATTACCTTGGAAACAAGCCCTCGGCAAAGCATTTTCTGTTTGCTGCAATGCTGATGTTAATTTCCCACCTCTGCCTGCAGGATTAGTAGTCACCCGAACTTATGGAAAGAGTCGTGCAACAACACTTGCTGCAGTGAATCCAATTTAAACAGTGTCGAATTTTGAGAAGCTTTTGGCTGATTTTTTTTAAAACCACTCTGGAAAATCAGACGTCAGAGTTGGCCTTACTTATTGAGGCAGAACATCTATAAATATATACGAGCACGTACGTCCAAGGTGGAGGTCAAAGGGTTTCTTCTGTTTTCATATCGTTTGAAACTGAAGAAAAGGTGACAAACAAGTTGACTGTCAGCCCAAGTGTTGTTGCAGCTATAAACACTTGAGTATCACTTGAATAAATATTTTCTATCTGCTCCGTCTTTCACACTCTGCCCTCCCGCTCATTTTTCCCACAACTCATTGACTGCTTCACTAACCCTCGCCATCCATCTCTTTCCCTTTGACCCCTGCTCTCCTCTCAACCTCAGTTCCCCCGTGCCGTCCTCATTGTCCTCCTTCTCTACAATTTTCTCAAACAGGTTTTATGGCCTTTTTCTCGCTCTCTCCCTCGAGCCCCTGCACCACCATCTCTCGCCCTGCCTCCATCCCTCTCTGTCTCTCTTTCGCTCGCTGACCCAGAGGGCCGTGTTTTCGCCGAAATCCAATCCTCTCTCTTTTTAAAACCTGCTGTTCCATTTCACTCCCATTTTGTCACACTGCAATGCACACACAATACGCCGCTCCTCCCTCATTTCAACCCTTTTCTCCGTCTCCACAAACACACACAGGCACACACACACACTCACAGAAGAGCACACACACAGATGCGCTCACAAACATTTGAACGACTGCATAAACACGAACGGAAAAGAGGAGGATACTAAAAAAAAGGACTTAATTAAGCCATCAATCAAATTTGATGCTCTTGGTCGGATTCATACACAAACACAGACCAAAACACACACCTTGCAAACCTCACACCCCCCCGTGTAGTTCTGTGGCCATCCATCACAGCTTCACTGACTCCACTCAACCTCAACTCAGAACCAATCACGCAGAGGTTAGGGACCGAGTGTTCGCGAACATATGAGTGTGTGTGCATGTGTGTGTGTGTGTGTGTGTGTGTGTGTGTGTGTGAGAGAGAGAGAGAGAGAGAGACAGACGGCCACCATTTGCTTTGGGAGCGAACACTGAAGCGTTTCATGCCTGTAAAGCCTGTTTCAGCAGCTCTGACTGAGAGAACTGCGATCTGTATTGTTTGCTGTTGAACAGTTGTGAGTACTGATAGTGTGTGGTGGAGGGTCAGCCCAGCTCGAAACACACACACACACACACACACACACACACACACACACACACACTCACACGCACACACACGTCTCTCTGTTGGTGATTTGGTCATTAGTACACACTGTACTGAAATGAAATCAAGAGAGAAAGCTCAGGCTTTTCCCGACCAACATACAAGAACATGTTAGTAACTACAACTACTAATATCAATACTTGATTATAGTAATAGTGATATTTATTTTATCTTTATTTAGAATAAATAAGGTACAAAAATACACTCAGAAGACAGAATTACATTCAAGGCAAAATGCAAAATGAAAATGTATTTTGTCTTTCTTGCAAGCTCCTTCAACAGAGTAAGAATATTTACTGATTACCACTTACTATTCTTTGAAATGTTTAAGATGAGTGGGCCGTGTTTTATGAGACTAACTATCGGACAACTCAGAGGTATCTAAACTTGTTACAGCCTGAAATTATATTATGTCTGTATTTAATGATACTGCTGCTCTATTTTGCTGTCTTGTCCACAAAAAAATAAGGAAAAAAGTACACGCTTTTCATTCAAGTATTAGTGTTGTCGTTAAAACCAGAAGCGAACCACTGTAGAGGCAATTATTCACTGTTTAATTAACAGTTGTCGTCTTTGCTGAACCATATTATGCAAATGATAGTGACATAAAGTCGCTGCTTGTTTAAGTTTTTGTTCTCTGAGCTATGGTTCTTAATCTGAAAATGATGGGGTCACTATCTGAGCCTGACATTTCAGGGAGTTAATAATTTTGTCCTGTTACTGGATGCCCCGGTCAAATCAAACCTTTGATGACAACGTTATGTTCACCTAAGGCTGTCGTCACGTCCTCCGTGCACTCGCCCTCACCAAGCTGTCGTCCTCTCACTGCTGTTTGAGAAAGAGGGCGGCTCCGGTCTGTATCCACTGGTTGGGGTTGGCTCCGCAGGGCAGACAGATGTGCGTTACCACCTTGACCCTCTCTGAGCTCGTATACAGAGGCAGCCAAATACTCTCCTCCAACGCAGCAGCATCAGCAGTGGAGTTCTGGGATCAAACGCAGAGCGCGAACGTCAATAAATGTATGAACAATTACTGTATTACGGAAGCCCAGAGAGGCAAAGAAAAAAAAAGAGGTTTTCCATTTCTGATCTAAATAGTTTTCTCCCATGTTTATGACTAAAAACAGGTGAAAGAAGATTTTCTATTATTTTTTAAATTATTGTTGTAATACTAATTCAGGCCACATGAGTCTGAACTGCATCATTACCCTTAAGGACTGAAAGCATTTTTGCAATCTTCCAGGAGAGTTTCCAGAAATTCCATAATTTCTCTAAACACACGACACATATGACTTTTTGTGTTACCATCATGCTTCTGCTACCACTGGACAACATACATATTACATACATTTTAATATATTCTGACAACAACATAACAACTAATTAGTTCTATGAACGCTTCACTTTTTTTATTGTTGTGACTGAATTTCTCTATTTTAATTCAAACTGAGCCATAGGAAAACAAACGCTTTCAATCTCATTTAGGACATGAGGTAATAGCACGCTTCTGACTCTTGTGGCATAACAATAACAAACGTTTTTTAAAATATCACTCTCAGGACCTCCACAAACAAATAAAAGTACTTTCCAACAGCACCTTTTTCACAGATTGAAAAAAAAGGAACTTCGGGGAAAAAAAAGAATTCCCAGACAAAACGAATACTCACCTGTGGTACCCAGGCCATGTAGCAGGGCGGGACAGCCGACACGCTGGGGGAGTCGTGGCGATTCTCACAAAGATGAACACCGTCAAAACTACAGCCCTCCAACTGGAGACCTCCAACCTGGAAGAAGAGCGAGAGAGATGTCGTGAGAAGCAAAAAAAAAAAAAAAAACAGAGTGTAGGGGTTAAGACAAAAATCAAACAGAGAGGAAGAGGGAGGAAGAGTGAGTGAAAGGGGAGATTATAAACAGCAGATTGAACGGGATGAGAGGGTGACAAAGCCAAGTGTGGAGAGATATAAAGAAATGAAAAGAGAGGACAGTGTGTGTGTATGTAAACAAAGAGAAATGTGGCACATGGGAGGGAGACACACACTGATGTCACCAGATTAACTAGCATGTTGTACACATTGTACATGACAGAGAGTGTTTACATGAGGGAATTCAGTCCAGTGACTCAGGGATTTTCCGCAGGAGGCCAGACAATAAAGGGAACTCTGGCGTCAAGTCAGACGTACACAGACAACTACTAAATCACCATAATCTGGGCAAGAAAAAGCGAGAGCGTGAGCGAGAGACAAATGCAGAAAAAGCTGCATTGTGTGTGTGTGTGTGTCTGTCTGTGTGTGTGTAAGAGAGCTCATTGCTTCACAACAATTATCCCCCTTCTCTTTCTCTGTCAGATGTCTGAATATTTCCCTTCCCTCCCTGCAGCTGCAGCCTCTTTTTAGGCACCCACACCCTTCCCTTCCCTTTGTGTATTTCAACTAAGTGCAAGTCAAGCCGTGCCAGTTTTTACTGGCATGACAGAAAAGAAACAAATCCTGAAAAGTATTTAAATTGTAGACAAAACAATCATATCACCCTTAAATCAGAGCATGAAAGCATGGAAAGAAAGAAAGCGGTATGGTGTAGCATGTGTGCTCCCGGTCCTCTAATTGTATAAATTTGTAACCATAAATGCATGAAAAGCACAGAAGACTAGAAATAACTGTTGTCAAAGGCAGCAGGCTCGTCTCTAATGGATGGAAAGAAAACTCTTTGCTTTCTTTCTAACTTTGTTTTCTTCTCTCTTTCAGGCCCTGCCTTGTCATGTGCATCTGTATTCTATGCTTGCAGTCTTTTACTCCATTATTTTCCGATTATCACTCAGCCGGAGTCTGTCTTGTTTAAAGCGTCGGTGCTCTGCAGCTGGATGGGAGCAGCGTGAGTCTGCTGTCTGCATGCATGATCTGCAGGCTGATGAGCGCTCATGATGTCACCTTGACTTGCAGCTTGGCCTGAGCGATGGGACTCCTCCATGATGACACAAACACCAAACTATCCATAGAGCAACCCATGGACCTTAAATAAAAAAAAAAGATGTTATTAACCTCAGAGCGCATAATCTCTGCATCTGTCATAAAGCCACAAGGATTCAGCGTTACCTGGCGGTTTCCTGTCTCAGAGCGTTGAGGAAGGTGTCAGGGTGAAACAGCTCGGCCAGATCCAGGGTGTCCGACAGAAGAGCCTGTCTGCCTGCGCGCTCCGCCCAAGTCTGCGCACACAGAAACACAAACAGAGACAGACACACAAATTAATGAGCCAAAAACCTCGCAAATAATAAACAAACGCTCTAAGATATACGACAACAACAACAGAGCGCAACTCGGGCATAAAATCAGTTTCACACTGGAGTCAGGCAAAACATTTAGTGGATCAATGAAAGATAATGAGAATACACACAATTTTCTTCAGTTCAAGTGGTGAAATTTGACACAGATAGAGCTGGCCCTGAATACCTAAGCTGTTTTCTCTAAATATTCATTCTCTCACGATGTTAGAATAGTTTGGTTACGAAGAATTCAAAAAATGAATGTTTGTATTTTATTCTCACAGAGAGCATCGACCTGGTGTGAGTGGAATGATCGTCATTTCTATCCGAGTCAGTGTGTATTTGTTAATGAGAGATAAAAAGGGTTTGCGAAGGGAGACGGGCGAAATGTTAAGTCAATAAAAATGTGTGGCCAATAGAGTATTTAATGTCCCCTTGTTCTTTTATCACCACATCAACAAGCTGATAACATTGGAACCCCAATTATCTGCTAATGGGAATACAGTGCACGTACACACACACACACACACACACACACACACACACACACACACACACACACACACACACACACACACACAC
>JBAJHX010000049.1:15138332-15153822 GCA_037176925.1 Amniataba percoides
GTATGTATGTAGGTGTATGTGAGTGTGTTTGCATGAAAGAGAGAGAGAGAGAGAGAGAGAGAGAGAGAGAGAGAGAGGATAAAAAAAACAGATAGCTAATCTAGAACTTCACCCTGACAGCAGTAAAAACGAGGGCAGCTGAGGATGGAGATTTAGAATATATTGTGGTTCAAATATATGGGGATTTAAATACATTAAGATTTATTCTTATCTTAACCAGTGACTACCAGGCAGCAACTGCATTTACCATCATAACCAACTAGGGACAAAAAGTTACTAGACAATGTCTATATGCAAAGAAGTTCAGTTTTAATCACAGTGGGTGCAGCCAATTTTGTCGGGGCTTTCACTTTAACTCAGTGTAATCCAGGACTGCAGTTCGGGGGTTTTAATCAGGGGACTATTTCACATAGTCTTATTGAAGATGACGTTCAATAAAGGCATTCACCGGGCAGATTGTTGCATAAAAAACACAAGTACTGATGTTATTATATCCAGATATAATGCTGCTATCGCCGAACTGAACATAAGCACAATTGGTGGCAGCTCATTTATTCAAACAAGATGGGGACAAAAGATATGTCTGATTTCTGTATTAGGATAATTATGATAACACCCACATGATGTTTTTTCATGTGCTAGTACCTGCTCATTACTCATTCGTTGTCCTGCACATGTAAACATATTATGGACTCACTGTACATTACAAGGTGTGTGTGTGTGGGAACCCAAGGGAATCCTCAGTATATATTTAGGATGATTCTGACCCATGTCGGGTCATTCACACTGAGCTTACACAGCTTTAGGGAGAGTATAGGGCATAAATTAAGGTTAAAAAAAAGAGGGGGTGAGAGAGAGGGAGGGAGAGAGAATGAATGTGGCAGTGACAAATGTCAGGAGTGGAGCCAATCACAAGTAGGGGAGCTAGGTGGAGAGAGATACAGTTGCACACACACATACACAGCAGGCTTGTGGGAGTTGTGTGAATTAAAGGAGGTTGGTGGTTCCAGTGATCAGCAGACCAGACTGGCAGTATGAATGGACTCATATGCGTTAACCCCCCCACCACTCCCCCCAAGGGGACTGCACACACAAGCTGTAATGGTTCTGTATGATTTAAGTGTGTTTGCTGAGGATAATTGCACACATACACAGACATCAGACAGACAAATAAAAACATCTCAATCGTCTTGTTCTGTTCACCCTCTCTCATTTTTGCTGTTTCCATGGACGTGTGTGACGTCCTGCAGTGAAAGCAGTGATTTTGCTCTTGAAACATCCTGTTTCTGTTCTGTCTCATGATTGTGTCTTCTGTCTTTTTCCTTTGGTGCAATCTCTCTCTCTTTCTCTCTCTCTCATACCCACAACAGTCAAAGAACATCTCTGGTGTATGTGTGAGAATCCGTTGCGCTGAGTTACATCAGAATCTGCAGTGACCATCGATCACTACACATACTGTACAACCACGTACACACTTGTACATGTGAAAGCACAATCACAGATGATGATTATTCATGACAACAACATCCTGAAACCTCGTGTGTTGTCACTGTAACATTTCCAACACATACAGAGCAAACAGAAAGAAAAAAAGTCTCTATAATCTGGGGTCCCTTAACTTTCTTATGCATGACCCCAGTTTTATGTGCCAGGACTTACAGAGACGTTGTTCTTTGGTTAAAGGGCATGTTGCGAGGTCATCCCTAGAAGGTTTTGGTGACCTGCATGTCAAGAGAATTCAAGGCTGAGAAACTCTGGCCTCACCTTTATACCTGTGTGTCTAACCTCAACCTTCTGGCCGGCAATAAATCTGAATAAATTGCACAATTTGTTAAAGTAACATTATTGCTTGAGTGCACTCTTGTTTAAATCAGCTTACACTTTCAGATGCCATGGCCACACAATGACAACATAACCTTGACAACAATAAAAGCAGACATGATATTCACTGTGATGGATTACCCATGTAAAGCTAGTTTCATGTCTCGGCAAGGTGAATTTTATCCTGTAGTGAAATAAATGGAAACGGATGGCTGCCTTGTATATTGCTTTAACCTTAAATTGAAGTCCTGACCCTAAAATTTTGTTTTTATGTCCTGAACAGAGGTGGCTCGCAGCAACATGACTGTGGTCGTGGCTTTGTTGAAAGAATAAATACACACACATACTGATTCACCCACCAAAACATACACGCTGACTGAAGAAATAACTGTAACGTCATACAATGTAGCAGTCTTTGCCTACAATGTGGAAGAGTAATCCCTTCTTTGATATGAATAGTAATGAGGATGTATAATTGCCTTTCTATTCAAAAAGCATCGTAAGAACTAAAAGTGAAAAATGTAGTTCCTTCTGTTATTACAGATGAAAAGACCATTACATTTAAATTAATTCAAAAAATGTACTGAGTTTAGTACTACCCAGACTGAATTAAATATTCTGCAATAATTTTCTGGTCATTCTTAACACACATGATGCAGACACACAAGAGTGAATGATTTTCCACTCAACCTGAACCCGAATCAACTTGAGAAATGAACCACCACAGAAGAGGAAAAAAACACAGATTTCAGATGCTTTGCATTCAGTCTATAAGCATCTGAATGGTACATGTGACCAAGGCAAAGGTAGTACAACTAGGGAATGACTCCAAGGTCTGTAATGGCGCAAGAAGGTTCTTCCCATTTCCCTCAAGGCGCCACCTTTTCATTCAATCCAAGGTACTTTTGTGTGCTTTGAATACCTTTCAAGAGAATGAAATCCTTTATCTATGTCTGAATTGGCTTGTATGTGAATGCATGTATAGTGAAAAATGTGTGTGTGTGCTTTGCTGTGCCTACACGTGAGCGAATGTGTGCATCTGTATATCCATATAATTGTATATAAAAGTGCTAGCACCTTTGTTTGTATTTCTGCATGTGTGAGGTAATGCTGGAGGTTGTGGTGGTGGTTTGACTGTGTGTGTGTGTGTGAATAAGCAGCTGGCTGTATGTGTGTGTATGAGCGTGTGTGTGCACCTGGGAGCTGATGATTCTCTGGGAGGATCTGTCTATGTTGGCAGGCAGACCAAAGAATGCAGGTCTGTCATCCTCTGGGAGATTCTCTATTACGCTGCGGTAGTCCTGGGAAGACACACAGAAACATACAGGTCACACACAGAAACGCTAAGGAGAGAGAGAATGTCAGCTTGGTGTCTATCTTTATCGGGGCTCTTGGACACAAGACAACATTTTAGCATTTCCAAGCAACATGTACCATAAAATTGAAAACATAGAAACTTGTAGCATGCTTGTTGGATTGCTGTGTGGAAGTTTAAGACAAATCATCTGATACTGCCTTAATTTAGGTGTTTGGTTTGATGCAGCTTCTATAACAATATCCATTTAGCACAAAATGTACTTAAATGTAATTTAATTTTATATGTAAACAGAACTCCCACTTGCTACTGACTGTTGACCGATTTACAGTCTGAATTGTCAATCAAATTCTTTTGTATAACAAATTAACTCTCAATTGCTCTGTAGCATACTAATTAATTATAGTAGGACTGTTAATGAAGAAATACATGATGAAGGGCTTTTGGCATGTATGCCCACTTATCTTTTGTGGATACAAAGCTGTGTCAACATAATGCAAAGCAATATAAAAACAACTGTGTAAACCTTAGGCCAGGTAATTGGATTTATTCATAGTGGCTGCTTTATAACCAACTTAAAATGAAGCTAACACAGCATGGACTAATGAAACTTCAATACTGACCAAACTACACAGCAAATCTAGTTAGTGAAAATCTTGGGAGCATTAATTCAGCACCCTTTTCTGTGGTTGTTTTTGCTTTTCTGCCAGTGCACCTGAGACCATTAGGTTGTGCATACATTTCAGCCAGAGCTTTAAAGTACAGAATGAATGTAGAAGAGCTCCTTTTTTTTCTCCATATCAAGAACTCAATTCCTGAAGAGAACTCAATGTCCTACGTACAGCACCTATGCCTGCAAGTGTGAATTCAAAGGTGTGCTTGTGAACTGCACGTGTGGACCCCGACAACCTACCAAGATGGAACAAGAGCTTGGGAGGCTGATCTGGGGTGGGAAGAAGCGTGAACCTCCTCTGCTCTTTCTCTGACCACCCGAGTGGGAGGATGAAAGGAGGTGTGCGGAGAAGAACTGCTCCAGGTAGGAGCGCAGGATGCGGAGGTCAGAGGGATTGTCGATGCGTCCGCCATAGATGGCACTCTCTAGCAGGCCATGGACAAACTCCCACTGGAAGGATTTACCACCTTGGAGATCCCAAGACAGTGTAGTGAATGCACACAGAACAAAAGAATACTGATATGTATACACACACACACACACACAAACGTGTGTGTATGTGTGTGTATATGTATGTATGTGTGTGTGTGTGTGTGTGTGTGTATATATATATATATATATATATAACAATATATACACACACACACAGAGAAAGATGCAGAGATACAACAAAAGACAATGCTCACATACTATGAACACTGCACAGAAATGCAAATGCTGAATTGTAATGATCTGCGAGGAGTAGTGAATAGCAAAGAGGTAATCGATCATAGAATCCACAAATTACAGTGCTCATTACCATATGTGCTGCAGAGCAGAGTTCTTGTTACCAGCCCTCCTACCTTCAAAAAGTCTGTCGATGATCTCAAAGCCAGCACGGAGGTCCGACAAAGAAAACTCATAGAACTTAGTCCAACCCTGGATAAAACACAGAGGAGGTGGGTGGGCTTAAGTACAAAAATGACAACATATTGATTTTAATATCTGTGCAAGGGTCACATGCACTACCGGGTTACTATCAGAATTCGTCAGCCAAACAGTAACAGGTGGCATTCAAAATCTCACATCACACACGCTGTTTGAGGATTGAAGTATCGTCCCTCGAAAGTGTTCCTCTCATCTTAATCTTCTAAGAACTGAGTGCACGTGTTGTCTTAATTACAATGACTGGCATATTTTTCTACCCTTGAGATGGATTACACACACCTGAGAAACTAAAGCCGGCTGAATGTTAATCAGCAAAGACTGTGATGAGTGTAACTTCAATCTAATGTCAAATCTATTGTGGCTCTCTCTCTTTCAGGGTAACTATTCATTGTGTGTATCAGCAACAGCTGAGATTGTTTGAACCATCTTCACACACCCATTCGTTTACTCGCCATTGCAATGAGAGAAATATCATAAACTTACCCTTGATCATTTTCAGAAGGCCAGCACAACAACTCTAATGTAGCTCTGATATAAACTGCCCTAACTTGCTGAAGGAAAACTCTCTAGTACCTTTTCAATGAATGCTGCCACTGATAGACTGCTATTTTCTTTTTAACCGACTGTGTGATCAAAAGCAAACTTTATTGGTAGATCCAAATTAACATCAGTCCCAGTCATGCACATACAAAGAAATGCAGCATTGTGCCTTGGAGCATGGACAGCCATGACATTAGTGCAGAAAAACAGGTCAGCTGCACTCAGACAACTACATACAGTCTGCTTAAAAGAATACACAAAGTTCAGCACGCACACAGTATAAAATCGACCACCTCAGAAAAAAAACACAAGTGTTAAACCATAATTGAGTGCGAGGGCAGTCTCAGTTTGTGAGCATACATTTGTTGCATTGCTATTCAGTCAGCGGCTGTAATGTGACCACTGATGCTGTAGGTGGATATGTTGAGGAGTGTAAGCATGTTCAGTAACTCTTTGAATGATTAAGTGCATGCTGTTTGTTCAGTGAATGTGCACTTGAGTGTGTATTTGCAGACTGTGTTGGGGCACGTTTCTACTTCACTTGATAAATGTGCCTATGTATGTATGAGCGAGATTGTGCTCATGCATGTATGCATTTGTTTTATGAACATGATATTATGTGCTTGTTTAGTCAACGACTCGAATCTATGGGTCTTATAAAGGGACTTTTTCTGTGTGTGCCTGTATTTGTGTTTATTGAAAATGTGCTACCTAGTCACATGTTCACCAGTTATGACAAAAAACCCTGACATTTCCTCTGCTACGTTGGCTCTGCTATAAACTCGCACTCAACTTTTGAGGACATTATACTGACTCATATTCATTCCTTGTAGACGTCCCCTAAACCTGACTGCTATATCCCTAACCTTACACCAAATCTTAACCTGAAAATTGAATTATTTACACGATGGGATGTTCTAATTTGTCCCTATATGGTAGTCAAGTCAACCAATGTCAAGGCGAACCCGAACCCTCAACCACACAGAAATCAGCCTGTTTCAGAATCGGGGCCACGACTTTTGTGCCCTAGTGGACAAGCCATCGCAGATTAACTGGTCTTGAGCCTGAAATATGTCCCCAAAAGTCCCATACACACACACACACATACACCCACACACACCCACACACCCTTACATGATGTCTTCTCAAAAGGCCATACACTCCCTAGCATGTGAAAACCTGACTGTTTTCCTCTCTCCTCTTGTCTTTGCTCCCTTTGCTGCCTCTTCCTGCCTTTTTCCTCTCCCCATGTTTATTCTTCTGTCTTTTCTTTTCAAATGAAGTGCTTTCTGCACAGTCATGTAAAGAGGGTGAAAACAGGGAGAGAATAAATGAGAAAAAGGAGGGGGGGGCTGGTTGCAGTAGATGAAGCAAGAGGGGGAGTAAGTGATGGTGGAGTGGACGAAAGGAGCTGAGACTGTTTCAATAATTAGGCGATCATGTTCTTGGATGAGGAACAACATTACCATCTCAAATGAAAACACTTACCAGAGATTCAGTGATTGAGACTGAAAAAAGGAAGGGAGAGTGTGAGAGAGTGAGAGAGAGAGAGAGAGAATGAAAGCAGAGACCATGGCCAGTGGAAAGAAAATTAGGGTAAGAAACAAGTAAGCAGAGAAAAATGAGATAATTTAAAGAAGGGGGAGGGAGAGACGGATCCCCAAGACACTCACAAGAGACGGGCGCACTGCATGTTAGTTATGTAGGTTTCCATTCTCCTACAGCAATCAATACTTTTCTTAACAACTCCACAACACATGGTTAGAGGGGGTATCGGGACCAAGCCAGAGGGAATAAAGGAGACAGAGAGAAGAGAAACAAGTGTATAAATGCTGCAGCAATTTAATTACAAATACATGTTCTTCGCTGCAGTTCTCCCTGGTGTTTGACTTTACTGGTGGTCTGTTGATTGCAGGTTGGTTAGCAGACAAAAAGAGACACCTCACTGCCGTAAATTCACGTCGTATTATTTGATTAGACAGACCACTCTGAGGCATCGCCGCCATACACAGCAGAGACAAATGAGTCCCGGTGCACCTCGACAGTCTACCAGACACTTGCATGCTACCAGACTGTAAAAAGAACTGTTTAAGTAGTCAAGTGGAAACATGACACAGCAAACTGGAGCGAGTGTCGAGTAATTACAGATGAAAGCACGTTTTGCTTTTGCCTGTGTTAAAATATCTGTCTTCCAATTGCACTAACTTGGATCGTTTTCCATCCCATAAGTGTTTGTATAAGAACACACAAGAAAACAGCATTTCATTAAATATTGTTATGCTAGGTTTTAAAAGAACAAAGAAGTACCGGTTAACAGATTTCACTGTCACTGAAAATGCCTCAAGAGTTTAAATGAACCCCACTTTTAGACACGCTGCACTCAGACCCAGAGAGAGCCCCTAATCCCTACATACTTTCCCACCTCAGCATATATGACTAAAGGCTGTGCGAAGTGGCAGAAGTTGTTGAAGTTGTTAATCAAAAACCGATATCACATGTAGATGAGGAGGAGGAAGAGAACCACCCGATGTCTCAATGTGCAGAGGGTATCTCTTTTCACGGGTCATTGCTGCTGCACAGGGCATTCTGAAATCATTATTACATTTATTTAGTGACTCATTATGTGCCAATGATCAGGGTAATCAGAATCTTTATTTAACTTAATCTTTTATTAATTTCCTTATTAATTTACCACAATTAAACCATTTTTAGATTTTCACATCTGAATTCATTCTGTAAATCAGATTTGCGTTCTTGCATAACCTTTTGGACATAAGGGTCCCAGTAGCCAAATAACTAGGCTATTGTTCAGCATAATTTCCCACAATGTTTTTGGATTTGTTATCTATTTTGTGCTGATTCATCTCTGCCTTGGAGTTCAGCTGAGAAAATAAATAGTCTGGTTCTCTCTTTAGGGATGCAAATTATGTCATTCTCTAGACCCTCTATCTTGTTATGTAGAGATGATGTATCACCAGAGCTGTAGCCCAAATGAGGAAATACCGTGTTTAGTCCCTCAACATTTTGAGTTGATTTGGGCAAAGGTAAAAAAATAATGAAAAAAACTCTACTTTTGATTTATTAAGAGCTGCTGTGAGACTGTTAAGGCTGAGTTATACTTGAGTTTAAGAAATAGTGTACTACCATCATACGCAGCGAGCAGGTCAATACAATTTTAGGTGACATGCATGTGTCTCCGTTTTAAAATCCCTCGACACTGTACGACCTGATCATAACATTGTATTACTCACATCTTCAATGCCCTGACTTGACATTACAGATGAAAAGACAACTCTAAAGCCTCACTAGTGTAGTATAAAACAGTATACAGTACACAACATATAAAATGGTATACTGTTTGTGTATGTGTTGACAACAAAGGCTTCGACACACACATGCATGGCAATTCGAACATACACACACACAAAGACTCTGCCAGAGGCACAACACATAGAGGAAATACATTTGCTATCTATGGTGGTCTGTCAGAACAAGGAAAAGGGGTCACTTTTTTTACCCTTTCTGTCAGCTACTGTGTGGACAGTGATTTTTAATGTCAGTATATCTTCCTCCCTGTGGATATCAATCTGGATGGTATTTTTACTTGCCATTAACTGGCTAGGAAGCAAATAAATCATGCATTTGTAAAACTGTGTTGTGACTAGATGTGTGCTGTGAATATGAAATGCACTTTCAGTAATTATGTACCTGCGAGAACCAGTGCGAAAATAAGGCCATAAACTATATGTGTGGGTGTGCGTACACATCTTTGGCTCATACAAGTGAAAAGTACCAAAAAGCTTGTGATTTCCAATGGCATTAAAGCATATTATTATGCTCTAAGTACCAAATTTAAGTATCTACATGTGACAGCCACAAATCATATCAGCAATCATACAAAAACTTTGAGTCAATGGCAGGAATTATATCGGGGTGGTTGCATATTTTACCTGTGGTATGTAGTTGCGTCTCTCTTGGCAGACAGCGTGGAACCAGGCCAGACAGAACAGAGACTGGGCTCTGGCCAGGATGCCCCCTACATACACACAAATAAACACCAGGTCACAACAAAATAATTGGCATATCTACACTGATCATTATTTGTGTGAGTTTTTGTATTTAATAAACCATAAGGGTTATTATTTGTGATCATTCATCAAACAAAAAAACAACAAAGAGGAGAATAAAGCTTGCTGTATTCTGCTATAGATGGTTTAGTCATTTTTGCGTTGTAGTCCTATTTGCTGCAGTTCATTTTCTGTTCCAGAACCTCCAAACTCACTGCAATATCTTTGTTCATGGGACTCAAAGCTCTCGCTTTCTTTAATATAAATTAAAATAAAGCACAGATTCCTGGAGCACAGGCCTAGCTGATTAGATGCATTCCTTCAAAAATTACTGTCTACTAATGTATGAATTAGTATTATTCAAAAGGTTTGCATCATTGGTTAGAGTAAGAGCAAAAACATTATTCAGGAAAAAGAGAGAAGAAAAGAGCCAACCTTTACTGATGTGCTCTGGAGTCCATGACTCATATGTTCTCAGCAAATTTTTCTTCAGCCCGGGAGGAGCCTGGAATGAAAAATGAAAGGGAGGACAGAGAGAAAGGCTCTTATTACAACATGCAAATGTTCGACAAAAAGTTGAAATTCAAAAAGACCAAACAAAATGTTGCTGTACACGCTCAGATATGTGCCAAGACATAAGGAGACATTACGCATGTGTGAAAGATTTATGTGCTTGCCATTGTAAGACAATATGGGACACGCTGGGGAGCCAGAAGAAAAAGGCACTGCTGGGATTCAAACCCAGAATCAGTATCGATCATAACCTCTACAGACAGAGGTTTGTAATTTGTATATTTATGTTCTATTACGCATTCATGAAGAGAAGCTGAGGGGATACAACCTGGACACTGAAGTGGTTTAGGATTTAGATTCAAGGTTTTAGTAGCATTTTAGAAAAAATGTCTGTGAGTTAAGAGAAACATGTGAGCTTGTTTTATTGTGAGACTGGGAGATTAAATTGTGAGAATTTGTCTGGCGTTTGATCCTGACATCCCCAAGAGTGTGATTCCCAAATTCACTTTTTGAAATATGTGTGCCTGGCAAGACCAAAAGGAAGCAGTGAAATTCAATTTTGAATGCGTGTCATGATGTCTCATTTCAAAGTCTGTTTAGTGTTGTTGTGTGTTTTTAACTTAAGCCAGCAGGAGTATCCAGGTCCAGCCAACACTGATCACATGTAAAAACCAAAAATCCTTTCCTTTATTACTTAATTACTGTGGTATAAAACCAGACAGCTCTAAAAACTTAGACAACATACAGACACTGAACAAGTAAGGGCAGAAAAAATCCAACATGTTAAGAGAGCCCATTATCTTTGTCTTTGAGAATTACAACAATACAACAGCCAATGAGGCAGATTGCTTTTGCTGCTCTTTTCATATAAACAGCCATCAGACTGGGCACATCTCTCTCTCTCTATTTCTCTATCTATCTATATATCTATGCTGTATTCCTATATAGTAATATACTTTAGTCAGCATATTCTCCATATAAGTAGACTCATGCTGTATCTCTGAACAGAGTCCACTGACAACAATATGCTGTGTTTAGAATAGAAACAATGAGCATGCACTGAAATCAGTTCACACATTATCAGCTTTGCTGAACATTTGGTAGCTCCATCTGGAGGTTCTGATAATACACACAGCCTGTAATGCATATGTACTGAATATGCCAATATTGGTAAAATCACTACATATGTTACCAACGTCAGTAGATCAAACACAATTGCAAAGTTCTTCACTTTTATATCATTCACCCACAGCTGGTCTGAATTCTGCTTGTTTCAGCTGCAACAGAATAGCTTCCCATGTGCATCATTGTTCAAGGATGAACATGTGCTTTTATTCTCAAGTAATATGTCAATTTTACTTTTAGACAGTGACAAATCAATTACCCTTTTTGTCACTTTTTATTATTATGTTAAGCCAATGGTCTCTGCCTCCGTGTATTTTCACTGGAAATACATTCCTAGAATTGAATATTTGCTCTATGAGAGGTTTGAGCTGTAGGTTTACACTTTATATCTAATGAAACACCAACAAGGGACTAAACAGTTAATGAAGATTCAGCACTTCAGTCGAGTGTGGGGTAAGGTATTTGGTGCTGGGGAAGGAGCTATAGTGGTTGGGTTACAGTTGTTTTGATTGTAGCTCAGTCTTTCAGCTAGACAGATTACTTGTATTTAGCCATTTTTGAAAAGTGAGTTGTCATTGTGTGCGTGTGTGTGTATGTGTATATGCCAATGTGTCGGGTGCAGCGTGCAATGTCATGTGCAATAAATTCACAGTTTGTCATACTAATACCACGACTAGAACAGATCATATATCTACCATGGATCAATTGGAAAATGCCTCAATCAATACCGTCTGTCTTGCAGAGCAGCTCTTTACAATCATACTCACAAAAACAAAACAATGCATGGTTATTAATTTGTATGTACACTGTGTATCTGTGGATCTTAGGCTTCACATAGCTTTGGTGCTCTTTAGTCCTGCAGTCTAGAAATATTTTATGACAGTAACTCGGTTATCAGCGGATATGTGCATACATATAAAGTATGTTGATAAGTTGTCCCACGAAAGAGTGTGACTGTGTCTGAGAGAGAGAAAAAAGACAGAGTGACAGACAGAGAGAGAAGCTGTTTGTGCAGCATGCTTGGCTGCTGAAGCAACTAACCCCTCGAGCATGACTCCCATCAGAAATACACTGAGTACTAAAGCATGCATCACTAGCACACAAGCTGTAGGCTTCTGCGTCTCCTTACGAATATACAGTATATGTGACTGCATTGCCATTACACGGAGGACAAAAGACATATCCATAGTCATGAATTCACATGACATTTAAAAAAAAAAAACCCATTACACACCCTCGCACCTTTTGTGAGTGTGCCACAACTTGGCAAGTCCAACAGTACATGAGTAAGACTGTGGTTCAAACAAACGTGACTACATTCTGTTGAGATTCAGAGTATATTTTAGAAAATAAAGCAGAAAAGTATAAAGCTTCAACACTGTATCTAAAAAACATGCGTTTGTGCATGTTTGTGTAATAAAAGTTGGATTAACACTTAACGTCATCATCATTGTAAGCTGCTGGAAGAGTATTACGGTGTTACTGTTTCTATAACTTTGTGTATATACACGGTGGTGAATGTGTTTGTGTACCTCGTAAGTGATCTTGAGGCTGGACTGCAGCAGTATGGGAGGAAATCTGGGGTGAACTTCTGCTGTCAGCCAGAGACGGAAGCCTGCTTTGGGATGTAGTGCATTTAGCTCCTGTGGAGAAAGGATGGTAGACACATTAGAGCTCACCGTAGGAATATGAGAGGAATATGAGAGCAGACTACTTGTGCGGTAGCAACAAGATGTGGATATGACGGTTAGCTGGGGGCTTCTTTTCCACATACCTCCTAATCCACACCCCCACACACACATGCAAACGCACAAATATACTGTGTTTCAAAATGCAAAATGGACTCATTAGCTGGAACAATTAGAGAAGACTTGATTGCCCACATTGTCCAGACACTGTATCATAGAGGTCCATCAATTTTCCAAAGTGCTTATCTTGTTTGGGGTTGCAAAGTGCTGGAATCTATCCCAGTATTTCCACAAAGGCAGACTCCAGCCAGCTGGGTTGGCTCTAAACACAGGAACCTCTTACTGTGAGGTAAATGTGTTAACCACAAAGTTCACACAAGAGCAGAGTATTACCTTCACACTGCAGTGAATGGGCTTTTTGCTGCACCTTTTCATATCCGTAACTTCAACATTCATGACTACCTACTGAGTTCCAAAGATTCCCTAAAAGAGCATTTCTTATCTGTTAAATAAAATTTAATCTGAGTGTGAATGCTACCAAGTCCTCAAGAAAAAAAATTACATTTGTTAAGATTCATGGATGTATTCAACCTTTTATTTACACACAAATGGTCTTTTGCAGAGAAACAAGTGTAAACAGACATACACAGTAAGCACTAAATACTTTACAGAGGGTAACCATTATAGTATATCTAATAAATAAATAATAAAATATGTCCATATTTTACTCTTTCCTTTTTTACCATGCAGTTCTTTCTCCATTAGACTTCTCCACAATGACAAACCATTCACCACATTCTCTACTTTTCACCGTCTCCATTACGGTCTCTACATCTCAATTTCCAGCTTTCTCTCGTTCACTTCTCTTCTTACATGCCTTCCCCTCCTCTTTCTATCTTTCTCAAAGACTTGTGGTTAAAAATAGCATGCTGGCACCTTAGGGTCTTGTGTCGTCTGATTGGGTACACACACATCAGCGCACACACTTGCGCACCCACACACACATGCACACACGCATTGACTTGTAATCAATGTCTTTCTGCATCATTTGGAACCTAATTCGTTCTCATGGAAACACACATGATCACAGAAAATCAAAGAACACAGAAACTGACATCCCTCGAAGAAAACTCCCCTCTCCCATTGTGTTGGTAAACTGCTGTGTGTGTGTTTGTCTGTGTATGTGTGTGTGAGAGAGCTGGAATCCCATTGGAACAAATTGCGAGTGCTGTGAGAAGATGCAAGACAGAGACATTAACAAAGATGAAAAGAAAAGATGGATAAACAGAGAGAGAGAGAAAAGGGAAGACAGAGAGAGGAAGAGAGAGCACTATGTTAATGTTATCACATCAAAACAGATATTTGATTTTTTTTTTTTTCATATTGTTCAGATGCACAGACCGTGAAAGACACACCACGCATGCATAGATCAATCACTTACATGTACCTGCACACTCGGAATAAGAATCAAAAGATGCAGTAACTCTTGATCTAATGATATGACCATGATTTGATGATGAATGAACTACATCACAACAGAAATGATTGTGAAAGATGTGATACGCAGTATTTCATTCATTCACTGTAACACAAAACTAAAAGTAATTGTCCAATTTTATTGTGTTTAGCAGACAGATTCCACTATAGATCTATAAGTGGATGGAAGGTGTGATGTGAAAAATGGGACGCAGAAAACAGTGCAAGTGAAAAAAACATGAGTGGACAGAGATGAGAGGACATCTGCACTGCCTACTTCAATTATGAACACTGACCGCTCTCCTTCTCTGCCTGTCTTCCCTCCTTTCTCCACTCTCTTACTGACCAACTGGTTTACTGGAGGACTGGAGAGACAGATGGCAAAAAGAAGCCGGAAAATTTTGAAAGTCCACTAAGAGATACAGTGAAACTGAGCAGATGGGCACAGCTACAAAAACAGAGGCAGACACTAAAACAAAGTCCTCTCTCGGTAAGATTTGCACCTGCCTGCTGAGGCTCAGCTCATCTTTCCCTACTTCTCTTCTTTTCCCATCCACTGTGTCTTCATTCTTTCTGTCCTATGCTCCCTGCCTCCCTCGTTCCCCTTGTTGCGTCAGTTTTTCATTTCAAGCTCGACTGCCGATACCCCAACCTCATCGGCTGCTGGGCAAAGAGCGAGACAAAGAAACTGCGAGAGAAAGAGAGACAGACAGACGGAAAGAGAGTTTGAGTTTTACAATAGGAGGTGAGAAAGAAAAAGTGGTGAGAAGACAGCTGGTGTGAGGTAGAAACAAATGGAGACAAACGGGGCCGAAACACGATGAGGAGAGCAAAAACAGGAGGAGGATAGCGAAGCGGTGAGGGACAAAAGTAGGAGAGGTAAGCTGTAATAAGCAACGTTTAAGTCACTAGGAAAGGACTGACGGAGACATCTCTTGCACACACACCCAGGCCAATCAATGTTAACAGCTGTGCCTCCCAGTGAGATGTGACCTGTGACTGTGGCACACCACCAAACAGAATCCCAGTATAGCATATGGACATAAAAACAAAGGAAGCAGAAGACACATTTCAGCCCACTTTCAAAAAAAAAATCGCTCACACAGTTCTCTTCAGTGGCACGCAGCTCAGCACAACAACTAATCTCACATCCACTAATACAGCCAGAACACTTCACACACATCTCAGGATCCCTTCTTATACCAGGACGCTGACAATATTTGTCAGTCAAGAGTAACACTTAATTATAGTTATTATATTATTAGTTATTATTTTATTATAGTTCCTGAAAAGGTCACACAAACAAGTTGCAAATGTTTCACTATTATCTTCAGCGTCTTCACTA
>JBAJHX010000049.1:15173984-15188231 GCA_037176925.1 Amniataba percoides
CACACACACACACACACACACACACACACACACACACACACACACACACACACACACACACACACACACACAAAACTTTCATGTTGTTACAGTTTCATGCTCTCGATGTACTTTGCTATATTTATTTTGTTTATGTTGAATAAGTTACAAGTCTAGGAGTCATTGCAGGTGTAGAATATATTTACAGCCTGTATATATTGGCATTTCTATTCAGTAATGTTTTGTTTTTTCTAAACTTTAAATTAAATGACGTGTCAAATATTTTATTCATTAAGTGAGACAAAACCAACCAAAAAGATGCAATGACACTTCTCAAAAAACTCAAAACCAGATATCAGCCTGCCTGTCAGTAAATACACCCCTTATTAATCTCAGACTTTTTTTTTATCCAATTTTTAATCCAATACACGTTTTATCTCCCTATGGCCCACTAGCTGTCTGTTTTTTGTATGTGTTCTCTCATACTTGTGTACATGACAACACTATGTTACTTATGTTGAGTTTGAAGGGGCACTGGAGAGAGGAGTTTATTTGTTTGGCTGCTGAGTTCAAATATCAACAAGTTTTTTTTCCAGGATTATAGACAGGATTGCGCCTTTAAGAGAATACTATTAAGCTTCAATTAATATTAGTCGGAACAATCCAGGTTATGTAGTTCAACAAGGACCCAATTTCATTTTAGTTCAAATGAAAATATTCAGGACATTTATTTGGAGAAATCAAAAGCTGTTTAAAATATAAACCATCTCATTATAGTACAAATATCAGCGGCTTAACAAGTTTATACCCATAGAAAGAACATAAAAAACAAAAACAAAACAATATTTGCTCATAAGAGGTTCAACAATCAATATATGGTAGAGATTCTTTATTACAGCTTCAATGTGTCTAGCCATGCTCAATCAATATCTTATTAAGCTGAATCAGTTGTGTTTATGGTGTAATTTAACACAAATACAGAACAGTCTGAGTTCCTACCACTGCCATAAAAATACAGATATTCCCAAAATACAGGGTGGCTGGTTAATTTTTTTTTTCAAAGATGTATATATCATGATGTCTTCTTTTCTTCATTCCCTTCCCCTCATAAATTCCCCTCTTCTTTTTTTCTCCCATTATGCTTTACCAGTTTCCCCCCTCTCCCTCCCCTCTCCTCTCCTCCTTGAAGTTATCTCCTTTGTAGCACAGACGGGGGTGTTGACAGGAGTAGTGATAATGTAGTCCAATGTTTCCTCTCTGCTAATAACTGTGCTGCTGCTATCTATAAGTGTGTGTGTGTGTGTGTGTGCGTGCGCGTGTTGGGTTGATGGCCTATAGACGTGATCAGCAGTTAACAGCCACCCTGACTCTGCCTGAAACTTCCATTACCATACAGGCAACACACGCACGCACATGCACACGAACATGCACGCACACACAAAAGAGAGAGAAATTACATTTGCCATTTACCGCCTGATCGATGCAATGATTGCTCCGTTGGTCAATATCTGACACTTCATTACTGTGTTTGTTGCAGAGGTTTGATTATATAAGTGTGTAAATTGTGTGTTTATCTGATTGTGCATTTGGGCAAAACAATCATTAAGACCGCAACTATGTTTGCACCACTTTACATTAGAAAATCAACTAGATTTAAAAGTGTCTGCAAGAGACAACCTGACCTTCTTCCTAGTAAGAAATGTAATCTAATACTTTTATCCTGACAGCTTAAACTTTATTATGATTGGCTGAAAGGCCAGACAAAACAAATGGTTATCAAAGTGAGGGGGCGAGGATTGGGGGGATAGTAAAGCTGGAAACTGCAGGTGAAGAAATCAACCTGCTGCGACAATTACTGAATGTTTTTGTTGAATAAAATCAAAATATCTGTTGCCGGCACATGCTGTTTTTTTAGTTGTTCAGTCAATATTTCAGTTAAAAATAAAAAGAGTTAAGATTCATTAAGTCTATACTGTTTGCAGAATCACCTTGATTTCCCAGTTTGGGTCAGACTGAATACAATGGCCGTCTTATTCAACATTAGGTGGCTTGGCAAAGGAATTTCTCTGCAGCTGTTAGCAAGAAAAAGAGGAGATAATTCTGTGGCTCTAAATGAGTGATGTGTTTATGGCTGATGGTTGTTTTCAGAAAAGCGTGGCACCATTTGAATGAAATTAACAAGGAACAACAAACTAGAAATAAAACTGTGGCAAAAAAAAAAGTATTTCAAAACAGACAGGTCCTGCTTTACAATACAAACCTGTCTAATAGTTTCATCCACGCTTGCTGTCACTACCCACTTATACAAATCACTGTGACGACAAAACTTTTAAGAGATGCTCAAAACCACACTTGTTTGCTTGCGTGTGCGTAGGCGTGTGTATTACCTTGAATAGTGACCGGCAGACGTACTCATACACCATGTTCTTCAAGCTGGCCTCCAAAGCAGTGATCCTGGCTTCGGTATTCTCTGCTTCCTAAATTACACACATGTACATCGAAACACACACAATACAAGAGGAAAATCAGTAAAATAGAAGGAGCAATTAAACTGGTGAGGTATGAGGGATAGATGCTGTTAATCTAAAGATTGAGAAAGGGTTTTTTTTGCCTTTTGTTACCATGGCAAAGTGCATGTGTGCGTGTGTGTTATGTGGTTTGATTTCTAGTTCAATGTGTGTTAGGTGTGTAATTAGCAGTAAAAACAGTGGCATTGTTATACAAAAGGTTTTTCTTCCTGTCACATCAGGGTAACCTGACTTCCTCTCTTTTACATGTTTTCATTGTTTTTCTCTCTGACATACAAATGACCAGAGAAAGAGAACAAACGTGAAACACCAAGGTGTTGATGGAGGTTGGTGTTTCCCTTTAAGTGTCTTTTAGGATAAGGCAGGACAGCAGTAAAACTGTCGGCGAATGTATATAAAATCTAAGTAAAAACATCCCTTAGATACACAAGGGTGAGATAGGAAGGAAAGGGATTGGAGACGCAATAAAATCCAACAGTAATAGTGAAGCAAAAGAATTAGAGCATGAGAATCAGACAAAAAAGGAAGTGCCAGGGAAGTGGAGGGAAATGGTGAGAAAAAGAGAAATTCCAGATGGATTTCTCTCTTTCTGTCCTACATTCCTTGTTCAGCATGTCTGCCCTTCTGTTTCTCCATCCTGACTCTCTGTTTGAGGTTTTCTCCAAGCACGAATTTCATGTAAACGCCTGAATTTAGTGAGGGAAAGTTAGCACTTGTGCCTGAACACAGAAATTGAGCATGTCTGCTGATGTGTTCACATGTATATATGTGAACAAATGCGAGTACAGCTCAGTGTGCAATGTCTCCACCTGCAGCTTATGGCAAATTAAACTTGCTCATCTGATACAACAAACAGTCAAAAGATATAAAACAGGGAGAGAGTATGTGAATCAATTCTGTAGTCTGACTACACTGGTTGAATGTGTGCACAGTCCTACCTACACACACACACACACACGCACGCACGCACGCACAAACATGTAACAGAGGTGACCAGCTGCTGCCTGGTGACATTCTTGGATGACAGCACTGGCTCTGACAAACCACACAGGATTTGGGGAATTAGTGCTCAATCTCTCAACTCAATGTGTGTGTGCCTGGGTTTGTGTGTGTGTGCGTGTGCTCTGGTTATCAGACAGTGTTTAGGGCTCAGATGGAGGACAGCAGTGCGATAGACAGTCCACGATGCTCTCCAGCTGCACAGGTCACGCTGAGATAAACTCACTCAGGAAAACAAAAATGAGCTGAAATAGATAAAACGGACCGGAGCAGAATTAAAATCATCTAAAATATCCTAAATAAAGTCAGTGGAATTAACCTCGGTTTAAGAAAAATAAACTGAATATAGCATTTCTAACGCAATGTGCCCACATAAACGTATTGTTTTGCATTCTTGTTTTTACCAGCTGCACTAAAGTTTCTACTGCAAGAATTACTTCTCCTATAACTGTCCAAAACAACACTGCAGACTAAGAACATCATTATATGATTTTATGTCTACAAACTGGTGAAGGTAACATACATGAATAATAACCTGACGCAAGAGACACCGTAAGGATGCAAACACACGTCAAGCCACATAAAATCAATTTCATCGGAACAACGATAGGATGAAAGTTATGTTTTTATCTGTGCTGAAAAGTAATCCCACCAACAAGGACAGCAAGAAGTGTTGTAAAAATAGCCAACCTTTACAGAAATACACATTTTGGGAAATATGCAAGAGAATAGTAGATGTAAATAGAAGTACATCAAGTAGATTTTAGGAGAGGAGCATTGCTATGTTGGACAATTTTGGCTAAAATGCAACGAATCAGCTTTAGTAGTTAACAAAACCGGTGAGCATCTTCCATTACTCACAAATTATGGTCTCACCCAAACTCTGATGCCTGTTGGTGTATGGAAAAAAGCTGTATTTTACTTTATCACACAGTATAAGAAAATCTCTTTTTGAGTGTGTGTATTTGTATATTTGTGTATCTTTTGAATGGTTTATTTATTGGTCTAGTTGCATGAAGTTGTTGTACTGGAGGGAAGGAAGGATATTTGGAATAATTCTCCAAAACCAAACATGTTAAAACAGTGCTGTGCTGGATGAAAATGGAGGTGCTAGAAGAGTTGTGTAGCACACAGTCACCTTCTTGGACTGAAGAGCTCTTTGGAAGAGGCGCAGAAAAGAAGCAAGGCTGAAGCGGTACATGTTGTTGATCTTCGACAGGTCTGTGATGACAAAATACATCTTGCTGGCACTTTCTGCAAGAGGCAGGTATGCGTCCCGCTCCTGAAATAAAAATAAAGGAATAAAGGAATGAAGGGAGCAAGAGAGGACAGAAAGAAAGAAACCAAGATGCAGCAGAAAAAAGAACCACACAGGTTTTAGTTACAGGAAATAGATGGATGGGCGGTATGGAAAGGTATGTATATATGAGGGATAAGAGGGATTATTTCAATCAAAAAATAAGGACAGAGAAAGAGAAATGAGGATAGACCGCAAGAGGTGTGATAAGACAGAATATGTGAGAAAAAAACAGGAAGGTGCGTATGAGAACAGCAGAAACAGGGGTGAGATAAATAAATAAAAAAAAAAAAACAGAGAAAAGTAAAAAACAGTTCTGGTGTAACACTGCACCCTAGAGGACAATTACGTAATGCATCTGCAATAGTTCCATGCTTTGACTGCATAAAAAGTCTACAAGCTTGTTCCATGCTCATGAATCTGTGCAGTCTGATGTTTGCAGCGGTTTGTGCAGAGAGTGGCTGTTAGTTTGTTTATCTGTGGACCACTCAAACGGGTTGAAATGTTTGCGCTTGTTTGTACCAGATGATACTGCAGCATTGTAGATAATAGCCTAAACGTTTCAATTTCAACAAAATGGATGTTGCGCTCCAGAAATGACACAAAAATGCAAAAGTGGGGTCATCTTACATTTGCAGGCCAGACATAGATGCTATTGTACGTTCGATACATGCTGTTTCTGATATTATCTTTGCCTTTTCTCCATCATACGCCTCCCTCTACCTTTGTCTCTCTTGGTCATGTGAGCTCCCTCGCTCTCTACACTACTCCAAGTGTGCCAATGACACCACTGTTTAATACCGATTCTCTTTGAACTGGGAAAATGAATTAGAAATACCACTAGGATATACTTTGAATAAAATGTAGTAGACATGAAAAAATCCATGGATTAAAATAATAGTGTAATAAATTTAGTTAACTGGACATGTCTTTTAAATGATCTTTCTTGGTATATACCATGTGCAGTAGGCCTAATTTGTTTTATATCAAATAGCTTTAATCACAAAAAGTCTCTCCAGACAAAGTAAGGGAATATCCTGGTGGACATACCTGATGCAAATATAACTGACATCTCTATTTCAATACAGCTTTCAAAAATCAAGTGAAAACAGCTGTGTGTGTTTGTGTGCTTGTGTGAGCCTAAGTGTGCATGAAGTACTGTACCTGGTCCAGGGATGCCTGCAGCCTGTGTGATTCCAGTAGTGACTCCTGGATCAGGGCACTGCTGGCCTTGGTCTGGTTCAGACTGTCTATCAGCTCCCTGTTCTCCAGAATATTACCCTGAGCTGTAGCCAGAGTCTGACACAGGGGAAAGACAGACAGATACAAACACAGAATAATGTTGAGGATTAGACAGAAGGAGAGAGATTAGGAGGTAAAAAAAAGGGCCGAGGAGGAGGATTTTTATGTTTATGCCAATTGGCCAAAATCTGTGATCTGGTAAAAGTTGAACAGGCAAGAATTTCTGTTTTAGGACATCTCTGGATGTGGAGTATTTTCTTTTTTTCTCTCCAAGCTTTCATTGAGTGCCATGACTCGGCCACTTCATCCTGTGGAATCTATTCTCTGAAACGAACTGATAAAATGTATTCAAATAAATTCAAATAAAATAGATGAGAAAGCATTGGAGCAAGGAAATGTCAAGTCGAATATGCTCCTACAATTCTAGAATAATTACATGTCTAGTATCACTGAAGCACTGACATCCTGCTCTTGGCACTGTGTGTGTGTGTGTGTCCAAATTTCTCTTAGACTATATAAACCAAAAAAAGCTAAAAAAACATTTAGGCTGAGTGTCTCAATGTCCCAATGTCCATCAGCTGTGTGTATGTGTGTGTGAAAGTATATATGCATTAAGTTATGTATGTCTTTGCCTGGAAGTACAGGCAGCCCTATTAAGTATTTGAACAGAACAATCTGTTTGATGTTTTGGCTCCATATTCTCATTACTGTGGTTGTAAAATGACATAACACCTGCCCACACATTTCTCTTTAGAAGTTTGAAGTGCATGAATAACTGAGAAGTGCAATGCAAGGGAGTTTCGGTCCCTGCAAAATTCCTTTTCAAAACAAGTAGTCATCAAAAAAATTGGTGTTCATACACAACAGTGTGGTTCAGACCAATCCCCGCACTTGTACAAGACAACAGTTTGGACATTGTCGAGTTTGACTACAGGATCATTTGTGATAACTGCATTTATTCGCCTCTCCATTTGTCTGCAGTTGGTGGCGGTTTAAATAAAACAAAAAACAATGAATCAATAAATACCTTCAAATCAACAAATATTCAAAGTATCTATCAAATCACACATTGGCTAAATGAATGGCTTCTGCTGTGATTAAACTGCAACGAACAGATGCCAAACAGATGCTGGTGTAACTACATCATGATGCAGATTTGTCTGAATTCATGCTTCGTCAGGTCTGTCTACAGGACGGGAACCAAACAACTTTTAAAATGCTTGTGTTTAATCACACATTGTCTCTAAACTATCAAAGGAACACAATCATCTCAGCTGTTTAAGTTTCGACACACCTTAAAGTTCTACGATAGTTTATGGATAATAAAGGTACAAATTTCCAAAAATGTATCCTGAACTAAAAGTCACCGGAGCCCGTTGTTAAAACTGAGTAGGCACGCTGATATGGGTTCAATGCCCAGCAGTGAAGCTACCAGCTTGGCTGAGTCAGATACATCTGGCAGCATTGACAGCGTTTGTGAGAAGGCAGCCGGTGGCAGATCACATTCTTGCACTACAGCACTACTGTAGCAATTCCTCTTTTTGTTTTGTACACATCCTCTCATTCTTTTTGCAACAGCCTCCTCAGACAGTGGGAGATGGCGAGGTCTGCAGTGCAGAGGCAACCAAGCATTTCAAAGTAAGAAAAAAAGGATTTGCACTGTGATTTTCTTAATATTGTCTAATGATCATGTTTTGATTAAAGGTAAATTTGTATCCCTGGGGTACATGACTGTGCTTTTGTATGTGTATTATATATACACAATACTGTTTCAGGTAGTAGTTTCCTCTTCTTTGTTCTCACAAAGTATCCTGTATGTGTACCTCTAACAGTGATTCCTCCAACTGAGCCAGCTGTATCTTCTTGTCTTCCTCTTGTTGTAGTAGTCTCGTTTTCTCAGTCTCCAACTCTGGCTTCTCCTGCTGGATGGTCAAGGCCAGCAACTAACACACAAACAAATGGGCATATGGATATATAATACTACTACAGGATAATTATGCAGTCCATCTAAAGCTACGCTTACAATAGCAGGTAACCAAACTTTAAGTATATGTTCATTTCATTGTATTAATTGCCAACACCAGCCACACTGGAGCGTAATCAACACTGGTCTGAACAAAGTTACAATATACTGTATATTCACGAAGGCATAATTTACTGCAGCACTATTATAGTAGATTGTGTGCACATGGGCTGCAGAGGTTACCTGTCCTCGCAGACCTGCCCTGGTGGTAGTGAAGTTGACCTCTGTAACCACGGAAACCGCATCAGGTGGGATGAAGGGGTTGGGATTCCGTGTTGCCATGAAGAGACGGAAGTCCTCGTTGTAATCAATGACCTTATCTCCTATCTGAACCACGTATCTAGGACCTGTGTGTGTGTGTGTGTATGAGAGGGAGAGTGCATGTGTCAGAGTTGAACAGAAAGAAAGAGAGTCTCTGTTAACAATATATACTGTATCATACAGGCTGGGTCCACTGTAAATCCCATCTTCACCTTTTTACTTTCTCCTCCACTCCCTGTCTTCGAGATGTCTGCAATGCAGTACTGCCATGCCTATGTCTGGCCTTTTTTTCCATCCTGTTCAACACCACTTTTAAGTGGATAACTTAACCTTTCTCACACTTTCTCTGCCCCCACTCTTTTCAATTCAGCTTCAAACAGACAACCGCCTCTCCCTGGATGATTCATAGCCTTATGAATCACCCTCATTTTCACAGGTATGTTTCCAACTTCTGTTTACACGTACCTAAATGATTCAAACAACAGTTTGTAGCTGTGATTGGTATGCAGTTATCTAAGCCAAGACACTAAAACATCACAGGTGAAAACCAAAGGGCAAATTAAAAGATGTCCATGGACTATTTTTCTGGGTATCTTCTTCAATTTTACCAGAAAATTTCAAGTAAATTGCTCCATAAAATAAAATGAACAAAAACAGATCAGCATGAAGTATTGCAGTGGTCTGAAGTTTTCAGTGCCTCAAACAGTCACTCTTTGGATTTGCAAGGTTACACTATATGTAATTACTGTCACCTCTTAAGATGGTTGTGGAAATACTGTTTGATGTTTCATGAATGCGCCGTCTTTTAACTTTGCAAAGCACTTTGATAATACACACACACACACACATAAATAATACATGTGTGAAGCGCGTGTTTTAAATAATGGAATTGTGTGTCACAAGGAATTACATCCTTTAAGTATGTCAGCCAGTATGTCACATGTACGATGTGCATATATACTGCATGTATGTGTAAATCTAAAAGCACCGGTGTAAAATAATGGATTTTTATGGATAAAAGTGTCTTATTGCTTTGTGAATGCACAGCTTACTTCTTACAAGCTCACTGATTCTAAAGCAAGAAGAAACAAACACTGAGAAATTCAAGCAAATGCAGTAAGTAGTAGTTAACTTTTCAGTTAGGAACCAGTAGCTGGTAAACCCTCTGAATTATTCTCAAGAGTTGCAGAATCAATTATTTTCCCCATTTGTATGAAAATGGTGTTTGTGTGTGTGTGTGCATACCCTGTGCTATTAGGTCCCTCCTCAGAAGTGGGTAGAGCACAGGTTCGACTCCGTCCATCTCTTGGATAATAAGAGTTTTTCCAAATCTGACTGCCAGTTCTAGGGATGTCATGAAGTTACTATCCTGTAGAGAGACACAGACACAATTTCACAAACAGCTTGAACTATTATATAGATTTGTTGTTTACTGTTTAAATGAATAAAAATGTTTTTCTAAGATCGCTTTATCAAGAAACAAACACTTATTTTTTTTTCTCATAATGACTGTCCTTTCAGTTAACTTAGGTACACATAAACTAAAGGTCAAACTAAAGTCTGCCATGTGGAAATCTCCGCTCTGTGGCAGTCACATCATGCTCAGGTCAGTTATAAAACGTTTCTACATCAGTGTTGTGATGTGAACATGTGCGGTAGTCACTTCGAAGGATGCACGATGACAAGTAAGGCAAATTGACACAAAAGTTATATGGGTAATGTTCTCATTTTCCATCAGTAACTGATAAGAAAAGTCCATCTTGTGAAGGAAATTCTGAAGAGATTGAAAGCGAAAAGGTCTCCGGAGGTCAGGATGTCTTACACAAACGTATTAATTGATGCTTGAAGTTTACACATTGTAGTGCCACTGATCAATGTGATCAATACCTTAGTGTGTGTGTGAAAAAAGGGTCTTTTTATCCTTTTGTTTTGATGACATGGAGGTGACTGGTATTCTGGCTGGTTATGTTCATACAGTTAAGTGTGTGTAAAACTTCACTATGTACTGCTCCGTAAATAGAGATTACACTAATCTTGCCTAGTATGAAGCCAGTAAATTCATGTACTAGCTATCTTTATGTTACAAACAGTGTAGCCTTAAGGCTCCAGAGTATTTACTGTACTGTTTGATACAGAGCAGTGAATTCTTTTGCCTGACCTGTAAACATGCACGCGATGCAGCTGCTGTCACAGATAATGTCACACGGATGCTCAAGGCAGGCTGCTGAGTGTACGTATTCCCAATACAATTGGTGCCCCATCTCAGTGCTGGTTAACAGTTACTGTCACAGGGCTGCTCCAACTGTACGAAACACTGAACATACTTAAAACATGCCAGTATACAGAAAAATCAGTTTGTTGCTTGAGAATTATTTGCTTATACTATTCAAGCAGTCCTCTTAGCATATTCATTTTTCATACATGATAACAATTGGAAAAAAATACCCTCGTATTTATGTTTCTTTTTGCCTTATTCCTATGAGACTTGGCACTAACCCATCTGCTTCCAGGAGGGTAACAGAGGTCTATGTGGTGTGCACATTGAAATCATGACGGGAAAAGGAAAGTAATTTATCTCTCAATGAAAAATGCAGTTTCCTTGAATCTTCTGAGAAACTGCCAAAAACAAGCCAACAAGATGCAGCAGTAGAACTTGGCGTACCTCAGGCTACCTGATCAAACAGCGACAAACAGTCGACCTCATCAAATGGACTGATAATGCCCCAACACACAACATAAAAAATGTATGCATCACACTGATATAACTGTAATTATACTTATAACTTGTTAAACTGAAAAACACATCACCAGTGTGCATGTGTGTTTGCAAATGCAACGGCACAGTTAATGACCTTAACTGTGTGTTTTTTAAGATGTGTGTGTGTGTGTTTACCTGTTGGTTGATAACCTCTAGCCTGTGCTCTTTGAGATGTGTGCGTAGCCACTCTGTAGCTCGGGACGACGGGTCGATCAGGAACGGACAGGCAATACTCTGAGTTTAAAACAATGATAAAGAACTGTGTTTCAGGTTAGGTGGTTTTGGGATAGTTACTGAGAAAGAGACTCGGTTACTAAGGAAACGAGGTGTGTGCGTGTGTGTGTGTGCATGGAGTTCAGACCTGTCTCACTGCTGTCATGTTTATCGACCAGCATCACTCACATACCAGGCAAAGGAATGAAGTCCACCGCCCTCCCCTTTCTTCCTGTGCTCTCCTATTTCATGGTCTCCTGCTCAAGGATTCTCCTTCTCAAACCTGTTCATTTGTCTGTTCATTCCCCCCAGCCTTTTTTTTATTCTGCAAACTGATAAAAGTAACCTCAGACTCTTTTTTTTTTGTTTATTTCTTGTGCACTAGTATGATAGACATCCACACATATATCCCATCTGTCTCCTTTTATAAGGTCAGCAACTAAGTAATTCAGTTTATAGGTTTGCTACTATCACTGGAGTGATTTTTCAATACGCTGAAATTTCCTTTACACGCACACACACAGACATAAAGACAAACTTTTAAGGGACACACACACAGAGACAGTGAGAGAAACAGAGAAGTGATGCTAAACTAAGTGGGAGACTATTAGGATGAATTGTGGAACAACTTCTTACCTGTAACTTGAGTGCATTGATCTGAAGGCAGCAATGGTCAAAACAACAACACGATACAGACAAATGGAGGACAGATGAATGGTAACAAGGGCAGGATTTTAGATATGACTATCAATATAGACACTGGTTCTTACAAGTAAATGCTGTAGTTATAGTATACTTTGGAGATTGTTAAATAAGTGCATTAAATACAAACACTTATATAAAAACGTATTCAGCTACATAAAAAGTAAAAGAACTGGGTAGAGACAGAGATGGAAATTGGTGAATAAACTGTTTTAATAACAGATTCTTCTGTGTCAAAGTAGGTTAACCCGTCAGGATGTCTAACCTGTAATATGACAAGCGCATTCTCCATGGAGAGGTCATCAGACGGCAGCCCCTGACTCTTCCAGATCAACTGCTCACTCTCCGAGCACAGGAACGACCGCAGGTCAAACTCTGGTACCGACACACACAACATGAATACACATTTGTATTTGTTGCTTTAATATTTGAAAAGGGAGTTGGTAATTTTAATCAAACCTCAGAAATTGCAGTTATTGGACACTCCACCAGCCACTTGACAACAAGTCCCAGCTCAACAGTAGTGTCTAAACACATTATATTACACTTCAAGTGGGGCTGCTGAGTAATCTTGACAGACAACTGGCAGAGAAGCCGTTTGATAGACTCAAAGATTTAGAGAGGATAGTTAGTCAAGTGGGTAAACTATTTACTACAGATGCACATCGGAAGCTCCTCGGGAAAGAGGTTGTCAAGCAGAATTACATGGTCAGAGATAATAATGAATACAATTATAAAAAAAATAATAATAATCCTGAAAGAGACTTTACACACATTTCACAGGTTCATTTGTGTGTAAGAAATATTAATATATGAATGGAAGAGCTGATAAATTAATTAGGCATGGTGTATGAGAAGTGAAACACAGGAAGAGTACTGTAATCCTTCACCAGTCAATGTGCGAGTCTTTCATGTATCTGTAGGTTACTCACATTTCTGACCAAGGGATTAAAGACAAAAGGATTGAGCAGTTAGGTATTAACTACAGTTAAATTGGAGTGGTTACGTGTTAAACATGATAAAGCAATTTCAACACTCTCCACTTTCAGGATTATTTAATTAGCACTATTATTTAGTAGACCCAGGAACTTGCAAATGTTGTATATGTACATATATATCAACAGTGTATTGTGCCAAATGTGTGGGCAGTAGTGTGTTTGTGTAGGTTGTTAAGTACAGGAGTTGGCATATGCTGGTGCTAGCGTGTTGGTCTAAAGTATTAATAGGAGTATATTTACTCTGTAGTCCAGATTGAGCCATCCACGTCTCCAGACAGTGTCTTCTACGGTCTTCAGGAGCTGCAGACAGATAGGTGATGAAGGCTGCAGCAAGCATGGCCCTCATAGGGAGCGTGTCCAATTCGCTCTTTATCTCAGACATCTGATAGAGAGAGAGCCACCGGGGGAAAAGGAACGGACAAGACAGAGGAGGGGGAAGGGAAGACAGACAGAGGGGAGGGCGATTAAGGTGAAGAAAGTATGAAAGGAGAGAGACGAGAGAGGGAGGTGCGCAGCGAGGATTGGTAGGAATCAGAGGGAATAATGTGAATAAAGGTAGGGATGAAAGAAAAGGAAGTTGGAGAAAAAAGAGAAAGGTATGTACCTTGACCTCTGTGGTAAAGCAAACCCAAATCATAGCTCCTCATAATCCAAAAATGTCTATATAGATTCCTACAAGAACATGAGATAAAGGTAACCCACAATCTCAGGAACAGACACTTGTATTTGTAGGTTGACCAGGACCTAGTAGCAAGTCGGGTGAACAGCAATGCATCAGGCTTAATTGTGAAGCCGCGTTATCCCTGAATACCTAAAGCTCTGAGGGTGCAGGTTTTCAGCAGCATGTAGTCTCTGGTCTAATGTATTAATACCGTCAAACATCCTGCCACATACGATTGTTCAACTCCAAACCTGTGTCTCTTGCTGCACCACTTACTCTGTGGTTGTGCAGCTCTGTCTATGCGCTGCTCTCCCTTCCTCTGAAATCATTTAAACAACTTGGAGGCATTAACATGTAGAGAACCACAGCTACCGCAGAGTGTGCAAAAGAGTTAGGAATGAGGTGTGTGTGTGTGTGTGTGTGTGCGAGAGTATATAGAAATACGTGAGCAGAGAGTAAACTGGCTCTTCGGTGGGGGCCTTGAGGGAGGGAGCAAGTGTGAGAGGTTCTGTGTGTGTGTGTGTGTGTGTGTGTGTGTGTGTGTGTGTGTGTGTGTGTGTGTGTGAGAGAGAGAGAGAGAGAGAGA
>JBAJHX010000049.1:15190599-15207332 GCA_037176925.1 Amniataba percoides
GCTGGGATAGGCTCCAGCACCCCCGTGACCCTGAGTGCAGGATACAGCGGGTTAAGAAAATGGATGGATGGATGGAAAAATCCAACACATACCAAAATGTTACCTTGATTAAATCAATGTCTTAGTGTCTTAATCACTGCAAAAGAATGTGCCCTGCCTAAAATAACGAAAATGCACATTTGCAGAAAGCTTGTGGTCATCACCTTGAAGCAGGATCGAGGGATTAGTCTCATTGTCCACACCAAATGATTTCTCTGATGAGCACAACTTCATCTTCAGATAGGTGGAAGCTTTCAGTGAAACCACCTGGTGCCGTGTTTGGCTACAGTTCCAGGACCTTATCAGCCCATGACGATATGTGATTATATGCAATTGTAGATTCAGACAAAATGCAGTTGATTTCAAACAGTAACTTCTGCATTAGTCACATTTCTCAAGTGCTCTCTCCATTGGTAGATGTTCGCACCGTATCGTGTAGTACAGTTGTGTTTCTCCAACACAAAAAGTGACGGTACTGTGCACTTCTGCCAGCGATGAAAATGACTCGAGGTCATGGCCAAGGAGGCTCCCACTTTCTCCTAACTTTCCTGTCACGCTCCACTATTGGAAAAGTAAAAATGCCTCACAGAAATATTGTACCTTTAAATAAAAAAATAGCCAGAGGGTGTCTTACTCTTGTCCTTGTCATGACTCCTCCTCTGCTGGTGCAGGAGATTGCCACAGGCCTTCAACACTGTCTTCAGAGCACGCAAACCCCAGTCATAGTGCTGCTGGGGAGTCAACAACTCCCTGGACACACAAATAAAGGCACATTTTCACACATACTCACACACTCTGAGTTGACGGTAGTGCTGGGTACAGTGCTAATGGGTGGGAGGTAGAAGATAACTTATCCACAGAATCAATATATTGCAATAGACCGTGGTGGCAGTATGGGTACTTTAAAATAAATTACACCCACAACATGATGCAGTTTGGAAAAAAAATACCACTTTGTGGCCCAAAAGACCAGATTATTCAAACAGGCCACACACGTGCTGTATAATTACTACGCTGGTGACAATGTTATGGAAAAAGTAATCGGTCTCATATTCCTAACTCTCTCCACCTTCAACCCTAACCCAGACCTAAAAAAAAGACCAAAACACAACAGTTTCTACCTGGCCAGGTTGAAGATTGCAACCAGTTTGCGTCCCAGTGTTTCTCCGTTTCTGAAGCCCTCGGAGTAGAGGATGACCTCAGCGATGAGCTCATTGTCTGGCCTGCTCATGGCCACAGGCCTGAACAGCTGCTTTAGGTTGTCTGGAAGCTTCTGTCTGCCTCCGTAGCCTTTACCTGCTGGGTTCAATGTGATGAACACCCCAGAGTTTGGGTCCAATTCCACCTGATAGATAAAAAGAATAGAATTGCATGTGTTAAATAATGGCATGGACATATTTTGATTAAGGACCAAACCAATTCTTCTACAGTGGATGAACAGGCAAATAACAGGCTATGATTCATTAATAGACTGACTTAACAGAAAGGCCAGGACTAAAGGTTGATTTTAAATATTTGTACTGTATGTCTATGTGAGTACATAAAAGCCAAAGCATTAAACAGAAATATATATTAGTTGAAAAGGAAAGGAAATGCAAAAAGGCAGAAGTGAAAATTAGTGGAAATAGTTAGTATTTTGTTTTTGGCATCAGCAGTTGGAAACAATGTCTTGGTCTGCAACAATTCATATTTTCTGACCTCCTTCCCCAGCAGTTCACATGTGTTCTTGTGATGTTTAAGGGAGTCTTGAATGGCCTGAATCTGCATGGAAACTGCAGACAACACTGCCTCCTCTAAGCGGTTAAACTCGTCAAAGCAGCCCCATGCTCCACACTTCACCAAGCCCACAAAGATTCGGCCCATTGACTTCACATCGATACCCTGAAAAACAGACCAAACCAGAAAAAGGATCTATCTGTATAATCTCATTGTCTTGTTTTGTATCTGCTTGTGTGTGTGGTCACGTCATGTGGATTGATCAGAAATCTGCATATGTGCATCACTCTAATGATCACTTCTGATAAGCTTTGGCTGACAGATTTAAACCTGTCACAATAACCCTACAAGCATCTTTGTACCTCATCACAGTTGAACACCAGCACTTGTCGTCCAAACAGCCCCCCCAGGGCTTTGACCGACTCAGTCTTGCCTGTGCCGGCGGGCCCATAGGGGTTCCCTCCGAGACCCATCTTCATGGCCTGGGTCAGAGTTAGGTAGCACTTATCAGTCAGCGGAGTGTGCACCAGCTTGGCTGCATTCCCCTGGGGAGACAGGAGAGGTAGGATAGAAAAGAAAGTGAGCGATAAAGTGAGAAAGAGACAGAAACATGGTGATAGGGCCGGACAGAGGTAAAGATACAGAGAGTGATTGAAGGGTGGAGGGTCACAGGAGTGAGGGGAAGAAGACAGCAGGGGACGAAGGCAAACAGACAGATGATGGATTAAAAAAGTAAGAAATGAAAAACAAATGAAGGACAGGCAAAGAAAATTAAAATGAGTGAGACTGAGTGCAGCTTGTGTTTTTTAATAGACTGCAGAGGAGAAATAAAGCAAGGTATCTTCAGTCTCCACATCTCTGCATAAACAGTGCCCCCAAAAGGTAAAGATTTAGAAACTCAACTATATTCCAGGAACAAAAAATGACTCCAAATGAGTAACAAGATGGCATTTTCTCACACCACTCAAGATGCTGTACCATTACGATTCTCTACTGACACCAGTGCACCTTAAGTTGTTTTAAGGATTGCGGTGGTGCCCAAATACTGTGGATTAAGTAAGCCATGGACAATACGTAAGAGTGCCTGGTACTACATATTAGTGACACTGTGTTTATCTATGTGTTTGTCAAAGAACTGCAGTATGAGCATTAAAACTTGATCCAATGTATTTGATTATATAGTTATAAAAAGTTACAGGTGGCTGAAATGTAAATTATGAAGAGTCAACTAATTATAGAGTCAGTCTACAGAGAATTAATTGATCCAATCCTGGCAGCTAATTGATCATTTGTCTTTATCAAGTATAAATACATATTTCTAATTATATAAATGAGCTCACTTACCAATTAATTGAAAATAAGTTACTGTAAACTCAGTTATTTTTTTATATTATATTCTGAATGATGAGAAAACTGTTTCTAAAAAAGCTTAACAGCAGCAAGAAACATCATTATGTGTTCATTTAGTCAGTCACAAGAGTAAAGTATATCCAAGTTACAGCATATCTGCATGCTGACACACCTGGTATTCATATGTGTAACTGAATTGTGCATCCACCATATGTATGACACAGCATTTATCTGTTCCCATGTAGAAGCGAAGCTGCTTCTTCCAGGCCCAGGCGTCACAGCTGCTAACTCCTGCCTGGCCCAGCTGCTTCACCACACTGATGTTGTGAATAATATCCAGGATCAAGGCCTTTAGCTTCAGCTGCAGGACAGTGGACTCTATACAGGAAGACACGCAGGAACATCATGATGGAAGCACTGATGAAATTATGCAACAAAACTGATCATAAAAATCATATACAGTATTTGATCAGCTGAACCTATTAAAAGGGATTCATATGCACAGGAATTAACACTTTTGTATTATCAAATATTATACACGATGGTGAATAAGCCTACTTATAGTCCTGTTGGTTTAAAGTTAAAACTTCAGTAATGTCTTTTTTCTCTGCTACCCATTTCTTAAAATGTGTAAGATCCTAATTAAAATTTATTTTCAAACCTTGTAAACTAACACTTAATTTTGTTCCAGGATTAATATTAACTCCCAGGTCATTAGATCTTTTTGCTGTAAATGGACAGTAAGCTTTTATTATGTAACAGCGAGAGTGGAAATAGCTTTTATGTTACCACAAAACTGCACATTCAGTGTGCTGTAAGGAAAACTGTTTGAAGTAAAAAGAAAAATGCAGAGCTGAATCGACTGGTGAGAAGAATAAATGGGACCACACGCTGTGTAAACAAACCCAACATCTCAGGTGATATTTTTAAATCAACAATTTAGAGAGCAAAGTGAATGCAGCCACACTTATATTCTGGGAAGTCAATATCACCAATCAACAAGGGCTGTTTTAAATTACTGCACAAAATGCATAAATACGCACTTTGCAAACAGTGCCACTGCTATTAACTTGTCCAACAGAACCAATTATTTAGTAACCTGTGTAGTTTGAGAAGAGAGCAATGTTACAGCTGAGCAAAGAATAAGAATACAAAGATTTACTATAGTAAGAATAATGAATTAAGTTTATTGTTTCTCAAAAATAAAATTGTTCTGTCTCAAGTGTATATCACGATCCCAACAATCAAATGCGTACAAATAAACATAGACTAAAGGACCATATATAATTCTGAATAGAATTTTTTTTTTTAAAGTGGCTTCATGTGTGCTGGGTAGATACTTTGAATGCAGACTGTGTAGGAAGTGTGTGCCCTAGAAACATTTGAAAAAAAAAAAAAAAAAAACATTGCTAAATGTACATCATGCTGTCTCGTCCCTGTGCCAAAGGGGAGAAAGCACCCACTCCCCGCCTGGGTTTATGGCCTATTTACGTAGACTGGGTAATTAGATTATCCTTCTTGCCATTACTACAGCGGCTTTAATCAGTACTGCCACTCCGAAGCCGCTTCCGTCTACCTGGTTGTTTTAAGTGGGCCAGTAATTTAATGAGATGTTATCATGGAAATGAGTGCTATTTCGAGTGAGGTTAGTAGAGTTCTGAATGCGAGACAGTCACAAAATGAGACATATTATCTGCAAATATAATAACCTTCATCACAGTGTTGTGCTGAAATATCTGGTTTTCAACAATTATGTCAAAGTAATGCCTGAAGTCTAACTGATGAAGACAATTTGGCCCCAGTAACACATTGTGCAAGTGAAGCAAGCACTGATACAAAGACACATTTTCATATGACACAGAAATTTGGAATTTGGCAGCAATGTCCCGTGAAATGATGCCCCTACCAGGGTTATAAAGAAGCTTTTCATCTCATGCATGAATAAGAAACCTTGATTTAAATTTTAAAGTCCTTTTTACAAATTCAAGTCCAGTGAAAAAACTCAGCTGTCGTGCTTTATGTAGCCATATATTCCGCCCCTAGTCATTAAATTAGCCTGCCAGCTACTGAATTTGCAGATTTAAGTAGTACTGGCCCTACACAGCCCCTTGTGTCTTACCGGCTATCAGGAGATTCACACAAGAGCAGTCATTCAGCATTAATCTCTCAGTCCTAACTAACAAGCCAAGATTTTGATCAGAGCTCAATCATTAACAACACAAGAGGGAGTCTGATAGTGGAAGAAGAAGCAAGTGTCAAGTGCCAACTGTTTATAAGGACAGAGCAGCAATTTGGGGAGGTTAATATTGAGAGCGAAAAGGAACACTCTCCAAAAAAGAAGTAAATAAAAATCTGCACATAATCATGAGCACCATTTAGCATGCTACAGTGTAAACATGTCTAAACATTTAATGACCTCTTCACAAAAAAAAGAGGATGATGTTGATTCTTTCATCTTCCTCTACCTGTCTCATCTGATATGTTTTGTACTATCTGGTTTGAAATATTATTTACTTAAATATTATTTAGAGTGTATTATTCACTTGTATTTTTGTATTTCTATTTTTCTCATTATTTGGGATTGAAGACAGAGAAGCAAAGTAAGTATTTCATGGTACAGTGAAACCTGTTTGATCTGTGCAAACAACAATAAGAAACTTGAATTTTGAATGACATACCAGATTATAGGGGAGATTATGGTGAGGATTTAATCATTACTAGCACAGGAAGATGCCAGAATAAACTTCAGAATGAAATAACAGGGCTTGATATGCACTACAACAAAACTATTATTGAGCAAAGGTAATGATAGAGAGCTTATGACTATCAGAGCCCAAAGTACATCAATCTAACCAGAACAATCTACATAAACTCAGTCAGAACTTTATGCAGGCCACTGTCATATACAGCCCTGACAAATTATCAGCTACTCTGAGTTTGTTCAGACTGAATATGAGGCTAATTTAAGGGGCCATGCAATTATGTAAAAAAATCACTGGAAAAAAGAGAAATGACACAAATCTGCAGTTTGCAAAGGTGCAAAATGTTTCAGTTTGGAGGAAAGAAAAACAAGTGGAGCTGCATCACTTTATGAACATACATAGAGAGGAGGAAAAAGCTAACAACAGCTAACATCTTTAAAGTCATTTACCAATTCATACAAACCCAGATAAGAAATACCTGTGTTAGCGTTATCTTCAGAGCTGGTGTCCACTGTAGTGTAGTGCTCTAATTTGGCATTGAGCTCCAGCTCCAGCTGCTGCAAACTTTGCTCCTTTAGGGCTCTTTCCACATCTTCAGTAAACTGGATTTGCTCAGCCAGACACAGAATCTGCTCAACAACAACAAAAAAATACTTTATTTCACATCCTGGGTCACAAATTACTAACATATGTGTACTTGGATCTCAGCTGCCATTTAAGAATCATTCTGTTACCTACTGTAGTAATCAGTGGCTATATTCAGAAAAAATAATTTAAAAAAAAGAGGTTAAATAAAAAAGTGTCTGTACCTGTGATGGGTAGCGTGAGGGGTCCACCTCTCCTTTCTTGCCTGCTGACAAACATTCACACAGCAGGTGCTTCAGAGTCTCCTTCATTTCCACAGAAAGCTCACTTAGCCACACCTAGAAAGAGGCAAAACAGTTCACACACAGTCACAAACAGATACACAAAAGAAAGACCTGTGTAAGATCATATAAATGACATGTTTGCAGTGACCAGACCTTCATTAGAAGATACAATATGCTATAATTTAAACACAGCTTAAAGCTTAAAGTATCAATCAATCAAATTTACAGTACATCCAATGCAAAATATACAGCGCTTTACCTCCACGAGGCTGGAGATGCGTATGAGGTTTCTGAGTGGCACCGTTTCTCCCTCCAAAGAACACATGGCGACAATGTGCTGACACTGGTCGTCGAACACAACACTGTGGATGCCTGCGCAGATAGCACACGCAGGTTACCTTCACTGTCCAACAGAACATGCCATTATACAAAATATACGAAGGAGAGAGGAGAAGAGAAGAGAAGAGAGCTAATACAGATAACACACAGAATACAACAGAGGGGCACAGCACCAGGTTACCGATTAGAACAAAACAGAGCTTTCTGACCCGCAAAGAGTTTCTTGAGGTGTGACTGGATGACAGTTGGGTTGGTTGCCTGACCAAGAATCTCTAACAGATCGTCATCTCCTATAAAATAGAAGCGTGGGAATGCGGAGCGCTTCTCCTGTGACAATGGCACACAGTCAATATTAGGTTAAGAAAAGTTCAAAAAGACGTTAAGCACATGTAGTCTTTGCTAACAGAAATGCATGCGTGTTTGTGTACCTCTAAGAACTCATTCAGTGACTTTTGGCAGCGCTGCAGCTGATCCAATATGGTGACCAGGGAGTTTCTAATGCCAGCTCTTGAGCTCAGAGAAACAACCCTGTTGTCTCTCTGAATGTCTGACATTATAGACCTGTTACAATAATGGAGAAAGCGTTTTGTTACCCTGTCTGCAAAACTCACTCTGTCTGTATCTTTGAGTTTTACCATGATAAAACAAATTATTTACCAACAGTGTAGGATATACAGTTTGAATAAAAACTGACATTGAGCATTAAATGAAACAATGACAAAAAATAACTATGATGATATACAACAGATCTACCTTTGATGTGCATTAGGCTAGTTGACTACTAATTTTTGAAACGGAAAAGAGAGTACCTGAAGTCTTCATCAACCCGTTTGAATCGGGCCTCCTCCCTGGGTAACGCCCCTCGACCAAAAATGGGCTCCAAATAAACCCAACGCCTTTGGATTGCATTCAGATTCAGCAGGTACTCATCCAAGTCTGACAGACGAACCTCCCACAGATTGACCTGGTTACACAAGAACAAGTGATTCATGATGCTTCCTTAAAAAACTAAAACCCTGATAAACAGGTGAACAACCAATAACAAATACACCAATTTAAGTGTACAGTACATTTGATTACATTTAAATCTATTAATGAACAAAACCTCTGAGGGGAAAGAATCATTGAAGTGTATATATAGATTCAAGCCTTTGACCTGACCTTGTCCTGGAAGCTGCGGTAGTAGGGAGAATCTTTCAGAGACTGCAGCAGACAGCGGTTATCTCCCACCTAGATGGGAGGAGAGTGGTGATAAAGCCAGTGCTTGCTAATCCTCAGGATTTCATTTAATGGTCCCAGTAGATATGTGTTTTCCTGAAAACATTTTCATGCCTTCCAAGTCCAAGTCTATCTACCAAATGATCACTGGATGTTAGCTCCTTTGACTGACCCGCCTAAAATGATATCATTATCATCATCATTGTCATCATTATCATGATTAATATTATTAGTAGTAGTAATATTAATTAAAAAACAATGTTAACAACAGCTTCCTGAAATTGTTGCATATGATAATATAAATCTTGAATATCTTGAAAACAAGTAAATGCATACAGGGTGTGGTACTGTGTTAAACAGGAGCTCATTCGGGAGAGGTGGTTCTCCCAAATGGATTCTATTTATTTTAGCAAAACCCTCCACAAGACACGTGTGTCAAGAGAGCAGTAGTTTCAGGCTAGTCATGTTCTTGAGTTGTATTCACAGTCATCATTAAAATAATCATATCAGTAAGATTATTTTTTAAAAATTAACAATATGACTCAGTGGTCTGGGAAGTTGTATCCTCTCAGTGTGCTTAAAACTGAAAAGCACTTGAGGGTTTCATCCAATAAAAATCATTAAATTATTGAGCCCTCATATTTAACTCCTGTGTTAAACCACTTAATAAATCTTTCAGTGCATCAAAGTAGAAAACACTGAAACAAGTCTTTCTCTGCCTGTACATTTATGGATTTCTCTCAATAGTTAACCAGCGCCAAGTTATCTTTCGTAGCCTCCCCATCCAATGAGGCACAAGTTGGTCAAATAAGCTACGAGCCAGATTCAATGAATAAGAAAAAGTCTTAGTTTTATTTGAAAACAAAAGAACCTTAAAAAACAAGTGGTTGGTGTAAAAACCTCAAAGACTTTGTTAGGAAATTACCCATGATGCTGAAGAATCATTTTACTGCAAGCATTGCTTTCAGGCTGTGAGCAAATAAACAAATAAAATCCAGTAACCCACCCTTCTCATTTAGGTGGATGGTTGTGGTCTGTAATTTAAATTAACTATAATTTTCTTTAAGCCTTAATAACAGCCTAAAACAGACATTATGCATCAAGTGTGTGTTCTTGTTCTTACAATATATACATGAGGTGTCCATTTTTGTTTGTTTCCGTGTGTCTACCTGGTTGACTATATCCTTCCAGTCCTTGATGAGGGTGAGTGTGCGCCGGTTGCTGTCTGTGTACTCAGTAAGGTTGAAGGAAGCTGCAGCTCCCCACAAATCCAGCTCCCTCAGCGCCTCTCTGATTGTCACTTCTGCCTGAGCACGACTGTTTAGGTCCTAAATGCAAACACACACAAGTGCACACATACACACAGCTATATAATTTTCATTTACTCACCACTTCATACAGGTTTTATAAAACAAGTGCAAGGCTTACTATAAGATCCACCTGCACTGGTGTCTGGTTCAGTCAATTTTTTGATAAACTGTTTCAAACTGTGGAGATGCAGATGGCCAATGTGACTTATCAGGGTTATAATATTGCACTGGAAATGTAACACAAGAAAAACAACTTGATATGTGCTAATATGAAACTTCATTGCACAATTTTATTTCATGACAAGCACATAATTATATTCTGTACATGGATACTTCTCTAAACCTTTATGGTCAAGAGCATTTCCTGTCTCATGTGCAATGTCTTACTGGCTGCTGCCCCCCAGTGTTCATAGTCAGTTATTGTGATAATGCTGGTAACCATAATGATTCATATGTTTTTATCAATCATAATCCTGCACAATTTAAAGAGGTCACGCATGAGTGTGTGTGCACATACCTTGAGCTGCAAGGCCTTTTCTGTGATGGTATCTGCCACACCAAGGAGGTCATTAAAGGTGAGTCTCTCTAAAGTCGTCCCTCTTGGAAGACCAAGCAAACGGAACATGTCCAGCCAATGGTCCTGGGACAGGTGCTCCCCGCGCACGTACTTCAGCACTGGGACCATGTTCTAGAGAGGGAGGTGAAGAAGTATGAACATAAGTTTCCTTTAAAATCATATAATCATCTGCGATCAAACACATTTTTCCTTCAAAAACTACTACTACCATCATTCACATATAATATTTCTGAGACTCATTTCCTAGTTTTGTACAGCTATAAAATGTATAAATTCAGAAATTTGAAATTTGTTATACATGTTGTGGTTCTGAGAGGATAAACCAAAGTCTTTACTACAAAGTATACCGCATGAGGTTAATTGTCAAGATGTCTTCTGAACAACGTTTGGTGATTCTACAACTTACTTAACATTTTAATGCACTTACAGGCTTTAAGTAGAGATGAATTGTCAGTATATTATTCAAAATCTATACCTTGTATTTGTCCACTTCTCCTTGCAGTTTAACAGACATGGAAGTAGGGTTCATCGTCCTGAGTCTGTCTTGCCATGTGACCAGAAACTCATCAAACACATATGTCTTACTCCTGTAAAACAACAGAAACGTGCACATTTGAACACATAGTCGTGAAAATTGAGATCAATCAACAGTAGACCTGAACATAACGCCTTACCTGAATGTGATCCAGTCCTCCTGGGCCTTTTCCATGAACCCTTGCTGCCACTCCTCATACAGACCCCACATCTGGCTGTACTCCTCAATGTCTCTTTTTGTCTCTTCGGCCAGAGAAAACTCTGGAGCCTCCAGGTCAAAATAGGTACAGTCCTCACTTAAAGAGGAGAGGAGACGGATCGGATCACCATTTCAAAGAGCAATATGAGACTCGTCACTGAGTTTTACTTTTTTACTGTATAAAGACCAACACAAAATCACTAAAACTCAGTCTTGAAGGTAGAATATGACACTTAACAAGTAGGCTTTAATAGAACTTTTGCTGTGTGGTTGACTCTCTCAATAAAGTACAAATGATAAATTCAGTATATCAAAAAGTACTTACAGCAGTTTACTGCGCACAAGCTCTAGGTCCTGGAACTCTTGCTGCTTGTCCCTGATGGTTTGGAGGCAAGCAAGAAGGGCAGCATGATCACTAGTCTCAAGCATATCATCTTTAGGCTTCAGCTGGTCCCAGCGGGCCTTAAACCGCTCCAGATCTGCCCTGTAGGCGTCGATACGACCAGTGGCATTACCTCGCATCACATCGACCTTAAGGACAAACGAGGCAAGAGGACACAAGTACCATGAGACCACATCCAGAGACAGAAAGGAAGGGCAATCAGGGTAAATGGAGAAAGACATTAGGAGAAAAATAGAGTTGAAAGACTTTGGATGAATAAATAGAAGCAGAAATCTGCTGTTTGTGTAAGACATTTTTAAATCGTGATCAAACGTGTGCGTGTTTGTGATATTATGTCACCTGCTCTTTGATCATGAGCTGGTGGCTCTCTATGACCAGCTCCAGTTTGTCCCACTTGGCCCTCAGTGAAGACAGCGAGTCCAGACCGGCCCCAGCTACTGCTCGCAGCAAGCGGTTCTTCTCCTCAGCACACTGGAAGTGAGGTAGGATCTATACACATACAGAAAGTACAGTTAGTTTCCTAACATGCTATGTCAAACATCTGGCCCACCCCAGATGAAATTAAGACAGTTTTATATCAAATATCAGAAATAATACAATATAAAGCATGAATGCCCATACTCGTGTATGTATGTCATGTTAGTGGTAACACAATTTACATACTGATATGAAAAAACTCTTTGAGAGGTGACAAAAACATTTGACTGAATGTAGAAAAACGTTCATTTCTAAAATCAATACGTAAACTGAACATATATAAGGGATTCAGCAAAGTTCCTGGCCGGTGTTAAGGAGTGTGATTTTCTTACTTCAGGTTTGCGGGCCAGTATCTGGCTGTATTTGCCACTGGCCGCACCAATCTCCTCCATGCTCTCTGGTCGAGTGGACAAGGCCTCCATTGACTCTGACACAAAACTCTCTATGGCCTGTGTGTGGCCTGGAGGCATGAGAGGTACAAAAGAAAGCAGAAAAGGAAAGGGAAAGTAAGAGGATGTCAGGGTCAAAACTGAAACCTAAATTGAAATAGACAAGAATAGAGGAAAGGAAACAGGGAAAGACTACACAAACACATACATGTATGTGTGTGTGTGTGTGTATAATGTATATATACATATAAATATATACACAAGAAATCTGAAAGTAAAATCTTTACCTTGTATTGACTTTCTGAGCGATAAGAGTAACAGGTCAAACAGCCTCTGGATAAGGTCATCGATGACGGCTTTTACTGGCTCGCAGTTGACTGTAATACAGTCTACCTTTTCCAGACTGCCAAAGGAACAAGGAAATGATGAGGGTGTTTTTTCAAACAATTTTCAGAATCAAGATCAAGATTAATGTCTTGCAAACTATTCTCAAACATGAGACTTTACAAACAGGGGAATTTATAGTACTGGTCATCTGATCTTGGCCAGCTGCTCTCAGTGAATGCTACAGTATTTCTCACCTCACTTCAGGTTAAATGTGTAGATGGAAATGCATCGATAATAATAGTGAGTTACATTAAATGCAAAACACCATATATGGAAACAGAAAGCAGAAACCACAAGGACATTAATAAATTAAATAAAGATGCTAGTAGTGTTTGCTGTTGCGTGACAAACAGGCTCAGAGTTGACGGGAGGAAGGAGAGGATCAGTGGCTGTGACTCATTTGTGAAGAGTTTAAATTTCCTATATTTAGGATATTAATTAATATTTGACGTATCACAAAAGAAATAAATTTTGCAAGGAAAAATACAAATGGCTAAAGAAGAACTCTGATATATAAACTCAATCACAGTATCAACTAAAGACAGTCTTCTTTTAATAGTTGAACAAAGACTTGTCTTATTAGTAAACTGAAAAACAGGGATGGGACAGTAAAGTCATCAGTGAGACTGGAATTTCAATAGAATCTATTCTGAGTTAAATATCTGGTCTTCAGGGGTATGATCTGTTTTGCAATTAGCTATTGTAATCCAGTACATTTTAATTTATTGTTAAATTCAGCTGATTTCTCCTCACGGCCAACTGATCAAAAACAGCTCTGACTCTGAAAATGGGAAACAAACAAACTCAGTGAGGCTCGGGCAGCAGATGTCGTAGATATGATATTGTTGTTTGGCTGTACAATCAAATATCAAGGCTATTTGTCCAAAGCCGCAGACTCCATATACTTTTTTAGAAATATAAATTCAGATTTTTTACACTCTTTTCATGTCCATTTGTTTTTATCATTCTTTTTCTGGAGGTCAAATTTATGATAGGTACTTGTATTATGTGTGACGTGTACCTGGGCAGACGCTCTGACTCCTTCCCTCTGGCTTTCAAGCCCTTGAAGTTTCTCTCCCAGTCTTGCACAGAGTTCAGATGTTTTTCCACCAAGTGCTCTAAATCAACCTGTCCAAGCACCACCCACTCCTACAACATACACACATACAGAATTATAGTGGCAGGGTTCAGTACACATTTCACACTTTTGTGTGATGTGTCTGTGTCAAAGCTAACAGAAGCTACATATAATTAGACATTGATGACTAAATAAAAGCAGAAGAAATAAAAGAGAAGTCTGGTGTTGACTGAGGGGTTCTCCCTACTATTTAGACATGCATGACTGCAGATAGAGGGGAAAAGATCATATTCAGTGTTCACTCTTTAGTCAGCGTAGTATAAACGGGGGAAATGCTAATAATGAAAACAAAAGCGCTGCACTACATAAATAAAGACATATGACTAATCTAAGTTGCTCTCTTTTGGAAAAAAAAACAGCACAGCAATGGCTCATTGCAAAGGTGAAAAAGGGGTTATTCAGCTTATTCATTTGCATAAAATAGATGGATGAATTTTAAGATACAGCAAGACAGCAGATCCAAAAGAACTGTCTAAAAATAAATCCTTAATGCTAAATCCTAATCCTAAACTACCTGAAAAAAACAAATGATCAAGTTATATTCTACATTTAATTTGGGCAAGCAAAAATCTCTTTGCCGTCACAGCAGGCTTGCCCCAGAATGCAATGCATTAAAATAGTTTCATTTGGTACGGTTGTCTCTTAACAATATACCAATCGATTTTTACAGAACTGTTGGGTCATAATCCAGTCATGATCATCATTAATGTCAAAATCATCTGTTGTTCAGGCACCTTGAATTTGTGTTGTATGTTCTTCAGGCGGCTAAAGAGGTCCTCGGCCTTGCTGAAGATAGTAAGGAACCCAGAGGCATTTCTATCAATCATGACGCTGAAGATAAGCTCCTCCCCCTGAGCACTGACCCCTTTGAACTGGTTTGGGATTGAGATGAACCGCTTCATCTCCCTGAAATAGCGCGCTCGGACCTCCTCGAATGGAGGACGGAACTGCAAACGACCCTGCCTGTTCAAAAGAAGGAGGGGGAAAATTGGTAAAGAATTTCGATTTTTACTTTAAAATGTAAATGATAACAATATGCAGATAATATCATCTTTGTAAGAGAAAGAAAAAGAAAGATAGACAGGCAAAGAAAAAAATGGTGACATGGTAATGTGTGAAAATCATGAGGTGGGGAAAGACGAAGTCAAAAGTTTGAGATGAAGGGGAAAATACTTTATGTACTGTAAGTGCGAGGGGAAGAGAAAAAGATGACAACCCACGCAAAAAGAGTTACGCAGCAGAGAGAGAGAGAAATGGAATAACAGAAATGAGACGAAGAGTGAGAGAGAGCAGGAAAACTGAAAGTGTGTATACTGACTTGAAAGTGAGGTCAATGTGTATTTCAGGCAGGTTCTTGTTCAGAGCCTCCAGGCCCGTCTGGTACTGGTGTTCAAGAGCCTTGTACAGCTGATGGTTCCAGTGCTGACGCCATGCCCGCATGTCATCAGACCTGAAGCCCTTTACACGCGCATACAGTCATTAAACTTCCAACGAGGAACACTGAAATTTGATTTACATGTTGCGTGTGCCCAAAGAAGAGTTCAGTAAATGACCACTGAAATCATTTTGACTCATGCTCATTTTCAGTAATAACTGCAACCACAGAGTTTCCTGGAGAACGTGTCCTTACTGTTTACTGCATAAAAATAATTTATTCAGTTAAAATGTGATGAATTTACACGAAGGTCGACAGCAAAGGCAGATGTAATTCTGACTGTAACTTATACCTGAGCCTCCAGAGTGGCAAAGCCAGTACGCAGATCCTGAAGGCCATCTTTCCACCGCTGCTGATGTCTCAGCAGATCCACATTCATCAGTGTCACCACCTGAGAGATGAAGGGCGAAAACAAACATGTGGAAGAGCAAGACTTCAGTTACTAATATCATATTATGATTCCAAAAGAAGAAATTAGTGCTAACTGCCTCTGTATTCAATCATATGGTAAAAACATGGCGACAGAAAACAACCTTGTCAATGAAGTCTGTGTGCCATTTGCGTAACTTCCTGTTTTCGCTGGACAGTTTCTCAGCAGCAGACTGCAGCTTGGTAATGTAAACTTCCAACTCTTTGGGGTTGTCCCAGGTGATCTGCAGTTTACCTCCTGACTCCTTTGACTGAGAACGAGGATTCTTAAAAAAGGAAAGAGAAGAAAAAAAAAAGAAAAGCAGAAAGATTATCTCCAGTCTAAGAGAGAAAATCAACCGCAGACATAGTTTAAGTTTCTTCTTTGAAAAATTTCAGGAACTGTAGTTCTTACGCTTTCCTGCGAACTATATAAAAGTTAAAGCGTAGAAAAGGATAGTACTTGTTCATTTTTGTATGAGTCATAGGCACAATAAAAAAACAAGTGCCGACAGTCATTTTCAGCAGTGCAGTACCTTGATGACCTGCTCAAAGGTCAGGGCAAGACCAAGCATCATAGGTCTCTGAGAGGGAATCATCTGCTGGTCAATGGTGTTGTAGAAATGGGCCACCTAGAAAGTGAGATTATATTATTATAGACAATATCAGCTAAAACCACGGTAGGATTAGGAAAATGACTGTTAGTGTGCATGTGTACCTTGACATACACTCACCTGCTTTAGGACAATGGCTTGTCTGTAGAATTTGTCTGCAATATTAGCAGCCTGTTGTATCTTGGCTGGGATGGGAAAGCCCAGGGCAGAGAGCTGCCTGACCTCCCTGAGCAGACTCACCAGTCTGTCTGAATACTGGATCTTCAGCCTCCCATCTACATGGTCCAGATCCATCACTCGGTTACTGGCCTGCAGACTACGCAGAGGGAAGGGATGTATTTGTTGAATTAATACTGAGAAATACAGAGGGGTAAGATCCATTCAAATTAGCGCTCATTTCAACTGAAATGCCCAGTGTGCCAAACGTAATGATGATAAGCATGGAAAAGAAAAACAGAAAAAGTTTATAAGACGTTTATAAACACAAATGAAAAGAGTGAATGTGAAATTAATGTATGTTGCTGTCCAAGACCCTGTGACTTATAAATTAACCTACCGTATTTTCCGCACTATAGGGCGCACTGGATTATAAGGTGCACTGTCAATGAATGGTCTATTTTCGATCTTTT
>JBAJHX010000049.1:15207432-15224130 GCA_037176925.1 Amniataba percoides
ATTTTGACAGATTTTTGAGCGCCGTGTACCACATAAAATCGGTTTGAGGTCAGTAAGCACAACCAGAATTCATACATGAGGCGTACTGGATTATAAAGCGCAGTCAATTTTTGAGAAAATGTAAGAAAGTAAGTGCGCTTATAGTCCAAAAAATACGGTAAATGCTTTTAGTGACAGCTAAGATTAAATTTATTGTTGCTGTGAAGCTTTATTGTTCTTTTGCTAGCTGAGTGCAGTGTTTCCAACCTGATCCCTGACTTTGGGTCAGCCAGTCCAGACAGTATATCTCTTGACCAGTCCTCGAATTGTTCCTGTTCATACGCCCTCAGAACTTCCAGCAGGTCATCACAGAAATGTAGGTAGCCCTTGAACCCAGACAGGTCTGAAAGCAGTGCTTCAGCTATGCGGACAGAGTCCTCAACCTAATGTAAGAGTCCAAGCACGGAAATGCAAAAGAAAAAGTGGTCAGTGCACCCTAGTCTGTTCTTCGTCATTATTTGTACATCAGAAAATATTACAAATGCAAGTAATGGATTATAAGTCGCTTTCATGTTATCACCATCTGTATATTTATCTGGTGAAAGAATTATAGAACAGAGAGCCCACGTTAGTTGGCGGTCAGTTTGTGTGCATGTGAACACACCCACACAGTCAGTCACCTTGTGTATGAGTTGTCGGACCCAAACAATTTTGTTGACCACCTCAGGGAGGTTTCTCCCAATAAGTGGCCCAGACTTGTCTCCAGGGGTTCCATGGCAACGACTCTCAAAGTCAGTCTTCAGACCTAAGGAAATCAAACAAAGCACAGAGGGGTCAAAGATGAGGTAAAACAGTGAGTCACTGCTGACTCTTACTGTTATACACATCATGATTTTACATTTGAAGTCTAGTTCACACTGTTACTCCAAGTCATTTACTGTGAGTGAGCAGGTAGCACATCAGCTCAAGAATATATTGCTGTTTTAGGGTCAGAGCTGTGCCATCACACACACTGACTCGTACTTAAAAATATCTGTAGTATGACTGTGTTCACATATGACATAATAACATTAGACATTGGGGTACAAACGCAGCATATTTCAATAGTGAGTGCATTTACCAGCTGCATTTAAGTATGTGAACACAAAACACGAACTTATTCAAATTGTGTATTCTACTCCCCTGAGTATACACAATAACTCACTGTCATCCTGTCTCTGCAACAGAAACAAAAGTGCTTTGAGGAAGAACAATGTACCCTTGTTGTAGTCCAGTAGTCTGGCCAGTAGGGTCTCTCTTTCTGACTGCAGCTCTTTGCTGATGGTGGGACGTCTTATCAGCTCCTTGTGCTTTTGAAACACCTGCAACAGCTAAATAACAAAGACACAAAGACAGAGAGACAGACAGACAGACACAGACACACACAAAGGCACATACTGTAAGTTTCCACATCTACACACCCACACACAATATTTTACAACTCAAGCTGAAGTAGTATGTTTCACTACCTGTTGTGGGTTATCCTGTACGTCAGCAATGTAGCTCTTAAGTCTGCCAGCAACCTCCTGCTCTGCTGGAGCCATTAGACGTTCAAACTGAGCCACAGCTGCTCTCCAAAGAGGCTACAATAAGCATGCAACAGTCATACGTAAAGTCAAAGAGGGATGTTTTTATTCTTGCCAAAATAGACTGAACAGAAGGTGCAACTTAAAAAGGCCTAAATAACCATGGTTTTTTCTCTGTGTGTGCAAGACAGGAGCTTGAGCATGGGCTCAAAGTCAACTGAGGATGAAGGGGGTGGACAAATGCTGCAGCGATCATCCGAGCCTAGACCCTGCAATTTGCACACATACACACCTACAGTTTTCCAATACCAACCTCAGTATAGGGGTTGTAATGCAGAGGGTTGAGTCCAGAGAAAGGTTCAAAGACACGGTTAGAAGTCAGAGCCTGCTGCTTCCCTCCTGGTAGCAGACGCAGCAGTTTCTCATGAACCATACGCAGAGTCACCACCTGGTAGACATAAACAGGGAGAGTGTATTCATATGATATCCATGTCCTTTCATTCATTTACATTTTTGGTTAACAGGCGCACAGGAGTTCACATGACTTCAAACTAGTGACCAACTTACTGGACTGTAGCACTAATATTACAGTGCCATATGCACAGGTACACACATCATGGTTCCATTTAACATTTAAAACATCCAAAAAATAGAGAAGTCCATATGTACTAACCAAACGTCTTGGTCAAACCTCCAATGGAAAACGCTAACAAGGCAGATATTATAAAGAGGAATGAGGCATCTGTATCTAAGTGACAGTGACTTCATATCTCGGGGTTAACAATTCCCAAGTCTGAGGTAGAGCTTCTGGGTAATAAAAAAAAAAAAACCTTGATCAGGTGAGGTGTTAACAACATCATAAATCCGTACCACAGATAAGCCACAGCCTAGATAGAGAAGTTAGTTTATCAAAGGCTATATCTCAAATGGAGGCCTCCATATTCTGCATTTCAACACAAACATGTCATTTTGATTAATAAAGCTGTCCCAAGGCTCCTTTTAGCTTTTTACACGACTAAAGTTCTACATTAATATGGTGCTGAACAGAGAGTACTATACATTTAAACAATTTTATATTATGAGGAACTATTTTACCGTGACTTGGAAAGTCATAAAATTATTTTAGCAGCCCTTTCATGGTTCACTTTTCCTTCCTTGTTGTGGACAAAGATCAAGTGGAAATTCCACTTGAGTGAGATATTTTCTCCTTATGCAAACAAGCAGAAACAAGGAAAGAGCCACTAAAACAATACTTACTAGTATATCACAAGCACTGAGTGTGATGCAATATGCAAACAAAAGGACCGTATCTTACCTCATCCAATCTTTTTGCAAGGCAGTGAAGGGTTTGTGGACGGTGCTTGTTTCCCTTCCAGGGATGGGAAGCATGTCTCTTCCACACCTGAGAAAAAGGGCAAACTTGTTTTCAGTATTTACCACAACCAAACAGATGTCTTTTCTTGCCCCTGATGGAGATGGATTTCATACCTGTCCAGTCAGATGCTCACAGGCTACCACCCACTGTTCACAAATGGCAGTGCCCATTCTCAGATTCTCTCTCATCGATACAAATGACTCCTCAAAGATTTTAAGGCCGCTCAGCTTCTTCTGCACATATCTTCCAAGGGCTCCGCCTTGAGTATTCACAGTAGCACAAAGAAAAGTTATATTTTATTCGTAAAATCCTGCAGTTACAAGAATTTCAACAATGAATTATTGATAAACTGAGTTCTGTATATTAGAAGGTAGTGTATTGTGCAGAGTTCCTAGGAAAACAAAGTCAGTTTCATTTCCTAAAAGATGATCGTTTCATGAACAGCCAGAGGAGTTACATGATCTTGGCAACATAGAAGTATTGACACAGGCAGTGTCTTAAAAACATCATCAGCAAATATTTGTTTTCGTTTCCTGATTTTGGTTTTTGCACATATGTCTGAGAAAGAATCCCACCTATAACGTCCATGAGTCGGACCATGCGAGTCTCTGGATAAGGCTCAAAATCGGTCTGCCTCCAAACATCATCCAGAATGTCTCGGCTCTGTTCCACCAGGTCCGCAACATCAGACATAGACAAGCCATCAAGACCGCCAAACTCCTGGTGGACAGAAAGAGACACATAGTTTGGTGTGTTAGTTTTAGCTCTTAGTTTTCTCCCACTTAGCTCACTGTTATTTGAAATATTAGCTTCAAGAACATTAGGCACTGTTTAAAACAGTGTGAAATAATGTTAAATATCTAAATCCATACCTTTCGAATGAATTAAATATCTGAATGCATACCTTTTCTATGGGTTTAAATTGCTCAGTGAGATTAGTTGCCCGTTCTCTCACACTGTTCTTCTCAGCAGAGTTGGAGAGATCAGCCCAATATTGGAACTCATCAGTAGGAGTCAGGATGCCTGCACAGAGTGGGAAAAAGTATGAGTTCATTGTGTGAAAATCATAACGTAACTTAGCTTTTATCAGAGTCAGGAGTTGTTTTTTGTTTGGTTTTGTTTTTTTTTGAGCAATTTTCTTTGTGAAGTGAACAAATGCAAATCATGTTAAGCAGTAAAAAACTCTTCCTGAGCAGTCACACTGAGAGATGGATACAGTTTATTTTCATCTGCAAATACTAGTCTAATATAGTACATCATACCATCTTAATGTTAACTTACAGTATATTGTTGTACTGTTCTAATATATTTAGTTAGCCTAATACCAGCCTGTATAAAAACATATTTTTTATTGTGAATTGTCAGGAAGTGGAAACATTTTATTTTGGAGGAACAGGATGTTGGTGCAGGTGCACTGGAGGTTGTGAGGGACCGGAAAAAGTTCGGAAATAAAGAAGTTGTTGAACAACATTAAAGTTTGTCTTCTTATGGAGTAACACTTAAGCCTAAAGTTTAAAAGTCAGTAATAAATTCAAAGGCAGTTGTTTATTAAAGTTGAGCTGATAAAGCAAGTCTCTACAGCTTCCAGCAGTAAAGACTAACTTCCAAAAATATGCAAGTGCGGTGATCACTTTCCTTTCATAGATACTGGCAAGATGACCTAGTCTGTGCAGTTCTTTCTGCAAAATTACATTTACATTACATTACATGCATACCAAGGACATCTTCCTCTGTGCGACCCCTCTTGACAGAGGGTTGTGCTCCAGACTGGCGGACCACTGAGCCCAGGCCAAGCTCAAGCTCACTCAACAGGCTTGCCAGCTTTGGGTCAAATGCTGTCTGCCACCGCTCATCCTAAAGAAAAGAGGGGAAAAACAAGCATTTCCAAGTGTTACACCAAATAGTCTGGTTCTCTGCTCCAGCCTTATTTCAAAAGCTTTAGGGAAAAATTTAAATGCATTTATGTATATATGATAATGGTCTTGTAATATTTATTTACAATAATTTATTTTTCAGTTCACTCAAGTTCTTTATACTTCACAATCAAATACTCAATGACAGTTTTGCCAACTACAAATAAAGAAGAAGTTTCAAGTAATGCCAACTTGAGTTTTCCAAACGGTAGCTTCAGAAATATTATATTCTAATATTTTCCTTTCACCTATGTTGGCTCATGGACTCCTTTAATACACAGAGACAGGCTAACCTTCAGCAGCACAGGGGCAAAGACTTGTCTCACAGCCTGGTAGAGGGTGGTGATGGGAGACTCCAGCATGGAGGACACGAGGACGCTCTGGTGAAGGTTATCTTCTGTGATCACTGCGGGCTGCAGCTTGAAGAACACCAACACCTTCTCTCTGCTGTCCCCCGACGCCTCAATCTGACAAATTAGTAGGATATGTTGAAAAAGTCAACATATAGTGCTTAAGTGTTACTATTTTAAGGGCGATGCACAGATAAAAGTACATGCCCTGCACATATACCTACTACATAAATGGTGAAAAACAGTCAGATAAAATTACTAACCAGGGGTTGATTCTATAAAATCACTCGATATCTTTACCACAGAGCTTTTCCAGGAGTAATGTGTTCTTTCTGTGGTGTTTGATTAAATGGCCTTATAACCAACTTTAGATTGGAAACTTGTTTGCCTTATGAGCCCTGAGGCAAATCTTTTTTTAAAAATATATCACTCCACAATAGAAAACATTATGATAATAATAATGCTTCAAACATTTGTGTTACCTTATTTGAGAAGTGAAGGTCGCTGTCATGTCTGCTGACAGACAGGACAAACTCATTCCCATCGTCCAAGAAGTTATTGAGCTCTGGGCTGTTGGCCAGGGATGAGGAAGGCTTCACCCCATAAAAGTTTCCAGTTGTGGTCAGGATGAACTTTTTGCGAGCGTCATCTGAACCAGGTGGCATCTTTCAGCTGCAGCAATGTGACTGAAGCTGAGGAAGCTGCAAAGCAAAACACTGTAAAGGGCAACACTGTAGGAGGGATTTAACTTAATGGTAGCTTCTAACAAACTTTCCTTTGTTAAGTCTAATTTTGTACATGTTATTTAGACTTTTTACTGCTTCATTTGAATAACAAAACCAAGCTGGTTGCTGTTGCATCAGGGCCAGTCCCAGTTTGTGCCCATTACTTCTCATTAGATGTTCATATTGTAGTCAAACCTACTGTTGAAACAAAGGAATATACCAGACTAGTCTACCCAGCTAAGTTATTGATGATTTCTGTCTCCTGAAAATGTTGTTAGGGTACATTTAGCGTCCATGAAGTGATGTGTTAAAGATGAGCTATCATACTGACTCCTTCGCTAAGCTGTTAGCTGCTATTTTAAATGCGCGGTCGCTAAAACATCATTGGCTCATTAAAAAAACAGCACTCAGTCACAGTCCTCCCTGTTCAAACAGCTTCTTCTAATCACAAATAAAGTACTAATGCGATGTTTGCAAAGTTATGGTGCAGCTAAGCGACGGCTACAGGAGGGCAGATGACAACCGCCTGCTAGCTAACGTTAGCTACCGACCGCCTCTCTGTGTTAAAGGGAAGCGTTTTAGCTTGCTGGCTGCACTTTAGCACGATAGCGACCTCGGTTTCATACCGTTTTTGCCATTAAATTCTCTTCTCACGGAGCTCTAGGTGACTTCTTTCATGAGGTGTATCTGTAGCTATTTGTTGCTCATGCTCTCCAGGATTATGCCTGCGTGGTTACCACGTAGCAACTACGTTCTTTCGTACGGCCGGACACGGCGGAACGAGCGTCCTACGCAATTTACGTACGTCATTTACGTAGATTGTGGCAGTGCCTGATCTGCAAACCTGCTGGCTTCTCTCCAGATGGTTTACTCACACACGGCCTAGATGGTGAAATTTGAGCGTGCGTGTCACCACCTCTGTTATCAGAGACAAAACAACAACTCGCTTGTCGGCATTTGACAACCGCAGCTCCCATTAGATTCAAGCATCTTGCCACAGATTGTCAAGTGGGATAAACGTGTTACAGCTCACATGTATTCAGCACTGTCTGATTCAAAGTCATGTTTCCATCTCCACTTAAAGAGAGCAGATCTCAGTGTCTGTACTGCAAAAGAGACTGATTCTTTTTTATGTAAAATGCTCGGAGCATATTTATGAATGTTTGTAAAATGCTGGATATCTATGCTGTCTTTAGGCCATGTTCACAGCAGCCATGTTGACCTGTCACTGTAGGAAACCCTTAAATACACTTGAAATAATATATTCTCGAAAGTAGAGTTTCACCAAAGGGTCCCTCTCAGAGCTCAGATAATAAGGAAGGACCCTCTTTAAGGTCACATCAGCTTTCTGAATGAGGAATACTACATTTCAAAAAAGGAACAATTAAAAAATAAAATGACCATAAACCACAGAGGGGCTTTTGATGTCATTGAAGGTCAGGGAATCCCAGGTTTTCCCAAGGTGACGATGTGGCTGCGGGGTCGTCATTTGTTATATATTGTTGCATGCATTAAGTCCTTTGGCATCTATCCCAAAGTTAAGTTTCACATAAGAGAGTAATGTGTTTATGACAGTTGTCGGTTTTTATGATCGGGAACTGAATGATCAATCAAATCTTATGTAAATGTAGCTTTTATGAAAAAAATCTGAAATGTTAACAAAAAGTCCACACAGTATTTATTTAGCACACAAATTCATAGTTACTCACTCAAGTAAAAAAAAAAAACACAGACACACACACTCAGAGATTCCATTAATGTGTAACCAGAGTTTCATTTCTGTCAGTGGCCTTACAGAGAGGACAGAACAATGTCCTCACACTCATCTGCACGTTTATAGAAAACCAATGACACTGAATACCAATAACATTGATAACCATATTGCTTCCTGTACAACTCTCAAAACAGCCCTGAAATGCACAGTTGTTTAAACTCGTTGCAACACTGACAGACTGGTTAAAAAGAAACAAAGCTTTATATTTTTCTTTAAAACTATATTGAATCAGGGATATTGGGCGTTTGTTTCAGTTTAGGGGAGCACCTTTCAGATGTTATAAGAAAAAAAAAAAGCTGGTCATTTTGAGTTGTAAAATCCCCCGGACTGATGAGAAGTGATTTGTTTATTGACTGTTTTGGGGATGTGGTAATGATGTCAGAGCCTCCCACATAGCCCACCCACTTGCCAACACATTCCTGTTCACATCTTAACAAGGCTGTGTGTAAGTGAGACTGTGAACATTAATATTAGATTATACAGTCTATAATGCCTTGTCAAAAGAATATGCACAGTGTTGATTTATATTTCATTGTTGAGTTTAAAACTTAATATGTTGATGTCCTACATACATCTGTAATGGTTACGTTGCCACATATTACCAGAAATACCCCCTACTTCCTACAAAACATTCACACCACTTCTTTCCCATAGTCATGTGGTATCTGTACAATGCACAAACCCAATGCATCCTGTGTGACTGAAGGATAATTTCCCCAAGTAAACATTCTGTCCCACAGTCATATGTATATATATATGTATATGTATATACACACATATATATATGTGTGTGTGTGTGTGTACTGATATGCAGAAGTATGTTAAGAGTGTTTTAACCAGCTAAGAGGTCAAGGAGGCTTTAATTTCTAGGAAGTCTTCTCAAATTTACCCAGGATATATATGGAAAATCCCAGGGATTCCTTGTTGACTGGACAGCTCCCCAACACCACCACCACCACCACACACACACACACACCTATCCAACAAGCTGCAGGTTTTTAGGCTACAGTCCAAAGCTATATTAGTCAGGTTCAGGGTATTTCCCTGTCTTCCACACAGCTGGCTCACACCCTCTTCCTGAATGGGGAAGATTGTTTCATTTTTTAACCAGTTTTCCTGAACATTATCATGCGCTCATTCAAGGACAATTTATGAGGAAAAGACTACCAGAGTGCTAATAGAATCTCACTGGGCTAACACTGGGTGACATGAACAGGCACTCACTGTGATTTGATTTAAATCAATGTTAGTGCATTAAGAGATCCTCTTCAGTTCTGATATTACATAATAACTCACTACTGTACTTGAATGACAATTAGAAGGAAAAAGCTGGGTACTAAAGATAAATGATAATCTGACTCTTTATAATATTTGTCAGTAGACACTGTGCTCTTCTATTCAAAGTCTTCTTAATGAACAAATTAGAGCTGCTAGGACATATTTTCACAATGATGGCCCCGGCATGACTATTTCTCAAAAATAAACCTGACTGATAGATTGACTGACAAAAGAAAAAAAAAAAACAGAAGTGAAAGGACGTTCTATAAAATGTGGGTGAAGAACAAAGAATAAAACCTTTATGTGAAACACTGTGGTTAGCAGCAGAGGTGTTAAGAGAAAAAGAAAACCAGCTGTCGGAATAAACTGTACATTTTTGAGAAAATAGCACACCAGCTGTATCTAAGAAACAAAATGTCAAGCACAGGTCACTTTAACCTAAACAACGCAGTTCACAATAGTCCATTTTACACTCAAACACACTTGAACTCACAAACACTGATCTTCATGGATAAACCATCATTTGGAAAATGCATCCCCTCCTGTTTGGGGAGAACGTGTGAAGCGATTATCCATCTATCCATTTTCTATTCAGCTTATCCTCAGAGAGTCACTGGATCCTGGAGACAATCCCAGCAGGCATATGGAGCAAAAGGAACCTGTCCTTTTGCCACCCACAGCGATGTTTTGTGAAAATCTGATGAGGTATCCGAGATGGTGTTTTGACAACTGGCATTAAGCATATTTCATATCACCCAAGACTTCCCACTGCAACTTAGAAAATGAAAATTTAGGGATACTGGCTCAGCTTGATGAACAAACTATGCACTGGTTACATTCACAGCTCTAGAGAGGTGTAATATTTATTGATTTATTATCCTCTTAAACAGTGCTCTCGCAGTAGGCAATTATTTTAAAACATACCCAGTCTAAGAAAACAAAACAGTATTAACTGCAATCCAAAGGTTTTTCTCAGTAAGGAAACTCATTCTTTCCACTTCCACTATGTGCCTGTGATGTCTGAACTTTTTATCCAACCAGTAACTCTGTGAGCGAGTGGAGTATGTTCCTTTGCTTGTGACTTATTTTATGACAAAGTGAAGTCATGTCCAAAGAAAGACTGTGTGAGAATGGCTCATTGGGTCATTAGATTTGCGTAACACACACGCACAAACACACACACTCACACACACACACACACAGATGTTTTGGAACATATACCCCCTCTATATACTAGTTTGAATTGTTAAGATTTGGAGAATCTTCCATGCTCTTTCTTTTTTTTTTTTTACTTTTAGTTTTGTGATAGTGAATGGTCGTGATCTCCCGCAATAATTAACATCACATTGCGATATGACACTAGAGTTGGTTAGCAAACCAGGAAGTGAGCCAAGCTCACTGATGTCCTCTCTCACATCCACGTAATGAGTGTGTACACACACATATACCCAGCCTCCAACCCATGTGATTCAGTTCTTCAAGCTGCTCAACAGTAAGTTGGATTATAGTTTAGTTGAGTTAAATCTCAACTAAACAACCATCAGTTAGGCTACATATATTATAGTATAGTATTAATTAGTATTTTTACTACTCCTAAGTTTAAACTAATAAAAGACTGTGTTCAGTGTTCAAGATTGACATTAGGTTCTTGATGACAGTTTGATGACTGAATGTGGTTTGCCAAAAAAGATTTAGTCAAATGACTCATGTGGCTCCACCCATAAGAGGGTTTCTTCTTTGAATGAAGAAGGAAGTCCCTCTCCCAGTTTCTCTTAGATCACGAAGAGAGCACGACAGAGACAGAGCGTATAATGGTAAGAACCTGCCTTTCCTGTTTCCTTTTTCTTGTCTCTGTTGAAAACAACTCATTTTTTTGTTTGTTTTTCTGTCATGTTGATGTCAAACGGAAAGGCTTTCTCTCCTGCATTAACATACTGAAAGAAACACTGGAAATGTCAGTGAGCAGCAGGCCGTGAGTGTATTAGCTGCGTGTGGGTGTTTAGATCTGTGTGGGCTTCTCAAAATCAAAATCTCAGGAAGTGCTTGGTTTCAAATGCCCAGCAATAGTTTTAGTTGCTTGATCACAGCATGCACCACGAGTAATACACATAAGAATTCAGTTTAAGCCACAAGGAAACACCTGCGGATTTTATGAGAAATGACAAATTCTTTTGGGTCTTCGTAAGATTGACTGTTATAGTGGGAACTATGTGCTCCTGAATTAAAATAACCTGGACAATTAGACGGCATTGAGTGTCTAAAAATATTTGCAATTGAGACTGAGAGAGAAGAGTGTTTCCGCAGTGTGTGTGTAATTACTGAGAGAGAAGAGTGTTCCCGCAGTGTGTGTGTAATCACTGCTGTTTGTGTTAGTACATTTATCGATTTGATTTATGACTGGTTATTTTGAAGATAGAGTGTCACTGTGGCTAGGTTAGAGGATATATATATCTCAGAAGTGGGAAATTTGATCTGAACATTATCTGGTATAAATTACACCATCAAGATCTAACCAAGTAACCCAATTCACCGTTTGTGGAGTCCAAAATAACTGAAAAGACAGAAAGGAAATAGAAAGTCGGCTTTTGGTTTGTATTTCTATAGTGGTAACGCCTCAGCTGTGTGACAGTTTAAGGTGAGAGTGTGAGTTTCACCTTGCGTTTTTTTTTTCTATTCCTTACCTACGCTAAGTATCATACAGGCTTGACATGTTTGTTTTCTTAAACCAATCCAGTGGTAAATCACTACGTCACATGGGAATCCCCGTAGCAATAAAGTCTCATTGTTTAAAGTAGTGCAACTGCTGAGGTGAAAGTAACAACAAATACTTGCAGCTGAAGAGAGCAGACACTTATTTAAGTTTTACATAGGCTGACTGATAGGAGACACAGCCCTCTATGATTTTGTTATTATTATCTGAAGTTAACGTACTTGTCTTGCATGTCGAAACATGCAAGACAAGTATGTTAACTGCCATGACCTCAGAAAACATGTGACTCCAAAAAAGTACAGGAACTATAATTCCATATTAACAATGGGGCCTTTCAAAATGTTACAGTACAATACAGTGCCACAGAGTTGACTCACCACCTCTCAAGAAAGATCAACATGTGCTCTCACAAAGACAATATGCCACAAAGTCAGTGATATTAGGGAAGATTAATTAAAAAAACGTGTCATTTTATTAATGTAGAGGGAGAATAAGGAATGATGCCTTTTGTTCATCTTAGTCCCATAATAAATAAAATATTCCATAGTTATTAATATCACTTTCGCAATCCATCTGGTATCACTTTTCCTGAAACTCAGCAGCATATACTGCCCCTCAGGTCTTTATATGGCCCTTGGGAATTCCCTGAGAAGTGGTTTCTGGTGAGGACTGCTGCCACGAAGACGACTCAGAATGAAGAATGGTGTATGCAGGGGTGTTTTCCCTGGAAATACATTTTTGTACTATGACTATTTTTGTTGCCAAGTTTTCAATAATCTTTGAATTTGTGTTTCAAGTGCAAGCTTTCAATACAACTGCAGTGAGAGCAGCCTGTGTAATTTCTAGACTGTGTATGGACAGTCATGACAGTCAGGCAGTTATGAGTAAAGTGGGACCAGGTGTCAAAGGCATGTGATACACTTTGGTTGGCAGACACCTTCACTGTAACTAAAACCATTCAGATGCTGTTTTCTCCCTGGGGACTTTCTGATAGCTTGGCTCTAACCGGGTATTGGCTTATCAAAACAATGTTTTTTCCTCAAGGGAAATTTAGACCACATACAAATATGAAGTGACTGAAATTATTTATGATAGTAGTTTGCAGCACTTACACATATGATAATATAAAACTAGAAGGAATTGTCTGAATTGTGATGGCAGATTCCCCAAGATCATACAGGAATACACTTCTCCGATCAGTGACTGCCAGAAACAGGCCCTGCACTCATATTGCTCATTGGGACTTTCCTCTGGCTTGGTGTCTGTTGGAAACTTTTTTTTTTTTTGGATGTGTCCTTATAGGATGAGAGAAATCATTGTCCCTCTCAATACTGATTTCACCGGGCCAGTCAGATATCTCAGATAAGATTTTGCCTTTGTTTTTCATCCTGATTTTGTGCGCATTCAGTGTGCACTGCATGTTTTCTCACAAAAAAACACGTTCCTCAAACAAGACTGTTTGTAGGATTAACTCATTTGGGTGTGTAAATACAAACGAATGAGTGGTGTTTTGAGAGGAGGGGTGGACATGGTTGTGCAATTCTCTATTGCACCACATCTGTGGAGTGGAGTGACAAACATTACCAAGATCTATGAAAAATGTGGAAAATTAGTCAATTACCTGCTAATTTAGAGCTAATGATTAACTAATATAACTTACAAAACATCACAGGCCACATATGAGTGTCCTTTACTAAGAACCTCCGTCCTGATCAATATCACTGACTTAAAAGATATAGAACTAAAATCTCTTTTGTCTTTTCAACAGGCATCTTGTGTCAAGACACAATATTTTCTGTAAGTACCTCTTAAGTCACTCTCTCATATCCTTATGATTTACAATGTCTTGCTGTTTTCAGTACAATACACTGACTTACTTGTGAATTACTATGAAATTGTCTGCACCCTGACCATGTCTGCAGAGTCAGGGCATTATGACGTTGGTAAACATGCACCCATCAGCACAAGTATTTTAATGTAGGTGGGTGTGCTAAGATGCTTTCCTTAGAACAGTCTGTGATGTGGTCATGGAAACTGGTAATGCTGTGGTTCATCTGAATGTCACCGTCAAGACACGGCACACTTCCTGATTCAAATGTCCTACTGTTCAAAATGCTTTAAGTAGTCTTACCGTAAGCCAGCCACAAAATATTTGCCTAGAAACATCTAAAAACAACCTTTCAACATTAATTAGTCTGAACTGAGAACTAACTGAACCGTGTTATCATTGCATAAATAACTAGTTTCTCCCAAGAGAGAGATTTCAGTACGTAAAGTAGAAGACAGTAACTTGAATTTTTAATCATATAATTGTCACTATGTCCTGACAAGAGAACATAAGACAAATAATCAGTAGAAAAAGCAGATCCCTTTGCCTCCACCTGCTGCCTCAAAGGCCATTTGACAAAAATCAGAACAGAGTATCTAGAGTATCTGACGGAGCTTTAATCACCACTCCTGCAGAGTAATGCAAGACAGAGTAATGCTGCTTTGGAGGCAAGCTTATGCACAATGTAGGGAAAAGGAAGAGAGCTGACACCTATTGTTGCTCTAATTTTCAAAATAAGGGGTACTCTCACTTGCTAAGAGTCTTGCACTTCAGTGCTTCTTAGTCTATGTTGTTATTAAGTTTTAAATTTGTACTACTGCCAAACTAATCCAATAGTTGACAACATTACTTCGACGTAAAGCTGTAAACCTAACAATACGCATGCCAACTGCACAAGGAGGAACTAAGCTCAGTTACACGATCATCAGGCATGGGGTCAGGGAACTTCTACAACATTGTTTGTGCTGTGATGATGCATTTATGGTAATATGCTGTTGTGAAGCCCCTGAGTAACCATGTAATTAATTATTCACTTTACTTTTTCTTATCTTTCAAGAAAACCAATGCTACTCCTTCCGTTGCTGGCGATGGTGATGATATGGCACTCTTCAGTCACAGGTGAGTCATTCCTCTACATGGATTATAAGCATGATGACTGGTGATATCACACCAGTATGCTTGGTTGCACATGAATATGGCAAATTTGTACTGTAACACATACTAGCAGTGTTCTGCTCTGTTTAAATCAAATAGCTGCATATAATGTGATGTGTTCACCAGCAGAGAATACAAACTAGGAATAGAAATAAACTGAGATAAGTATGTAAGTTCAGAAAAATGGAAAAAATGTACATAAACTACAGTAAGAATAGAATTAAAAAAGAAAGTACATACAAACAGGAGACAAAAATGACATGGTAAAGTGAGTTGGTGGACTGTCAAAATGAGCTAAAGCTTTCACGAGGTGACCAGAAACGGCAGTTCATAACAGGACAATCAAAAGCAAAACTCTTAGCTCACCGTCGCATCATCGATATGGTGACATTTAGTATGCAAAGTATGACAGGGACCCTACTAGTATTTACACAAAAAAACAAAGGGCAAAAGGGACAGAAGGGGACAAAAGGGGAACTGAAATCAGTGTAGTACGTCACTATGAAGCAGAGATCTGAAAACAAAAACCCCTGACCTTCACACCTACACATGGCCTAAAGTAAAGCCTGGAAACTCAGACTATATTGCTTATGCTAATTTCAAGTCGATCATAGAGGCAGAAATTTTGTTAATGCTTTTACTGTCTGACAACATAGCAAATCTTCACCTGTAATACAGTGAACTTTTCTACCCACTCCTCCATTTCAGCAGCTACTTCATCATGCATTATTTTTATGATGTACTAAGTAAGAAACTCAGAACATTATCAGGGCTGATGAAAGGCGTCCTGTGAGACACAACTCACCAGCAATTAAAGACAAAATATTCCTGATTTTAAAAAGCCTGGATGCCTTTGTGATTGTGCACCATGTCTTGCACCAGTTTCTCCCATAAGACAGTTTCATTGTGTTACATGAAAGGTATCACAGCATGCGCTAACCTTTTACTCCCGCTTACTTTTCTTTTCCAGAAGCTAAGAGTCCAGAAGCTACCATTTATCTCACAGGCGAGCTCGGTGGAAATGTGACCTTCCACTGTCCCATTGACAAAGACAAGCCTCTTCATTTTTTCTACCTTCAGAGAGGTGATGTATTTGTCAATGGCTACTACAGTTCAGGGCCTATAGATAAGACATGGGAGAACACCAAACTAAGCCACAACAAGACAGCTGTGGACATGTACAATCTGAACGTCTCACATGGTGGAAAATACGAATGCCACATCCAGTACGAACCAGATAGGAAAACTGTGACACGCCCCATCCATCTGAGTTTGACAGGTAAGAGTGTAACCTTTAAAGCTGTATTTATTGTGTATGTTGTATATATAATTTCAGTTTTCAGGTGATAGGAGCTCCAACGCTATGGTGGAAAAATACTGTATACTGCATTAGAATAATTATATTAATTGAATTATGTGCATCTTGTGTCTCTTTTTTAAGGTCATAGGTGACTAAAGGTTTTTTCACTTTAAAGCAGTAGAACATGAAAATCTGTCAAACTGAAAGATGATGATTTGATGTTCAGGAGGACCTCAACTAATGGGCAGCACAGCATTTTCATCTGACCTTCCACTCAGTAAAGTTAATGCTGATATGACCATCACTGTGTTGAGAGTTTAAATCTCTTACTTTAATTTTCGGAGGAAAAACAAATAATTTACTGTAAATCATGATTTTGTCACTCTCTTCACTCTGTGACCTGTGACCTGTCGGTGAGTTTGATAACTTGGATGGAGGGAGGCTTTGTGAAAAATCACGTCAGATCTGCAGCCTCGACATACTGGAGATACAGCTATGACCACCTAGCTGACAGTGCTCTTCTTTTTTTCCTCTGTCTCTCTCCCAGGCAAGTACAGTAAACCTGAAGTGGCCAAGCATTGCGATGACAAAACCTTGAGCTGCGTGGTGACGTGTTCCTCGCGTGGTGGCTACCCGGAAGCCAAGATGACGTGGAGCGAGGATGGCCATAGCTGTCAGATGTGCAAAGTTGTCAACAGCAGTGAAATGGAAGATCCAGACACCAAGACGTACAGCAGCTCCAGCAC
>JBAJHX010000049.1:15235183-15256582 GCA_037176925.1 Amniataba percoides
TGGTTCGTTTGAAGACCCTCTCTGATTGGTCCGTTTGAAGACGCTTTCTGATTGGTTCGTGTGAAGACGCGTTCTTATAGGTTCGTTTGAAGACGCTCTCTGATTTGTTGGTTAAAAGACCCTCTCTGATTGGTTCTTTTGAAGACGCTCTCTGATTGGTCGGTTTGAAGACGCTCTCTGATTGGTCGGTTTGAAGACCCTCTCTGATTGGTTCGTTTGAAGACCCTCTATGATTGGCTAGTTTGAAGACGCTCTCTGATTGGTTCGTTTGAAGATGCTCTCTGAGTGGTTTGTTTGAAGACGCTGTCTGATTGGTCGGTTTGAAGACGCTCTGGTCGGTTTGAAGACCCTCTCTGATTGGTCGGTTTGAAGACGCTCTCTGATTGGATCATTTGAAAACGCTCTCTGATTGGTTCGTTTGAAGTCGCTCTTTGAATGGTTCGTTTGAAGACGCTTTCTGATTGGTTGGTTTGAAGATGCTCTCTGATTGGTCCGATTGAAGAAGCTCTCTGATTGGATCATTTGAAAACGCTTTCTGATTAGTTAGTTTGAAGACGCTCTCTGATTGGTTCGTTTGAAGACCCTCTCTGAATGGTTGGTTTGAAGACCCTCTCTGATTGGTTGGTTTCAAGACACTCTCTGATTGGATCGTTTATGGACGCTCTATGATTGGTTCGTTTGAAGACCCTCTGTGATTGGTTCGTTTGAAGACCCTCTCTGATTGGTTTGTTTGAAGACGCTCTCTGATTGGTTCGTTTGCAGACTCTCTCTGATTGGCTAGTTTGAAGACGCTTTCTGATTGGTCCCTTTGAAGACGCTCTCTGATTGGCCCGTTTGAAGACGCTCTCTGATTGTATGATCGAAACAGAGAATTTATAAAGAGAGAGTGGGGAATATCTACAATTAGTTTCTAGTCTGAATCAGATTTTTTTTCTTTTTTTGCTGTTCCTGAGAGACGTTTCCATCCACATCTGTTAATGCAAAGAACTCTCTAGAAAAAAGGGAACAAACTAAACATTTTAACATCCATGTAAATGTATTTACAATTTATTAAAAAGCTTTCTCCTACTGACTCACAGTAATCTTTCTTTCCACAACCTGTAATTAGAACCCGGGCTGCCTGGGACATTGAAAAGAAGAAAATATGCCATATGTCTGCTGTGTAAGACTGATATCACGGCCTGCACAGAACAGACAAACAGAACATATATGTATTCTGTCCTTTATTGCATTTATCTGGATTATTTTACTGCACTTTCCCTCCTTTCCCCAACTTTCCCCCTTTTGTTTTCTTTCTTTTCATGTGTGAGGGGAGGTTGGGGAAATGAAAAATATGAACTGCATACCTTTCCACCAAATCAGATGTTGAGTGATTATGAAGCTAACATCTCTGCTGGCCTGCGCTGGCTCAGGTTGACCGCTGGATGAGTGTTAATAATGATAAGCAGTTAGAAAAGCATTATGTACACACGTTCGGTTTAGCTTTTACATTTTTGCTGTCATCTAGTATTCTTTTACTGTATGTTATGACTTTGTCTTTTGTTCATGCATCTCTCTCTCACACACACGCACACACAAACACATACACACAGTGGAAGCATCTCTCTCTCCTCAAGGCTATCAATTTGCTGTCAGTTATTGATCCTGTATTGTCAGACGGGATAACAATAGAGATGTCTTGACGTTTGTATATTGAGATACATCAAATATACATCAAAGGGGCCACATCGATTCGAAGACTGGGAAGGGAGACGGGGGAGAGAAAAAAGAAATAAACAAGCGGGAGCTGTTTTTTTTAAGCGTGATCCACATACAGCTTCCAGCCAAATAGCTGCTCTGCCTGCAATAAACTGATGCCTTATTCACAAACACATGCATAATTGACTAGAAAAACACCATCGAAAACATCACAGCACAGAAAAAACGTTAGCTCCTTGCCATGAAGTTTTTGTGTTGTGATGTGTTGTCTTGGCTCGCATCTTTGGAGAGGTGCTTTGTTCAAATATGTCCAATGTAAGTGAACGTCTATAAATGGTATAATTCATAAAACCACGTGCTCTTACTGTGGGCAGGAGAACTCTGTTTGGCGAACGGAAGAGCCAGAATGTGAACTGAATGGCAGCATTAGATCGAGCAGATAAAAACAAACTGCGTAAAATAAAATGTGCACAGAACAGACAGTTGAGTATAATCGTCATGTGGGGGAGACACCGTTTGTCTATTAAACACAGACGTTCATTAGCTACTGATGGGGAGAGCATGTGCTGTGTAGCTTGTCACCATTTGAAACTCAGAGCCAGTCTTACCAAGAAGCTTTATAAATTCACAAACTGACTGGTGCAGTGCTGGGCCAGGAAAAATCTGCTCAAAATGCTGCAACAGCCAAGACACATTTTTACATGTTCAGAAATATTAGGTCTGCCAAATTATATTCATAAGAACAAAGCGCCTGTCCAGAATTTTGACAGAAACCAAAGGCTGTCTTGGTGTTTTGCACAAACCTTGTGTCTCCGTTTATGCCCTTTTTTTTCACCAGTAACACTGGGGCATAATGAGACTGCCGCATGACCCGGGAGCTGAGCCAAACCATCGTGAAAATGCATTGTCGGGTATCAGAACTACACTGTCGTCAATCACAAAACAAAGTGTTTTTCCCAAACCCTGAAAAGTCAACGTGGGGTTTCCGTGGGTAACCGCTGTGTTTCTAAAAGTCATTTCACAAAACCAAACAGAACACAGAGCTGGAGAAAAAAAAAGTGATGAAAACCTGATCTCAGAATCAGAATGATAATCGGTCTTTCATGTTGTTTTTGGCGGTGCTCCCTAATAATAAGGAATAAATTGACTTGGAAGCATACCCGACTCGTCAGTCTGTCCGCCCCTCTGTCTATCCCAAGTGCCCTCCTCCCCCTGCGCCTCCTACAATTACCCCCTCCCTCCCACCCTCCGCCGCACCCCTGCCCAGGCAACCCCTTTGCCCTCTTGTATCCGGCCATTTAGCGTGACAATCCATTATTTTGACGGCTCCCAGAGAAAGAAAGAGAGAGAGAGACAAAGAGACAGAAAGACGGGGGTTATTTTGACTTTCAGAAGTGGGCCCTGATTTTTTCTATTTTCTTCTTTCTTCTTGTTTCCTTCTTCCTTTCCTTCCTCTTCATACTTCCTCCCTTTATCTCTTCTTCATCTTTCCTACTTTAACCCTTTCCTCCTCTTTTTTCCACTTTACTTTTCCTTCCTCGGTCCTCCCTCCTCATTTATTCTCCTCCTCCATCTACACATTCACCCCCTCTTGCCCCGCGCCCCCGTGCCTTTTTTCTTTCCTTCCCCCTTCTTCTCCTCCATTCTCTCCCTCCAGACCCTCTTTACTCCCCCCAGCCTTTACTCTTACCTCTGCAACCGCTCCACACCCCTCCGACTTTTTGGCTCTGTATTACTTTGTTGCTGGCAGCCTTCAGGAAACCTGATAAGGCCTATAGAAAGAGAGGAGCCAGGGTTTAAAATGTCTACCCCCTCTGAACAGCCCCCACTTATATCAGCCGTACATCCACTCCTCCCAAACACACACACACACGCACACACACACACACACATATATACATCCCCCAAGCAACCTTCCAGCACCCTGACACCCGAAGCACCCTCCACCTCCGGACAACTTGCAGCATCTCTGCCACAACTACGGCTGTATGTTTTCCAACCGCTTTTCCCACAGTCAGACTCCACACGCACACGCTCTCAACCCCCGAAATGCTGCTTCACAGCCCTCCGCCCCCGACATGCCAGCTGAGGATGACGACATAACACAACCCGCTCTCCTCATCTTTGACAAAATGTTGGCACAGTGAATTAAAGTTAGTTAGTCAGTGCTGTGTAATAACACTATTAGGACATGAGTAATATTCTGCACGTTGTAACAACACCGATTAATGCCATGTGAACACACTTAACAAAGTTATCTTACTGGCTTTATGGTCGTAATGACAGTGAGGGTAACGCGATTAAGCAAACCGGGTTACATGTCAATGTTTTGAATTACTCTTGTCGTGCATGCAGCACGCTCTGGTTACTGGTGTCTGGATTCTGTGCATGTGTCACAAAGGGCACAGAGTCAATCAGATGCAAAGCAGAAACACGGATACAAGCAGCGGCACGATAAATCACGTATGTGGTAAGAAAACACGTAAGTGAAATGGTTTCCACGTTACAGATCCCAAATTACATAAAAACATGTTTTCTTTTACCCCTCGTGGAGCCCGCTGTCAAAAAAATGTTTATAGGGACCATTTCTTCTGTAGAAAGTAATTCCAATGAAAGCAGGTCAAAGCAAGGTCTGTTGATTGAACAGTGCAACAGTGAAACTGTTTCTGGATAGACATGTTGCTGTTGAACTGTTTGAAAGTAATTCTTCATTGCTGTGAGCATTAAAAACAAAATCCCATCCAGTCCATTTGCACTAGAGTGGAGAGAGAAGTTTTAGAGATGGTATCTCAGAACTTGGGCAGAGCCACTGGCATGACCACTGAGGTCAGCAGAAGTAATCGGGGTGAACAAATCCTTAAAGTGGCTGCATGCTGGTCTATAAATAGATTATGAATGATAACGCTTGTCATAAAATAAAATTACTGACAAATTATACATTAATAAGAAATAAAATAAACACACAAAATACCCTTATATCAGCTTACAATAACATTATAGTGCGTCATGATCTATTAATTAAATGTTTAAAAAGTTCTCATAAATGAAGTAAAGCAGTGTCTGCAATGTATTTGTGTTTGAGGGCCTGAGCAGAATCAAATCTAGCACCTGGATCATTGAAATTACACATAATGGATGCAAAAAGGCCTTGGCATGTCGTTTCATGACTTAAGGACAATTACGTGGGAGTAAATCTCAAGAAAAAGACACAAAAAAAATTAAAGAACCCCATTCACTTCCTTTAAACAGCTCTCACTCCTCATACAAAACACACAACCCCCAGACTCTTACAATATTTCCCTATGGACTCCGTAAAATGTGTGTCAGAGCCTCAGAAGTGTGTCCAAGGCAAACACCTGGCACGGCGCGGCGATCTGCTACATTTCACCTCCTACCACAGAAATATGCACACGGGGAGTTCATAGGCACAGACATAAACTCAAACTACAGTACAGTCTCAGTTTCAGACAGTGTGTGTGCGCATTAACACACAGCAGATGCTGCTAAATGCAGAGACACACACACACACAGACACACACACAGGCAAACAGTCACATAACGGAGGGAGACACAAGCGAAATGTGGGCTCCACCCCCCTTCTCTGTTTCTGTCTCCCTCCCTGGTGGTGTGTCATGTTTCGGGGGGATAATAGGTGTCACAGTGAGACCCCTTTGGTCTCTGCGCTCTGGGGGACTCTAATGACACACACACAGAAACGCACACGCATACACACATTCAGTCGTGTGAGCACAAGCAGCTCATTCTCTGGACCATGGGAACCACAGATGACTCTCCGCTCCTCTCACCTTTCTCTACCTCCGTCAGTTTCTTTCTTTTCCTCCTCCACTTTCTCTTTCCTCTCCTCTGCTTTTATCCACATACACACATTCGTCTGCCTCATTTTTTGAGTCACCGTTCCCTTGGCTGATCAAACAAGTAGCTCGCCCTTGAAGTCTCTCTGTCTGTTTCTTTTTGTCCGGCTTTGTTTCAGACCTTCAGTTTCTTTCAACATTGGGTCCAGATGTCAGATCTAACTCACTTATTTGCCGTGTCAACGCGCAGGAACCGCCGCAATAAATCTGAATAACCCGTGAGCCAATTTCTGATTCATGATGTGATCTGTATATGTATTTGGACAAATCACCCGGCACACTGTCACAGCATTTGTAAAGTCAGACTCTCTCCTTTTGTTTCATCCCAACTCGTGATGTCATGACAACCACTGTTGTATGCATCCATCTCAGCTTACATCCTGCAGCAACTTCAGAGCAGCAGTTCAACACTGTTCTTTGTGGATATGATCGATACCGCTCCATATCTGTACATTTGTTTAGCATGAAGACTGGGAGTGCAGGGAGCAGTGTTTTATGGTTGTATGCACTGGACTATTTCTTGGCAAAGCACATTGACTCCCAGTCTCCACTAGCTGTGTGCAAGCCCGAAGTGATGGAGAGACTCCGGGAAGTCACTGCAAGCAGCCAAGAAATAGTCCCACACACAACCACAACATGTTGATTTCACACTTTGGTATGAATAAAGGTAAGGCCTGGACCAGGCTGGCTGTTACCATTTGTTTCTTATATGTTTTTATATAAGTGTATTCATAAATATGTATAACTTTTAACCTGCTGTAGTTGTTTGACAGTTTTCCAGATCAGTGAAAGACTGTTACGGATATCATGGGGGTGCTCACTTTCAATTTTACTTCCTCCTGAAAATGAAGACACCCTGTTTAAACTGCTGATTTGTTTACAGCCCGTCTGCCTGTCTCACCGCTTGCTTCTTTGTGTTGTCGCATCAGACTTAAGCTCTGGCCATACCACCATTTCTCAGGTCACTGCAATTATTTTAAGGACACGCTGTTATAATAACCAAAAGAAACAATCTCCAAAGCTAAACAAATGTGACACACAATGCAATAAACTAACAAATAATTTAGACATTCATTGATGCAGCCGCTGTGAAAATGGTTTAAAAATGAATGTATCTATGTGACGGCGAGGCCTTGTGACTTTTATGACCTATTTTATGATTATACCTCATTATATACAGTGAAAGAGGCACAATCACATGCATGTTACTTGAAAGGATTCATTCAACAACGTCAAAATGAGACTTTTATTGCAGGTTTTTTTTCTCCAGCAGCTCCCGTTCAGGATGACAGACACATGATAAACTACCATGACCTACACCTGTATTAACTTTCATGTATTATATTACTTATCCTCTTTCCCTTTCTTTCTAATAAGACGGGCAGAACGACGACCGCTCACAGCCACGAGGCAGAGAGACGGAGGGAGAGAGCGAGGGATGAAATGAGGAGAGGAGGGGGGAAGTATACCTGCAGGTGAAGCGTGGGAGGGTCCTGTTCTCTCCTCCTCCATCTCCTCCCCTCGTCCCTCAGGCTCCAGGCGGTTATTAACGTGTGTGTATTAATGAAGTGCAAATGTGCACTCTAAGTGTGTGCGCACAGTACGGACATGGTTTTATGGCTGTTTATTGCCAATGCTGTTAGTAATTACTGTCATTTTCCCCCCTACGTGAGTGAAATGTAAGCCATTAAAAGCCTCTCGTCTTTCACACCTCTCAGACACCTTGGCCAGGTGAGCCTCTGGCCTCAGCCAATCAGAAGGTGGGATGGCAACATCCTACGCTAATCCACCCCACCTCACTCCAACTGTCGCCAGATGAAGTCATCCCCATGACGCTGGACGAGAAAGGCTTCTTTCAAACTTTCTTACCTGTCCTTTCCTGGCTTTCTTGTTTGTTTCACACTAACCTTTAGTCAAGTGATTTAACTGTGTGGTGGATACACTGGTTTGTGTCAGTTTGTGCATTTTGGAAAATCCTGATCCCTTGTGACGGTGGCGGTATTTCTGAGATGCAGTGGAAAATCCATCATGTTCAAACTGCCACCTCAAAAAAAAAACACTTATTAAAACAAAAATATGTGTAGTTACTTAGGAATGAGTGAGAAATCATATGATAATGAATCATCAGTGAGTGGTTCCTGAATAACTAGTAGCGTAGATTTGAAGATACTGTATTGCTGAATTATTAGATAATGTTCATGTCTTTGAATCAAAATAATGATCACATTCTTCACAAATTACTCCCACAAACTACTAACAACTCATTCATTGTTAATGAGTCAGTAGTTTCTTTTTATGCACCCCAAAGTAAAGTGGCTCGTCATGCTGACTAGTTACCTAAGTACTCCTTCTTGTTTCACATTTTTCTCTGGTATAGTATGTTATTTAGTTTCTCTCTCACAGAGTAGCTCAATACCATTTGAGACAAAAAAGGAGATAGGGGAGTAACACAGAGAGCAAAAATAAAACTGAGACAGGGAGGGAAAAAATATAGATGGGAAATCAAAGAAAGAAACAAAAATCATCGAGTAAAATGTGACTCTAAAACCAAAGTAATATTCTGGTTGTTTCATCCTTTAAAGGGAACAGAAACTGTGGTTAATTTGCTTTCATGTCAGCTACAATGGATTTCAAGGGTGATCAGTTTTGAAAGAAAAAAGTACTGAAACTTCTACAGAAACATCTCAAATTTTACTCTGTTTCACCACATAATGTGTCAATCCATTGCAAGTGTTTGAAGATCAATATTGTCTTCCTGCGTGCACAGCGTGTTCCAAAGGTCATTTTTTAGTGTATGGCACCGATTCTGTGTTGTAGCTCCACTTCTGGATGGACGCATTATTATTATTTATGTAATGTTACTGTGTCAGATACAATGTCAGATACAGTTCTAATTTTGAAGAATTTGGCATCAAACAAACAAACAAACAAGTGAACTACTGATTCACACACAGTCATGTACACAAACTATGAACAATTATTAATATCTTAACACTGATTATAACGTGGCTATTATACCAAACAAACTATGTCTCATTGCTTTGCCTGTGTCTTAAGTGTGCACTGTATGTGTGTGTGCCTGGATCAGCGTGTGTGTGTTCATCCTAGCAACGGTTGTTTCGTGCACTAAACAAACCACGTTGGTATTTTACAACCAACTGTTTTTTAATCTAACCACTGGTGTGTGTGACTGGACATGTTCACACTTCTCCCCTTAAATGCTCTCACTCCACGGTCACATCATTATGACTCAAGCCTGGAAATTCATCCAAGAAGTTGCACAGAGATGCAAGATGTTAAATATTTGGCCTGGCAATGCGGGATTCAGTCTCATGTTTTCAGTTTAAAGTGGCGACAGAAAGGTTTAATATACAGCAAAAACTCAGGTATGATCCAGTTTAGAGAAAACACTTGCAGTCGTCATCGAGCCGCACATAAGTACACATTATGCATAATCTGTAATCTGTCGATAGAGAGGTAACAGAAATCATCCATGTTTACAGAAGGTCATGAGGTTAACAGGAAGACTAACCATGGTGTCATGTCTACAAAATAAGACAGCCGTACATCGACAACACCTGGTGGAAGCAGGCGTCCATGTCGAACATTTGACATGAGTTATGTGAACAGACGTTCCTGTTTAAAGAGGCGAGGAGATAATTTACAACTTGACATGTAGTGTTTGAACAAAGCACATAGATGATGCTGTTGCACCTTAGTCATCACAAATTTTTATTTTTCACTCGTCTCCACAGAAGCCAAGGTCATTTCTTTTTACTTTTGTCATCTTGAATTGTTCCTGATAACCCTGAGATTAGAGGACAAAAGTCCTTTAAGTGCTTTCAAACATCAGCAGGCAACTCAACACCACTTCCAATGCACCCATGACATCACTCATGACAACCATGACTTCACTTTTTTTTGGCTTGCACAGACTTGTATGTGTACACACACACACACACAAACACACACACACACACACACATACACACACTTACAAATCAAAATGAAGAGTGTAACCTGCATGAATTTGAGACACAAGTGCCAACACAAACCTGCACTAGTCCTTCCTGCATGTCAGCCACTGTTTCATCACACTAAGGCCATTCATTTGGCTGGTACTGATAAGTGTGCGTGTTCATGTTTCCTTTGTGTGTGTCACAGCTGTTGGCGAAGATCTTGACCTGGTGTGAAAGACTGAGAGGAACAGACATTCAAAGTGAAGAGATGAAATGAAATAAATTGGACATAGAGGTGGGGGTCAAACATAAACTGTCTCAGGGTGACAGTTAAAATCTCTGCGTATTGTCTCTTGGAGATGCCCCAGTTCACAGTTTCTCTTCAACTTTTACTCCTCTTTTATCTCTCCTCATAGTTTAGTCATCCACCATCACATCCCTCTCATCATTTGCAACTCGCTATGTGTCTTACTTTGCCCCCCACTCCTCCTTTTCTTTCTCTCCTCCTTATCCCAAAGTAAGTATTTTGTCTTCACTACAGGTGGTACAGTGAAGAACATTAAATTCTAAGGGTGACCCGTCACTTCTGAGAGGGGGAGAGCCTTCCCCCCCCGAGCTGTGTATTTAATTCCCCCTGTGTCAACCCTTCAATCATCCTCTCCCACAGACTCACCCCACACGGGACCAGGACCTGCTGACCTGCCCGCTGACCCCTCTGCCGGTCACTTCCCCCCACTGTGTGTATCGCCACGGTGAGGGCTGAGGATTAGTTTCTATGGAAACAGTAGCCACTCTTGTCCCTTTGCTTTTGTTTCTTCTTCAATCTTGAGAGTAGCAACGAGTTTTTAACTTCTTACTTTGAAAGACAAAACTCTGAGTTATCGGGGAAAGGAATGTTTCTGTAAGTGTGTGTGTGTGTGTGTGTGTGTGTGTGTGTGTGTGTGTGTGTGCAGGATAGGGGAGTATGGAGGGGTAACCTATGACCCCTGGATTCCTGTAGTCTCACTAGCAGCCTAATCACTCCCAGCAGAAATAATTGCAACACTAATACTCCCATGTGCATGCACACAGACAGACAGACAGGCGCACACACACACACACACACACACACACACACACACACACACACACACACACACTTCAAGTGAGCCATTTCAGTTCTATAATTTAATGTTTTTCATTAGAACATAAACTCCCACCTTCATGCACCAAATTCCTTTCATAGCCTACACACACGCACACCCACACACACATTCACATACTACACAGACATACACACTCAAGTATAAATAAGATAGAGACAGACTGACCCTGTGCGCTTTGAAGATTTTATCTATTCGAGAGTCGACAGAGCTGGAACATTCATTTTCCATCATATTTCTCTGATAAGCTGGGATGAACTTTTCAGTCATTTTCAGGAAAGTTTGTCAAATGATGTTGTGGTCTGGGTTGAAACAAATAATCAGTTCAGGGGGGAGAAGCTAAATGTGTTTGAAAGTAGTAGGTGTAGATTACCTGAGAGAAAAGTTTCCATTTGCAGGCACATCTACACAGGTGGGGGTCACAGCCATGGTGTCACTGAACCTCAGGTGGCAGAACAATCAGTCATGAAGGTCAAAGGTCAGCCCTAAGGTGTCTAAATATGAGCCAAACACCACCACCACATACACGCAGACTCTCACATGTTCCCGTATATGCACTTAACAGAGGCACATGAGCTGAGTGCAGACTAAGTGGAGTCTTAAACACACATGCACAAATATAACAGACAGCCCACAAATCACCCAGCTTGTCTTCTTTTTTCAGCTACTAAGAAGACATATGGGGAGAGGCTGTGTGAAAAAAAAGGATTTGAGTAGAGGTGAGATGCAAAGGGAACTTCATCTTAGATTAAGAAGCTCACTTGTTCACCACTGCCCACATTTACACAGGAACATATAGCACAACCATATGGTGGTCATAGATTGTGTGAAGACACGCTCAATGTTTTATGGTAGTTGACACCTTTACAAGACACGTGCGTCAAGCAACTATCAATCGTCTTTGACGGAACAACCACTCGGGAGAGACTGACAATTGCACGAGAAATTGTTTAACAGTTTTAAAAGGGGGGAGAAAAAAGGAAACAGATTTACAACTTAAAGAGATTTTCAGTATCGTATGTGCAGGCTCTGAGAAACTGATGAAAAGGATAGCTGTGAGGAAATGTGCGCGGTTCTTAGCCAAAATGGACATATGGTACATAGCAGATACACACAATATATTCTCCTGTCACCATCTGGGAAATCTCTCTCACTATGGACGTAACAGCCATTCTGTAGTAAATAAAACAAAGGAAAAGAGGAAGGAGAAGATGAAGAAAAATAACAAAGCATGAGGTCAAAAGGGCATAGCTGGCCACTGGCATGGGTTAAAGGTTAAAGTGGGTCTGCATCCTGTCAACAGATAGCTGAAAGAGCCATTAAACAATTTTGCAGACAGTGTAGGATAACTGTTTCGTGTAGAAGAGATTATATTTCTCTCTCTCTCTCTCTTTTATGTACAAAAAGTTGGAAAAAAGTAGGGAAATCGTGTAAAGTTACACCAGATTATTTGCGGTGCAACAGGTTTTGCCCGTAGAATTACTGAAGGCTCGGTAACATTCAGTGTTTTAGAGGCGATGTCCTGTGTGAAAGACATTAACAAGATATCTGTGCAAGCAAAGATGGTCGAATGTGGCTTGAACATGGGCTTAACTATTCCGTGTGGTGCACAGGGATTTTGAAACTTGAACTACCTCTTTAAAAAGGGACAAAAATGGAAACGTCTCCATATCCTGCACGCATGGAGTATTGTGCTCTTTTACAAGGTCTGAATATGTCTGTAACTAGATCTGCTTTCTTTTCAGTGATAAATAGGTTCTTCTGAAATGAATTAGTGGAAAACAACAGAGGAAGTACTGCAGGGGGAAGTGTTTGATTAGGCAGAAGGGAACTGAGGTAATGCAGCTTCATTGACAAGAGCTGTCAGAGAAAGAGGAGAGAGATGGGAGGGATGTGGACAGATGAGAGGGAGAAGAGGGGGAGGAGAGAAACAGATGATGATGCTGATGGAAATAAAAAGACAATGCAAGAGAAAATGGATTTTCTTTTTCCTTCCAAGCACTTCCTTCTCATAATGCCCAATCTTGCAATATGGAGAAGCATGGACCCACTCAGACATGTGATTCATGAAAGCACAGATGCAGAGAGTGATAAACTGGACAGTGAGGATACTCCACATGAGTGAACACTAAGAGAAAAAGAGGGAAAGAGGGAGAGGAAGACAGGATTACATACATGACAGATGGTATAGAGAGAGAGAATGATAATGCAGAGGCTCCCTTAACACCCAGTAAACCGGTATGTGTCAGTGATTTGTCTAAAATGTGAGTAAATTCTACATTAGTGTAAGTCAGGCAAGATGGATTTTACATTCATGAAAAAACACAAAGTGTGTCTCTCCCTTAATGTAAAAGTATGTTAAGAAAGCATTGCATAACGTATTGTCACTCATTTAGGCAACAGGCAGAAACTATGATAGCTGATAAGAAAGGCTCTGGAGAGAGAGAAGTGAGAGAGTGGCAGAGGCAGATGTACCACAAGAGGGCTCTGTGTCCATCACAGAAATGGGACACAGACACTAAAGTCTATTTATGATGCCTGAGATTTTCCCATCAAACGCATGTAATGCCAGCTAAACAAGAGGCCCAACTAATCAACTCCCAGGAAGGCTTCCCTGTGTGGACGCTCTGATCCAGGCCTGCTAATAGAGTGCAAGGAATCACTGGATTATCACGACAAAGACCTCCTCTGATCCTCAGAGAAAGACCAGATAGAAAAGTTAGTAATCCTCAAACAGTTCTCATTAAACCAGGCTGCCTTTCTAAACAGATGTTACGTTTGCGTTAACCATTTATCTGAACATAAAACTGAAATTTAAATAAAAGCATCTCACCCCCTTTCATATTTGAGAGTTTACTACATCCTTAAAACCTCAAAATGGCCTTTTTTATCATTGTTATATCTTTTACAGGTGTACGTTGGTCAACATTACACTGTGACCCAGGTGGCTAATGTTCAACTCTTGTTCCTTTCCAGACAAAATAATTCATAAAATAACAAGGAATCAGACATGTCAATCTAGAACAGAGGAAGAAATGCTTCATAAAGTAATACAATAAATCTGCAAAGTAGAAAATAAAAACAAAGCCTGGTTATGTGTAACCATATTAATGGATTGAGTTGATTTGGTCCTGTATTTTATTGTAGAGCTTAAAGGAAGAGACGATGCCCAATACACATGCAGGAATCCAAAAAGGGACTCAAGTGCACCTATTGATCACAATGACTCAATAAAGAGAGTGACTTTTGAAACATTACACTAGGGGATATTTGCTTGCAAATCCTTAAAATGTTCACTTTTGACACATGTCCAGCAGCCTTAATACAACCTCAGAGATCACGCGCTGTCCGGAACATTCACGTCACTATGTGAAGCCGGTCAGCTTTCGTTCGTCTTTATCATCTTTGTAACAGAGTCCACGTTTTTGAGCGACACTGGAGCTCAGCTTTTTGGAACGAGGGGGCATGAATGATCAGCTCAGTTTAAAGCGATGACAAGCTGAAAAAGCAATGGAGGAGCAGAAAGAGGGCGAGATACGAAGAGAACGGGAGTGAGAGAGCGAGAGCAAAGAGATGACAGAAAGAGAGGCAGAGGTCTGTTTTTATTGGACTGTTTCTGGAAGCAACAAATGTTCCCTTAACTTTACAGGGAAAATTCTCCCACAAAGATTTTTACAGACTGTAGCACAGAATTTGCAGAGGAAAGAATAGGGGAAAGGAGAAAAGACAGCTTCTAACCCCTGGATGAGTTGGCATTTGCAGAGACAAACAAATGGGGATTTCCAATCACATAAGCCCCGTCCTCAGGCCGCTTAGCCAGTACACTTCCGAAAGCTGACAGAGAATGTTTCATAGTTATGTCATGGAAATTAGCAGTAGTCCAGCGTATGACTCTCCTTGCACTGATTTGTTACCATAACAATGGGTTCATTTTGCTAAACATTTCATCGTACAAAGCTCTCCGTGCTGTGTGGCTGGGTGGCCTGCAGCTGACGACAGAGGCCATGTTGCAATGAGTGCAGGTTGAGACCGCGTGCTGTGCCATCTGCACGGTCAGAGGGACAGCGCGGACCAAAACGATGATGAATTTGTGATGAGTATCATTTTCACATGAGAGATTGCTCATAACAACATGTTGTGAGAAATTTCCCATGAGACGTGACATCATCTTTGTGGTCAACCACCTGGACTGTGCTCTTCTTTTCTTTATCTCCACCATTACAGAAAAAGAAAGAGCCACATACGCAGCGGTGGGCTTGGTCTGTCTGGAGGGCGAAAAAAATATAAATGCATGCAGAAAGACATGATGCATTACACACAAAGAGCACACACAGGGGGCTAATAACTATTTAACAATTCAGAGTCATGTTTTCTAGCATGTAGGGCAGCTTATATGGTAGTACTTTATATTTTCTCTACTGGAAAGCGAGCCTACAGGGCACTTTATGGGGTTTTATCCACAGAAGGAGCATCAAATAGGGCATTTTTCAGCATATTTTTATCCAAAATTGAAGCAACGGGAGTGTTAGTCGCCTCCTTCAGTGAATCCACAAGTGCACAAAGCCTTTCGTGTCTCCGGAAAGGTCAGGGGACAAGTGTGTTTCTCTGCGGTCCTCCCCCCTTCTCTTTTCAGCCGGCCCCTCATTCCTCCAATGGCGACTTCCCCAGGGGACAGGTGTGTCGCCCCTCCCCATCCCCACCCCTCGTTGGCGCCATGGGACAGGTGTGGGGTGTACTGGCCTTGCAGTGACCTCCTTACCTGGGGGATCGACGGGGGGGTCCTCTTCCTCCGCCTCCTCCTCCTCCTCCTGGTCCACGTCATTCTTCATTCTTTTCTTCGTATACTTAAAAGCCTGCCCTCCACCTGCTCCAACCCCACCTGCCTCTGAGGAGAGAGTTTGCATTGGGAGGGGATAAACAAGAGAGGTGGCAGGACTCAAGAAGATCAAGATTTACAAAGACTGAGGGAGAGGAAGGGTGGGGGTGCAGGGGGGCAAATGCAAAGGAGTCACACATCTCCTGGACTGAATGCCCTGAGTATGTGAGTGAATAACAGAGCAAAGAGTCAGAGTGAGACAGACATGTGATACGCCACAGCCCACCGGTCGTCTTTGTTCTCCCCCTCCAGCGACTGACAGACGGGACAATAGCACCTGGCACTGCTCCTTCTCCCTCCATTGCTCCCTCCTCTCCTTTTTCTCCGCATTCTCCTCATCTCTCGCTCTCCGGCTCCATTCAGCTCCATGTCGTAGGCGGTGGGAGCTTTCAAATGGAGGCACCAAAACCTCACAGTCATGTGTTTTGGTAATTGCGCTCCCTGGATGACTTTTGCCCCAAGTTTACACTCTTATCTCGGAGCCTCGGGCAAACGCAGAGCCAAACTGTGAAGAGTGGGGAGAGACGCAGCACGTGGTGCATTGTGACTGCGGAGTAAAAATACATTCTGTGCAAGAGAGAGAGAATTTGGCTCTTTCACACTTTCATAAATGATACTTTCTTCCCATGTGTGTGAAAGTCCGTCACCTGCCCTTTCCACTGCCCAGACTCTTCCCACTCTCTTCCCACCCAAATATCCTCAGACGGCAGCTGCTCATACTTAAAGTTGCCACACGTTTCAGAAGAAGTGCTCTTTGAGAAATCAAGAGGCTCTTTTCTGGCAGAGAGAGAGGAGGGAGGTGTAAGAGAAATATCTGTATTTCTACAAGCCAGCACTTAAATCTACAGCGTTTAGACAGGTGTACTGTGTGTAAGAAACAGTGATCTAATTCACTACATTGATTTGTTATATTACGTTTTGTTTTATTTCTAAGATTCTGTAACTTATTACGAATCAATCTGCTGATTATCAACCAACACATTAATTGATTTGCCTGACCAACAGTCCAAAACTCAAAATGTACTTCATTTATTATTATAGCAGCTATAGCTAAGATATGAACCTCACTGAACTCATGTAAGTATTTAGGTACTAAATATGTTGTTAGATCCTCTTTCAAGTGTTTCGAAGTTCTTTAAAATGTTTTTTTTATATTGGATATTGGAAAAGGAAACAAAATAGCAGCAGCAACAAGGCCTAAGAAATGAAAAAACAGGGAGTTTTTATATATGATTAATCCCATTGACACAATTACTTAAGAGTACAGCCTTGTTCTAAATTATAGCAACTCTTTCTTTTCATAATATACCTTTATATCTTTACATCACATGAAATCTTTACATCTTTTTTAATAAATCTTTACATAGCTCTCTATAAAAGTTATCCAGCTGAGGTTGGACAATGCATTGAACAAACTGGTCAACCTGAAATATTCAGGAGAAATTATTCTGTTTCTTTGTTTTTTTTTTTCCTTCCCTCTTTGCTTTTTTTCATGTTGTCTCTCTGAACTCTTCACCCCATGGTTGCACTTCTGACTCTTCTCTCTGCTTTGCTTCCCCACGCAGAGCACACAAAGACTCATTCACACACTCATACACCTGCCTTGTATTCAAACACACACCCTCGCATATTGGTGTGTCGAAGAAGTCTTTGCCTTAATCGAGGTCAGACAGACCTTAAGGCACGTTACGGTCGTTTAAATACATTATCCAGAGGAAGAGATGTTATCAAATTACTACATATGTTAGAAAACTCCATATACAGCACAGCAGGCTGGAAAGAAATGCGTTAAGCATTGAATGTGGAATATTTTGAAAGCAGTGAAAAGCAAGGTATGGAAGGGCCCCTTTCCACACTAACACTCCTGAGACCTATCCATTGTCCAGGCAACATCCTCTTTGTGTGTGTCTGTGTGTCTGGGTGTGTGTGTAACAGGATGTCCCTGACATCTCTGAAAAGCAACTTTACCTCCCTCCACACCCCGCACACCCATTCCTGTGCATTGTTTCCTACAGAGAGGCAAGAGGGAGACAGAAGGACTTTGTGTGTGTATGTGTGTGTGTTTGTGTGCATATGTGTGCATGCGTAAGCGAGAAAAAGAGCAGCAAAGTAGTAAATAGGCACGCATAGAAAGGAGACAGAGAAGGAGTGCACATGGGAGATATTGTTGTGCGGCAGAATGTGAGAGTTTTTCTAAGACTGCGAGTCAGACAGACAGAAAGGGGGGGTGGGAGTCGGCCAGAGATGACAAAAGGACTGAAAGGAGGAGAAGAGAGATGGAGGGATAATGGATGATAATGTGAGAAACAGGAGAGGAGCCAGTGAAAGAGATTATCTGATCTGACTGCTCTCCACGCAGCAAAGACACAGTGGACGGACACACACGTACACACACACTCAACCACAGGCTCTCTGCCCTTTTCTTTCCCTTTGTCCCCCAACACTTTGCCTTGGTTTACTTTGTTGCTAAATTACAGCTCAGAGGATCAAGCAGGTGAGAAGCCAATTTCTTGTCAGCATGTTGTCAAGAACACTGGAACATGTGCATTAACCTAATTTTTGTGGCATGGACTGCATTCCTGACTATGACTTTGGAGCACCGTCTTGGCATAAAAAAAAAATCTGTCCACATTTTGTTGAATACCACCACAGAAATAAAATCACTGCAGCAGCTGATAAACACTGAATAAGTTGAGGACATATCTTATGGAAACCACAATGGGACAAACTTTATGGGATAATATGGAACAATCTGGCCTGTAGTGTCCAATTTTGTCAAACCACAGGGAACACTTTGCTGAATCTCTCTCCATATTTGCATGATATAAATATACTCACATTACACACACATGAAGTGAAACTTTTTCTTGTGTATTCCCGTACTAATATCAGAAATGATACAAAATTTGCATGCACTTCCTTGTCCAATCTGCCGTTACACAGACGAAAGGTCACAATGCAGCCAAACACTTGTTCTATGAACACTATGAGCCGATTGATAAGCCCTATGACTGCAGGTGGCAAAAATCTGGTATTACCCTACATAGCCCTGACTGTGAGGCCAACACGATATAATAATGAATGTGTAGCAGTCACATAGAAATAGCCCACTGCTCCAGGTAACCCTCAAAACGGGGACGAAAAGGCTAAGAAGCTCAACTCACAGCAGGCAACACCAAGCAGCACCCCGAAACCTCAACACAAAACAGCTTAATTGGTCTGTGGACACGCAAAAGGGTGAAGGCAGTCGCACGGTCTGTTGTTTGCACAATACGACCCCTGGAGGACTTTCAACCCACCATTATTCAAAGATACAATCTGAAAATGGTGAATGGCGCCACACTCCAACAATCATGCTAAAAGCAAAGTACGTGTTTGGCATGCTACCCTTCCACAGTACACGTCAGTGTGGTACCTTAAAGGAGCAGTTTGATATTTTGAGAAATATTTTAATTCGCTGTGATAGCAATCGTTAAATGAGAAAAATGATACCACTTTCCTATCTGTGTGGTAAATATGAAAGTAGCTGGTGAGCTCAGTTTATCATAAAGAGTGGAAACGGGGAAATAGCAGGCCTTGCTCTGTCCAAAGGAAACAAAATCTCACCTACCAACACCCATGAAGCTGATTAATCAAAATGCTATATCTTGTTTGTTTAAGCCCTCCAAAAACTAAAACGTAACAATGGCAATTTGCTGTTTCAGGGTGAGTCATGTAGTGAATTTTTTTCAGCCCAGGATACCAGTGGAGACAGACACACAGAAAGACACTGGTACCAACATTAGAGAGGGACAGATAATGTGGTATTAATCTTCTCATCTCAACTCTTAGAAATTCCCAAAATGTTCCTTGTTTATTAGAGGAGATAAGTTCTCACTATGGGAGTATCATGCGCAATAATATTTAGGGTAAAAACAAGAGGCCCTTGAGTCCTTCTCCAAAAAGAGTACTTCAAAGTCTGAAACACAGACTGAAGAAAAAGAATCACACACAGTACAGCTGACAGCTTTTTTATAGCTGAAGCTGGGAAGGCAGTGACATCAAAAAACTCTGTCTGTCTGCTGCTTTGTCTGGTTCTGTGGGATGCTGGGTACTTGCCCAACTATTTGTCTGCCTGACTGCACTTTGACTGACTGCATATTTCACTTCAGTGTACCAGACTACAAATCAATCATGACTTTGTGCGTTTGAATCGAGAGGCAGGCTGAAAGAAGTGCATCTCTCTGCGACACATCTGAGATGGGAACATCTAACAACCATCTAACCAACCAATGACAGGACAATGGCTGCATCAAGCAAGGATGTGAACACGTCATGGTGGGATTCATAAATACTGACGGAGCAGACGAATATCAGTATTTCATATTTTCTTGTTTGGTCTGCTATGATTCTGCGGGTTGAGCTGACCAGGGACCTTTTTGGGTAACATGCCTCAGAGGCAGAGGGGGCAGAGGTTAGCTAAAATAGGGACATACCATCGTAATTTGACCATGAGAACTTTTTCCATGTGTGCTACAGTGTGTGCACTTGACCGTTTGGGTCGCTGAGCACATTTTTTCGTGTGTGAAAATGACTGCAGACATACGTGTGTGTTAAAATATGTGCATCTGTGCATGTGTGTGGGCTTCCCGAGCTCTGTGTCTGTGTGTGTGTGTGTGTGTGTGTGTGTGTGTGTGTGTGTGTGTGTGTGAGTGTGTGTGTGTGTGTGTGTGTGAGTGCGTGAGTCTGTCTGTGCTTAATCCATAGACAATGAGGGATGTGTATGATATTTCTTGGGCTTTATCCTCGCTGACAGAAGCGCTTTTCCATTAAACTACTCTGCCTCTTTGTCTCTCTTCTTTCCCCTCTCCTTTTTCTCTCGCTCTTTCTCTCTCCATCTCCCTTTTACCACCTGTCTTTCCCTCTCTGCTTCCAGTAGTCCATCTCATCTCTTCATCTTACTCTCTGTTTTTCAGCCTTGCTTCCCTTTATCTTACATCTCCTCACACTGTACCCATCGAATTTCACTCTCCTCCTGCTCCCTCCCCTCCTCTCTCGCTCTTGCTATACGTTTTTTGGGCCTTGTACGTGCTGACAGCCCCAATGAGGTGGTCCACTGGCAGACATCTGAAAAATGTACCTGTGCAATTACTACCTCTCCTATATAGACACAGACACACATGGAGCAACTGAGAGGGAAAAAATCAAATTCCAGGATGGAGAAACATATATTTAGAGTTTCAACACTTAACACTTAGGTGCACTGAAAAGCCAGACCTGGCACAGACAGTGTCTGCGTTGTGTATGCTGTCAAAAAGAGGACCTGTCAGTCTCAAATGATCTGCTGTCTGGAAACAAGTATACACCTAAACTTATCAAAACAATTCTAACACGCGCTTGCACATGCATGCCTGGAGTGGCACGATGATTGACTATTTTGGTGTGTTTTGCTGAAGAGGAAATAACGTGAAAAAAATCCACATGGAGCGCTGGTTGTGTGCTGATACACGTGTTTATGTGTCATGATGTAATGACCAGCCTTTAAACAATCGTATCTTAAGAGGGTTTGCAGGCTCAGTTGTCACAAAACAAGACAGGAAAAAGACGGCATCCCAACGGCAACGTGAGTGAGTGTGTGTGTATGTGTGTGCGTGGAAATGTGTGTGTTATGTCTGCGTGTGAGAGAAACAGAGACAGAGGATATCATATACGGCCTTTCAGGAAGAGGCATTGTCTGTTAGGAAGGTTTATATTGTTGACTGTGCCAAAATAACAGAATAGCAAGGGACATCCCAACGGAAGAGTGTGTGTGTGTGTGTGTGTGTGTGTGTGTGTGTGTGTGTGTGTGTGTGTGTGTGTGTGTGTGTGTGTGT
>JBAJHX010000049.1:15272387-15297938 GCA_037176925.1 Amniataba percoides
TTGTAATCCTGATGAAGAAAGCTTTGCTTGATGTCCCCTTACTTTAACAGAGCAAATTTTTTAACCCCAACCAAGTTATTTTAAGCAAACCTTAATCACAACTGTGTGACATCAGAAAATGTTTTAATTTTTGCTACAGAATTGGAAGACAGTGGCAAATCCAGCCAACAGGGGCCCTCACATCAGATTGTAAGGTTTCATTTGGAGAACTTGTTGAACTCTAGCTCGCCAACAGCTGCGTCCATGATGGTAGGAATCATGGGTTTCAATAATTATAGTCCCCATGCTGTCACAGATCTCGGAGAGGCCTTCTTTCAGTCAAGTTACCTCGACTTTCCTTCACATATGTCTCTTGGCAGCGGAGGACCGTCCTACTCGTCCTCGTTCTCGAGCTCAGTTTTCAGACCTGTGGACTTTTACTTTCAAAATATTTGAAGTCTGGCTCAGCAGGACTGTTGGAAATTGATCAAAAACATAATTTGGCAAGTGTCTTTGGATGTACTTGCATATAAAACTTTGGTTGCACAACACAGATTGCTAGGACACTATATTTCTGAACAATCTGTAACATGCATTCCCACATAATAGTACAAAAAAACACTGTTAAAGTAATGTAAACTGACATCTGGCCCAGAGCTTTGCATGTGGTAGAACAACAAACAACAAATCAAAAAGGAGTCAGGTAGCAGCAGCGGCCTTGAATAAAGACATTCATGGGCTTAAACCGACACATATAAATCAAGACGCACTACGTACTTATCGGATGCAGTCTCACAATTAACAATACCTTGTTCCATTGAATCAGCATGTTGTTTGGGTGTGGAGTTCCTTTGAAAGCTTAGCCTATGGTGGGACTACATTATGGGAACCAGGCTAATGGAACACACACAGACACGCGCACATACGTCTCCTCGCGTTGAGTTGAGAATCGCGGGCCGTCCGCCAAATTGCAGTCAGACAAAATGGCAACAGCCTTGCTAAATACACTGCGGTTTGTGGTAGCGGTAGCACTCAGTAAGACAAACAAACACACCAGCCCACAACCGCCACCACGCTCAAAGTGTGTGTGTGTGGTGTGTGCGCACGCATTTTAAAACATAGGCAAGGCTTTGCATCTCTGTATGTATCCGCACGCTATAATATTTGTATTGTATTAATGTGTAAGCATGTATCAGTGTTTCTGTGTGTGTGTGCAGAGTGTGTTTAGCTGCAACTATTAGAGCCAAAACTACACTCTGCTGCCAGGATGGAAAGAAAAGAGAAAAAGGAGGGGGAAAATAATAGCTGTTTGCAGCTTTAAAAAAAGAAGAAAAAAAAATTCCAATAAATTTGCCCCCAATCCCCATCTGCCGCCCCTTTTTCCTTATTCCGAGTTGCTTTTATGGGTGAAATTAGTCGTCCCCAACCCCCTGACAGCGCAATAAAATACTCTGCCAGGTACATACACTTATAGTAGGCCTTGGAGAGCGCGGAGCGGAGAAGAAAGAGAAAAAACAGAGATGGAGAGAAAGTGGGCCGTAGGGAGACAGAGACACAAGGAGAAGGAATGAAAGAAAAAGCAAGGAGAGCATGAACAGGAGAATGGGAATAATAAGAGTGAAGAAAACGCAGAGACATAAGTAAATTAGAGAAATGGGAACGGGGAATATGGGAGGTGAAAAATGTGAAATATGCACAGAAAAGAGAGATGAAGAATGAAGGCAGATGAGGATGAGTAAGAAGCAATACACTGTGAGGAGACAGCGCAGAAATTACTTTTACATCTGTGGCCAAAAGTCCCTCTGGACCTTTACACACACACACACACACACGCAGACTGGCCATGTACTGGGAACTTCTAAAGTGAAAACTTTACATCCTGAAATGTACATAGTTGAAAACTTTTTTCCCCTTGGAAGGAAAAAGAGGGATGTGGAAAAACTTAAATTCATGGGGGGCTGTTGACAGCAGCCAGGAAAACAAGATGATGGACTCGCCACAAGTGACCTCATCAGGGTTAAGGGTCACACACCCTGAAAAAAAATAGTGAGAAAGAGAAGAAATAGAAAATGAAGAACAGGGGGAAGGGGCAAAAGCCAGAAGTAAAAAAAAAAGACTTTACTGACTTTCAAGACACATAGAAAAATGCTTTTTAACGCCTGGAATTAATGCTTTTATTCTTTACACAGTCAATTTTTAAAATGTGTATTGATATATTTATTTAAAAATATATATTCATATTTGTGAAAGTTATTTATCTCTTAAAAAGAAAAAGTGGATAAATATCACCTATCATCTAGAAACGAGTTTGATTTATTATAGAAATGGGCAGACGCACATCTTCCCAAACACGTCTTCCTCATAATCGTTTTTTCCTCAAGTTAACATTTTCATCATCGTTTGAGACATTAGAGACTATGTACAGTTATGTGGCTCCCCTAAAATGGAAAAAGTCGAAGTCAAAGACGAGGAGTTAAGAGATTGAAATGAATTATTGGACCCCGTTTGCTCACACAGTCTGCCTGAGACACAAGTTCTGTAAATTAGAGCTGTAAATGTCGTCTCTCCACCCAAAAACTCCTTTGCACCTGTGTTTTTCTTCCTGTAAAAGGATAAGATGTTTGCAATCCGTTGCAGGAAACGCTGGTAGGAGTCAACAGCACTATAAACTACGTCTGTGAAAAATACCTCATAACACATTCCTCAGAGCCTCCTCACCGTGTCATGCATAGTTAGGTGGGGGGGGGGGGAATGGAAAAATGTCAGAATGCCATGTTACAGGTTTCACTTGGGCCTTTTGGTCTATAAAGCTCTGTACCAGAAACATACAGAGCTATAACGTTACTAAAGCCGAGACTTTGTTACAGTCACATCAATGAAAAACACTGAAACAAAACTTCCTTGTGCCTCGCTCACTTGTTCTACCAATGAGTTTTAAAGAAAAGCGTGCAGCGTCACACCCCCTGCTGTGCCGCACCATCATCCTGCAGCTCGCGGCGCAGTGAACACACAGCGCTCTATCTCTGCTGCAGTCAAACAGACAGGGACAAGTGTAATTGTGGCTTGCGGTTTGGCTGAGCATTCAAACGGAAAAGCAGCTTGTCCACATCTCTGTCTGTGTGTCAGCAAGATCCATTTGTCTTCCAGTCCGCGCGTGTGCGTGAGTGTGTGTGTGTGTGTGTGTGTGTAGAGAAAGAGAGAGAGAGAGGGATTCAGTCTGCACTTAGATGATGTCTGTCAGCCGCCGTATGTGGTAAATCTAGTAGTCGTCAGACAGAGCTGGGACACATGGACACAAACACACGCACACACACACACAAGTCAGACCACAATTGGGCTGAGCGGACTTGGTATGGTGAGAATGCTCCGCCGGGCGCCCACTGCCCCAACAAACGTGAATAAGCCATTTGTATAAAGCATTTTCCCAGCACACACTCATGCATACACACACACACACACACACACACACCATATGCTGCATGACGTATGACTGCAAACCCACATTGGGTATCAAAACTCAACACCCACATAAGCTTATACTGTACACACAAGCATTACACGCTCAGACTGGAATATTAACCAGAAACAAACAAGAGACACACACGAGGAGCTGCTCTTTAAATCTATTTTCTATTATTTAGGTTTCCTCATCAGTGAGCCACTCAGTACTTCAGATGAGTCAAGTGTGTTTAAAGAATTATATGAGTGAAATAAAATAAAGTGACACTAAAGGTGGGGCTGTGTTTAAAACTTAAATAATCAAGCATTGGGACTATTTCAGATGTGTGTGTGCGTGCACGTGCATTGTTTTGAGGTCACTCTTGTCCGGACTGTATGAATGAGCGGCAAGAAAACAGGAATCTGACTGCTGAATGAAAAGTGTTTGCGTGTGTATCCGAAATCTGTAAATGAAGGGAGGGGGCAGAGTGAAGCAGACAGAACACATATCAAACACTGTGTGTGTGTGTGTGTGTGTGTGTGTGTGTGTGTGTGAGTGTATGTTTGTGTTGTGAGTGTGTGTGTGAGGGTGCGTGTCTGTGTGTATTTGGTTTGATTTTTGTCAGGCATGTAAAATGAAAACACCCACTCCCTAAACGCCTTGTGTACACTTAAAATGAACAGTTTTATGAAAACAGTACATGTTGTACACACACACACACACACACTGACACATTCACTGAATTTGACATTTACAATAATAAAGTTATCTTGTGAACATCAACAATTGGCCTGATGGAAAACTTGATTTTAAAACCCACTTTAAATATTTGAACTGTTTTTTTTATGTGGTTTTATGTGTATACTCTACAGTTTTCCCCCTCGCACACACACACTCACACTCACACACACACCCTTCCTCTCTGTGAGTGTTTTCAGTGATTAAGTCACAGGACCCTACGCAGGCTGCCAGTCCAGTTCCCAGGAGCACTTGCTTCTGGGCTCTGCAGGCTAGTCTGGGCTGGCATGACCGGAGGGGCTCAATGAGTCAACGTTAACCTGGTTAATGTTTGATACGTTACACTTGTGATTTTTGTATAATTCCTGCTCATATTTTCCCAGAATCAAGTTAATTCTACCTTGTAGATCATGGGTTTTCTCACACAACATTCTGTGGTTGGCTCAGGAGTTTCCCTCTACAGTGAAACACATATCAGTGAACTAAAAAGAGAAAAAATTTCATGCGTTTTTGTGTTTTAGGTGAGATGCAGAGAATGTCGTCCAGACAAGGAGACACAAAATTATTCACCCAGAATAGTTTTAATGTAAACTCCACGGCTCTTGTGGTCCAAGGCTGGAGCAGATCTTGACAGTCTGCACTGCCAGGGGGGCATCTCAGCTGCTTAAATATACAAAAAAATGTATAAAACCAGCTGTTTCAGTCCTGTTTGGTGATGGCCTTGACCTCACAGTCGGAAAAACCTGAGGCGAGCGAGGAAATAAAGGTGACTTTTCTTCAACCGTCCCCACTGTAGGTATTGATCTGAATTTCAACCTTTTAAAAAGCTCAACGCTGTTCAAAACATTAGTTACAGATGGGCCTAAAACTGCCCCTGAGTGTGGTCAGATATGAACTGTGAGTATACGACTACAGAGATATGCTCGAGTGTGTGTATGTGTGTGTGTGTTGCTCTGTATTCCCACGGCAAGGCCAATGTTTACTCTTCCTCTGGAGACATGAGTTCTATTTCAGGGAGTGGAGCAACAAGACGGGGAAGAGACAGGTGCCAAGGAAGTCAGCACAGAGGTCTATGAATAACAAACTGAAGGAGAAACGGATGACGGCGTGTTTGCGGCGGAAAGCGGCTCGCTAACGGTGAACACAACCGGGAAAACCTCAGTTACTCTTTGGGTCAAATCACACAAAGAAGACCTGATGAATCTCTTCTTTGCTTGATCCTTTGCATCTCACTCTCTCTTTCTCCTCTACATATCTCTTACTGCGACGGAAAAACAGGGCGCCCACCTCCCATTCTTTATGTACAATAAATCATTCTCTCCTTTGCTCTCTCTCTCCCTCCCTCTCTCTCTCTCTCTCTCTCTCTCTTTAGGCACAGCTGCATGTTGGACGTCAGCCCCTCACCTTTTCAACACAGCAGTTGACAGCACATTTCCACTTCATTGTTGGAAAATCCACACGCATACACACGCTCTTATCACATATTTAAACCTTGTTCGCTGCCTGGGTGCATTTTTGCGAGGACTCAAAAAACATTGATATTCAAGCCAAACGCAACACATGCACGAACCTCACGCACACACACACACACACACCTAAAATGCATAATGTGTATGCATGTTCTGAATTCTCATCGGATGGTGTCACAGTGGTCCTGCAAAGTCCATGGATGAGTTACGTTCCAAGGACACGTACACACACATACACACACACAGCAGAGTGGTTCCCAGAAGTTGTCTGTCAAGTGGTAATCCCGCTGGTCAATTTTACATGCTCTCATGAAAAGGTTCAGCATTTGGCTCTGTGCAAAGTGCAGTGAAAACATGGATCATGCAAGCGTGCCTAGTTCAATATGCAAACCGTAAAGGCCACTCAGGCTTGCCAGAAAGTCTCATACTGTGGATATGCTCACATCTTTTCCAACCACTGATCGAATCGCAGGAAAAAATAATAATCTACTACTAAAGAATTACTACGGAGGAAGGTTGCATGTAGCAACTGGCTGTTTATAAGTGTTGTACAAATTGATTTTTCTGCCAGACAAAAGCATGTTTGTCGAGGATTTTTTCTAATCCCTCTCAGACAACACCTGAGAGGCTCCACTGCAATTGAATAATTCATTGCACGAACAAACCCATGCAGCATTAGCACATTAAAAACAAGCCATGTATTTCTATGCATTAACCATTCAGACATTATAGTGAATGCACACACACCCACCCACACACAAATGAGAGGAGATAAATCAGTCAGTGAGCAGGACTGCAGAGATCCATATTATGCGGTTACTTAGTTTCAGCACATTAATAAAACTCATCCCAGTCACCAGTCAGAGGAGAGGAGAAACAGCTGTGTCTGGAGAAGGTCAAGAGGAGGAGGAAAACTACTCCCTAATGCTATGCGTGTATGAATGCATGTGTGTGTGTGTGTGTTGTAATTGAGCTTGTACGTGATATATTTCCCATCTGTTTAATTCTGACCAGCGGCTGCACAAGAACGCAGCACAAAGAAACACATTCAGCAGCCCCAACGACCACCTAATTAGCTCGCCCAGCCTACTTAGTTGACCTCCGTGCTGCTATGCTCAGATGTGTTTTGGTTTTTTTTCCATCTGTCAAACCTTGCCATTGTGACATTTCTGTAATCACAGGAAGCTGCCTTCAGCTGGCGGTGCAGATGTTTCGGTGGATGATTTTATTTAGCTGCTGAGAGCCAAATTCTCACCCACACAGCCATATACAGCAATGTGGACAATTTCTTCGAGGCGAGCACGTCCGCCCGCTTCCCAACTGGACCGCCACCACCTGCTCATCAGATTTCTGGGAAAGGCTCATCAGCTGCCCTGGGCTGTGAGAGGGGAGTCTGCCATTACAGACGAGCAGGGTTACAGGGGTTAACTCCCCAAACAAGAAGCCGATTTACAGCCATGGACAGGAACCATCTATCAGCACTCTGTTGCCTGTCACCAAACAGGCCAGACAGAGTCGCCCTGGGCCAAAGTCATCATTCAAAAAAGTGTCTAATAGAGTTAAAAATGCACAGACATGACACATTGTATCCCTATTTCATGTAGGATTTTATTATGCATGCGGACAAGCCATTTTCAAGCCAGAGTTTTTGTCCACTAGTCTGTGGTTTTTAAAAAAAGAAAAGAAAAGAAAAAGGCAGGCTGAATTTCAGGTTATCGAGATGTATTATCAAGATAGGAGCCTCCGTCTGAGTCCATTCATAAATATGCTTTTGAAGTTAATAAGTGGGGTACAACCACAAGCAAATGAGCAAATAAAACAAAACAAGTAGTCCATATGATTTTTATTACCTGGTTATCCAGTATGTAGTGCATGCAATGAACCACAATGCCTTGCTTGTGGTTGAAAGAGGGAAAGGGGGGAATAGAATGGGAAACACAATCAAAGCCAGGCCTACACTTAAAGACAGAAGATGAAGCCTCTATGTGATCTCTGTAGGAATTAAACGTCAGTGTCAAATTGTACGCACATGATAGTGTAATACAAAATAATAACAACAATATTTAAAACAGCAATGCAGTTATTCTGAATGATGTAAAGCTTTATAACAATGAACCTGACCGCTGTGCTTAATTGTGACAAGCTGAGAGCCAGAAACTACACTTGAAATGTTCTTTATAATTAAGGGTCAATCAGTTTAGGGAATTGAGGAAATTTTGAGCATTCTTCTTGCGTACAATGAAAATGTAAAACAGTGCAGGTTATAATCAGCTTTTGTACCTCATATTCATTGCTCTGATGCAAGAAGCTAGTTATTGCATTGGCTCGTCAAGTATCTTGGAAACTGGGGTTTTGGAAAACTGTATAGTGGAAACTCTTTGGAAATTCACATTGACACAATGAAATTTCACAACTAACTCTGTGTATCCTGGTGGAGATTATGTCTGCTAATCAGGCATCCATGATGTCACTGATGACACACTGTGCTGACAAAGTTGGAAATATGTGGCCGCGAGTGCACCAGAAAGCAGAAATGAGAGCAGAAGTTCATCAAATGCTAAATTTGGCTCAAAGAATGTATGCCAAATGTCTCAGATAGAGGGCAAGTTAGAGTAGAGGAAATGTACGGGTCAGGACATCATCACTTACTATAAAATGGCTTTCCTATAACAAGAAAGATCAATACTTAAGTACAGCAAAACATCTTATTATCAGAACAATCATATTAATCTCCACAGAGAGAGACACCTTTTTCTAGGCCTAAATCTAAATGCTATACTAAAGAACAAACCAAATTCATGCGGGAGTAGCACTCATTCATTTAACTTTATTCAGGTTTCACATCCAGATTTTAATATCTTGACTGTTTTGTACATTCAGATGAATGAACTACAAGCTTATATTGTACTGAACAGACAATCACAAAAAACTGTTGTTGTCTTCTTGTGTCAAGGATTTGTATTTCATGAACAACAACTTCTTCAAAAACCCTGAAACATATTCTGGTATGTCCCTCTGGCAAAAGTGACACATAAAAAAAATCTTGTATGAGGTGACGTGTATGAAGCCCTCTATGATGATATTTCTAATTTCACATAGTCATGATATGACACATTGCGATATAGTTAACTTTCTGGAAATTCTTCTGAGAGGGTGTTTATGGGTAAAATAAGAAAGGAATCACCATATTTAACAAATGCTGCCAATCAAGGTACTTCCTCAAAAAGATGTATAAACTGTTAAAAAAAAATCTATTGCCATAAAGCACTTGTACTATTTGACTTGCAACATTGCCCCCAGTGGCCTTATATAACCAGAGATATAACCAGTGAATATCATTTCATTATCATATCCCATCTCAACCTTACTGATGTCACTGTTTTAGTACCATACATGGCACTACATGTAAACAATGTTTTCAGATTTATATTCTCTTTAATGTGGATAAAGATTAATCAACTGATGCTGATTATTAGTAAAAAAGAAAACGACCTCAGCAGCACCCTTCTTTACATGTCAGCATAAGCAGTAAAAGGACATTATGAGAAACGAAAGAAGAAATAGTAGCAGACCAATTTGTGCCTGCATGAAAAAAAACAGAGCCCTCAGAATTACTAGTTAATATGAACTCTGCACGCTGCATGATTACAGTCAGGAACAGAGAAATAGACTGAGTGATGGAGAGAAGTTAAAGGAAGAGTGTGTGCAGTTCTGTGTGCAGTTGTGTGTGCGGTACTCCACGGCAGGGTAACGTGAGCCCGTGGTCCCAGAGGGGACAGATCACCTGTAGGACCCCACCCCTACTCTTTTCTATCAAGCCCCTCCAACTCCATTATGGCGTAAGCCTCCACTCCCACACAGGATGCCCTCCACCTCTCCAAACACCTGCATTCACATCAACAGAAGCTTAAAAATACCAGATTCATGGAAGTAAAGCCACACAGCTTCAGGCACACACGCATGCAGAACATTCGCAGTTATGCACACTCACACCATTCCAAGGAGTTGGCGGGCCTATTAATACCGCACTTCAAGGACTGAGGCATCGGGCATCGAGCCATAAGATGCTATCTGGTGACTGATATGCACTTGTGTCTCTCTTTCTGTCCTCGGGGTACTGCCATTCTCTCTGCCTGCCAAGCCGAAAGGTTAGAATGGCTCCGTTCCCACAGCAAAACCAAGGTGGCCTTAACAGGACTGTGGTCAATCCAACATGTTTATGTATTCATTTGGAAAGAGCAGGGGCGTTGTAATACACATGTAGGAAACCACATGTTTTGAATAAAGAGTTGCGCTTTTTCCCCTAAAGCTCTTAATGTTTTTTTCATGGCAAAGGCGACTTCCCCTTTTCGTGCGATTTGCTGCATTCGATCGGACAAATGAGTCAAACGCAATGAATGTGAATCAGAGCGCTGCCAAAAATAGAGGAAGCTGATGACAAAATCTAAATTAATTTTGAACAGCTGGCATTAAATCATTAAGGACAGATGCAGTCCCTGCCCATATCAGTGCCGCAGCTGATTTTAGCATCACTGAGCATCACAGCTGTCGGCTCGAGTGCGACCGCATTATTAATAATCATAAATCAGTACCTCAGCATTTTAAACCAGCAGATGCGCCAACTGAGAGTGCGAGTGTCATTATCAAGTAGAGTTTGTGATTAAGAGAGTTAAATTCAGGATTGACTGATGAAACATCAAGCCCAAAACTCTGCCAAGACATAAATGTTTAATGATCTTGAATCTGCTCCCCCAAATCTCCCCTTTATAATTTCCTATGGCTGAATTAAACAATAAAGATGGAGGTCACTCATTATGTTTGGCCAGCCAGTCTACCTCATGTGGTACCTATAATTCGTGGGGTATTTTTGTTATTGTGGAAGTAACAAAGGTGGCAGTGATGTAGAGTGGGGATTAGGGAAGTTAAGACTGTGGGGAAGGTTTGATCCCAGGCCAGCCGGGGAACATGTCCTTCCAAAGGCAAGGCTCACAAGCATTAAACCATCAAAATGCTAGCGAGGGTGGGTAAATTGGGGAGGGAAACCACACCACCGAGTCCTTTCTGTTGGCATCGGCCCGCAAAAAGAATCACATGAATGATGTGTTGGAGGAAACTGTGTGGCATAGATAATTTGTTTGGCCTACAGCGGTGGAAGTCAGCTGCACTTGAAGGCAAAAACAAACTCTCACGCAGGCGTCACGCTGTGTTTTCTTGCTTCGTGTTTTACATTCTGGCTTAATGATCTGAGTGAGCATCAGCCCTCCATGTCGTGATAGATATAAATTCACAAAAGCACGAGAGCAGATGAATGTTTTGAAATATGTGAACATATTATCGTTGCACGTAGTCCAATTTCTGAACCCTCAACCTCCCACTTCCCGCTACCCACATCATGTTTTTAATACGTTTTGATTAGATATTTACTGTGTCTGGAGCCCACCTACTTTATCCTAGAAGATTGTTTTCCATACAGTCACCATCAATTAACTGGTCAGGATAAATGTTTATGTTATGTGTGCACCAACCCAAATATTGGCAGCCCGATTTCCTCCTGCAGCTGATTGCTGGGTTGGTCAGAAAGCAATTTGTGCACAGAAGTAGGATGACCAGAAAAAAACACTTCTTAAAAACCAAAATAAAAGTCCTACAATAATGTATAAGGAGGAGCAAAAAGGGCACAAAGCTTTCAGTTTTCATACGCTGTTTCCGTTTTGTTCAAATCTTCTAAGACGGGTGTAGATGTGTGCAGATGAGATTAAAAACATGCGGCCCCTTCTGCTCTGCCCACCAGACAAATGTCAGTTTTAATGGGAAAACCTGTTTGATTATTAACTCAGTGGTTTTATGGTTTAAAGAGTAAATGTGGTCATTATCCACTCAGTGTGATGGTCATTAGTCTGTCAATTCCAACACGTTGTCTGCTCACCCCTGCTATTCACACTCCACTGTGAAAGTAAACAGAGGGGACGGAGCGTGCTGGTGGCTCGGGCTGATAATGTGCCGCTGCAACTCTTCGCTTCACGCGCCCTTTTCTCTCTGCATGTCAGACTCTTCTTCTCTACTTACTGATAAAATGAATTGTCATAATTAACCGGCTTCATAAAGTGCTACCACTGCGATCTGACCGAAAAAAAAAAAAAAAAAAGCATGACATGTCTTTTTTTTTTCTTTAGTCTTGGCTCAAATGTCCACAAGTCCTTCAAAAAGGAGCTTTGGTTTGCTTCTAAGCTTTCTCCATTTCACATTACCATTCATTCACTTCTTCCTTTTGCATGCATGTGCACACACACACACACACACACACACACACACCACGCCCCTGATAAGCATCAGCTCCAGGGCACAGACTATTGTTTCAGCTCGGTGCTAATTACTCCAGGTCCTGACCTCAGGTTCAGCCAAGGAGCAGCAGAGGGGGATGGTGTGTATGCGAATGTGTGTGTGTGAAGAGCAGAGAGAAGCGTGTGTGTGTGTCAGGGCAGGAGGGTTTGGGGGCTGCCTGGTTGGAGAGGTCATTGCTGCTGCCAATCAATTGTCACACTGGATTCGCCTAAACATCACAGTGTAATCCAGGAGGGAAAACATGGCGGCACAGTGGGACAAGCCAAGCAGACTGCAGCTGAAGGGTTTTTTTAAGAATTTATGAGAGTCTCTTATCTATCGCAACTCCCCAGAAATACCTGACTGAAATGAAGTAAGAGCCAAAGAAAGGAATTGGTTCAGATGCACAAATACTGTTAGCTTGAGCTCCCTCTCATTTTTCTAGCTTGGCATGTTTGTTTAATTTAATTACAACAGCGATAGTCAATTTAGGAAGTCTGCCTCCACTTTCTTCTGTGTTGGTTTCTCTAGTTTCTTTGCTTTTCTGCCCCAGAAAGGAAAGATGGGTGTGAGATGAAACAGACACATACTTGGAGTTTGGCCACGCTTCCTCATTGCGCTTGTGTGTTTGTTTCTGACTCATGTGTGGAATGTCAATATCAAATTATGTCTCCTAAATCCCTCAAGTTGTTTCAGGGTGTCAACACTCGACACTTAAGTAAATAATGCCGACATGCAGTTGGATTCTGGACATGGATTTTTTTTTTTTTTTAGGATTCGAACTCCGAAATATGGAAACTACAGTGAACTAAAGAATCACTCTCACGGCGTCCGTCTGTGCTGCTCTAAAATCATTTCACTTAAACTCTGAGCAGATCAACATCAGACTGTGGGTTCAGGTGTTTGTAAGATCTGAAAAGGTCTGCGGAGCTTTCGACTTGAGTTTGATTATATCTGGCAGACGCATAAACAGCCTCAGAATTGTGCAAAGCGTTTGGAAGGAATCACACACCGAGCACTCCATGAGCTTTCCTCCTCCCGAAATATTTGCGACAAATCCAAGCGCCTTCTCGCCCAAGTCCACTTTTGCAACACTGAAAAGCCAAAACAACACTCTTCACTGCAAGTTTCATGCTGTAAGGGAGAAGTCCTCTCCCAGGGTGCCACGGGCAAACAAAACCTGTCCAGTATGTGCATTCATTGCAATGCAAAACAGACTTCCAATGCTTCAGCATCACTTAAGACCCTACTTTCAATTACAATGTCATGAGCACTTAAAGCTGACGGGCCTTTAGAGGAGGAGAGTGGAACCTGTGGTGAAGTTCCAGACGGGCTTAAGAGACCATTAGGGACTTTAAATATAAAATAAAAACACTCACTCTCTCTCTCGCTCTCTCTCTCACACACACACACACACTTTAATATGCTTATTTTCTAAAAATACAGCCAATAAAAACATATGTAAGCCACATCGGTCAGTATAAATACAGGTTCTGGATATTGTCAGAATTAGTTGGGGGAACGCTCGCTGATTTTCTTTGCAGGAGAAGAGGAGAGGAGCGAGGAAAGAGACAGAGCAGGATGAGGGAGGAAATGAAACAAGGAGGCAGGAGAGGAGAAAATGCTGGAGGAAAGGAGGAGAGGAGGAGCAGGGGAGGTGTGGGGGGGTGGGGGGATTGAGGCTCTTTTATTTTTCCTCCTGGATCCCGCCCTCCTGGTCAGGGGTTGGTCAGGGAAACCCAACTCCCGCGCGTGGATTGGTCGGCTCTCCTCCGGACGGGCAAAATAGTCTCTCCTCGCAGACACAATAAAGTTTGGAGCTGGACGCTGGAGAGCAGTGGGCGCAAAAAGCGAGAGCGCTGCGCTTCTCCGCACGGAGTCACTAACGGAGGGGATTACGCACCAAGGGACTGCGGGAATTATCCACAAGTAGGGCTCTTTTTCATTTGTAATTTTCTACATTTTTGTAAAGAAACCTGCAGACGCACAGATTGCTTGAACTGCAAACACGCGCTTTTGATTACGCGCAGACCTCTCTGGATATTTGAACCTCCCGGATGGCTCTGACGTGGATATCGTAGTCTCCAAAAAAAGACGCACGGGATCTACGCGCGCTCGGGACCAAACTTTGCCCACCTCACCCACTCACCCTTTTTTTTTCTTTTGGAGGGGAGAGCGCCTGGCAGAGGGCAGCCATGCCCGGCGCGACGCTGCCTCTCGGCGGGGCAGCTCTGCTCGTCCTGTCCGGGCTGCTCGCTCCGCTCTGCGCCGTGCGCGCTTTCGGCGACGAGGCGGAGGAGATGACCTGCGACCCGATCCGGATCGCCATGTGCCAGGGTCTCGGTTACAACGTCACCAAGATGCCCAACCTGGTCGGCAACGTGCTGCAGTCGGACGCGGAGCTGCAGCTGACCACGTTCACGCCGCTCATCCAGTACGGCTGCTCCAGCCAGCTCAAGGTAACCGCGCGTCCTCAGAAAGAGAGAGAGAGAGGTGGAGGAGGGTGTTATTAAAAGCACCCGGGCTGCAGCATGCACGCATTTAGGAGCACTGATCCTGCACTCAAATAAAGGCATGATCGAGGCGAGACAGTCTGCTATATTTATGTGTGTGTGTGTGTGTGTGTATGTGTGTGCGCGCAAAGAGAGAGGAGTGTGTGGTCCCAGAGCACATGACAGGGAGCTACTAGTCGACTGTTCACTGCTCAGACCAATGGTGCCAGTGATAATGAGGAGCATGATATAGGCTGACCCCTGTAGAGTTAAAATAAGTGGAGGGGGGTCCCTGCCATCCTTCCTCCCTTCCTTCCTTGCTTCCTGTTGTGCCAGGCTGTCATGCTAATTTCAATGAAAATGCCCCCTCTGTCTGTTGACATTCTGAGTTCATGCCCCACACAGCAACAGCTGAGTCTTCCCTGCTATATACTGTACTGTCTCCTCCTTCACAATGGTGCCCTCAGTGTCCCTAAGACAAATGCTGCTTGTTTGCCTCATGCACCATGTAAGAGGAAAAATTATCCGCCTCTTCTCTGAGATTATACATCGGAAAGGCTGAGATACATTTTGGGGAAATTAATGTTTAATTTGTTTTGTTTGGTTTTTTTTTTGCTCCTCAAATGACATGCAGTGTGACATGTCTCTTTAGAGATGCTTCCCACACACACGGTCTTACCTGCAGCATCTACACACGCGTTGCCTTTTTAGTCATTATTATAAGGAAGCTGTGTTTGTTCATGGTATCTGTGTGTAGATGTGTGTGTGTGTTTTGTTAAAATGCTTTTTGGTGAGTTTTTTTGTTCATGTGCATAGGTGTTTGTGAATAAGGGTTAAAATTCATTCTCACATATTATATTAACAGTGCTTAGGAGACATTTATGTGTGTGTGTGTGTGTGAGAGAGACAGACAGACAGACAGACAGAACAAGGAGCAACTGCAGCATAAAACCCAACTGTCCTCCTCCAGCTGAAAATTGTCCTGTAAGATTAGCTGACACCCCCTCCTCTCTCTCTCTATCTCTCTCTCACTCTCTCTCACACACACACACACACACACTATAGAGGGGGGAAAGGGAAACCGTATCCCCTAACATTTGCTCTAATGGGAGGCTTCCTGACTAGTAATCGGATCAGCTTTTAGGAGTGAAGTGACAGCACTCAGGTTACCAACGTTCGGGGAAAACACCCAGAATGTGTTACATTACTGTCGCTGGTAGAGCAGGCGTAATTTACTGTGGGAAATCTCAGGACTTGTGCTCTAATCAAACATCTTCCACTGGTACAGACTTTGTGGGAATCACTTGATGCACAGAAAACAGACAAAACAAGAAATCCACACTCACGCTCACAGAGAGGCTGCTTTTGTTCATTTGCCAACTTTTAAAAAAAATTGAATTAAATCTTAAGTCAAGTTAGTCTGCCACATGAGGTTCAGTTTGGGGACAAAGATTGCCTATTTTTGGCGAGAAACTCAATACCGTCTCCAGATCAGCCAGGCTGCTCCGTTTGCCGAGATAAAGCGCCGCTACAACCCAGATACTGATCAGAGAGCAGTGTAACAAATTGGGTCTAAAGGAAATTCCCTTTGACTCAGATAACTGCGTGGAATTATGTCATGTTAAAATCAGTCAGTAACACAGTAAGGAGTCATTGTATCACAGCCTGCACTCCAAATCGAAAGGCTATGTAGGAACATTTTTAGCCTGCAGGTATTAAACAGTAAAGAGTCTCACTTCTATATTCTTAATTCTACTTATACTATTTATCTGTCATGCTTGTAATTTATTTTATAGCCCATGTTGCACAAATGCACAATTTTCTTTGTTTACTTTGCAAATTTATTCTCACAGAAAGTTAGAGTTGTATAATGTTTCTGTGTGTATTTATTTCCCAACCTTGACACCCTTCTTGGATTCATGTTTCATTTGGGATCCGTTCAAGGGCTGATTTCAAGCTGGGTTTTCTCTATCGCTGGATCGGGGCTGCAAAAGCCCAAAACATTTTGTTCTTATTACGATCCATTGAATATCTCGTTGTTTTTTGTTTAAAAATGCCAGAAAACCTGTTCTTGCTAACACGTTTTAGTATTTAAAAGTTGAGCTTTCACCCCCTCAGCCTCCTGGAGGGTATGTTTGTTTCCTTTACCTGGAGGTAGCTGAGTGAAATGTACTTTCTCCTTCTGTGTATTTTCATATCATGAGCCTGGCACAATTTTACACTTCGGCTTCAAACAGATTTCACTGCAAAGGCATGAAATCACTTAAAATTGCAACCTTTTGTAACCCCAGAGTATTTCTTCCCTCCCATCACCACCACCTCAAACAGGCAAATGTGACCAGACTGTTCACTATCTTTGTAACCCTGACTTAGATATCTATTTCAAAACCATCGCCATGGGACAGAGAAAACTGAGCCTTGGATTAGGGGGGATTATGAAGCATTACAGGGCACATGCCCTCGGTGTTGTTAAATTCAGAGATTGTTTTTAAAGACGCAGAGTTGTATGTGTAACCTTGGAGCAGGTTAGTGTTGGCCGCGGTGTTTTGACTCAAGTTGTGGAGCTCCTTATTAGAAGTGAAAACAGAGACCCACAACCAGAAGAGGTGATGCAATGTATTGAAAGTGAAGGCAGAGGAAGCAGCGGGATAGTTAGCGGTATAAGCAAGTAGGTGGAGGATCCACATGTGGATGTGGGAGTGCAGGGTGTAGGCACCTGCCAGCTGTAATCCTGTCGTAACATATGGAAAGATTGGCCCACAGGGTAGTCACAGCTCTGTTTCAGCCTCGCTAACAAGCCCCACACTACTGACACAATTTACCGTCTCCTTCACGGTTTGCTTTAACTAATCTGGAACAAAGCCCACAAAGCAGGGAGCTGAAACATGACATAACACTGGATAACTGTTACACTATGTCCACACTTGCAAGAGTTAAAGTTGTAATTCCTGCTAGTATGTCTTTTAAAAAAAAAAAAAAAAAAAAACTTCTTGTCAAGTTTGTCTCTTTTTTTTCTCCTTAAAAATCAGAATAACTATTTGAGTGTACACACACATAAAACACATTATTCTAACTGTAATTCAGCACATTTGCAGCATCACTGTAGACTTTTGTCTCATATAATTTGCTCTGCGGTCACTTTATATGAAATCTGACTGCACATGTGACAGAACTATGAGAGCAAAATGTTAAACTAGCAATCTTTTATCTCCCTTCTTTCTACAGTTCTTCTTGTGCTCAGTCTATGTGCCAATGTGCACAGACAAGGTTCCCATCCCCATTGGTCCATGTGGTAGCATGTGTCTGTCCGTGAAGAGAAAATGCCTCCCGGTGCTCCATGAGTTTGGCTTCATTTGGCCTGAGGTGAGTCACATTATCATCCTGCATATATGCGTGAATTTTGGGGGAGGTGCGAGGTATCGAGACATTACGCATTCCTTTAGGACAAAGAAACCCCAACAAGAAGTATGTAAATTCATTCAAATGCCACCTCCAGGTGCTCAACTGCAGCCTCTTCCCACCTCAAAACGACCACAACCACATGTGCATGGAGGGTCCGGGGGACGAGGAACTGCCCTTCCCTCCCCCTCGCCATCCTCCCCACCAAGAGGAGTGCCAGGCCCTGGGATCTGCGCCCGACCAGTACACCTGGTTGAAACAGACCGAGAGCTGCACTCTCCAGTGCGGCTACGACAGCGGGCTCTACCGACGAGGCGCTAAAGTCTTCACGGACGCGTGGATGGCAGTGTGGGCCGTGCTGTGCTTCCTGTCAACCACTCTGACGGTCCTGACCTTTCTGTTAGACTCGCAGCGCTTCTCCTACCCCGAGCGGCCCATCATCTTTCTGTCTATGTGCTGTAATCTTTACAGCGTCGCATACCTGGTAAGTACGATGTTCAGTACTGTGTTTTGTGAAGGTGAAAAAAAAAGATAAAAACAAGACGAACTTTTTAAAATAGTACAGCAGTTAATATGGTATGCCCTATTTTGTGCATATTAATTATGTTGCAGATTTGAATTTGAACATTGGATGAAACCATTTACTTTTTCTCGGTTACTAAAAACTCTCTACTCCTTTTTTTGTCTTTCCACTATCACTTTCTGTCTTTTCCTGAAAGGTGCGGTTGACTCTGGGGAGGGAGCGCGTTTCCTGTGACCTGGATGCCACAGCAGTGCCAATTCTAGTCCAAGAAGGCTTAAAGAGCACCGGTTGTGCCATAGTTTTCCTCCTGCTCTACTTCTTTGGCATGGCTTCCTCACTCTGGTTAGTACAAACAAAACACACACACACACACACCTCTTATCACATGAGTCCTTCATGTCTTTGTCCCATTGTCATCCACTGTTGTGAATGGACTTTGGGGGAACAATTGGAACACGAGACATGCATCCTGTTTTCTTTAAAATCTAGCTATCCTGTCTCATAACCTCTGTTCTACATGGATTCATTTCCACATACAAAGGCAGCCTCTCTCTAAAAAAATTTTTTTAAAAAGCCACCTTTTGAGTGTGTTCTGCATGACGGCTGCAGTGGAAACACACTGCTGCTGCAACAGCTCTTTTTCTTCCGTTTCACTTTGACCCCATTTTCCTGTTTGTCTGAAAAGCCCAAGGACATCAGTCTCTCCTAAAATATGATCACAACCCTCTGTTATGTAACTCTCTAGTGTCACGATGAGCTAATTACGATAGCGGATTGTATGCATCCGCCTGATTTCTTTTTATTGAAACGTTATAAAGAGGACAAAGTTAAGTTTTGAGCAACTGTAGCTGTAAACAATCGCCCGAGGTCGCCTCTGCATCTTGTTTCCAGGCAACATTTGATTGTTACTCGCTGCCCGAATGAATGCCAGTGAAGGCTCAGTAATTCAATCTGATTATTGCACACGTGAGCAGTGTTTTGCCTCGTATCTCACTCGTCCTACTCTCTCTTTCAGGTGGGTGATCCTGACCCTCACCTGGTTCTTGGCTGCTGGGCTCAAGTGGGGCCACGAGGCTATTGAAATGCATAGCTCCTACTTCCACATTGCGGCCTGGGCCATCCCGGCCGTTAAAACCATCGTCATCCTTATAATGCGACTGGTGGATGCAGACGACCTGACGGGGCTCTGCTATGTGGGCAACATGCAGCAGGAGGCCCTCACAGGCTTCGTGGTGGCACCACTGGCCACATACCTCCTCATAGGTAACGTGATCGTACAATCAGCATATCCATTTGTATGGGACATTACCTCTTTTTTTCTAAAAATACAGCACCTAAAGCTATATTTTATATTCTCAGGCTCCACATTTGTTCTTAACATATATCCCCCCTCAGTTTTTTTATTCCTTGATATGACATCATTATGTTTTCTCTACCTGAAGGTCCTTATATGACTGTTGTTTCCCTTTCTGCGCCTCAGGCACCCTGTTCATCTGCGCTGGCCTCGTGGCTCTGTTCAAGATCCGCTCCAATCTGCAGAAGGACGGCGCCAAAACAGACAAGCTGGAGCGTTTAATGGTGAAGATCGGAGTGTTTTCCGTTCTCTACACCGTCCCGGCGTCCACCGTCATCGGCTGTTACTTCTACCAGCTCTCTCACTGGGGGGAGTTCAAGGCCAGCCCGCGGGACTCATACGTGGCGTCGGAGATGCTTCGGATCTTCATGTCACTGCTCGTGGGCATCACGTCGGGCATGTGGATCTGGTCGGCGAAAACGCTCCACACCTGGCAGCGCTGCTCCGCCCGCCTGCTCAGGGACAGCCGGGCGAGCCGAGGGGGCAAGAGGGCGCCGGGCGAGGGCTGGATAAAACCGGGAAAAGGCAACGAGACTGTGGTGTGAGTTGCAGGGGAGGGGCAACAGAGAGTAAAGGACTTTGTACTCTCGCATACAGAAACTCACTCTGCCAAATGAAAGATGGAGGGGGCAGAAAAACAAAAAGAGGCCAGGAAGCCACTGGATGTAACGGCATCGTCACAATGATCAGCGTCTCCGAAAGCGTGCCTCACCCCCTTCTAACTGACCCTTTGCCTCTATGAGGGGTTGAGGAGAAGAGTGGAGGGCTGGACCGGACTTAAGTAGCAACAGTAGCCTCTCTACCTCTGTTAGACTCCCTTTGCCCAGAGAGACAGAGAATGCAAAAGAAATGGAGGAGAAAGAGAGATGGGAAAGGCAGAAGAGAAGCATCAGCATGCAGACCCGACACACCGATAAGCTGTGCAGCACCACGTCTACCTCTCTGTCTCTCTTTTCTCCAGAGCCCTCCGCAGAAGAGACTGAACCTGCTGGACACACAAACCCTTAAACCGCCATGTCTTTTTAAGGTCTTTTGAAGTTTTGAATTTTTACACTGGAGGGTCCTGGTGCAGACATTTTACAGATGTAGGGTGACGTTTCCCGAAGGATCTGACCACTTGAGTTCCTGTTAGTTTTTGTGTCCACACAGGAACGTGCGACAAAAAACAAAAAACAAACTTCACCAGACCGCAAGGAATTCATTTGAATCTGATTAAAAATATGGCCTTAAATCTGTGACGTGTTCACAGCCATTATGTAGTTAAACATTAAGATACGTTTTTGTAAATTATTGCCTTTTGTTCAATATAAAAAGAGCGGGTGATTTTATTGCTCAGAAAGTTTTGGGAAACCAGCTCTAAGCTGTAATAATGCACTATAATTATACACAACATGTGAAGTGTCTGCACTTGTCACAAGTGCATTGCCAGGGACAGCAGTGATGGGACTACAAAAAACATTACACAGTATACTGATGCACAGGGAGTCTATTTTCATTATGACCACTGCAGAAAAATGAATGTGGCTTAGTCCTCAAGTTAGTAAAAACCAATCACCTTTCTTACAAATTTTGTGAATGTGGACAGAAACATGATGAGGTTATTTTTGTAATATTTCGGTAAAGTCTGTTATAGCTAGCTATAAAGCTATAAAGTCACACCGCAATGAATCCTGGGAGCACTCCTGCCGTGCCTTTTATTGACCCATTAATGTGGAAGCTGTAAGGCATCTGGGAAATGTGAGGCCTGTGTGTTTTACCACAGTAGTCTGCGAGAAGCTCAGCGAACTTCCAATGATGTGTGCGCTCTTCTTGGAAAACCCTGTGCTGTATGTGAGTTGCCATGAAATCCAGGAAATTAAATTATTCCCCCTGCCCTCTTTCCCAAACATTGGACCCGAGGTAGGTTAAAGAATCAGAGGTTATTAGACAATCACTTGCCAAAAGACACATTATGCAATAACAAAGAGCTGTCACAGCCACAGGGCACATATATGCATGTATGCACACACATAGGAATCAGTTCCCACCATGCACAAGCTTATACATGTTCAATTTAAGATGACTATAAGAAGGAACCGCAAATGATAAGAGACCTCATTTCATTGTTTGCATGTATCTGTCTAAATCAGTTCGACGAGGCCATCACAGAAGCACGATGAGATGGCACTGTGAACTGTCTGCTCTGCCTGCCTGGTACTGTCATTCGCCCGCTGCCGGCCTGTTTCTCTTTAACTTCATCTTCTGCGTCGTGGCCCATTTCCCAGACAATCAAGTCGTCCCTGGAAAAGATTACTGTACGTCGCGTGTCAGAATTTCACGGGTGACGGAGATGAGATTCCTATTCATTCATCTCCAGCGGTGCATTTAGTTGATGATAGGTATCTCCCGTCATTTTGATCTCTCTCTCAATGACTGCTCATAAAATACACTATGAGCCTTAAATACAATAAGTCACTCCTGGCCCCGACTCGTCGAGCCTTACCGCTGCGTTCACCAAACCCCGCGAGAGCTCCTGTGCACCGTATATTTGCCTGACAATCGATCCAGCAAAGCTCTTGCATTTCAGTGAGTCTTTGAATGTGTTGTACGTGGGATGTGTGTCACATTATGCCTTCTGCATTTACGTAGAGTGAAGAAAATTTTGGTTTGGGGCAGTTTAAAATGTGTAAGGGCTCGGATCGTTTGGAACGTTGCCCCCGCAGTGTGTCATCTGAAACCAGATAGTGCCTCATGCAGCCCGTCACTTTTTTTTTTTTTTTTAACTTAATGTTTAGAATGAGACTGAAAATCATTTTCAAACTGCGGGCTGCCTTTTCTCCAAAATATGTTGAAGTGAAACAGCATCCTTATTGCATTCAAAGATACTTTTGGTGGTTCTGGTGAAACTTAGAACCCTGAAAAAACAGTGTTTCTCAAACCAGCATGCAACGGCGCTCTTATTAAATTTCAAAAGTCAAACAAACATTTCCATGAGTTGAAAGTGAATTAAATTAACCTGTGACCACCTCCCCTCTGAGCTAATGCAGTTTCCCTCTTTAACTGTCTTAATGGCTTGGCCGTCTACTCGTACGACCACGCTGAGCATCAGGTGACATTTTCAAACAATCGCTGAGTAGATGTGGCTTGAAACACGGCGAGCACGTAACACGACGAGGTGAAGATTGAGAACCACTGGTAACACAGATTTGTAAACGCTTTTGAGAAGCCCAGATACGAATCGAATGTCGAGGTCAGTTCACCAGTGCTGATTGTGGCCTTTGAGGTCGAGACTGTTCCTCTGTGTAGAAAAGTAGTCATCTTGATGATGTCATCAATGTATTATAAAGAAATAGCTAATTTATCCTTGTAAAAAAAAAAATCAGTGACAAAAAAATTTGTTTGTTATTTAAAAACACTTTTGTATCAGAAGATGATGAATAAAAACGTTTTGGTTTCCAATATGTTGATGCCTTTCACTTGTTTTGTGTATGTGTGCCTCAGATTAGTACAATAGTAATATTAATTTATTATAAAGATAAACTTTTTTTCCATTAACAGAAAATAATGAAAAAACTCTATAATTTCCTGAAGCTCAAAATGACATTTTTGAATGTCTCGTTTTGTCTAAACAAAAAATTTCAAAACACAAAGATATTCTGTTGCCTGTCACATTAGACAACAAAAAATTCTCACATTAGTTTGGTGTTTTTGCTTAGAAAACAATTATCAAGTAGGTGCTGATGAAGTGTGTGTTCAGCCCTAAATAAAAATAACTTAGAAACTTAGAAAAAACATACATTACCACAGATTTAGAGCAGACACCAGTCCTGCGTCTGTGTGTCACGTATAGATATCTCCATGCGTCTGAAAGCAGCTGCTCAACTCGGCCGAGAGCGATTTGTTCCCTGTTCTGGCTCCATGTCGGTCCTTTGCGGCTAAAACTCCTCTTTACCTCCTCTGTTGTGTTCACTTAATGGGTTGAACAATGCTGCCACCTCTTGTCTGATGAGACAAATGAGGCGTCGACGCTCTTGAACGATTGTTTGCATCTCCGCCAGGTCTATGCATTGAACAAAAGCAGTGATTCTGTTTTCATCTCCTCTGCGTTTCTTTTTAACAGTTACTTTGGATTAGGGTAAGAAATCCTCCACAACCACTAAATTTGTTGTGTATCCACCGTGGAAACCGTGATTATACTGTGTAAACATCACTGTGCCGTCAATCACATCTCATCAGCAATGAACTTGCAACCTCTCCAACACACACACACACACACACACACATTTACTTAAATTACACACAGAAACTATCGGAGAAGTACACACACCTCCTCTCACTTCAAAATGAGTTGTGATTTGGTTTTACAATTACACTTAATGCACGCTAGGCTGTAATTTAACCACGCAGGGGTAAAATTGCATCTGGAGAAACTGATTAATTCTGCCCATGTTTGAGTTTGTGTGTGTGTGTCAGCAAAGGAGAGAGAGAGAGAGTCCAAATATCTAAGTCTGCAGCTCAGATTGCCTTCCTGTAATTTACTGTGAGTGAACTGAGTGTTTGTTTAAGAACTCGCTCAAAAGCCTGAGGTAAAGGGAAAGTGACAGCATCTACTTCTCTATTGTTTCCAGATGTGGCTCCGCTAACACACACATACACACACACACACACACACACACACACACACTACATGGACAAGCAAGCATGTTCACAAACTGACATGCACGTTCACACAAACACAGACAGAAAGGGGAGGAGTTACACGAGTTCAACCGTCTGAATTTCATACCCTAAATGGTGGTTTCTGCATACGAGTGTGTGTACGCGCATGTAGAGTGTGTGTCAAGGCACACAACATACTGTAGTTGTTCTTTCCGGTCTGTCATAAATTCCCAGTTTGCATATTTCAATCAATGCCACAGGTCATTTTGTCTGCAGGCCTCTCCTTCTAGGCAGCTGTCTCCACATTTCTGGGCTTAGTTGGAGATTCAGGAACTTGTCACGGACACAAATCTTTACAGCTCATTCTACATGCTGATTTTCCATCTTTTAAAAAAAGAAAATTATGCTTTTTTTTCCTGCAAGATTTACAGTACAACCTTTGGATATCCACATATGAAGTGATATTTGGACAGAGACTGTTCATAATGTGTAAACACACACACACACACTTTACTCCACTTTGTTAGCATACAGCATGTTATCGTTTCTTCTTTTTTTTTTTTTTTTTTTTACAAATCTAAAATGTGAAAGGGCCCTATTAAAATTCCTCGGACTAATATTCCCGGGAATGTATTTCCAAAGTCTGGCTCCCTTGTGTGCAACTGTGTGTAATTGTGTGTATACGTCTTTAAAGAGGGAGAACGAGATCTGGAATAGAAAATGGGAGAAACAGAAAGAGCAGAACACAGGCTGAGATAAGGACCACGAGACAGAGAAAGTCAAGAAAAAGAGAAGGAGAAGTGAAAGAAACCCAAATTCTGAGGTCAAAACAGAGAAGTATCAGCGGGAGGGAACGGAAGAGAGGAGAGGAAATCTGTCATCCTCCAACAGCAGAACGCTGCAGCTGTTCCCTCTCAGCAATGTCGAAATCATTTTCCCATTCTGCTCAGCGTCTATGCCGTATGAATAGTTTTGAGTAATGGCCACCACCAGGGATTTCTGGGTGACGTAGCCTGTCTTGGCCCGAAAGCCAATTTGGTGCAAGAAGGATTCGTAAATCCCGGTTCTCGGGCCAAACAAGCTAACGAGTTGCGACTGAAATCCAAAAGCCCGGCCAAGAGAGAGATTGGAGAATTATTCACCATCGAGTTGAAACAGAGAGCCTTTTATACATGGCAGGGGGCAGGAAAGGTTGAGTT
>JBAJHX010000049.1:15310776-15325360 GCA_037176925.1 Amniataba percoides
GATCTGTCGGCAGGCCCATAGAAATGAATGGGAGAAAAAAACGTAGCTATTTCACAATTTTCAGGGCCAAATTGTGAGATAGCTACGTTTTGCACTGTGGACCAACGTTCCTATTTAACGTTTTGCTATGAGACTGGGTTGTGCTGACACGTTCAGCCACATCCTGCGTACACCTGTTTTAGGTGTGTTTGATTTTGGTTGCTCTGTGTGCCGGACGGGTAGTGCATGGCTAAAACGTTCAGAAAATGCCTTCACCTGTACTTTTGTTCTCCCTTCATTGTGCTGGATAAATAAAAGTACTTGAGCTACTATTCAGTCTCTCTTTCATCTGTTGCTTTTTAGGAACCTTTTTGTTTTTGTAGTGAGTGCAAATGTCTGATTGTGGCTTCACTTTGGGATGAATTCAAAACAAAAACAAGACTGATATATAAGAGTGTGAAAGACACAGATGTGCCGTAATCTGTGAAAAGTATAAGTGCAGTTCACTCGCTGGTGTTGAGATCAAGTCTTTTCATGGTTGCTGGAACATCAAGCAGGACCCCTCTGTGATTTCAATGCTCAAAATGTTGAGTCTGGAAAAAAAAAAGAAGAAAACCTTAGGTGTTTCATTCGGAGGGATCTTGGCAACTTGACATTGATGTTTAAGATCAATGAGAAAGTCTCCGCTTTCGAGCTCTGCTGCAACGGAACAGAAATTGATTTGATGTCATCTGCATTCAGGTAGTTAACCAGAGGAATGACAGCTAGAAAACAAATAACAAAAGCAGGCCCAGTAATTCAAAGTCAATCACTGAGGACCGTTTTTATAAGTCACTGTCATAACATGGATTTTTCCTTCAGGACTGACAGTCTTAAAGCTTTTGGGAACGTTAAAAACCGTCTGCCTACATCATCTGAGCATTGCTGTAATATTGATGTATACTGCGTGTTGAAATTCTGTCATTCGTGCCCGTTCCCACATCTGTGGTTGAGCCCATGATGACGGTTATACGCTACTTGCACATCTAGAGAAATCATTATATTTTAATACAAATCTCAGCTTTGTAATGTCAGCCGTGGGCATATTCGCCTTTGTACTTCCATGACAGCAAATCTATCTCTCCTCGGCGGGCATCTGTGTGTGTAAGTGAGAGTTGGTTTGTAAAGGACGGTTGCAGAAGGAGACAGCGTGCCCATGACGATGTGCAGCAGGAGCGTCTGCCAGCCCCTGGCACTCCATCAAAGACAACGAGATGGGGACAGAGAGAGAAAAAGACATGAAAGCAAGACGGGGAAGGGGTGTGGGGGGGGGGGGTGTGGGGGGACGATGGAGAGAGGGCTCGTGTTGCAAGGCATATGGCCTGTGTGAATAGACAGATGTTTCTGTGTGGAGGAGAGAGGTGAGTGCATGCACACGCCCTGTTGCCTCTGCTATTGCAAACCCCCCCACCACCACCACCACCCCCGGGATGAACAGACAGATGTGCAGAGAGGCTGCTCCGGCATGCTGGGACTCTCTGAGCTCATCCAACCTTCTTCTAATGACGTTCTCTCTTCTCCTTTCCACCATCATCATCTCCTCTTCCTCATCTCGCCTCACTTTCACGACTCCTCCACACTTGCGTGTATGCTGCCATCAAATCTTCCAGACTCCCCTTTTTCACGGCTTTCTCTACAGTTGCTCACTTATTTTTACTACACTGTGTGTGTTAAACTCACGGGGAGTGAAAACGCTCTGCCTTCGTCACTCAGCCATGTATAGCTGGTGCTTGTACAAAATGTGTTGCCTTTGTCTTTTTCTTTAAATTGTCCATTAACGTTTAGTTATCAGAGAGGGAAGTACTGCATAATGATGTTGCATTGTCCCAAGGTACTGAAACAATTTATGCTGAATATATACATCATTTCAATACAGCAGATAACATTTAACCAGTTATTCCCACTACTTGTTTCCCAGGTAAGGCACAAATATGTGTAAAATTTCAAATGAATATAACATAATTCAAAGTACTTGTTTAGGTTTGTTTGTAAAAAGTAAGAAAGAGAGAGAGAAAGAGAGAATTAGGTTTAAAGGCAACCTTTATCTCTGCTTAAATGCAGTAATATTTCGGTAAATGTGTTCACTTTATTTCTTACCCACACTTAAAAGATGTGAAGAACATCACCGCTCTCATGGAGCTGGAGTCAGTTAGCCAAGCTCAGCACAAAGACCGGGAGGCAGGCGGGAGCTCTGAAGTATGCCTCATCGCTCGTGAAGCTCACAAATAAATGTGCCGTCTCTCGTTTAATGTGTACACAAACAGAAACATAAAAGCGATCGCTGATGGATATGGTGGGATATATTATTACTTATTGCTCATCTTTGCATCATCTCTGGTTACAGTGTGGGTTGCCACACGAGGCGCAGGTTTTAATGCAGGTCTCTGTGCAGGTATTATGGCACCCTCACCCCCAAAGCAATAAACTGCTGTTGTTTTGTAGATATATTCCTCGGTGCTTCATCTCAATGGCATCATCCTGGGTTTTTTTTTTGTTTGTTTGTTTGCTTGATGTCTAGTTTTGTTTGTTTGTTTTTTGCTCCTAGATTAGAGCACCAACCATTATCTACAATATTATAGTTCTTCCTAAATCAATACGGTGAACATTCAGCAAGGTAAAAACCCAATTAATTCTACTTCTGGGGAGCCACTTATGCAGGTTTTCATCCACCAGCTTTCTGCTGAGCCTTGAGATTGTGTTCATCATCACTGGAGACCTCATTATATATTATTTTCTTTTCGCAGATTCCTACATTTATCTTGTGCCTGATGAATCTTCTGTCTTTTGTGTCTGTGCTTCATTTCTGTAAATGTGGACAGATGAGTATGCTGTCAGGTCCCAGGTGGTCTCGTGCATTTGTCATGTCCTGCCCCTTATTCCCTCTCCCAGGGAAAGACGTTGTTGCTAATGCAGCTGTAAATCACATTGCATTGTGTGTGTTCCTGTGAGTGTGTGTATGTGTGTGTGTGTGTGTGTGTGTGTGTGTGTGTGTGTGTGTGTGTGTGTGTGTGAGAGAGAGAGACTTGATTAAGGAGCAAAGCGAAGTGAAGCAAAGGCCGAGGCACAGACAGATGATAAAGGTGACACAAACGCTGTCTTGCTTTCAGAGGATTTCAGGATGTAATTGGCCACTGCATTATGACACAGTTTACAGCTGTGACATTCAGAGAGAAGAATTGAATTAACTGTGGAGAAAAATTTACCTTTGCAGCTTTGGTGCTAGGTTACAATTTTAAAGAGTCATTTTGTTCTGGCAGATTATGCTGTTTTTATAAGCTGAAAATATCTATAAATAAGCTGCCATGATATTTACCAGTGTATAAACTTATCAATGGATACCTGACACACAAATTATTTTGAAACATGGAAAAATAGGCTTTTTGCTGTTTTTAATTTAATTTCAACTGACATGAATATATTATATTACAGCTGCTGTAATGTGGTGGACTATTAATGGAAGGGTTAGTGAGATCAAAAGTTTCTACTACATGAATTCAATGTCAGTTCAGTTTAGGTAAGTTCACTCCAGCACCAACAGTTAGATAATCACAATGCAGTGCTGCTTTTATGGGACATTAATGTACTGATTGATAATCATCCCATCACTTTAGCGCAGCCCTTATAAGAGGATAATGAACCTGACAAAGACAGTCTGTTTTGATGGTCTGAGACACTCTGTATGCACAGTTACACTTAAGTAATTATATATATACATGATACAATCCTCCTCCTACTAATACTCAGACAGCTTCTGTTTATCATCAGCAGCACCCTGGAATGAAGGAACTGCTGTGCTCAGGGCATCATTAGCATTATATTGTTGTCATTTTACAGTTTGAATGAACATGAACATGTTGAGGTGTCACATTCAGCTAATCAGGCAGAAAAATGTATCCTCAGTTCAATGAATGTGATGTGGATAAGAGTGTCAGCTGACTGGGGGTAAACGTAAACATGGCGCCAGACTGTTTGTCCCGATTGAAGCTTGGAAAGAGATTAGATGTTTTGGCTGATGCAGGTCAAATTCCTTGACCTTGCATGTGATGTGTTGCATCCATAATAATAATACCCTAATCTGCTCTCAGTGCTGCTGGTGTTACTTTTTCCAAAGAGCAATGGGTCAGGGCCGCTAGTTGGTTTTAGTCTTGGGCAGAAAAAAACACATTTAAAGCATCCACAAATAACAACACTGGTTAGTTTATGAGCTGAGATCAGCGTGTACATGTGATATTTGCGAATCAAAAATCAAGTAAACTACCTTTTTTGGCCACTTTGGGTGCAGGGCAATATGATCCAAAAAAAAAAAAAAACGTTCATATGTTATAAGCTTACATGGCTTACATGTTTTCAAACAGGTACCTGTTTACACATGCAGCAGATGCACTTTAGCATTAATTTGGAGTCAGTGAATTTTGCTCTCCACCAACTCCTGAGACAAATATATGGCTTGCTGCCAGAAAAGATACTTATCAGAAAAGAGAGACTGAACTGAAATGTTAAAAAGGATGATACATCTGAGATTAACTTAAAGTTTTGTGGTGATTTGGAGATTCATAAATACAAACATAACCTTTCACATTACACATGATCCATTGTTGAAATAAAAGCACTGATTTAGTGCAATTTTAAACCTGATTTTAAAAAATGACTGGGATCCAAAAATTCTTTATATATTGTTGTAACACACATTTACTTTCAGTAGAAACTGTTTTCTTGTACACAAATCAGACAGACTGAGGATTTACTGCAGTATTTCTTCTTTGTGTTTTTTTTTCAAGGTTACAAATGTCTTTATCTTTGATGATCATTTATTTAGCTTTGAAACAACCTTCAGAGGCAGTGGGATACTAGAAATGCCTGAGGGTCACAAGCCTGACAGAGTTAAGCGGCCTCTGTGTTTTGATGTTAAAGCAGTAAAGCTGTGAATTAATGGGCCGTGTGTGTGTGTGTACCATTTAAGGCAGAGCGAGGGGGAGGGAGGCAGTGAGGGAGGGAGGTATGGTGAGTTACAGCTCCCTATGTAGGGATATCCCACCAGCGAGCCTATACAGGTCATTAGAGCGAAAATCCAAACACACATACTCACACAAAAACATACAGCCTGCCAGCCTCACTGCAATTTATGACCTCTATTTATATCTGTTACTGCTGTGGGGGGAGAGGAGGGGTGAGGGAGAGGAGGAGGACTGGGGATTGGAGAATGCAGGGAAATGGGGCAAAAGGTAGAGAGTGAAGGATGTGAAGAACAGCGGGGCGGAGAGTGGTATAATAGAGAGAGGACGAAGAAGGTGAGAGTAGAGTGAGTGTGTATTTTGGCACAAAAGAAAAGCAAACACGGGAGTGGGAAAAAGAGACCGAGAGAGGCCCGAGATAGACGAGGGAAGCGAGAGGTCTGTAGGATTGTGGGACAGCTGAGATCTTGCGGAACGAGACGACATCCTCTGTTGCCATGACAACTGCCTCCACGTGAGCGATCGCTCGGTCCCATGCTCGCTCGCCCACACAGAGAGGAGGCGCGCGCACACACGTGCATTCATAGACACAACTCTCCAACATGCCCTCAAACTCCCACGCTTGCTGGCAACATACCTCTCGTCCGCCCACCTCCCTCCTCTCCGTCCTCCCACTCCATCCATCCATCTACACAGTCTACCTCCCAGCGCATCAACATCCACGCTTCCTTGTACTCCGTCTGCCACCCTTATGTCATTTCCTTTCTTTAGGGAATTTATTTTGAGTTTTTGCAGAAAAATGTCTTTGTTATTTCGATTTTAAGTTGTTAACATGGTTCCCCCACAGATGTGTGTGTGTTCGTGCAGCTACATGATGTGCAGTCAAAGAGTACAACAGGAGATGGAGTGTGTGCTTGTTGGTATGCAGTGTTTGTTCAGTGCACTGCTAGATAGCGCTGTAAGGCACATCAGTCGTCAAACTAAATCCACACACGCTCACGGTGGCCCAACTGAGTATAAATTCATGTACATTGTTTTGCACGTGTGTTAAAAACAAACATACACACACATAACACTCATAGGATTTAGCATGCTTGTAACAATTGCAAAGATAGATACACTCCGCACAAGGTCACATTAACATGGGTGTTCTGCACATTAGAGGAGAGGCAGCTGGCACAGAGGGGAAGGGCATTGCTGACCAATATTCCACGTTGCCTTTTCTCTGCCAAGGCAAAGAGAGCCAGCAAACATCCTGTCATCACACGCGAGCACACACACACAGATGCAAGCAGTGGCCTCGGCCAAAAGACTCATCCCAGGGACAAACACGATGCAGCAGCAATCAACTTCCTGAGCAGAGAGACACTTGTTGTGAAGTGGAAACCATTAAATCTATACCAAAATTAATTACACACCATTTCCTACCTCCTTAAGCCACAATAGAGAGGGTCAACCGGACAGACTGGGTGTAATTGTGTGATAATGTGACTCAAAATAGCCTTATTGTCTCCGCAACGCACACTGTGGTATTATGCACCTAGAACATAAAATCAGCACGAGAAACAATAAAGTGTAACAGCCCAATTTTTATCACTCTGTGACACCAAATTGTCACAATGTTTAGCGTGCTGATATACTGACCGCCGTCTGGGTCGTAGATTTGGTTAAACAAAACTAATGCACAACATGTGTAACAGGTGGGAAAACATCCGCCAGGGAAGATACAATAGTTATTTTTGTACATAAATGTTGCCTCTTAAAATGAACTCATTGGGGTGTATTTAATATTTGTGTAAATCACACAGTTTGAACCGTCTGTATTGTTCAGAACTCTGAAACAAATGTAAAATACTATAACACACCTCCAAGCACAAGGTATGTCATACTCATGTCATCACTCTTTCACTTTTGTATGCCAAGACATTCATTTAGTGTGTTTTTCTCCATTAGATGCATGATGCTGGTAAAAGGCAGAGAAATACCCAGAGGCAAGCCAACAGCCTACACACACTTACACACCTGAGTGCTCATCCTACCCGACTCTGATGTCCATTTTGAGGAAACTGGAGTTACTAAAGGGGAAACAGGAAGACGGTGCTTGTGCGAGTTTTTCTTGCTGTGAGTTGACGGAGCTACTCGCAGAGCCGCTGTGTCACCTCAAGCACACAGAGTCTGTACGAATAACAAGCAGGCTCCGTCAGTCACTCATGATCTGTGTGACAGTGCAGATAACGGGCCAAATGTGCGACTTGGGGGGACGATGCCAGGTTTTCTAACTGGGCAGTGATCCAGTTGCGCACTAAGCTGTCAGTGATGAGTCTGTAAAACTAGTATTTGCTGTTTGTGTGCATTCCAGTATTTCTGTCTAACAGTGTGACCCCAAAAAGCCTGAGACTACCTGCTCTGTGACTGTGGATGTTTAACGGGTGTGTAGCAAGGTTGAACCCAAATACAGGACAGAATGACAGAAGGCAGGATAAACAAAAATAGACTAACTGGGAAACAAGCAAATAAACTGGCTAGAACATATAATAATCTAACACTGAACAAAGGAAAGGGGCTGAAATATATACACTGAGGGTGATGAGGAATAGGAAACAGGTGGGACAAATGAGGAACAGGTGAAACTAGTCAGGGCGGAGCAGGCAATCAAATGGGAGGGAAACACAACAGGGCAGGAAGTAAAGTGCTCAACCTGTGAGGAATACAAAATAAAACAGGAAGTGCCCAATGCCTGAAAGAAAAATAGCACAAGGAAAAAGAACAAGAACTGACAAAGAATACCCTGAGGGAGACAAACAAGATAATAAAAATACACAAAATATACAAAAGACAGGGAAACAGATGGAACCATGACAGGATGTGGATTAATAGCAGCCAGTTTACTGCAACATGCTGGAAAGCAAGTTTGGAAGTTTGTGCGTAATTAAAAGTCAAACTCTGTAAAGGCTTGAAAGCAAACCACACAGAAACAATCCACTTAACCCCTCAGGAAATGTTCAGCTTGCAGTAGCCGATGATGGCATTCATCTTCTTTCCCTTTCATACACTGTAAAACACATGCAGGCTTCTCATAGCCTTGGAGCGGTTTTAAGATCTAAGAACAGTTTTTCCTCTTGATTGTTGAAAGAAATGTGTTTATACGGTGACTTTAAGATGTTTCTTCTGTCTGACAGTAATGTTAAACAAGTGATGCGAAGATCACGCTGCTTGTCGTTCGTTATCAGCAATACAGAGATCTAAAGAGTGGAGTTACAAACACTAAAACGACAATACTGCAGCTAAGTCAAACTTCATTACGTGTATAAAATGGGCCTTGCTACACTCCTGTGTTCATTCAAAGAAATGACTTCCTGTTCTTTGGTTCATTTGATGCTTAGTACACTGACAGTGTGGGAGCGCTGTCTGGCTGAGACAGAGACACACCTGTGCCCTCTTAAGCTCCCCCTGCACTGTTTTTTTGTGATTTCGACAAAAAGCCCCTGGTGGGCAGTTCTTTGCTGTCTGAACAACCTCTCCACGCAGCCATGGGTGGTTATGGTACATTATAGTGTTTTGTGGCCCCGTGGGTAGTAAATTATATCTTTTATAGCTTTTGCTTTTGGATATCACCGGGAGTAGAATCCATCAAAGGCAGAAAACATACAAAATACAAACGACGGTTACCTAAAATAACTCCAGTTTTTCAGTACGTGTGCAGCCGTCTAACTGGTCCTGATCTTTTTGTCTCTGTGAGTTCAAGGGAAGCAGAGCTGAAGTCTTCTCAACATTTTATGCCACTTGATGGGGCCACGAGCGCAGTGATGCCGAGGCGGAGCAATGATGGGTTTAACCAACAGGAAAGCCTGTTACACAGCTACAGACACAGAACTGGGTTTATTTGAGGTAACCTTTGTTTCAGTCTGCATGCTCCTTAAAGCATCCTCCTCAAACACTTGATTCATTTTATAGTTTCAGCCTAATTTTATCACTTCACATGAGACTCTGGGCCTAATTGCAACACAAGTGACCATTATTTTCAGGCATAATGAGCACTGATCAGCTTCATTGTAAATCTTCCGATGTTTGCCCAAAAGCTCATTTTCAACAGGCGATCCTCGGTCAGATGTTAAATTGGCCATTAAAACAACATTTTGTGTTGATATATGAAGCACCTTTATACTGCAAGACTAAAAGTACAAAGCTGGCACTGGTGGCAGAAATATACAAACAATATCACATCTTATACAACTGTGCCAAATAGTATTCATGCAAGTGTAAACAATTCCTCAAATATAATCAATAGTACATTTGTTTTGCATGTGTGTGTTAGCGTCTGTGTGTATGTGTGGTGTGTGTGTGTGCGTGAGTGTGTGACCTGGGTCTGGTATTGAAGCGGATTCTCTCTCAGGCCAAGCTGGTTGTGAATGATGAGTCATCCAGAGTGGGCCTTTGATATTCCACATAGCACGCCATTTAAACCTCACTGAGATCTCACACACACACACACACACACACACAGGCGCACACACACACACACACACATTTATCGATCAGAATTAGAGGTGCAGCCGCTATTTTCATTCATCCCCTGGCCTCTTCTGGCTCCGGCTATCGATTCCGTTTTACTGTGTGTTTAATTCACAGCCAGAGTACGCCTGCCACAGCCTCCACTTCCAACACTTCTCTCAATGTTTATCGACCGTATAGTAGCACTACAACTGTGTTTTTTCACTGCGGCTGCTGTACTGCAGCGCTCGTAACGTTTGATTATTCATACTAATGTATCACTGCTGCAAAATGAGCAACCTTTATCTTCAAAGGGTCATTTTCCAGTTGAGAACGAGCAGCTGAATTTACTGTGAATGCTCTTTTGATTATTTGTGTTTTGTTTTGCAAAGTTTTTCAGACAAACCCCCACCACCACCTCACCCTACCCCACCGTGAAGGCTGCAAACATTTAATGCAGTTCAATGATGGTAGCTGCTACAACAGGTAAAGCCAGTGGTGAACTCAGGATGTTTTGAAGAGCAGGAGCAGAGAAAATTAAAAAGGGCACCAGCTGAATGCAGTGTGACATATAGTGCTGTACTGCATTGTGTCCAGTAGAAGAGCACCATAAAGGGCACTTTATAATGTTTTATCTCCCATAGGGACATCCAAGAGAGCACTGTGTGTGTGTGTGTGTGTGTGTGTGTGTGTGTGTTTTCTAACCCCAGTATACCACTGAGGTTAGAAAAAGCCTGTGTGCATATACGGTGTGTAAAATGTCTGCGCATGAGTGTTTGAATCAGTGTGTATGAGAAGACTTTAAGTCATCCTGCAATCACGTGCGGCTTATTTCCTCCTTATCCTGTATGACTGAGAAGTCTTGTGATTACGGTTTCTTGTTATGGTTCCTCTCTCTCTCTCTCTCTCTTTCTCTTCCAGCCTCCTTTTTTTTCTTCTTCCCCTGTTACATGGGAGTGGAATCAAGGAGAACTACAAGGGCAGGGCCTGTGAGTAAAGAGAAACGAAACTATCGCTCTCTCTCTCGGCAGCTTGTTGCCTTAGAGACCAGCAGAGAGTGAGAGATAAATCTGTGAAATCTTCTGATCATCTGTGTGTGTTTGTGTGTGAGTGTATGTGTGTGAGGAGGGTGCCTGTGTGGGTGTGCAGAGAAGGGGGTCGGCTTCTGACACACAGCAGAGGAAAATTCCCACATAACTGCGCGTAACCTCTCCGCCTGCTCCCTCTGCCCCGTGTTTTCTCTCACAAATTGTTACATCAATGCTGAAAATCAGATCCAATTATTACAAATTAGAGAGCGACACTGTCTTTCTCCGGCGCGTGCCCTCACCTCTCAACCAATATCCAATAGAGACTCTGCCAGACAATAGACTGCGTCTTTGTCTCCCTGATAAAAAAAAAACGGCAGTGTTAAACGGGGCACAAAATGTTATCTTTAGAGGGCGATAATTAGACAGAGTGTCTGTCAGAGGCAGCAGACGAGGGAGGACTGGAGGAGGAAAAAGACTAAAAAAGGTTGGATCACAGCAAAGTGATGTTTTGGAACAGAATATGTACAAACATTTTTCTTATCACGCAACAAATGTAATATGTGCCTGGATTTACAAAGAATACACAGGTGACTCTTACTGAGGTGGCCCTAATGAGAGTTTTTCTCTTTTTTTGTCACAGGTCATTGGAGAAGATCACTGAAACTGCTAAACTACTGTTTATATTGTCTGATTTAACATGGCAAATTGTGTGGTAGTGTAGTCTTTTCTCCTCTGCAAAAAATCCCAAATAGATGAAAAGAAATGCTAATTGATAAATATCTGATGGGGATCGATGATCTTCATCAACATCCCACAGCAGTATGTAGTATGGAGGTAAAGGCGGTGTGGTGCCGGTTGGCTGCAGTCACATGGCTCAGGTCAAAGAGAGGTCACAAACAAGAACTATGGCGCCTGAAACTCGACTTTTTCTCTATGAAATGCGGTTTTCAGCATATTAGCAGTGGTGACTGGTGGTGCATATACAGTGAGAAAAACGTGAAGCGTGAATCCTCTAAGAGGAATGAACGAATAGTTGCCCGTGAGCTGGAAATATTTTAAAAAGAGAGACACAGCGTCAGAAATAAATTTGGTGGTTTGGTGCCAGAAGAAGTTTGAATTGCATCAGTTTGTCATGCTTTGACTGAATCTTTGAATTCAAGAGAAAACATAATCCACTGTTTATTCATCATGTGGATGATGTAGCTTTGAGCTACTTTTGAGCTTTGAGTTTGTTAACCGACTGTAACAGTGAGGGCTTTGGTGGATGGTCCATGAATTAACCACATTTTTAAAGGACATCTGACCCGTTTAGAAGTTGCTGCAAAAATGTTTCCTTTTAATTTCTTAGAAAATTTGGTTTAGAACAAGGTGTGGTTTTTTTCTCTTTACAACAGCTGAAAGCTTGTTAGTGATCAGAGATGTGTCAGTCAAGATTTATCTGGTCACAATCCCAAAACACACTAATTGGTTGGAAATAACTCTAAAATGATTTTTTTTTTTATTTTGCACCCATTTAAAAAATATTTAAGATGTTCTCTGTCTAAATTGCTGTTGTGTATGTGACTACTCATCTCAATGTAATGTTTATGTCAGGGGACGAAGATGGAGCAGGGAGTCATTTCACAAGTTAAATATTTGTGAAATGAATCTACACAGACAAAAATCAACTTTACATTCTCTGTTAGATGTTTATTAAATGCTACTTCAGTCTTCTGCATGAGAGTGAAATCACAATAACACTAAAAAACTGGTGTGTCTAAAGCTGCCACACACCTCAGCAGATCTCATCTCAGGTCTTGTGTGGGTGTGTACAAGCTCATCGTTGTTATCAGCGACATTAATCGAGTAACCTGAGTGTGCAGAGCATTTTAAAGAACTTAAAACCACATCCAGGCTTTAGTCAGTAAAGCTATGGTTTATTCATATGAACACTGAATACATCTTTGGTCCTATAATCTGTCTCATTACACTGTATATAATATGTACATGTTTGTTTGTATGTATATATATGCATTTATCTCATAATTACAAATATTATAAATATTAAACAGTGAAATATAAATTTAATATAAAACCATTGAATTACAAGACATAAATGTGCTTTTTGCCCAGCTCAGAATGACATGTGAAAAACCACAAAAGACATCAGAGAGGGGTGAGGAAGGAGAAACAAGCAGAGACAAAGTCAGAAAGAAAGAAAAAAAAGAGGACTAGAGACTGACCAAGAGGGCCCGAGAGATGAAGAGAGGGGTGAGAGAGAAAGAGAGATAACTAACATGGTTTGTAAATAGAGATTACCTCCGTGGACCTTTAGGACAGATACACTGTGATTTGCTGCAATCTTTCTGTGCATGTGTTCATTAACTGTGTCTCCATGGTAACCGAAGTGGCAGTGTCAAGGCTTGAAGTCAGCCCAGAGGGTGACCTTGCCTTTGACAAGCGCACACAGCTGCATCCATCTCTCATTCTCTCTTTCTGCCTCCCTTTCAATCCGTCCATTTCTTGAGCCAGATGCCTCTCAGTCATCCACCCCCACCCAGCATCCACCCAACACCCCCCAACACCCCCCAACCACCACCGCCCGAGCTACCAGAACAGGGAGAATAAAAAAAAATGCAGTTGGCACCAATGCATGTTTCTTCAAAAACAGCCAAAGTAGCTGTCCCTCTGCCTCCTGCTCACAGACAAACTCAACATTGTGTTGTAACGAGATACAAAAGGACGTCCAACTGTCGGGGACGGTTACTGAGACCTGAAGCAGGAGGAGCATGTCCCGCCTTTATCCTTCTCTAAATGCGGGGTGATGGTGTCGGGGACCTCCGACTGGAGCATGTCGTTCTCACTGGCGATGATGTGTTTCACCAAGCAGTTCGCTGCTTCATCGATGTTGATGTTTTCCTGAGAAACGGAAGGAAAAAGGGAAGGAGCAAAGAGAAAGAGAGAGGAGCATAAAATGGAGGAGAAGGAAATAAAAATGGGTAAAATTGATTAAATAGTTTTTTAATGAAAGGACTAAAACAAATACAACAACCTGTGAGAGCAAGTGAGAGAGCCAGATGGGCTGTTTCTAAACAGATGGACAACGCAGCAGCCACGATGTAAACTGAAAATGGACTTTAACGTAATGTTATCCTTTACACAGGAACAGGGAACAAACAAGAGCAGTAAAATGTGTAAAATCCCTGAATCGGTCACATCTGGAGTGTAAGAAATCCAGAATATAACTCCTAAAAACTACTCCTATACATAGCGCCTTACTTGCTGATTGCAGACAATAAAGTAAATTGTCTTTCTTTTAGACTTGTTGATTGAGCACAGCAGCAAAAACAGTCAAGGAAGAATGTCCAGTCTAAGCAGGCACACTTACAATACACATTTAAAGCCAAAATCAATTTGATGATTCAGCTCACAAAGTCTTTTTTTAATGCTCACACCCAAAACACCAGAAGTAATTCCTTAGATATTGAACAGGAGAGAATGGAAGAATTCAATAAAGTGACGTAATGTTTTAAACATGCCAAGTAACAACAGAATGACAACAGCAGGGTGGGGGGTGAAAAACATCAGTGGTCTACATCTTCCACAGCTTGGCCACCTATTGGGACACCCACCTATCAAATCATTACAGCCAACATCATGGAGCTAACTTGTCTTGGAAACTCGTCCCAACTGGACAAACCTCTTCTGCTCATCAAAATAAAACACCAGATTCAACCCATGCGAAAGATTTACAGCAACTTGGACCGGACAATGGTGTAAACGAGAGAAATGGCCGTGGGTGTTAAAGTGAGATTCACATGAGGAGAGGAACCAGCAGTGAGTATCGATGAGAGAGACCCACAAGCACACGCTTCCTTAATATGTAAAGTGCGATGCGGTAGCAGTGGAAACTCTGAATATTCATTAGATATAACAGAGTGCTCGGTGGGATGTGACATGGTGCCGTCTGCAGCGCCCTGAACTTCACACACACACACACACACACACACACACACCTACACCTACACACACACCTACACACACACACCTACACACACACACACACACACACACACACACACACACACACACACACACACACACACACACACA
>JBAJHX010000049.1:15325419-15340119 GCA_037176925.1 Amniataba percoides
CACACACACACACACACACACACACACACACACACACACACACACACACACACACACACACACAAACAAACACAAACCCCTCGCCATTTCATGTTGTGAGCTCTCATACTCACTGTTAGATCTTGGACAAAACTTCCAAATCAAAATAGGGTTAGAAATAATAAATAATAATTGAAAACTATTCTATACTAGTTTGAAATACGACGACTTTTGCTGAAAAATGGCTGCACACTCAGTGCTGAGGAACATTTGGCATGTTTTAATGAAAACAAGCACAAAACAAAGAGTTGTTGGTGTTAGTAATACATTTTCTCACCTATCAGCTCCCACTGTGGCCATTTACAAGTTTTCAGAACTGTCACATGACTAATTGTGTTGATTTTAAGTAAAGCCTCTCAATCGCTTTACTGGGTTACTGCCCCGATTTCAACAGCTTTAATCCTCAGTTTATGTTAGACGCCTTTATTGTTCTTTCTCTGCAGGAATTGCTCTTGGTTGCCAATATTTCCTGCAACCTCAATCACCTGCTTTTCGGCCCGTTTATTTGTTTTCTTTTTTGTTTAGAAGGAAATCTCAAAAACTAGTCCACACATTTCAGTAGGTTTGGTGCAAATTAAAATCTATTAACATTTACTATTAAAACATTACCAAAAAACTGTAAATAACAGTTTTAGCTTTGTGAAAGTTGAGCGTACCTTTTATTGTTCATTTGCTGTGATTGAGTGCAGTGTTACACAAGACAAGAAAACAAGAGTGAGTAAAATACATTTTCATAAGTGAGAATGTGTCAAATCGGTTCACGTTTGATTTCACTCTTTGTATGTGTGTGTGTGTGTGAGTGTGCACGTCTCCATCTATTTCCTTGCCTTACCATCCAGGTGTGAGATTCCTGCTCCGCATTGGCTGCTATAATCGGGGCCTGTGTTGGTATCTCAGTGTGTAAATGTGTAGGTGGGTGAGTCCTCGGCTCATCTCGCAGTCAGAACTCACTCACCACATCCTTTCATTCCCGTCTGCATAAATGAGTCTTGAATCACACTCTTCTCTGGTTCGCTAAAGTTCATCTTTATACTTTGTTGCTCAGTGAAATGCTGTCCAGCCCAGACTGTGAAGGTGACGTGGGTTTTAGAAAGACTGAAATGTGCTTAATCTGGGTGCATGTACACATTAATACACAGAAACGTGTATTTTCTTAAAAGTAAACATCAAAATTTAAGTGACATTTTTAACTGTTGGCAAAACAAGTTTTGTTGTTTTGTTATCTTATTGTATTGATGTATGGATGTATTTTTATGGCTTTATCTCCATCACATAGCTTTGGATAATGCCATTTCCTCTGTTTCCAGTCTTTGGGCTGTATTGAGTTAATCATCTATTCAGCTTTATATTAACAAGTTGTGTCATTTTTCCTATCTGTCTCTGGGTGAGAAAGCAAATTGTCAGGAAGGCACGGCGGGTTGATTTATTCCCTCAACATTCCTGGACATCACGCCTGGATGTTGGAGCACCTGATGTGAGTGCAGCTGACCTGGAATATCATAGCAGGAATGTCTGCTCACTGACTGAGACTTTATTCATATGCAAATACCGAAAGGACTGAGAGTCTATTAAACGAAGCACCATTATAGGATTTCTTCTTGAATGTGCCTCTGTGGTGGCATCTCCACAGGACAGTCAGGTGCTGGGGCTGATACAGTCAAGCTGGCAGGGAGTCAGCTGCTTCTCAAGGACATTTGAACAGGAAGTTATCCAACGGCCGAGACGGGGGCTTTAACCTCAGAGCTCCTGTTGGAGGCTGCTCTTCAGATTCACAGCACCACCCTGCTACCTGTGTTACTGCTCTGCATCTCTGACCTGTATTTCTCACCTTAGCAGACGTCTCGAACCATCCCACAAAGCCGTTCTCCTGGCAGAACTGCTCCATCTTTATTCCATTATTGGTCAGTACGTCCCGTCCCTGGTCACATTTATTGGCCAAAAGCACAGTGGCGACATGTTTCCCGTTGGCAAGTGTCAGTTTGGAATCCAAGTCCTCCTTCCATTTGGTGACGGCCTCAAAGGAGGCGGGCCGCGTCACGTCGAACACAATGAAGGCGCCCATAGCCTCGCGGTAGTACACACGGGTCATGTTGCCAAACCTCTCCTGACCTAGAAGACACACACGGACAAGGACGCAGGTGTTTACACGGTCAGGAAATTGGTACCAGCGTAAAGGTGGACACGCTTTTATTAATGCACACTGAGAATGTCATGTTTTCATTTTGGACTCCTTTCCAGGGAGATCAGCTGCATGCAAACAGACAGTAGAGTACCAGTCATCTGATTTACTCATTTTACCACATTTATAAGCGCTACCGTGCAGACATTCCTGGCATACCTCACATACGCACACACGCAATTACATGCGTGTTTTTACTGTTAAAAGAGCGGCAGGAAAAGAGAGATAAGATGTGGACACGGATACCGGCAGGGTGGGAGGAGGACTGAGGTGTCTTTGGTGTATGTTTCTGTGTGTGCGTGTGCGGCTGTCTGTGAACTTGCCTGTAAAAATTCCTGCGGGCAAAATTAATTCGATAAGCCCTGCTGGAATGTTGTATCCACACTGATTTTCCCATCCATAACCTCTGCTGGAGCACCATCGGTGTCGGACTCACAGAGGCCGACTACAATCAGCTTACAGGTGAGACATTTTCATGCTGTGGACTAACCTAAAACCTACACACGTCCTTCCAGAAGCAGTTTGCATCGTGTGATTTCAATTTTAATATAAAACTTTGTGGAGGAACATTTTCTGTTCACCTGCTCTCCTGCACAGGTGGTGGGTCAGATTACAGGGTCGGCTGCAGAACAGCTGGAGAGGTGTTTGTTGTTCAAGGACACACAGCATCCGAGGGGCAGAATCTTATATTATATTGCACTAATACAAGTAATACAAGTAATAGTATTGAAGTAGTGAAAAAAAGTCTCCCGCCTCCTGTATAAACCAGCCTGAAATTAAATATTAAATGTTCACGACTAAACAAGCAGTTTAGTTTTCAGAAAAACAGACAGCCTTACATACATATTATTATCAATTATGAGTTTAACAGTTAAAATTGCTCATCGTCTTCGTCAGGACTGTGTGGGTGTAGTTTGATTAGATTTGACTGACAGTGGTCTGGCTACATCAGCAAACAACTCCACAATTGTCATCACATTTTGATTCAAATGTTGTCAGATCCTAATTGGAGTCTTCCCAAACTCAAACTGGAAAATAAAGGAAGAAAAAGGACACAACAGAAACGCATATTTCCCAAATATTTCTAATGTAAAATGACCAAAACTCCAGCAGATAATTGTGCGTTAATGTAGCAGTGCTCACAGTGAGAGCTCATTGAGAAAGTAGGTCTTCAGGGTCTTTAAGGTTACCGAATGTAAAGAGTGTACGTAAATGTAAAGTTAAGTGGAGATGAAACAGAGACCCAAAACATCTGGAGCCCATACATGTCTATACATATATGTGATTTCAAAAGGCTGACTGATACATAAAAACCCCCCAGTGAACCCTAAAACAGACTCGCTGCCATCTTCATGCGATTTGTCTGTGCAGCTACGCCCTGTCAACCTGGCAGCACAGGCCACAGAAAAATGGCAGCCCAAAATAGAAGTTGTTATTTGTCTTGGGAAATGCACAGAAAGAGCGTCTGTGATTTATTGCATCTGTGGCATGAGAAAATAGTGTATCATCAATTCTCAAAACAAACTCATAGCAATGTTGGGCAAAGTAAAACCAAACAGACCTGCCTTTAGATGTGACTTATAAAGACACATGCAATCAGAATTATTGCAAAAACGTCGTTTAACATACACATTTGCATTATAACTTGACATCTTTTTCAAATATCTGCATGATCTAAACTAAACTGAGAAATGAGCTCATCAACAATAAAGAGCTTTCCCACCTCAAGGCGCAGGGAGCACATACAGTACAGACCTATGGTGCTTTTCTCCAGGAAGACACTCATCCTTAGGTCACAATAAAAGCTTTCTGTATACAAGAGCTCGGGCCTCAAATCTCCCTCACATGAGTTTAAGACACATGACTGCTTGCGCTCACTGGAGAGGGCGCACAGGAGGGGAGAGAGCAGCAGGTCAGAGGATTCTTCTGAACCTCAGCCGACACTCATGTGAGATGAGACTGCTGCAGCCTTTGGGTTTGTTATCTTACCCAACAGCATCCCGGTCAAAAGCCTTTTTTATTTAAGCCGTCACCGGAGGCAACAAATGCTTTGGGCACTGACGGAGTTAGAATTTCTTGTTTTTCATTTTCTCATTCAACTGTTTTACTCTCCAGGAGGTCATATGTGAAGCCAAAACAATGCATACAATGTAAAAATGGTTCAAAATACAAATTTAAAGATAAAATAAAGATTACAGAGGCTCAGACACAAGTGAGTGGCTACTCAGGGCAAGATCAAATTAGGGTTGCATGTTAAATAAATGTATTTATGTATCAGTTATTGAAATCAAAATGGCCAAACCATAACCACGAGGTAATAAATATTCCTGTTTTTTGTGATAAGTTTTGATCTGCGCCACTTGTCTTACAAATGGAGAGGAAAAAAATGTTTGGACTCAACTAACCAGCCGATATCGACATTATATACAGTATATTCATGACAGTCAGTAGGCTGAGTGCCATAGATTCTTTATGTCATGACATGAAGTCAAATAAGATGAGATCAAAAAGTGAAGTTATTTTATGTCTAAATTTATTTAATCTCAGCCTTTACAAATCATAAAGGAAACTTCGGTGCCACTACTGCCCGACAGAATCAAGCAGCTTTAACTTCACTGTGTTCAAGAAAGGTGAAAGGATTTAATATCAGTAAATCATATGTGATCATATCTATAACCTGTGTGTGAATCTGGTACCTCTCTGTTTAGTGACCTTTCTTGGCTTGTGTGTGTGTGTCTGTGTTTCTTGTGAATGTAAATAAAGAGAAACGTGTAATTGTAGAAATGCGTTGCCAAGTGATTTGAAGTGAGCGATGCCCATAGGTCAGCTGGTACACATGAGGAACATTAACCCTGCATAACCCTTAAAATTACCCAACTATGAAAATAGTTTGATAACAACTTTGACGAAATGGTCTCATGCTCATTCTGACTTTTTGTACAAAATACACACAGTCATTTGGAAAAAACTTGTTGCTTTTGCTGAAGGGGAAAAAAAGCCTTTAGTTTTCATTTGAGCAGACGACCTGTGATAAATAATTAATCTATCATTTGGATAGCTTTTTCTCTAACCTGAGATGACACACATTAATGAAGGGAAAATTCATTTTCATAATGGGCTCCTTACTGTGTGATTGTGAAATAGATTCATTCAATCGTGTGCTGTTTAAAAAGAAAAAAACTAACATTACAAACATAATTTCCTCCGCCTCAGCAGATTGCCACTAACATTAATCGATTTGCAATTGCAGCCTGAAGCTCTTTTTCTGTTAGAAGACCAAGTATTTTTTATTTCAGCTTCACCAATGAACAAAACTTAAAGAACCAATAAACTAATATGATTTATTTGAAATAAAGGAAAGAACTTTGAAAAATTGCTTCCACAGTGCCTCAGGTTTGTATTCCCACTTTTGCATCTGTGCTTAAAAAGTTGGGCCATACCTGCGATGTCCCACAGCTGAAGGCGCACAGTCTCCTGGTCCCAGTTGAGGACTTTGAGCGCAAAGTCCACCCCGATGGTGGCTCGGTAGTTGGGGCTGAAGTTGTGGTGGACGTACCGCTTGATGATGCTGGTCTTGCCGACCCCGAGGTCCCCTATCACAAGGATCTTGTAGAGGTGCTCCTTTTGGTGGTTGTTCTGCATGGCGACCGAGGAGGGCGAGAGCTGAGCATGAATCCACAGTAACGGAGAGGACCAGCAGAGGGGGGGAGATGAGAGGGGAGAGACCTACAGAGAGAGGAGCTGGATGTGAGAGAGGGAGAGAGAGAGAGAGAGGGGAAGAGAGAGGGGAGGAAAGGCACTGCCCACTGAGGAGAAGTGGAGCAGAGACGTCCGGACCTTGTGACTCACCCATGGGAGCCGCCTGGGAGGTGCCAGGATTCAAAGATTTCAAACCTTCAGAGATGAGGAAGATAAACACAGTTTTCACATGAAGTTAGTCTGCAGAGGTGGAGGAAGTGTTTTCATTACTCATTTGGATTAAAATATATAGTTAGGTCACACTGAATGTACTCTAAGTGCAAAAGGTACACATTAAGCAGTAGGATGGCCTTTACTGTATTTTACTTTTTATATTTCATAATGCAGATTGCAGAGGCATAACTATTAGAAGGATTTTACATGCTGTTGGGTTAATCATTTGTTTAAAAAAGCATATTTCATATGATCGCATGGTCTCAAGTGTTAATATGAACCTGATGTACATGAACTGTAGATGTCAGATAAATGTAGTGCAGTAAAGAATGAGGTGAAGTAGTACTATAAAGTAGCATTACATGGAAACACAAAAAAACCCAAAAAACAAACAAAACAAAAAAAAACAGTGCTTAAATGAATATACTAATATACTGAAAGGCAGTCTGTCTTCATCAATTACAATCAATTGAGAAAACTAAATTAGATTTACTCAAATTAAGGAGCTGGGGTCAGTATATTAACCATCTCCTCAACCCGCCCTCACACATTCATGAGTTAGTTATATTGTTTCACCCCCTTGTGGTTTGTTGAAATCTGCATTTCTGTTTAGACTGTGTGTGAAGAATCCTTGCTGAAAAATGAGTAAATATATAAATACATGAAATAAATACATTTTAAAAAAATGTAAAAATTCAGAAGATATCCCATAAAGTTTTTTGTGTGTAATAAGGGAAAACATTTTAAAACAGTCATTGTGAAAAGCTTTTATTCTGTAAAGTTCCAAAGGGAAAAAAAAAGAAAAAAAAAAAATCTGTGCAAATCTTACAATGCAATGGAAATTAAAGGCACTAAAAATCAGCTACATCCCTTTATCAATTGAATTTAAAAAAACAATCCCTTTAAAAGCTCTCCACAGGGAAACATGGCAGTGAAGGTTTCAATTTGATGTGAGGACAGAAGATATTACAGTTCTCTGCTGCGCTTCCCTGAGACAACGAATCAACAGACTCCTCAGTTGTCAGTTCCCTTTAAATGTTACAATTTCGTACCCTGTGTGATTTGTCACAGTTTGCACCAATCCATTTTCATTCCAAGTTTGGTTTGTATCGGCATTCACAGCGCGAATGAAATCGTGGGCAGCTCGTCAGCGATTGTTGTAATAAGGAGACATTAAAGCGACACGGTGGGCTCACAGACTTTGGTGGTGCACCAAAAAAAGAAAAACATGGCATAAGAAGAGCAGGATAACCGCTTCCCTCTACTTCAAATCAATTTTGTCCCTCATCATGATCTTGACTAATTACATATGTGTGGTTTTACTAAACCTACAGTGGTTGGATGTTAAAATCTTTCACAGTGATTCTCAGCTGGGTCTCACCGCCCGTAAACTCACAGAAAGCAGAGCTTTCCGGGACAACCTCAGGGTTCATCTGAATGCTTGTGCTTGTTGGATTACTGAAGAAGAAGACAGACGAGAGCGACTCGTGACGTCACCTGTTTACAGATATCGGTTTGCAAACAGCTAAGCTACACTAAGATAAATCAAAGTTGCACTGCGGAGACTCTTCAGGTCACCTGCTCCTCCCTCCCGATCCAGGTTTTACAGGCTTGGGATGGGGTTGGCTGCGACCGCGATGCTCTCGATGGCGCACTCGTCACTCCCCCGGCGGATTCGGAAGTAGCCCTCCTCGCCCCAGCCGGTGCCCCAGCTGTTCTTGACGATCCAGTACTTCTGTCCCGTCATGTGGCAGCGGCCGTACCCCACCAGCAGCACGGCATGGTTTGTCAGCTCGAAGGGGTTGAAGGGGTCTGCCAGGCCTGTGTGGTGATAGATGCCCTCCTTGTAGTGCATAAAGTCAGGATAAACCTGAGAAAGGATGGGGACAATTGAATTTTTGAGCGTCAGATTCAGGCTATACCTACAGAGCAAGAAGGAGAAAAAGTGCAGATTGCATTTCGAAAAGAAAACAAAAATTATGAATAAATGTTTCAAATTAAGTGTGCAACACTTGCTGGGGTTGTCTGATAGCATTATGCTATCTTAGCTGTGGTTTGAGGTTGAAAGGACTTCCGAAAAGTGAGCAAATACCATATTATGAGAGTGGCTGACATAATACTAAATAACATGGTGAGTTAATTTAGATGGAGTGACATTTACAAAATGCACAAACAAAGCAAAAAGCAGAGTTTAAATGTAAAAGTTTAAATGCTTTGTGAAGTAGAAGAGAAGTTGTTCAATAACGTCTTGCAGGGTTTTTATTCACGGTTTTGTCGTTTGCCTCCACCAACATCAGAGGAAGTTCTTAAGTTTTAATAAAACTAAGATATTGACCACTGAGCCCACGAGAGGTTGAAATTATGAAGTGAACTCGTAGCCAGCTGTGTCATTATGCACACAAAAGAATGAATGAATATTCAAATGTCAGCTTTTCTGTGGTATTTAAAAAAAATAATAATAATATATATATATATATATATATATATAATTGGCACATGTGAAAGGCCTTTTATTCCTTCTACCCTTAACTATACTTTTGGAACAGAAAGGTCTTCAGCAGTGGAAATATTTAATCAAATCTCAGCCTGTGCAGAAGTTTTCACCTAAACTTTATACTAAACTTACCTTTAGTTACAGTTAATTTCAGAGGAAAGAGAGCAGCTGTCATACCTCAAAGGCTACTCCCATGGGTCCATTCTTAACCAGTTCCAACATCATGGCCATCTCACTGCAGCCGCCGTAAAAGCCACCGACGTAGTTGTACTGCACAGTGTAAATGCGGCGGCAGTTCTGAGGGACGCCGCAGGGAGAGTCCTTCCCAATGTATGGAAAGCAGGACTCATCAACAACACCAAAGTCCTGCGCGTACTTCCCGATCAGGTAAGGGAACCCACCGTCACAACCTTAAAAAAAAGAAAAAAAACAAAAAACTGCTACATCTGGAAACACGTAAGCAGTACTCATTCTGATTATGGAGGAAGATCAGCTTTCTACATACAGCAGAACCACTGGGCATGATTATTGTGTCTCACAACATAAATCCTTTTATCCAATGTACATTTTCTGACTGCCGCCCATACTGTATATCTACCATTTCAATGTGAAATGAACTAATATGGTGAGGAAACAGAAGGGACTTTAAATCTGAGTGTTCGTTCACCTTGAGAGTATTCAGAGCAGGATACCACTTGTTGTGGGCTGAGGATGGGAGTCTGTGTGTTGTTGGTGAGGATTCGAACACGAGCTTCCAGCATTCCCATGGTGGCGAATGAGTAGCAGCTACCACATGACGCTGAAACAGAACAGAGATTCACGTTAGAGTTAAATAAAACAACAAAATAACTCGCCGAGTGGTCATTTCTAAAACTGTACTTAGTGTTGTTGCATTATGATTTTAATATGTTCTCCTAATGCATGAAAATAAGATGAAAAATGCAGCAATGGCACCGATAATCTCAAAAGTACACCTGCACCAAAGCTTCTGTGATGTTCCCACCTCAGGATTACTTATCCACATTAGCTGTAAAGCACAATAATGGAACAAGGCACAGAGACAGATACACTGATTAAAGCCAGTGGTTGCCATCCATAGTGAGAGACACCAGGGTCTTAATAAAATGCTCCGCCGAAACAAATTAGGTCAGAGAACAGAGGCTGCAGGGATTTGCAGGGTGGTTTAATTGTAGTAATGACTCAAGTCAGGGTGACACTGAGAACAGTTTTTATTTGGGACTTTAAGTCTCTCAAGGCTAATAAGGTGTAACAGCCAGTCATTTAAGTTAACGAGCTGCGCTGGTGGGAAACTTTTGCTGCCCTAATATTTAATAGCACGATGTGATCAGTTTCAGAGGGGATTCTGGAGGAAACAAATGTCATGTTTGACCCACAGGACAGAAAAGTAAGAGCTCCCTCGCGGAACTAATGAAGTCCAAAATTTGCCACAATGTCAATTATCAGCTGCATCTTCCCTCGACACTGGGCTGCACGCGACGTTAAGAAACAGCCCTGATCCGATGCCACAACGGTTCATCATCGATCCTGCCGATGGAACCTGCGAAATCCACCTGACTCGCAACGCTGAAGCAGAACAAGCCGCACAGTGGCTTAGAGGGCTTCTATTGAAACACTCCAGCCCTCTCCAGATCCTTAAACCCAGCCCTACAGAGGCCCTCTCAGACACTCAAAATACTCAGCACGCATAATCTCTCCACTCACACACCAGGCTGCGCAGAAAACACAGGAGGAGAGCAGAGAGCAGACACAGGCCTGCCAAGAGGGAAGCAAAGTAGCTGTGCTGTTCAGCGTCTGCCCTTACTGACAGCTGCTGGAGTGTAAAGGTCTGTCTGCAAATCCTCTGCTCTTTGTATTGAAATTTTTATTGAAATTTTAATTATTGTGTGCACAGCTAAAATACTGTTCTCTTTGTCTCTGTTCGTTTAAAAAGTTGATTTTGTGATGTCAGCTTTGGATTTTAGCCCTCTCGAGATTTGAGGTGTCTGTAGGAAGACATTGAGATGGCACCTTGGTTTCGCACAGGGCTGACGAAGTTAACGCCGTCGACATTCCTCCAGTCCCAGCGCTCAGGGAGAGCTGCTGCCATCTTGGCTACCTCAGCTTTCACGGCCATAGGACGAACACGCCTGAAGTAAAAATGAAGAACGTGAATTACAATTTACATCAGAGGCTTTGCATTGACAAACAGTATACTGAGGATTCATGTAGATCCGTGTTAAATGAGGTAAAGTACTAAATTATGAGCATTCTTGTTTTTGTTCCCTCAATGACAATCATGTAAAAACTCACACAGGGATGCGGGAGGCGGGCCCCCCTGCTCGGTAGTGCAGCTCCTGCAGAGAATACGTCTCATGTTCGGGGTAAGAAACAGCCTTCCACGATTTCTGAACTGAGTTGATGGCATCAATGAAGTCCAAGTTGTGTTTGTACGTCTTTTGGAGCAGTCTACAGGGGGGGAGAAAAAAAAAATCTCATGATGTTTTTGCCCCACTAACAGAAGGAAATAGAGACACTGTAAGCAAAGGTTGAGTTTAAAAAAAAAAAAAAAAAAAAAAAAAGTCAGTGTTTGTCAGTTTTAACAAAATACTTACACACTAAAATGTAATAATTAGCAATACAATAAAACCTGCAATGGCTGGGGTGTAATGACTGTTGCAACTGTTGCATGTCACTGCCCTGTTTTTCCCCTCATTTCCTGTCTGCCGGTACACCAGCAACTGTCCAATAAAGTCAAAAGTCAAAGATAAATCAAATGAAAACTACTTTCATCTGCACCTTCCTTGTTGGTCTGCAATATTTTACATCAGGAGTAAACAGTCACTCAGTATGGGCCCTCTATGACTCTATGAGTCACAAGTGCTCAAGTTAAGTTTAATAATAGATTTTAATGAAGATTTTATAAGACAGCTTTGTAAAACTGTTTCAGGCTAAACTGTTTCCTCAAGTGCTGAAGATGATTCCAGTGAAGAGCTTTCACTTTCAGAGATCACACCGTCATGTATCACGTACAGGATCGTGTGCAGAAAACTCAGGAGCACTGAAATTTAAAACCCACTTCTATTAAGCAAAAAGTGAAAAAATCAGTATCATGTGTGCAAAGTTTCAGGTGTTAAAGTGAGAAGATTGGTGCTGGCAAGTATGAACGTGCTTGGAACAATAACTGCTGGAAAGTTTGGATGTGTGGGGAAAGTCTATTTAGTCCAGTAGAGCATAAAAACAGCACTAAAATCGTTTGTAGGACTATCTGAAGTACATGCACTAGAAACTGCGAGATTTAACTTGCAAATTGCACGGATCATCTTTAATCGGTCAAGGCCCAAACAAACTGGGAGCGTTAAGACACCACGTGGGATCAAATGTGTGGATTCAGCACAGTTATCTGGCTTAAATCCAAATGGAACCAAAGAGTCCAGGAAGCAGTTTCGTGTAAGCACAGCCGAGAAGTTGACTAAACATTAATTTAGCACAGTTTCTGTATTGCCTGTCATAGTTTGGATTGAAGCACAGTATAGTGCCTTCACTGAGATTGTGTGCACAAAACAGATTTTCCTTGTCCACTGAAGCTTGAGTTTGTCAGCTTCTGTGTTTCTCCACTTTGCATTTTGTGGGACGTACCACGTCATCAGAAATTACGCACCTGCTGCTGAAGATTGGTTTGTAGTCCTTTCGGGGTGGTACAGGATTCACTCTCTTCCCTACAAAACAGGCCCAGTTGTTTCCCAGGACATCATGGACCCACCCTGGTAGGGTCTGGTCACAGTAGCTGGTCACCTTAGAGCCATCCTGAGTGTACTGAAGGTGTAGTAAGATGTTCAGATTAGAGCTTGTTATCCAATATGAAATTAAGTTCTTTTTATTCTTTAAAACAATCAGGTTATTATTCTATACATATGAAAAAGGTAGAATGTTCTCATTAAACTTACTGTTCTGCATTATTCAGAGCATTGTTGAGTTTTAAGTTTGCCCCCTTGCATTCTTCCAATATGACTACATTTAGCTGAATCAAATACAGACAACAAGGAAGTTGAACTAGACATGAATAAATCATAAAATGAGTTTGCAGACTGATGGGCTCCGACACTTCCTTTAACCGAGTGTCATGTGAGTGTCGACCAAAAAAAAAAACCACATGACAAATGATTAACCTTGAATACAGCCGCTTTTGAATAGTGTGCATTTCTAGCCGATATCAGCCTGAAGATATGCGTATTCTGAAGAAAACATCATATCAGATGAAGGGAGAGGAAATTGAGTCACAGTGAAAACTAAACTTTTAATGCCAGGAAGTGTTTAAAAATATGATGTGGCCGACTGTTAACCACAGAAACAGTATTTCCAACACCGAAAGTTTCTATTGCGGAGAATGATGAGTCAGATTAACTAGCTTGCAGCGAGCATATTCAGTGGAAAGAAGTGGACGTGTGACCATTCAAGTGGCAAGAACTGGCAGGTTTCTGCAGGATGCTTCATGTCTCATGAGTTAACTGTGCCTGATGCATCTCAGTACCTTGAAGAAGCCGAACCACTTGTACCCGTTAATGACCACCTCGAAGCCCTGGTTGTAGATGATGGTGAAGAAGCCGGTGTTGCCCAGCTCGTCCGTGGCTACAGACAACTTTTCCAGGGTCACGGTAACCGTGCTCGCCCCCGTAGCTGAGGAGGAACAACCACAACGTGCAAAAGTGTTCAAAAAAGTGTTCAAGGAGTTGACTCTGTTCATTTCTAAATCAAAACTCCTACACAGCAAAGGGTGAACCCAAAGTTTAAAAAAAATGCAGAGGATTAAGGCAATAACACTGTCACATAAGAAGAATGACAATAATCATATGAAGGGGTCAAAATAACTTGAATGGAAACATATATTTTATCTCTAATGAGCATATTATATTTGCTTTCATGAGGGTAGGTCATAATTACACTATGTGAGCAGCAGAGTAGCAAAATACAGAACAAAATGACATTTTAAGAAAAAAATACAAAGCGAAATGCAGGGTCACATTAAAACTAGAGGAGAGTTGCGCAAGGAAGAGGAAGTCTCTCTGTGGATCACCTGCTACAGTTTCCACAGGCCCAGACATGTCACATGATTTCCAAAAGACTCATCACCGGCGTGCTTAATTACAGGGCTGATTTCTGTTCGTTTTTTACCTTCAGCGGAGCAGTTGACGGTCTTGTCGTGCCCCCCCTTTGACACCTGAAACACCCAGGTCCCCAGCAGCTCCTCGTAGGTGCAGTTGGCCGGCGTGTCACCCCGCGACCCTTCAACCCAAAGCAGCAGCAGGCAGAGCAGCGCGCCGTGCAGCCTCATCCTCACTCACACTTAGCAACCAAACCTGCCACTTCCGGGGTACGAAAACCTGAGAGTTTGACCTGACCTTTGTCTCAGGAGTACTTACCCCCCACTTTGGCTGCTCTGACACCCCTCTCCTGCACTCTGTCCGCTATTTATGCAAACCCAAACTTTTCACAAAGACACATTTGAGCCTTTACAGTCAAGATGACTCCCTCAACGCTTCATCGTTACAGTACGCATGCGCCGAACGGTTGCCCAGCAGCCGTTTCTAGTATCCTGTTTTTACGTAACGGCACAAAAACAAGTATTTTCAGCTCATACGTGTTTCTTTAAGGACGTTTATACAAGCCAAGCAGCTCGCCGTTACTTCTACACACTTCCATGTCTGTTCTGTCTGATCAGATTTTTACCAACAAGGAAAAATATGTAAATAGATATCTCATCCTCGGCCGTCCTTTGTGTCCTCTTTGATTTTTTTGGTTTCGGTTTCCTCATCATGTGACCCGACAGGTGCGAGCATGCGCAGTAGGGAGGACTTCGTGTGCAGCTAAGGCATGGTGATGATTGTGTGATTTATTATATTTATCTGTCAAAAATCAAAAGTGTTCTTTTTACTTTGTGTTGCAGCAAATTATTCTAGCGTTTAGTCTATGTATAGTCAATTTTAGCAAAAATAGAAATAAAATAGAAAAATTGCATTTCCTGAAGAAAATGCGTGTGAATGCTGAAAGCTGAAATGAATTTGAAAGCATTGCTGAAAAT
>JBAJHX010000049.1:15340219-15362558 GCA_037176925.1 Amniataba percoides
TACTTTGTGTTGCAGCAAATTATTCTAGCGTTTAGTCTATGTATAGTCAATTTTAGCAAAAATAGAAATAAAATAGACTTACAAGGACAAGTTTTTTGTTAGAAATGAACAAATCTTATAGGAATTTGTAGTCTAACTATCTATATATTATTCAAATGTAATTCAATATTTAACATATATATGCTTAAGATTACAATCTGTCTTTTTACACTTTGGGTTTTATTTGAGCAGTCACATTTATAGCACACATTTTGTCAGAGCAGACAAAGACAATCCAGGTCTAATTCATTACCATAATGACAACTACATTCACTTCAATATAGCTTCAAGGTCCTGTTTCACATTCAGCTCTTTCGTGTTATTCTAAATGTAGATATATTGCAGATATTTTATACATTTTTCCATACTTTTTATTATAATTTTTCTTTTTTATTCAAGCTTTTTGAATTTTGCAGGACTTGCTTTTTTGGTTTGTTTCCACTTTATTCTTTGTATTTGTTGTTATGCATCTAAACACAAAGTCGGGTAACAAACCGATTTTGATTCTGTGTCAACTTATGTGCTGACTACTATTAAAAATTCCCACAATGGAATAGACAAAAAGAGGCACTGATACTGGCGGACTGGCTCATTTACAGCTGTGGTGGCTGATAACATTCAATCACATTCATGAAGCTTTCCAGCAGGACTTCATAACCTTACACTCATCACTGCTGCTCTGATGATCACCCTCATACCAAGTCTGTTAGCTGCTTCTGATCAGACAGGTTGTACATAAATCAACATTTTCAACAGTGATTCAGTGATCAACATTTATCTTAACTATTCCTGTCACTTCGTAATCATCCACTATATTTTATGTCACACACACATGAATGCCGCTACTGCATATGACAAAACAAAAAGGTTGTTTTCAAAGAACAGTTTGGTTAAAAAAACATTTGTATTAGTAATTTGGACATGTACCCAAATTGCAATAACAACAGGGTCTGTGATGCCTTGTGTGATGAGCCAGAAAGGCATCGCATCGGCAGCTGGCAGTGAGCGGAGCAGCAACAAATTATCCAACACATGGCGAAGTGATCTGAGCGTGATCCTGGAGGAGCCTCTGACTGTTCAACCATAATGAGCCCCCAAAAATGACCCTCGCCCATTAGATTGCGTAAATAGGACAATGAGGTCTTATTGATTTGTTTTTCCTCCTTTGAGTCTGCAGTTTAGTTCTTGCTCTCCACTTTGTAATCTCATTTATAATCTTGTGGTCTCCTAATAACCCCTGTGGGGGAATTTCTCCCTTCGCTCGTCTCCTGAGGGAGGTCAAAGAGTCAGCTCTGCCCGTTTGCATGTCATTGTATCCTGATAGGTCTGTAGTTAAAGGGGTTAAAGAGCTTATTTTAGCCAGCGGGCACTTAAGGGAAGTGCTGGAGGCTTTGATCACCATAGTAACCATGACACAGACTGACTCATCTCCTTGACAGACCATAATAAGCACTCCTCTGAAGAAGGGACTGAAGAGGTATTAGTCATGCAGTCTCATTAGTGCCGTTACAATGTGTTTGTGTGGAAGTGTGTGTGCATTTGTGTGGGCACATGTGTATGTTGTTGCGTTTACGTGACTGTGTGCGTATATATAAGTGTGTATGTGTGTGCGTGTGCCTATGCAATAACGCAGCATAGAGGAGCAGGGAGCAGGGAGACAGCGACGCAGGGATGATGTTATGAATGTTAACAGCCTGAGCCCACTGAGCTCCCTCTAAGAGTGACTCATTGAAACTTGTGTTTCAATCTTGATATTGTTCTCGCTTCCACTGGCAGGAAATTAAAACTCAAGTGACTTTCAGTTCTGCTATATTGGCACCCACAGATTTGTGCCCTGCTTGCTTGGTTTCCTCTCTCTCTCTCCATCTCACTTTCCCTTCTCCTGTCATGCCTTTTTGGTTTCCCTCCTCTCCGCACAGTCTGTCGTCCCTCCCCAACACACAAACGCACACACACACACACACACGTTTGGGATCTGCTTTATAAACAGACGGCATGCGTTGCAGAACGCTCTATTATTTTCTTGTTTCATCAATTTCCAATTTGGTCTACAGAATTTCATAGAGCTCAGTGTGATGTCTTTTAATATCTTTATGTCCACATGATGGCTTCAACATAATATAAAAGAGAGAAAAACCAGCAGATCCTCCCATTTGAGAAGCGATAACCGCACAGTATTTGGTATTTTCACTTGGAAAATGACCTCATCGGCTCATGGTTTCATGCTGGTTTTTGTGAGCGAGTGTGTTTACAGGTGTACAGCATGTGAGCATAGTGAGCAGGCCTCCATCTGTATTTCCCCTCTTTGTATTCCCTGCACAATTCCTGCCTCCCTACCACACACACACACACACACACAAAACCTTCCTTGATGCTGCAGCAGCCGTTTGAGCCGGATCACTCCTGCAGTTTGTAGAGGTTAACACTACATTTATGCAAATCTGAATGCTGAATGAATCGCTGAAATTAATATAAGTGTAATAATGAACGTAATTTATGAAACCGCTGGCTCCCAGTTCAGAAGGGTTGAGTCATGTACGAAGCTGTTAAATACCTGATGAACATCTGCGACTAAATTGCCTTTCATTTATATATTAACACGCTGTTTGAAAGCCATCCGGCTCCTCGTGTTGCTCATGGGGCACCTAGAAAAAACACACAAGGACACATTTGGCTGTGCGGGGAGCTTTACATTGATTTGAACATCTCAGGGTTGAACTGCTCATATTGTGTCTAACATTGTCACCGTTCTCTGCTTCCTCTGGGTTGTAAACATCTATCAGATGCAATAAAACAAATAAATAAATAAATAAAGGACGCCACAGCAGCATTTCATCAGGTTGGTGGTGTGGGTGGAGCCACTCCATCAGAGAGTGGGGTTGTCCACTCCAGCCCTGTGGTATTAATGTTACATCCTTCACATTTAAATTAAGTCCCCTGGAGCGGCTTCACGGGCGGTTACCTCAGCCATAGCAAACACCTACACACATCGTGCACTTATGGAGCGAAACGTTTTCACCTTCCTCATGCATATGTCCAAGCCTACACAGGCGTACTATGTATGTCTACGCACACGTACACACAGCCTAACACTTACTGTTAACCACATGCTAACTTGACACCCCTTGCCCACACAAGACTTTATATATAGGGCCCATCTGACTGCACTGAACCCACAACATGTCATTTACATACGAACAACCACCACTCAACAGTGATTACAGTATGTCTGTGTTGTGGGTTGCCGTAGGGACGATTACTCACCGTGTTACCTGCTTTCCTTCTTTCTGTCTTTAGGGCATCAGAGGACAAATCTGGCGATATCTGGATCTTTATGTTTCCGTCAAAATCAGGACTTTATTCACTTTATAAGTATTTGTGGGTGTTTAAAGTGAACATGTGGCATATTGCTGATTGCAGCTAAAGGAATAGTTTGAATATTTAACGCTTTCAATATCCGCGATGAAGGCACCATCTGCGGCCATTAAGGTTAGTTTTAGTGACCGGCTCCATCCAAAGGTAACAAAATATGCCTTCCAGTACCCCCAAAGCCACCAAAATGTCACTGAAAGAAATAGCTCCACCCCCCACACACCCACTATGAAGCCATAACATGCTGTTTCCACACATTTTTGTACAGATGAATCAATCTTAAGCTAATGTCTGAATTACTGAACTTCAGAGAGTCTGGCAGGTGGATTTTGTTACTGCCCTCTCCCACCTGGACCAGAGGGACACATGTGAGAAAGCTCTTCACTGACTAGAGTTCAAGGTTCAACACCATCGTGCCTCATCATCACTAAGCTCAGAGACCTCGAGCTCAACAGCGTCCTCTGTGACTGGATCCTGAACTTCCTGACAGGCAGACTCCAGGCTGTGCAGATGGGCAGCACCACATCCCCCACTCACTCTCTTCACCGGGGCCCCCCAGAGTTGTGTACTTGGCCCTGTCCTGTACTTCCTGCGTGTCTACAGACAGCTCCAACACCATAATCAAACACGACCGTCATCAGCCTGATCACAGATGATGATGAGACGGATGAGAGAGGAGGTCAGAGCCCTGACATCTTGGTGCCTCCAGCTCAACGTCAGCAAAACTATGGAGCTGATTGCGGACTTGAGGAAGAAGCAGGGAGAGGAACGCGCCCTCCTCTCCATGAACAGGACCACAGTGGAGAGAGCCAGCAGCTTCAGGTTCCTCAGGGTTCACATCAGCGAGGACCTCAGCTGGACTCACCACACTGACTTTGTCACTAAGTCGGCCAGACAGCGGCTCTTCTTCCTCAGCAGGCGTTGGATGCTCAACATGGAGTCCAGCATGCTCTGCAGCTTCTACATGTGCACAGCAGAAAGCATCCTGACTGGATGCATCACCGCCTGGTATGACAGCTGCACCGCCCTCAATTGTGAGTCTCTACAGAGGGTGGTGAAAGCTGCTCCGCACATCACCAGGAGCTGCCATCTGTGGAGGACCTCTTCACCCAGCAGTGTAGGAACATGACAAACAGGATCATAAAAAGACCCCCAGCAAACCCCCAATCACCCCAGCAACAAACTGTTTTGCCTGCTGCCGTGTGGCTGACGGTACTGCAGCATTTGAGCTTCTCCCCGCAAAGACTGTTTAATTCTACTTAATTGCACTATTCAGTACTTTCAGTACTTTCACCTTGTAAATGAAACAGTATTTCCATATTCTATTGTACATTATCCATTGCTGTATATTCAGTTCAGCTCAATTATTTATATTTCTATATTCTATATTATTTATATATCTTAATTACAAAGGCTAATATTTAATTTAGTTCTGTGTCTAAATTGATTTATTTTGCCAAAATATTTCCAAAATATTTTGAGCATTGTTTAAGGGAGCCAGAGACTCAAGAATATCATTGCCATCAACTACTCCACACGATTATTGTAATTGTTGCTAATTGATATTAAAATCTTGAATATTCCATTTTTTTTTTACTTTGGTTCAATCAGTCGGCATCTGATAACTTATAGGCTGTTGCTTACGGTCCCTGCAGCCACCAGGGATTTCCAAACAAGGAAATTGTAATATTTGTGTTTGAATGATAGACTGTTGTTCTGTTGTTTATTCATATGATGACTTGCATTGTTCCTGAACACACCCATAAATCAGCTGATAAACAGAGCTGATAAATGTTTTTTCTACAAGCTTTATTTTTACATTCCCCCCTTTTTTATTCTTACTTATTGCCTGTTCAGCCTTTCCATTTACTTGAACAGTGGGTCATTTGCAACAATTTAGAGACCTCGTTTTGGAGAGAGCAGGATGGTGAGAGGAGTGACAGAGGGAAATAAAAGATGGACAAGTGGGGAGTCCAAACAGAGACGAGCAGCAAGAATGAAAGTTGCCATGGTAATTTTATTGCCTTCACCCGTATGCCTTCAGTTAAATGGATGAAATGTTTTTGGGGCTGATTCATTGCGGAGCTGTGTCACTCTGTCATAGTGGCTGCCATGTCACCGTGACACTGAAGGAGATGGAGGAGGAGGCAAATATCACAGGAGCTGTCAAGGTGCTGTCTAGCGGTTTCCACTGACTGGGTTCAACATGTAGGGCAGAGACTCACAGACTGCCGAGTTCATTTATCGTGGGCGATAAAACTGGGAGTTTGTCCAAGTACTGGATGAAATAAAACCAATCGAGACTGGAAACATAAGGCGTGGAGGGGGAAAAAAAAAAACGTTCTTTCTGCAGACCTGAAACAGAAGTTCTGTGTTTTCATAAATTATTTTCCAACTCTTGCACGATGATTGCTGCAATGATTTTTCATTTATATGTAGTTAAATGATGCTGTGACAAATTTCAGTGTGCGTCCATCAATGTGGTGCTGCAAAAAGGTGCTTGCTAAGGTCAGATTGGACCGCTGCATCCATAAATAATAACAACAGATTCTGTATCCATTTAATAACAATTTGCTGCACAAAAGCTTCATTTACTATTACTGTATCTTACTGTTGCTCCACTGTATTACTGTAGTCATGCAAAGTTGAAAACACAGGAGTTACACAGCACAGTCAAGACAAAGTTTTAATACGGATTTCAACATTTATGTGGTCTTATTTTGCTTTCCCTTTGTACTACACATGTATAAAAACTACAGAATTCATATAGAAAGACGTTATTGTAGGAGACTACAAAAGCCTGGAGTCACAGACTGGTTGTTCAGTATACCATCTTAGCACACAGGCTTTGTATTAAAATAGTTGCATCTCTGATGATTAAAAAGATAGAACATACAAAGAGGTCAGTCATAGTTTTTTTAATAATGATTTCAATAATGATTCAAAGGTACGTCTTAGTACACTTACACAATGATTTTATCAATGGCGAAAAAATAAATCAATCAAAAAACAAAACCCTTACTGTTTGTTTTTTGTTCTTTTTTTTCCACCCCTACACCAGCTCCTGCCTGACTCCTCAGCACTGCTGTGCTGTGGTCACACCGACTGGAGGGTCCATAAATAGTTACACCAGGTTACACCCCAGTAAGAAAAAAACACAAAAAACACATGTCATCATGAGGAGCTGTACGGGAGAATTAATGAATGCCCTGTTCCATTTTAAGAAGGCTACTCTTGCTCTTTCCTGGAGCTCAGTGGGTGGGCGTGTGATTACAGTGAGCCAAACTATGGTGACTTTTAAAAATTCACCTGCTAATGCCAAAGTGCTGCTGTAGCACAGTGTTTCTGCAGAAAGGAGAAGTGCTCAACACAAGATTTAATTTGCAAGTTCTCTTACCCAATATAGGTACAAAATCACAGAGTTACTTCCCGGTAATGTGCATGTGCGGCGAGCTTGAGCTGCTTTTTGCTTGTCTAACTTCTGCTGCTCGCTTTCATTTTTCCTTTTGTACGTGGCCTTTGGAGGCTTGCGGTTCTTCTCAGATCCCATTAATGCACCTGCATTTTCTGCCTTGCATCTCGCCTTTGCTCATCAGCTCCTCCCACTTATGTGAGGAGGAAAGCAGTGATGGAGATGGAAAAGGATAGAGGAATCATCTTGCTACAGGCCTTTCTAAAAAAGCTCCTCATTTCTTGCATCTTCTGATGAACAGAAACACTGTGTAGTTAGACTAAAAGTACAGGGAGCCTCCTATTAACACTGCCCACTCTCCTTTCTGTTTACTGTTCCCAGTGGCCACAGATCAGCCCAGAGAGGAGCCTTCAAAGGCATCACCGTGGGCCAATTTGGAGTGAGGAGATAAAGATTCATTAATTGGGAGATGAGAAGAACTGTGTTTGGCCAAAACCGCTCTAGTTCTCACTGCCAGGTCTGCTGGGAGCCTCCAAAAAAGCCTGTGAACGAGGCCCCTGTGTCAGTGACGAAAAATGTGGAATCCTTCAGATTCATTTAGTCAGAAAGTCAGACCTTTCCGGGAGTAAACCCTCTGGTCTCATTTTATACTTGCTGAAATCAGTCCAAAGCTAATAAGTGGGCAAAACAACAAACCAACATAAAAATCTGCAGTTGACATCCATAACCCCCCCTCACCTCATCATCACCCCCCCAATGAAAAGCCACTTAGACACATACTGTATTTTCCAAACAGCTGGAATCATGTATTCTCACATTGCACACTTCACAAAGCTGAGTGAAAATATTAAATAGAGAATGAAATATCCAGATATAAAACTATCTTCCATTATCACACTGATAGAAAGCGTCAAATTACATTCTACAGTTCTGAACAGAGGGAGAGAAAAAAAAAGACAAAAAAGCAAAATCAAAACAGCAAAGCTTTAAATGTCATGTTCATTAAAAGTATTACACTAACCATCAAATGTCCCTGAGGGTGGATAAACACTACAAGCAAGGCTTCACTTTGGAAAATGGTGGATTTAAGCTATCTTTATCACATTTACAAAGTGTTGGCATTGTTAAACAGTTCATGGAAAAAAATCTATCATTTGAATTTTTCTCCACAGAGGCTCATGTCGATATAATCCCATTCTAATCAAACTTCTGTGGTGTTTATCCACCCGAGCTAGAAAAATGCAGAAGCACTCGAAATGAGAGAAAGTTGGCACTGAGTGGAGGAGCTTGTGTTAACAACACCATGATAAAACACTATCGGGGTCTGGGGGTACGCTGCAATTTCAGCCTGACTTTGCAGTCATTTTTTAAATAAATAACTAGTAAACATTTATCATAAATTTTCATTTCCGTAACAGACATCTTCAGCCTGGAGTGAATAAATACTTATGAATGAATAGAGAAAAAAAATATATTACATTCTGCACACTCAGTGTAGGGAATTCAGGTCATTCCACTTCCCTTTAATTATGTTTATGGTAACCCATCTTCATTTTCTTTTTATCAAAATGAAGCCCAAACTAGCCGCTCCAGCAAGCTCGGCTGAATTACAGTTTCGATAAATCTGGGTTGTAAACAGATTTGAACACAACACAGCGCATTAATTTATATGCAGATGAGCTGCCTTTGTTCAGAAAAAGTTAAATATGTTGCTCAGCTCAGATCATCCACCTTGGTGTTCGTGAAAAAAAAACAACAACCCAAAACATAAAAAAAGAAACGCAGAACATGTGCGTTTGCTTGTGAGCTTGTAAAATGTCACAACAGCTGAAGTCGGTAATTAAACATGATAATCTCGCTCCTCTCAAGTCATCTGTACGAATGTAAACATCACTTCTAGGCAACATTCATCTCCTTATTGATATCGCTAACACTCTACTGTCAAACACTCTACTGAAAATAGAATCTCATCAGAATTTAAAGCAGGGGTATTACTGGGGATTTTCTTGGTGTTTGTGTCCACGGCAGTAATCCAAACAAGATGGTCTATGACGAATATAAAAAGCACAGAGCATAAAACCATGTTCTCCATCCCCATCATGCCCTGCGAGGATACCTTCTGTGTTATATGGCGTAATAGCACAGCTCAGTTTGGTTTAATTCTCTTATAAATAGAAAAATGGGACGTTTGTTTAAATATACTTCACAAATTATCAATACACAATACTGTCATTTCTCCAACTTGCCTCCTCTGAATGCAAAACAATAAGACACACGCAACCTGCTTAATATGTTATTCCACCTTCTCATGAATCCTGATCTGGATAAATAACACTCAAAAACTCTTCTCTTACATCTAACCAATATAATACAGAATCTAATTTCTTATTACGCAACTCCGTCTCCCCTTCACTATATAACTTACACCGACTACCTAATATCTTTATGCTCTATTGGCTGAGGAAACAACCACATATTAAACCACACATGCTCTTTATACTGTTATAAAAAGCAACATTCAAATCAGCAGCTTCAGACAAACGTACAAAAATACTGATTTTTAAGACATCTAGCTGTCACCCACTCTGGGCCATGGGTTTCATTAAAGCGGCTGCAGCAAAAGTGGATTCATCTAAAACCCCCCCGAGGAATTTAATATTCAGGACACTGATATGCAAACATCCTATAATGCTCTGGACGGAGTAGTCTAAATGCAGGTACTGTTTATAGAGCGCTTCAGTCTGCTCATTAAGTGTATCAGCTGATTGGTCAATTATTGTTCGGTCCTTTAAAGAATGTGCCATTCTCAGCAGCAGGGCTGGATGTCATTTCATAATTATCACTTTGACAATAGTTCCTATTATAACACTACTTTTTTTTTTTGCTGAAAATAACCTCACAGACAATGAAATAACCCATTTTTACGAAACTACATGAAGTGTTTAGTCTTATGAATAGGCACCGCTAAGATTTCATCAGTATCTTTTGATTACTGTGCAAGAAGAAGAAAAGAGCAGAATTAACATAAATATGAAATGATTTACTGCCTGGCAGGTAGAGAGAGGAAGAGCTGGTTGATCTCGCTCTCAGTGTATACAAGAATTTCCAGCCCTTCTCAACACTTTTCTTGTTGTCTCGCGTAAGCATCTCGTGATTCACAAATTTTGTTAACACTGTTAAAAGCCACAAAACTGTTTGTGAAATCCACCAAATGAGACTGATAAAGGGTGAAGGTGTTCATCAAGACACATTATTAATAATAATTATGTTCAAGCCCGAGCTGACAAAACAAACTACTCCCATTAACCCGAGTGTCTGTAGTCTGTAGTGTGTTTACACAGTAAACATTGCTCTATTTTCTGTGTCAAACTGAGCGATCAGGCAGAGCAGTGCGAGAGACCGCTCCATCACACAGCACCACCAGTCAGACTGATAAAGACCTGCACCCCTGTTGTCTCCTTCATCAGTACATCCTTACAATAAGACTTCTGCAATGAAAAAACTAAATTATGATACGCCCTTTAACACAGCCTGGTTTAAACTAAAACTGTAGTGAAACACGTGGGACAGCTCCATGATTACGTGTATCTGGTCCAATATGGGCTGGTTTTAGATTTTCATCCAAAAGGTATAAAATAAATGACCTTGTGTCTTTTTTTTTTTTTTACTCCGATCAGCAGATGAGCATGTCTGGATTAAAAGTATTTTTGAGCGCGGGGATTAGTGATCCAATTCTTTAGAGTGCATTTACGAAAAATAAGTCAAACAAGAGCATTTTGGGTGGACATCATCAGGAGATCATCTTCCTGGCGAGCAGAAGATTTTGCTCGTCATCGGCGTGTTTTGGCTAGGACAGGCGGGGAAATATCTATAACTGGGATCACCCCAGATTAATATGAGTGGTAGCTTTTTGTGATCCTTGAGGTAGGGCTAAAATTTGGAGCAATGCTATTAATGCAGAAAGCTTACGGTCACGGTCCAAAATGCCCCATCTGCATTAACACTGTGGCTCCACTTCTTTCATTTCCACGTTACCAGGAATTCGTCTAAGAAAATGTTAGAAAGGTGTAACTGCAACAACAGATGACAGATTTATTTTGTCATCCCTGCGGTTTAGTTGAGCTCACAAGTTAATACCAGCATTTTTTTTAAATCAATGCCAAATACACTTGAGGCCACTATTCTCTGCTAATTTAATATTTCCTGCGTGTCTTAACAAGCCTCATGTGGGTTCTTAACATAAGAGCGTGTCACAGGACTGAGCCCTTAAAGAGAATAAGATAGTAGCAGATGTAAGTGCCGATCCCATCTTTTTCTGCAGAGGTAGCACACAACTGTCGAGCCTCACCCAGGGGGCCGATAACACGCAGCTGAAGTGCTGAAGCAAGCTCCCCGTTACTCTCTCAGCATGTTTTAAACACTGCCGGTGACAGCAGCGCGCCAACCCACTCCTCCCCAACTAGCTTACGCCTCGACAACAGCACTGGATTGTTTTATTTTGACAACAGGTCAGGGCCCAGATTGTTCTCGTCAGATGAGTAAATGTAGAGGTGACGATGCGCCGACAGCACTTCGAAACTCTTTATGTCGACAATTATGACCAACAGCTGCAGATTTTATCCCTACCATAAGCAAAAGTGTGTGCAATTACATCCTATGTTGATTGTGCGTACCTAAGTTTGTTTTTTCATTTGGAACCAAAGAAAATTGAATGTCTTGCTCTGAGTTTGAAGAGAAATACTGTAGCTACACCGCACCGCACCTGCATCATTATACCGGCACATTTCTTAGAAAACAGCTGAAGAAAAAAGAAGTAAACAAAAATTAATGGCACACGCAAATCATGTCCTTCACTTTTCTCTGTCATCAGTCAGTTGGGCTCTAAATAAAATGTTAAACCAGGAATGAGTGGGAAACAAAGGAAAATAAGCCCAAAGTGAAAGGATGATAATGTTGCAAATATAGGGAACTGCACCTTTGTTGTTACTAAAAATTACTAAGTGTCAACCTCCCATTACACAGAGATTTCGATAAATTGCAAAGAAAAACATCAACTTATCTACCCCACCATCATCCTTGTTGAATTGTCCACCAGAGATTACAGAAGGATGAAAAAGAACAACCATCTAAAACTTGATGATTTAAGAAACTCCCTCAGATGTGCACCATGTATACGTATGGATAATATTGCTTTTACACTGGAAAATGTGGAATATTTATATAGAAAATATCCAAAACAATAGAAACAGTTCTACATTTACATTTTTTCTCTTTTTTTATGAAACCACTTATTTACCCACAAGCTAGTAAGCTAGACCCTCCCTAACCCCTTTGGCACAATAATCATATTAATATTCATTATTATTATATTGTTGAATTATAAGACATTTGAATAGGAATGGTCACTCACACATTCAGAGTAGTAACACAGTCTCTGTAGTCGTAACACATATTGGTACTGTATGATTTTATAACATAGTTCAAAAACATCTTTTTTTCTTTTTTTTTTTTCACCTTTGTTGATATGTAAATAAATTGACTTTCATCTGAAACAAAACAGAACTGTCTTTGCATGCCCTTATTATTTACAGAATCACTTTGTCTGAGTTTGTTCTTGCTGGCTACTGTAGAGCAGAAATACTACACTCACGAGGAGAAATCAGACCATGGATTGCACATTTGCATCTGTCACAGCGGACAAACGCATATGCTGCAGGAAATACAGAGATCGTGATGGACGATAATACACAGGCAACATTTTGAAGTGCTGATTCTTGTTGTGATACCAACGACCCAATTATTTAAGTCAGCTATACCGATCCAAGTCTGCTGCAAATAACGTTCCTCATATAAAATGTGTAAAAATGTCTGTGTTGTGTATCACAACCTTCTGACTTTTTTTTTTGTTCTCTTTAATTTGCTGAGCATCTTCCTCTGTGGAGGGAGCTGACACAAAGCCAAGGCCCCATTTCTCAAAAGCATCTTAGCGAATGCACTCATCGGCACATTTTATATCCCAGTACTACTCTCAAATTCTGTTCAAGTGTTGGCACATACGAGTACAATACTCCATTGAAAAACATAGGTTTTTAACCCAGATCTTCAACACTACATTTGGGTTTTTCAGCTCTGTTCACCCATCCATTTGTGACTGGAATATTAAGATGCGTCAACATCTTGTGTGTAATTTGACCTTTAAGTTCCTATCTGGCAGCAATTCTCCCCTCATATAAACCAAACCCCATCTCCTACAAAAACTACTGCCAAATACCTTTTAAGAGAAAATGGAATTACCACGTTGATTAATTTCCCAATCAAGGAGGTATGACATTTAAGATTAATTTCATAAGGCTTTAAGCAACAGACATTTTGGAAATTCACTGATTTACATGGGAAGACTTAAATTACTCTCAATATGATATTTTCCTCTGCTTAGTCTAATAGTGGAGGTTCTGACAGGTCATAGCACCTGTGCATAACCCTGGTAGAGGCTGAGGAGGACGAAGAGACCCTCTCCCAGCTTGAGTCTATCAATCTGTGCCCACTAACTAAGAGATGACTGTGATTCCAATTAATCCCATCCAAAGCACTGCGTCTGATGAAACAGAGCGACACTTGCGTCCTGCTGACACATTGTATCGAGAAAATATCACGACTGGGATCCAGCCAAGGCTTACATAATGCTCTGTTAAATGTCACATACTAGGAATAAGCTTTGAGGTCATATTTCTGCCTGCGATTCACCTGAAACAAGATTTAATGACTAAGATGTTTATGGTAAAATTAGGCCTGGTCTTGTCAATCTCTCCTCTCCCTCTTTCTCAAGTCACAGACAGAGAGGTACAAAAGGTTTGGTCCCAACTACTTCAGGAATTATGTAGAAAATATACATTCAAACTTCTGATGAAAACAAACTGGAAGAGTAGAAAATGCTGAAATACTGGCAGGATAAAAGAAAGCAGCAGGAGAAAGAGGGACTGAGGAACAGAAAGCTGCGTAGAGGGATCAGATCGGGGAGCTGAATGAATAAAAAGATGCTTTTGTGAGAAAGTTCTTCGGAGTAACATACGGCCTGGTATGTTAACACAATGCACTTTTGTCAGAAGCATGTTGGATTTTATCAACAAAGAAAAATCCATAACCTCTCCTATATTTACAGTGTTTTTCCCTCACATTGTATGTGTGTACGTGTGCTCACACCTATGTTCTTGTGTCTGTCTATATGTGCGTGTGTTTGGGTCTGTCCGTGTGTGTGTGTGTGTCAGCAAATACACATGTGCCCTTAATAGCTTCTGTTTAGTCCGCACAGGCTTTAGGAGTCTTATCTCATCAATAGTCTTCGCTGTCATGTTGCCTCTATCTCTCATGAACTAAGATACAGCAATAACATACTCATGCACGCAACCACACACACACACACACACACACACACACACACACACACACACACACACACACACACACACTCACAATCTCTAATTAGTTGATAGCCATGTTACCTTAAGGCCACTACTCAAACCTAAATGCTAAGTAGATCTAGACCTTCGAGAATCATTTCTGGCTTTACAGTCACCAGAACACTGCAAAGTTATAGTGGCCATTTTTGCAGTTCTTCACACCCCACTTGTGACAAACAGCACTAAGAAAACACAACATGGGCAAGCTTCTTATACTTGCATCTCACTGCAAACATGTAAACACAAACACAGCCGACTACCGCAGCTTGGTGTCTTCACCAACCAGCCGTCCACGACTCTTTTTCTTCAGGTTTTTACTCCACGTAGAGACGAATGGATGTCAGTCCTTCCATCCTTGTTTCTCAGATTGACTGTCGTTCTTGAGTGCTCCTCTTCACTTTTCTTTAGTTGTCATCTCTGCCTCACAGTGAGGATGAACTCTGGCTGTAGTTTCTTAGTGTCAGTCTGCTGTACCTGGGCGAAGGGGGCGAGGGGGGAGGGTGAGAGGGCACCGGGGGGAGACACAGACCTGTCTCTGAGATTGGAGAGCCACTGCTAGATGCCAGGGAATCGCGGAAAGGCGACGGCGGAGTCAAAGCAATTAGCTCCTCTTCCAACTCCGCCCTCCTCAGAGGGGAGTCGGTGAGGCAGGTCATCAATCCTCCTCGCATGGGGGAGAGAGACGGAGAGGTCTGTGGGTGAGGTGGCGGCAGGGGGTAAGGTGAATGAGGAATAGAGTGAACGAGGCAGCCACCCCGGCTCCCCATGCTGGACTCAACAGGTGGGAGGGGTTGGACGTCGGCATAGGTGGTGAGGGTCGGGGGCATCTGTATTTCACGGGGCAGCAGATATGGGTCGGTGGGGTGAGGAGAAGTAGGTGTGTGTTTGTGCGTATGTGAGTGCGTGGGAGAGGGGGACAGCATCATGCTGTTGAGCTCAGTGATGTTAGCGGTGAAGCGGTTTACCACGCAGCTGATCTGATCCATCAGTGAACTCTGGGGCCGTCCTGTGTGATCGTCCACAGCAACTAACCGCCCATCGCTCCCGGCAACGGCAGAGCCGCTGCTCGGGGGACCACAACTGCTGCCGCTGCCGCCGCTGCAGATGCTGCTCGTGTAATTTGGAACACCAGTCATCTGAGGCTCCTCCGCGAAACCCACCCCCAGCCTCTGGCTGACCGTGCTGATCGGCGAGGGCGTCTGCGGCCGGTACGCGATAGAGTAGCGCTCCTCTGCTTCAGAGAGCTCATACAGTGTCTTGTCCGTGCCAGAGTCAGGATGACTGGGCAGGGAGGACATGGAGGGGAGGGATGGCAGAGGCATGTGAGGGGGCAGGTCCCCCCCTCCACAGTAACGTTCCTCAGAAGTTTTAGAAAAGGGTTTGATGACAGCTGTCTGATTGTTCTCCTTCTTCTTGATGTGGAAGGACAGCCGCTGCCAGAGGTGGTTGCCACGTGAACCGCTGCGCTCAGTCTGTGCCCAAGTCACGGACTTACCGTTGGAGCTGGAGAGCAGGAGGGGAGGAAAGAGAGAAAGGAAAGAGGGGGTTGTTTTTAGTGCTTAGCGGTAGATTTGAGTGCATCATTACTGAGTAGAAACTCATTTCAAAAACAACATTTTCAGTGGAGGATTATATAAATGAGAAAGTGAAAATACTTTAACTTCTTTCATTTCAGTTTAGATACCTAAATATCTTTATATTTATCTCCAATAAAAGTTCATTCATTGTGCTATGCATCAGCATTTCAATTCAACCTCAATGGCAAAATGCATTAAATAAGAATCACAAATTGTTCTATATTAGCTATTTACAATTTATTATCCTAGATGAGTACTGTCATTTTATAAATACAAACATATTCAAATGGAGCTTTGACTCAGCCGCAAAAAATGAGTTGGGCTTCACATGCAGATGAATTTCATTACACTTAATTTTTCTTTCTATTTGTTCCCGACAGCATGTTCTTTTTTTTGTCAGGTTCTCTCTTCCCAACATTTTCTCCCTCTATCTTACAATTTCTTCCACTTTTCTCTGCTTCACATCAGTCACAGCACTTTGTCCCCCCCCACCCCCTCCCCCCCGTTTCTTCCTCTCATCCTTTTGTCAGGTTAATTAGTGTGATTAATCTATAGTGGAACTTCTGATTAAACCTCACACTACTGTGGCTGTGGGTGAAAAGAACTCAAATCACCCTGGAGACACACACATAGACTCTGTGATACTCACACCCCCACATTCGCACACGCTCCATGTCCACACGCATATACATATGCTGAACATGTCGACCTGCGCCTACACACACACACACACACACACTGACGGCTGTGATGTATTTGATCCCACAGGAAGAGTCTCTTACAGAAGGCTTTGGAGGACGGCCCAGACCAGACCTGCAACTTGCTGAAACAAATGTTGCACAAGCTAAAAGAGTGCTTTACTTGATCTTCTCTTCCATATATCTTGTCCAGCGCTGAGGCTGATTTTAATGCGTGGTGAAGGTAAACCGTGCACGCCTCAGTAGTTCAAACATTTGGTTCAAACATCAGTCAAATGTTCCTTTCTTTTAAACATTTCTCCTTCTGGACGACCCCCACCCCATTCTGCTGGTTTCATGTCTGCCTGCGTCTGTTCAGACTACACAATGACAGCATCTCAAAGGCAACAGCTTCCAGCCCTGCACTGAGGGGATAGACAGCCCTGCCAATTACCACCACCCACAGAGGAAGATAGGACCAAAAGAGATGGAGAGGGGAAGAGAGGAATGAAAGGAACGAAGATGGAAACACTCCTGACATTTTTTTTGTGAGAGCATGATTGAAATCTTGCTTGCCAGGCGGGGTGAGCTGGAGTAACCTGCTGACAGACCAAAATGTGTTCTTGTTTTTTTTCTCCCTTTTCATTCTGAGCAAGTGGCTGTGCGTCACTCCCTTTGTGTCCTTTGATCGGTTCCTTGTCACTGTAGATGACTCGTGGATGGCTTTAAGCCGGGTGTGAAAGTTATTATGTCTCTCCTTTTCACACTCTTCCATTAGCCATTTATTCCCTCTCTTTTCCATCATGTCTGCTTTTCATCTGTTCATTCCCCTCTGTCTGCTTTCCTCTCTGTGTTCAAATTTCACTTTCCAAATTTCTCCTTACCCACCCTTTCCTCAGTTCATTCCCCCCTCCCTGTCCTCCTTCGCCATGTCTCCATTAGGCAATTGTCTGCAGTTCATGTCGGGGTCAGAAGAACAGTCAAGCAGACTCGAGGGAGTTCAGAGAATCAATCTCCCAGAGAGCTCAAACACACACCCCATAAATAGTCTCAAAGTGGCGCCATTACAGAAATGGTGCCTCAGACTGTAACTGAGGAGTAACCTGGCATTAACCTGGCCAACAAGCCTATAGTGTACGCACGCACACACGCACGCACACACACACACACACACACACACACACACACACGTACCTGAGTGTCTCTCCCGTAGAGCCTCTGCGTTTCCACAGGTTAACCAGACTAGAAGAACGACTGGCTGCCGATGATGATTTGCCATCACCCACATGCATGCGCACCACTGTGCTCGTCGTAAAGGCACTGCGCACGTTACGCTCTGGTTTGGCTAGAATGATGTACACCTTAAATAAAACACGGTATATGTTATTCACATACAGAAAAACACTTCCAAAAAGACTTTAATAATGAGCAGAGATAGCAAAGACCTGGTTTTGGAAATAATTTGATGCTGTCTGTCTGCACAAAACTCCATTAATAAATGTTTCTAGCAATCGTTTTAGTAATGAAGGCTGTCATGACTCACCTTGTTAATGTAAAACTAATAAAAAAGATAATTCTCTAAAGCAGCAGCAGCTAATTGTTTCGACTGATTACGTTTCTGTTGTTGCTTAAAAACAAACTTTCTCCTTGAAGCACCACAGGAATATGTAGCTATTACTGTATAAGTGGAGGAACGCACGAGGCGTGATCACATTTTCAATGAGCTTTGTAGCTTCAGTATAGGCATCTGGTGAAAATTTAATTTCAAGTTTCAAATGATTTATTCAAAAACATAACTTGAACACTCACTTTTCAATTACATGGTGTTTACTGGGAGTGCTGCCTCTGCATTACCGCTCTAATAACAGGGTTACTGTCTGACTGTCGATATAGTCACAGGCAACAAATATTTTAGAAGTGCTTTATCATTACAGTATTCACACACCAAACCAAACTGTATTGCATTGCAAAATAGGGCAGGATGAGTGAGAAAGTTCTTCTTTCTTGGATGGGAGAAATGCCTTCTACATGAGGGATGTAATGCATTTTAAACATTGTAAAATCTGTTTTAGCAATGAGACATAACTGGTATTGTAGTTGTAAGTATAAATTCTGTTGCTATGGTTACCTGCAGTTTATTAAGCTTTGTACACTGATTCAGAATTAAGATTACAATTACTTCATGTTTCAGTGTGTTTGAAGTTTCCTAAAATACACTATTAATGGACACCAAGAAATCATAAAATGTATTTCTAGAGGCTGAAAGCAGCAGATTAATGTTCAGTGTAAAGAAATGTCTGGATCAAAGCAGTAGAAAAAGCTGATTTTAACATCAGGCTTACCTTGGGTACGAACATGCAGCACAGAGCCACAGTGGCGCTGAGGCTGACACTGAAGCACATGGTGATAATTTTGTAGTTGGAACCAAAGTAGATGGGTACGAAGGCCAGCCATATAATACAGGTGGTGTACATAGTAAAGGCAATGTACTTCGCCTCATTGAAATTAGCTGGGACGTTGCGAGTCTTGGAGAGAGACAGAGAGAAAGTATAAGGAAATATCCACGTTTTCTTGTTGTCACTGCATCATTCTGTGGATTCTTACTTAAATATAAAACAAAGAGAAACACTGTTGCTTCACAGTTGCTACCCTCATCATTACATTGCAAGTGAATTTAGTGACACAAGAAGTCATGACCAATCACCACCAGAGTTTTATCAGTTGCCTCTGCTGCTGCACTCCCTGACATGGTTGATTCATTTGTTTGACGTGTAGTATATTTCAGCATTTGTCTTCTTTTGCCATCCTGCTCTCACACTCTACCGAAAATGGATGGCTGCAGGCAAGCGATAATCAAACACTGACTTTATAATGTGTTTGGTATAATAGAATATAATTTACCGCTGTTGAAAGGTTGTAGAGTACCAAACAAAAATAGTGGTTCAATCGATGCTTTTTATGTCTGCGTGGCTTCTCTCACAAACAGCAGCTTGAAGTAAGACATGAACTGTACGTATTATATATTTATTACAAACTGTAGTATGGGTACACATATGCCTATGCAAAAAAAAACTATTGCTCCAATGATATGTTTATTGATGATTTTGTGATGTCACTTGTGACATTGTCATTTAAATTATAGTCGATAATGCATGACAGTAAGGCATGCTTTTGATTTTTAGGCAGTAATGTACAATAGTTACAAAACACAGCAAGCACCTTGAAGGCATAGAAGGTGCAGCTGAGGATGAGCAGGCCGTTGTATCCCAGCGGGGCGACCACAGCCAGGTTAGTGGTGTTGCAAATGAGGTTGACCTGGCGGATGCTGGGGTAGTCATGGATCACCTGCAAAGACAGAGCAAGAGAAAATGGAATGAGTCAATGATAAAAAGCTCAGAGAAGCTTTCAAGACGAGCCTACTTTTCTTTCATCCAGCAGATGATGAGTGGAAATGATGTTTGCAAAAATGTAACAGCAGTGGCATTAAAAGAGATTAGAGAAGCAGTACGGTTTAAAAAACTAACATTCATTATGCTGACAAATTGACATGCCCAATATTTTAAGTCTGCTGGAAAAGAAATATGACAAAGCCACAGAGCAAGAACACTAAAATAGAACAATATAATATCTGTGGGTCTACCGGTCAACGTGCTAATTTACATGTTAAATGGGCTTAAAACATCAGCGATGTAATAGAAACAGACTTTTGGAGATTAAAACCTCATTGTGCTGGAACTTTAGTTTTTCCAATCCAACACAATCTTCTCTCCTCTTGTCTCTGTCTCTCTGTTAATTAGTCTCTCCACCTGTTCTTACGTATATCTTTCACAAGCCAGTCTCCCACTCAGACACACACACACACACACACACACACACACACACACACACACAGCTTACCTCAGGCGGCTCCATGAGGAAGAGAGCCACAATTATGCCCAGCTGCAGCAGAATGAGGAGGAAGGCAATGATGAGCTGAGCGCAGGCAGACATGAAGCGAGGTTTCTTTGTGCAGATCTTCTTCTTGCTGCCTGCCAGGATACGAGCGATGCGGTTCGTCTGGGGTCAGATCACAAACACCATCAGGATCTTTCAATGAACTGTATGTTGAATAAACTTTATAAATACTTTATAAATGTATTCTTGTCATCTGGACATCCTTGTGCAGATATGTTAGTGAGAAACATTTATATTGGTCAAAATCTTGCGCAATAAGCTCAAGGTCATTTGTTACTTTCCTTCCCAGTAGCCCCTGGGACAAAAGTACAACAGACCTATGCACTGCCTCTGACGTTACAGTACCAACATCCCCTCACTCTAACCATTAATGGATAAAATCTGCCGTATCAGGGGACTATGGCCCCTGTTTTCTTCCCAATTTCTGGGAATCTGATTAGGTCCACAGTTGTGCTTCCACCCACAGACGTATCCCTGCAGACTCACCAGCATCTGAAGCGTTTCTGTGGCTCTTCTCCTCAGACCAGGTAAGCATAAATCTAATGACAGGGGTATTCCTCATCTTTGGTGAGGAGCCTTTGGCCCTTAAACCACTGCTGCACCCCTACATCTCAGACTCATTTCAGTCCTCACCTTGGTGACAAGCGCAGAATAGCTCATGGCAGGTGACAGGCCTATTCCCAGTCGCTGGAGGTAGCAGTGAATGACGTGGGGTTTGGCTATGAGGCTGAAGGTACACAGGTACCCCAGGCAGATCCCTGCCAGTATTATGTAGCACAGCTCCCTACTGGAAGATTTCACTACTGGGGTGTCCCGGAACCTGAACACATCAGACAAATTATTATGTGCAGAAAGACACAGTATGTAGAACAAATTCCACACACACTCATGAAAACATTGATTAAAAAATTAGTACAAATGTGCAAAGTGGGTGTAGATAGTGTGTACCTCTGCCTGCTTCTATTGTTCTCCTCAGTTCATACTTTGTTCTGAGACAGATTAGGGGATCTTTACCTGATGAAGACTGCGGTGACAAAGAATGTGGCCATTTGACCAAGGCAGGCAAAGACCACAGCAGCGATGGGTTCAGGGTCTCCCCACCGCAGGTACTCCACTGGGATTGCGTCACAGCCTGGAGATGTGAGGATGTGGAAATGCATTTCTTGTTACAGCATGAATCAGGGACTTCTTTCATTTCATGTGTGTGAAGCTCAGCAACTGGATAACAGGTTAGACTTCCAATGATAAATACAGCATGGCTTTTGACCGTGCACTATATATCCCTCTGTTGTCCACCTGCTTTCTTATCCCTCCATCTGTGTCTCTATTCCTCCCTTCTTCTCGATCTCGAGTCTCTGTACCTTTTTCAAGTCGCTCCTTCTCTTTTTAATGCCTCAGTCATCAATCATTCCCCTCTCTTTTCCCCCAAATATCTCCGCTATCTCTCTTCGTTCTCATCCCCCCTACCTTTCTTACTAAATCTCTCCTTCTCTTCCCCCTCCATCTCTGTCTTCCTTCAAGGCAAGGAGATAAAGTGTCATTAATTAAAGGGACAGTTCTAATTACGATGTGCCTTAACGCTTGCTGAAATTATCCGGCTGGATGGTTTAGACATACTGTAGCAGCAGGGTCGCACATACATTTGTGGTCAAAAGTTTACATACACTTGTAAAGAACATAATGTCATGGCTCTCTTGAGTTTTCAGTTATTTCTAAAACTCTGATTTTTCTCTGATAAAGTGACTGGAACAGATACTTCTTTGTCACAACAAAAATTCATGAAGTTTGGCTCTTTTATGACTTTATTATGGGTTAACAGAAAAAGTGACCAAATCTGCAGGGTCAAAAATA
>JBAJHX010000049.1:15362658-15399314 GCA_037176925.1 Amniataba percoides
CATGTCGCTGTATGTATATTTTTGACCCTGCAGATTTGGTCACTTTTTCTGTTAACCCATAATAAAGTCATAAAAGAGCCAAACTTCATGAATGTTTTTTTTATGACAAAGAAGTATCTGTTCCAGTCACTCTATCAGGGAAAAATCAGAGTTGTAGAAATAACTGGAAACTCAAGAGAGCCATGACATTATGTTCTTTACAAGTGTGTGTAAACTTTTGACCACAACTGTATACTCTTTCTAAAACTTTCTGTCCCTATACATCTTCACTTTCTTGAGTTTCATTTGGATTCCTTCCCCTTTTGCACACACACACACACACACCTATTTGTACAGTACTGAAATTTGCAAAGAGGGCAAGTGCCAGAGTAATCATAAAAAAAGACTTCAGTAATTTAATGACTTTGTCTTTAATACGGTCAATAAAGTTTAGCAAATCAGTTATGTGGTCGGGTCTAGGGGCATCAACAGCAGCCTAATTGCTGAATGGGAGCCAAGGGGACCGTAACAAACAGAAACAAAATAAGTTAGGCATAGCACAACGCAGAAGATTTGGCTCTCTTGCAGGCTTGTATCACAGATAAGCAGTGGGGTGCAGTGTGTGTAAAATCCATCCAGTCCAGACTTTCATTTTGTGCTTTTTCTCTACTTTATCATAACTCCTTTTTAGAAAACAAAGGCTACAGGAACTGTCCTGCCCAGTCATGAGGAGTGAGGATCACCCACCTGTGAAAATGTAAAGTGGGAGGAAATTAAGGCACTTGCTGAGTATTTAGCTCCAATTAATCCCGCCCACATATGTCTAGATGTTAGGGGGAGAAAATCCCAGATCAGTGATTTTCTCATGGGTTTTCTCTCTCAGAGCAGTGGAAGCATTGGCTGGTATATTAATACTTAATTAGTTCACAGAATCTGCAGGAAATCGTGTTGCGTCTGACCCTAAGCCAAACTGCTGCATTGAGGAGAGGGGACCGCTTGGAGAGTTTACTCAATATAAAGTTTTGAGGCAACACTCTGCAACTTTCAACACTCTGAGACTCAGACTGAGGAACTTTACCAATCAGTGGAGAGGCTCATATCCCAAAGCTAATCCTCCCTTTTTTTTTTTTTTGCTCCTTTCACTCTCCCTGGCTGCTGCTTCTGTCAGAGCCTCTATTCATCTCCATTACTCTCTCTCTTTTAGACTTTCCTTTTTTATGTTTAAGTTACTTTTCTATCACTCTTTTTTCTTGTTTTTCACCCTATTGCTTTCTCCAAAACTCTCCTTTTGCTTTCTATGGTTTTCACACCCACTGTATTTCTGTCCCTACCAGCCTGAGACTTTGCTCTATCTCCTCTGTTCCCTCAGGCTCTTTATCTATCCCTCTCTTCATCTCTTCTGTTTTTTTGGCCTGAGGGAGAGAGATCAAAATGTCTGCTGGAGGAACAGGGCAAGCAGTTTGTTTACACCTCATTATTACTGTTCCATATAGTCCCGCTGGGGGACACACGGCACTTTTTGTTGATGAAATGAGTCACATACACGTACTCACACACATGCACGGACAAACACACACACACACACACACACACACACACACACACACACAAAGAAATACATGGGTAACCCCAAGCATGCTTTCGATACTTTATCTCCTTTTTCCACTGTCAACTTTCTCTTTGTCATTTTCTCACTGACTTGCTCCCTGTTTTAGTTTAAGGATGCTCCTCTCTCTGGCAGCGAAGCTCAATCTGAATTTTCAGCAGGGCTCGATTCATGTTTTAATCATTGAGCTTGCTGAGGAGCTAGCAAGCAGTATAATGAGCAGCTGAAAGCATAACAAGGCAATATCCAAACGCTTCGAACGCAATGGAGGGGAAATGAATTTTCATTGCAGCTGAAATGTATTTGCATTGAAAGCTGCTCTTGATGCAGAATAATTAAAACACTGGTGACCATGTTGGCAACAAATTAAAGGGATGAGAGAGAGGGAGTCGAAGGGAGGGAAGGAGGAGGGGAGGGTGAAGCGGAGGGATCGTCTTTCAGTTTTTCTCTCTAATGTATCTGGTGCTGAACTTGCTGTATAATAATATGCTCTAATTGCACACTGTATCTGGGAAAACACAACTATCTCATTATACTAAACATCCTTTATCCTATGACCCTTTACACACACACATAGCAGTGGTAGCAGAGTGACATCACAACATCGATATTACAGGATTTCTATGCAGGAGCGTGGCCTAAACTGTAGTTTTTATTCAAGTATTGGCAAAGTGGGAATGTCTGTGAGATTGCATTTAAATGTTATAAATAAACATGCAGACACACATACAAACACACAGAGGCTGACCTGTGAGGTCATCAGTAGGCCAGGAGCCCAGTTCACAGGCTCGGCAGGTGTACTCGTCAAACACAAACTCATTTTCTTTACACGGTGTGCAGGTCCAGCAGCAGCTCACCTCACCTTTACGGATCACCTGAAAGGGACAAAATGCACAACGTCTGTATGTGCCTTTACCATCGTTTAGTGCATGCAGTGACGTACTGTACATACCAGTACCAATATCAAAATCAATACCAATTAATACCCAGAGTAACAATGCTTGTGCAGCACTTAACTGGAGACATTCATTTAAAACATGTTGTCATGTGCATTAAACTAAATTTACAACATTGTAAACTGCAGTACACTTATTTACTGCAAAGAATGTAAACTGAACTTTAATCGCTTCTTTCGCAGTTTCATGTGAACATTTGAAAAATGTCTCATGTAACGAGACATTGTATCTGTGTTGGTCATCATACCTTTATCTGTCCTTTGTCACAGGGTTCGCTGCACACTGACTTGATTATGGAGTCTTTGTTGGGCCAGATTTCATCATCATCTATCTTCAAACCTCTGTTGTCCCAGCTGCCAACATTAATGTAGTCATAGTAGTCCTTCCCCATCTTTTTAAAGTTCATGATTTCGTACCTATGAATAAAAGAAAGATATACATAGAGTATACATGCAACAGACTGTGCACATTGTCATGTCATATGACCATGCAAACCAAATGGCCATGACAGCTTTTATCAGTTACAGTGCGTACCTGCCAGGTGAGTCTCCATTCTCATCAAATAAGATTCCTTCCCCTGATACACCTGTGAAGTTGGTTTTCATCAGGAAGTCCAGCAGCGTAGCACCATCTATAGGTCGCATTGCATCACACAGGCCCTTAAAGTACAGGAAGAGTCAAGCTGTATCAAACAAAACTGTCCTGACCTAAGAAACATTGTTTGATGCAGCTTTGTGCTGCACAAGGTTAGAAATTGTGGTCAGTGTACAATGGCAAATAAACAGTAATGTGCCCTAAATCAAAACACAGATTTAATTTAAGTAAAGAAAACTGCAATGTGGGACCAACGTTTTATTAAGAAAAACAGAAAATTGAAATGTGTAGAGTAGCATTCATCCAGATTCGTATCTTTCACTTTCCCAGCAAAGTGTAGCCTATGTGACAATAAATTTAAACAGGACATGGCAGCAATACTCTGCTGGTACCTTCTTTTTGTTCCCCCTCTCCACCCCTTTATCTCACTCCCTTCTCCCCTTGGTTTGTCCTAGTGTGTCCCTCCATTCATCCATTCATCCATCAGAGTAGTACCTACCTGATAGCCTGGGCAGAGTGCCCGCTGCATGTTATGCAGGCCATATGCCATTGAGTAGATGGCATTGATGACAAACCCCATCTTGGTGTCCTGCGCATACTGCTGCTTAAGCGACTCTCGTTCTGCAGAGGTGTGTGGTTAGTGTGGGAGAATGGGGGGGTGGAGGTGGAGGGGAGACAGAAAGACAAGTATATCAGAGAAACTCTTAATTTCCCTTCTAGTTTCATGAAACACAGGCTTCTTTTTATCAAACATCAAAGACCACCTCTCATTTCTTCTCATAGGCCACTTCCCACCTCCACATCTCATTTCTTCTTTCTGCTTCTTTCTGCATCCTGTTCGTTTGTATTTCATGTCCCATTTCATTAGAATACATGAAACATGACTCCCTTTGATGCAGCTCTCACTCGCCGTTTTGCTTATGAATGGAGAGAATGAAACAGAGATAGAAAGATGGGGGGGGGACGCAAGAGGATGGTGCACTCAGAGCCACGAGGGATATCTCCAGATGAACCGGAAAGCTGTGTATCCATTTGGTATGTGTGTAGGTGTGTGTTCAGCCCGTCTGTTTAGATGTTTTGTGAGTAGGTACCATTTTAATTCACAGTGGTCATTATGTAAGCCTGCAGTTTGGTGCTGTATTGAAGGCACTGACATGAAAGAAAATATCACTAAAGAATATTCTATTTTGATCATCCTCATATGTTTATTGTTGTCTGTACTCACTGCTGCAGGTGCGGTTGTATTTGTTGCTCTCCTGCGGGTGGCCCTTAAGTCGGCAGTGAAAGCGATGCTGCCAGAACTCTGGAAACCAGGGGTTCCTGTGGTTGTTGTCAGGGCGAAGTTTAAGGTAGTATTCATCAAACCACTTCACATCAGCCGATTGGAGCTTGATGGTAATACCACCGGCCGCTTCCCTCACATAGCCATCTGTTACATCGTACCGGTCCGCCCATCCATCACTGTAGAAACACGCAAGGAGAGACAAGCAGGAAAGTTTAGGAAACACCAAGAGCCCATTCATTTATTTGTGAGAATGAGAATACCTGCCCCACTGCTTCACAACCAAAAAATAAAGTTGGATTGTTTCTTCTGAACATGTGGGGGAATCTTTTGATTATTCACCAATACTTACGCTGGCCATGCTGTATGAGCTATTTAGGGAAATTAACTGGTCATTTTGTGCTTTTCACACATCAATATTTTAGGGAAAGATGGAGGTGGAACAACAATTTAGAGGGAAAAATTCTCTGCGATTTTTAGTGCTACTACCATAAGTGAACGCTGAAATAACAGAGCTGACTAAATTGCAGTTTGGGCTACAAAGATTACGCCTCCCCAGTAGCCAACGATTACACCTTATGGGGTCTCCATTATCATTTGCAGACAACTATTACTATGACAGAACCTCTAATATCTAGAAGAAACCCTCTCGCATATGTGCTGTGCTTCCATTATGGAGAGGAGATGGTTCAGCTCCTTCCTATCAGGGCAGTCCCTAAGTTGCTCAATGTCCTCCTGGATCCATCTCCTCCATTTCTTCTCATATAAACCTGTGACACTGTGTTCACACTGTGAATTTGTACTTGATTTAGTCTGTACACTTGACATCTATTGCATGTCTGTCCATCCCTGGAGAGTTTATAGGGGTTGAGTCTACAGGGTCAGCTACGATGGGATTTCATACTAGTAGTTAAAATAATCAACTTGATTCTGATTAGCTAAGCATGTATAGTACATGTAAATAAAAATGTGCCAAGATGCCGAGATGAGTGGGTCAATCTATTAGAGTGCAAAGCTTCTTTCATAGAACTGGAATTACAAAAACAAAATTATGGGGCAGTGTGTGGGCGTGTGTGTGTGTGTTTGTGTGTGTGTGTGTGCAGTGAGCAGCTGACGTGCCTTTTATTGGATGAAATTAAATGTTTGGGTTGAGAGGTGAAGCGCAGGCGCACCAATGTCTCACCATAATAAATAAAGTCTATTTCATACGCACATATCTGTATCACACATGCACGCGTGCACACACACACACAGTTCAGTTTCCACAAAGAAAGGGACAAACAAAGAGAATGGGGGATCAGGGAGACAGGGCAGGAGAGCGAGAAACAGAGAAGCAGAAATAGTCAATCAAGGAGAATCACAATGAAAGGAGGGACAGACAGAATGATTAGCAGAGAATCAGAGGACATGTGGGAAGGAGCTCTTACATCATTATGGGCAATGTCCAAAATTCATCATATCACTGACAAATAGGCGCAAACACTATGCACAGACACACACGCATACACACACCCCAGCCGGGTGCTGAGATGATCTAGGTCAAATGGAGTATTTTGGCTGCAGCTCAGCAGCCATGCCCCGTCAGACACCAGCAAGACGAATAAAACTACCCCACAATACACACACACACAAACTGTGGAGGCATATCGCTGCGGCTTGCATATTTGGGGAGAAAAATTGGGGTTTTACTGTTCCTCCAGGAAGCACAGATGGCAATGTGAGCATGTTTGTGTGTGTGAGGGAGAGATAAAGAGAGGAAGGGAAGGAGAGAGAAGTGGATGTGAATGACAAATCTTCTCTCCTCTTTTTACAACTACTGCCAACATGGCCTCAAGCAAGACAATGATTCCCAGCTCTTCTGGTGGAAATTCTTTCTTTTCTTTCTTTCTGTCTCTCCTCTTCTTCTCTTCCTTTCTCCCTGAGCCTCCAGAGAACAAAACTCATTTTCTCCTACAGCCGTCCTTCCAGCCTCAGTCTGATTGGAGACCCAAAGTGTTTTAGTGTGTGTGTGTGTGCGTGTGTATGTGTGTGTGTGTGTGTGTAAACTGCCTCCCCTGTCTGCCACAATTTGTGCCTCTGTAAGTGTCCCTATTTTTTTGCTTTCTGTTGTTCTTCTTGTCACCCTCTGCCTCTGAGCTGTGGTCATAAATCACAGTGGAAGCATTTCTAGATGGCCATCCATTACATGAGACACCATGCCTGTGACCGTTGAAATAAGTGTATGAAAGTATATGATGTGTGTGTGAGTCATGTCATCTTTGTATGGTGGGTGATAGACAGGTTCAGTCACTAATGCTTCTTTGGTTTGTTGTCACAGATGAAGCGAAAGAACGCTGCTTTTGTGGACTGTATGTTGAAGTCTGTATTAGAGGAAAATATTCTTTACTGATTTCCTGAATACTCAAAGTTAGTTTTACAATGTATAATGACAATAAACATATATTCTATCCTTTTGGTTATCAGGGCATGAAGTTAAACTTTAAACAAAGCCTGGACAAACCAGGCATTGTAAATAAATTAAATATATTTTAAATAAATTAAAATATATGAGGTGACAACTCATATTTATTGTTTCACTTGGTCATAATCCTAAGACACATGTGACCATGACCCACCAAGATGAGTCACAAGTGGACATTACATCATTTCTAGGGGTTACAAATCAAGAACCACTGATTTATCTAATATCTGAGTTTATATCAGGTTCAACAGAGCAAAAGTCAGAATCACAACGCTGAATTTGATACATTGCCTTTTATTTAGCTGGTTCGATGAATCTGAACACGTTCTTCTACATTAAAATCTGCCTTGACTTAAAGTCAACTCTCTATATGAATCTTGCAGAAAGAAAGTTAATCAATGGAGTTTGAAACAGTTTTGAGTGTCGACCATTGTAACTTTTAGAGATCCACACTGCTGCTCAAACCACTGACCGTTTTTGTCTGGTATCATGCAGAGTCCTTATTGACATGTTGTTATTGACATTATGACACACAGCGGTCGGGAAGAAAAGTTAGTGAAGGAGCAAAGAAAAAAACAAAACAAAGAGAAAATCAAAGAGATTGACAGGCAGAGGCAGAGAAAACCAGATTCAGAACTCAACAATCAATGATCATTAATCAGCACCCTCATCCTGTCAATAGATTTCTTCTTTTTTTCCTCTCACAGTTTTCTCTCTCCTTCTGTTTCTTTCACCCTGTCTCATTAACACCCTCAGCTTTCCCTTGAGCCCCTTTCGCTGTTTTTCTCTCGTCTTCCCCATCTTCCAACTCTGTTACATTCCACTGCATCCGTCTGTCAAAACGTCCTCTTTTTACTATTTTTCTCAGTCGCTCTTATGCACACAACACATATTTTGATATCCTATGATATCTCCATCGCACACATACACATACATAGGTATGTCATCTCTCTCCTGAGCCACGTCTGTTTCTTTTTCTTTTGGGCCCCTTTCCCTGTCTCTTTCTTTATTTATTTCACTCGTCACCTGTTTGGCAAGCTTCCCAGCGGGACACACCTGCAGCTCCTCAGAGGCCAAGATGACAAGCAGCACCGGCAACATGCACACATAACACACTCACAGAAATATTTGCATTAATCACCAGCTGAAAGTATTTCTGGAAAGTTGTCTTTAATTTCAATGAGCAGCACAATCAGCAACCCTCATCACGTTTATCTTCTCACCATCTCACCAATGGGTTTGACATTATCATACTGCTTAATAACATAAATAAAGACATTTATAACTGATGAAAAAATGTGCAGTGTTTTGTCATCAAATGTCTAATTACCTGTTTCAGGAAGTGAACTCTCCAAAATTATCACAAAAACTCACTTCGCTGTCTTGCACAAACATAAAATGATATTTTAGTCATTTCCCAGCTAGCACAATGACTCCCACACATCTTGGAACAACACAAATAACAACAATACATTTTGAGTCCCACATATTTATTTCATAATTGAAACATGTCTGATGTTTGTTTACATGTAAATCAGTGACTGGTTTGTTTCTGAGCACAGTTGTTGTTGTACTTGGACAATATATCACAAAATGGCACATTTAAATAATATATTATGTAGTGACAGCTGTTTTGGGAGGACATTTGCTGGAAGCTCATTATTGAGCTTTATGGAATAGCTGGATGAAAGGATCACTAATACAAGATCATTTTCACATATACCACAGTTGAAGCCTTATATCTAAGACGTGTGACAGACAGTTTTGCGAAGATGCGGTGCTATTTTCCGAACACACAGTGAGGTCTGTCTTCACCTGCGCCTGTTTGGCATCTTGGTGACTCGTCTTGCATCAAAGTAGGCGGTGAGGCACAGCGGAGGTTGAATGTTACTGTCTTTCAAATGGCAAACAGCAATTTTGGTGTCAGGGCTGAACACAATGTTCGAAATAGGGCTTTTTAAAATAATGGTACCACAAAAAAACCTTTACAGGAACTGCACAAGCAGTTAATAAGTATTTTAGATGGAAAACATGGTGATCTGTAGAGAGTGCAGTGCTATGGTTTCCTAATGAGATGAAGAGTATTCAGATGCAACTGATGAACAAATCCTCTTAGGAGACCAGACTCTCTGTTCAATTAAAAAGTACCAGTGCTTCATGGTGGGGAGTGCACTGCTTTGAAAGGGATGAGAGGAGCTGATGTGATTGGCGATACTGACAGTAGCCCATACCACACCCACTGATAATGTATGATGATTGATTCCTCTCAGTCCCACCTCATTTTGAAGTTCGCTGCAGGTGCGCTACATGACTCCAACAGATGAAATACTCTAAGTTCACAAGCGAGCCCTTTGCTTAGTGTGAGGGATCTTTTGCCCCTAAATTCAAAACCCTACAGCCTATAAGGTCTTGTGTGCCGTATAGATACAAGAGCAAATACAACAAATACATACAAAAATAGACCTACGTGTTTACCGATCAAGCTTTACTGTATGCTGCTGTGTGGGTGATTTATGAAAGCGTAAAGAGATTTTGTGTGTGTGTGTATGTGTGTGTGTGTGCGTAAATCTATGTGTGTGTGAACAGATAAATGGTTATCCAGGTGTGTGATGTTATCATATATGAAGCTGATCAATCAGTCACTATTGTTGATCAAAACAACTGTTCTTAATGACTTCCTGAGTCTCTCTGCCTCTCTCTCTCTCTCTCTCTCTCTCTCTCTCCATGTCTAGGAGCCCAAGGCCGTTGCCATGGTTTCCAGCCCACGCTCAACCTGCTGTCTGTACTTTGTGTCTCATTAGAGCACACTGGATTTTAAGTATATACACACACGCGCGTGCTCACACACACACAGACACACACACACTCTTCCCTCTCCCTCACATACACACACTTACTTTTCTATTCACTATTCAATTAACATTAGGTGGCCTGTCTCTACCAATATTGGAAATGCTATTTGCATAATAGTACAGTATGCCAGTGTTGTAGGCCGACGCATTACCTTGAGCAGAAATTTTACAAACCAATTCTACATACCGAGGCCTGGGGCAATTGCCTTTCAATTCTGTTCATTCAACATATAAATAGAAACTTGAACTGGAACATTTGTGAGTGATCATTAATTTTCAGTTGGCTCTTTCTTGGTTGTAAAATCCATCTCAAGCCAGGTGTTTCTGACTCTTTGAATTCCACTGAAGGTCTGGCAGGTGGATTTAATTACAGGAACAATAAACGCACTAAACAACACACATATCTGCAAGATATACTGCATATACATAACTAATGAATTGTACGTTTAGAAGTCATTTTGATTCTTTGGCAACATTGTTTTGGAAACTTTCATGCCAATAAAGCTCCCTCTCTTTGAAATGAATGAAAACAGGCATGTCAATGGTCAATGAAATGTTGTGGCAAAACTTTTTGTGATACAAAAAATGTGACAATAGACATCACAGAGCTGAAAAATAGATCACAAATTCAACAGCATAAGTGAGCAGAACAAAGCAGAAACAGAGCACATTGGCAGTGTCTCTCTCTCACAGTCCTTCTATCTCTCCAAGAAAAGACAGTTGTGTTTGGAAACAAAGAAAAATTGGGATTGACTAAATCTGACTGCTTTTTTGACAGTGGACAAGTTCCACTGCGTGTGTTACATCTCAGACTGATTTCTAAATTTGCCAGGGAATCAATTTTCTCTAATTATCTTCCAGACTCTTTTCCGTCTTTGGTTTCACTGAACAACTTGGACAATCTGCAAATTTTTATTCAAGATGGTAACATTATAAACTTTAACATTCATGTCTTTGTCTCAGCTGCTTGTATCTAGAGAGAATATTACTTTTATTTGCCTGTCTGTTCTTTGACTTCCCCTGCATTTCTAACTCATCAAAGTATTGCTGTGCATTATAAAATGGAACTGGCTACAAACCTTACATCTATTTACTTTGGAAATCCATACTATTAGCAAACCATTATTTTTCTCTTTATTGGGTCTTTTTAATTCAGTTTTATGGGGCTCAAAATTTACATTTAAGACAGAGTGATTTGGTTATTCATTTAAGAGACTGTACAAAGACAGAATTGTCCGCTGTGATTGTTGAAGTTGGGGTAAAAAGTCTATATCAAACAGTGAGCTCTGTATCGTAAACTGAACCAAATCAACAGCTGTTTCATTACACCCACACAGCTAAATGAGGCCATCCCTGTTTGACAATTCATCTGAATTATACTGGGTTGATAATAAAACATTTGCAGATCCTTTGACAAACGAAAGCTTGTCGATGTTTGATGAGAGAGTAGAGCGTGGAGGCATGTGTTTCAATTTCAGGGTTGTTGTATTAGGGTGTAAATTTGGATTGTTCTGTAATCATTATGGCAAGATTGGTTTAGCTCTGGAAAATAAGGTCACAGATTTTGTATTGGCAAAATATTTGAAACCAAACTGACGCTGTGCTGCCAATGGGTCACTTTAGAAATTAATATCTGGGTTCACTAATAACATGCCACCCGACCCCAACCCACCCACTCTCTAGCTGCCATGGCAACCTGGCAGAGTTTCTAGATGAGCATCTGCTGCTTACAACCATACTCCACACACACACACACACACACACACACACACACACACACACACACACACACACACACACACCAGCAGTCCACCAACCAAACCTGACAGCATTAATTAGCTGGACAGACAACACAAGCAGGGAAAGTGGACACAGAGAACACACAAACAGACGGTTACAACGCGACAGAGTGGAAAAAAACATGAAAAATTGAAGGGGAGAAAAAGAATATAAGCTGAGCTGCACGTCTGTGACATCTGCAACTTAACTGTTGGCAAGCCAACAGCTGCACATGATCCGCTGTCAGAATTCAAACCCAGAAAACAAACAATAAACAAACACAGATGTTTGTCAAAGGGTGATGCCTTTAAAGTGCTGCTGTTCATAAGCCTGATTTTAAGTCATGGTAGCTGAAGGCTCGCCAAGCACCAAAACACGGCAACACGTGTCAATTTGTGTCAGCCCACAAAGTAATGTGTGGCAGATTATTTCAAGCAAATAGGATAATGCAAAACAACAAAATGTGTGTTTTCTGCAGTCATAATTTGTGAGGGAGAGCACTCACAGTGTCAGCTCACTGATGAGTGGTGAAAAATATGCAGTGATGTAGTGGTTTTGCCCAGAGGAAAAACAACACCTGATCTGAGCTCACAAAGTTGCATGACATAATGCAATAATGTATTTTATTGTTGTCGAGACTCTCTCATGAGCAGCTTTAGTACGTCAGCTAACTGTTCAATATTTACAGTTTCAGTGTGTCACGCAGTCAGATTTAAATTCAGGTTTGTGGCAGTGGTGGATGGGAATTGCAGTGTTTTTTGTTATGATTTATCAAAGAAAAAGCAGAGAGCTAGATTTTTTGGGGTGCTTCTGCCATTCTGACCTCACAAATTTTTAAACGATTGTATAATCTGAGTAAATCCTGTACTGATAAAGGACATATCTAATACTATAATGTTAGTGAGCTAAATATCTGGCATATGTGCATTACTGGTCTGATATACTGCAAGTTTCAGACTACTTGGCCTTTGTAAAAGTCGTGGTTGCTTTTTTCATTACCTTTTAGCACATACACTTGCCATATTAGTGACATTGAGAATGCATTAATCCCTCAGTTCATGGAGAGTTTTACATAGTATATGAGAATCTGACTTTAAAGTGTTTAAAGTGAATTTTGCAAAAGATAATTTGACAAATAAAGGATCAACCAGTCCTGAGCAGAGACACCTCATCTATCAACAGCCTCGGCCAAACAGAGGTTAAAGTTCACAATGACAACAGGAAAATTCATTAAGCCAAATGTCAGAGCTGTCTCATACAGACAGACACAGAGGCACTAAACTTTGTGTGTGTGTGTGTGTGTTGGTGTGTGTGTGGGTGTTACAACGAGAGAGAGAGAGTGTGATGTGAGGCCTGTGTCCGTGTGTGTGCCCAACTGTGTAATTATGTGAGTGATCGGACCACTTTACACGCCCGTCATTCAATAATGCGCGCACACACACAGCAGAACAGCCCACGCCTGCTTACCTTGGCAGCAGGTTCACTTTTACTCATCTATAGATGTCACACTTCATTACCCTCTGACTGTATTTTTTCTGACACTCTCTTGCCTCTCATCTTTTTCCTGTTTCTCTTTTTGCCCCGGCAACAGGATTCTCTCTTTCCTCTCTCACCATTTCTTCCACCTGATACCATCTTCAAATCTGTCTGCTGCTGCTTAGTTCTTGTTGTGTATTCTTTATTGTTTCTTCTACCTAACTACTAATCTATGGACCTTTCGCTCACTTTCTGTTCCATTTTTTCTTAATTGATCACTGGCTGACAATCTCTCAGATATTTTTCCCATCTCCTTTAATTGTATTCTTTCTCTCGCCTTTGCTATTTATTTTCCAGACTATTACTCAATCTTTCACAGAACTATAATTACTCTGCCAGATCATCACTGCAATTCGGTTACCTAACTGCTTGGAAAAAAGAAAATAAATCACAGGCTGTGTGACACAGACAGACAAACACAAATGCAATACATTCATATCTAGAAAGGTTGTGGGATGTTTCAACAAAATGAGAATTTAATCCTTCATCTAAAAGAATATAAATATCCAGAATTGGGATTAACAATTTTCACCTCACAGTCACAATATTATTAATACCTTAAAAGTATTGTTTTTTCAGTGTAATGTTTGATCCCATTTAAAACATAAAACAACCCTTTTCCAAACTGAAGCTCAACAAGATGCACTAACCTTAGAAATGCCCTCACTTCCTCAACTGTCTGTACAGATAAGTCACAGACAGAAACACACACGGCCCCTCTTTCTCACACTCACCCACACACACTTTGTTCAGGCTAGTTTAGGCATACAGAATATATTTTGGATTTTGGCAACTTTGTTGATTTCCCCTGGGCTTCAGACAGCAGACGCCAATTTGATATGTGACAGGGGGACAGAAACAAAACTGCCAAGGCAAGAGAGAGAGAGACAAAAAAGTTACATACTCAGAGACAAAAATACAGTACTCAAGAGAGACTGGTGGAGAGATAGCAGCAAAGACAAGTGAAAAAAAGTAAAACAAAGTTGAAGTAGATGATTCACAGAGCTGAACTAATCTAACATTTACTCCTAGATTACTCCTAGATTGCCCCCTTTTTTATTATACGCAAAAAGGGGATGTTCAGATGACGGCTGACCCCAACACAGAATTTTATCAGTCAAATCAGTTTTAGTTGGTTAAATATGAAGATCTGACTATTCACTATTTTTTACTTTTTTAAAAAAGATATATCTTTTTTTATATAAATTATCTTACAATCTGAAAATCTGTTGGATCAGTGATGATTTCAACCTAGTCAAATAACGTAGTCAGATGCAATACAGTCATATGAGCATACTTTTCTGCATATGATGCAAGATTTGAATTGTGGCCTATTTGAATTGTTGTAATATAGCCTAATATTGGTCTACTATAGGGATGACATACATGTATTTAAATTTAATCCAAGTTCTAATATTTTATTTCACTTAAATATTTGACAAATTCTGCAGCATAAATGCATGAAACAAATTTAGGGCATTGTCTCCTTTTAACAATAACTTCTCATCGTCAACAAGACAGGCCTATTAAACACAAAATAAATAAATGTTAGGTGTGGAAGTCTATGTGTGAGAAATTTATCAGTTTAAAGAAAAACGACCACTCAACTTTAAGAATCTCAGCTGACTGAGGGGTCTCCAACAAATGACTGGACTCATCGACTGAGGGGGTCGGCCCTAGTTTAGACAATCCTTTCAATTCAAGCTCATTCATTCTGGAGTGACTCAGTGAGGCAAACTCTCAGAGAAGGTCACTTGGAGAGAGAGGGAGGAGAAACTAGAAGTAGCAATGGAAACAAAAAGCTCAGTCCTAATGGAGAAAAATGACTGTTCAAAGCTGTTACAGCAATATTTCTTTTCCATATGACAGTTTCATTTTTTAGCATGCTAACTTCAGCAATGTGTATTGACCTCCAGGACCTGTTCAAACTCACTCCATCACCGTTTGTCATCGAGAAAATGTCCTTCTTGGGAAGAATCAAACGCAATGAGGAAAAATAGTTTGGAAACCAAAGCTGCCACAACATCAATAGTAGACATAACTATGGTTTAAGACTTTTTATCCACAAGGACATGGATGATCTAATGTCGTGATGGAGGCAGCACATTGGAAAATATCCAATTCAATTTGTTTTAATTACTGAACAGATTGACTTTCAATCAATGGAAGTGCAGAGTAGATAAAATTAGACAGAGGAGGGTTAGGAGGCCAGAAAAAAGTAGCAATTATCCATGGCTTAGATAAAGACGGTAGAAAGAGGAAAGAGAAAACCAGAGGCATAAATAAACAGATAACTAAGACTGTATTCCAATAATCTGACACTTTCTTCCTAAGGCACATCACAACGTCTCGTACTATGAGTGCATATATTTTGATCAGCACGTCCCCAGTGGAAACTGAAGCACAAAACTTGCCATGCTCTACCTACTAAAGCATAATTGGAAACATTTTATGTCTCTCGTTCTCTCAAAAAGCATGGCACTGCACAACCGTTCAAATATAAAGTTTGCTCTTTCTTGCTGACTCTGGCTTTCCTTGAATGATTTTGTTGACACTGAAAAACAGAAATCCAAAGCAAAGCTTGCCATTTGCATTTACATTTTGTAAAAAAAAAAAGTCACTGCCACAAAAAACAGAGATATATACAATATAAAAGCAAACCTATTAGTGTACTGTGGGATACACTTTATAATCCTGTGATGAAGTTTTATTTCAAGTTACTTTATTTTTTATTCAGTGCATGTTTATGTAGAACCAGACTGTGTTACAGAGGGCATGTGTTACATTTCCATTTCAATATTGGCAGACAGTCTTCATACCTACTGTGAGCTTTAAATGCAGCTTGGATTTAAGTTTAAATGATGAGTTGTGTGCATGTTAAAAGAGAACAAAACACAATTGTCCATTTATATTTTCATTTGACTTACAGCAGGAACATCCCTCTGCCTCCACAGCGATAGTGAGGAAATACAAATAAAAGAAAGAACGCAGAAGATGCACTAAAATTAGAAGGAGTAAAGGAGACGAAGAGTGAAAATAACTTGAGTTGGAGGGAGGCATGGGTGGGGACTGAAATAGATGGAGGGTACAAGGGAAAAAAGATGGATGAGTGTAGATAACAGACATTATTCCCCTCCAGCTGGGGTCTTTGTCTGGATGCAGTCAGCTGTGAGAGTAAGACAAACACACCGATACGTACACAGTCCCATCTTCTGCTGAATGTGTGATAATGCGTGAGTTAAAAAAAAAAGCTGCACAGCAAGTTAGGCACTGTCTGCTGTGACTTTTGACTTTTTTCATGTCTCAATATTTTTGGTCACCAGATGGACTTTCTACTTTTGATTTTAAGCCACATAAAAACCATCAATGGCTCCTAACCGAAACAGAAAAAGTTAACAGAGTAAGGCAAACCGAGCAGCCAATGAAGCTCATGAGAAAAACGCCAGAAGGAGAAGAGAGGTTAAAGACAACTAAATCCACGGAGATAAAGCAGGACTGAAGGCGACGGGGAGAGAGAGAGAGAGAGGGGATAAAGTGACACAGATATGATCTCTGGGGGGGAGAGACAGAATGACTGACACAGGGAGAGAGGGGAGGATCAAAGAAACGACGGCAGTGTTTTGTAAGGTTGGATAACCGTGCGTTCGCAGCGAGGTCGAGAAACAAGAAGAGCAATAACGCTGGAGGTGAAGAAGTGAGGCGAGAGGCGGAGAAAGAAGCTCAAAGCGAGAGAGGGCGAGAGAGATGGAGGAATGATGTCAGGGGAGGAAGAGTTAGAGAGAGACGGAGGCTGTATATTCTGCCTATTCCTCCTGGTCTGGCATCATCACTTTTTATTGCTTCACACATAAAAGTGTCATCTCTCATATTCAGCACAGCGGACATTGTAATATCACCTGCTGAGGTAATACACCAGCAATGTAGCAATACTCAATCCCTCTCCCCGTCTCTCTTATTTCTGCTTTATCTTTATCACCATGGTGGCCTTTTGGTTTCTCGCCCTCTGATCTTTTCTCTCTGTCTCTGCTTTTCCGACGCCCTCTCTATCGTTTTCTTTTTCTCTCAGCACTCCCTCACTTTCCCAGCCTGTGCAGTCAAAGACCACTGGGCCACAGCCGAGTCATTTAACTCATTTTCAAAGGCGACGTCCCAGCCAGGGTCCGGTCCGTGCGGTGAGCTTAAAGTGAAGTAGTGACGTTGTTTGGAAAAGCAGTTTCACTTCAAACCAGCCAAATGAATCAATAGTTAAAGGAGGAATGATTAAAGCAACCCAAGACTCCATCAGTTTACATATGGCATGGGAGTATTGCAACAAAAAAAGACAACTCTGAAGCCAAATAACATATAATACACTATATATACTGTATCCATATTCATCTACTGGATAAATATTATCATTTTACCAAAGTAAGAGTTAAAATATTGTAACTGAAAATCAATCTTTTAACAGTAAGTTCACTTTATGTCGATTCACAAGCCTTTACCATTTGAGACAACAATTTCTAATGCAAAGTCACCATTCGGTTTCATACAAACATTCATACAAAAACAAATACACACACACACACACACACACACACACACTCATCTTTACACACATACCAACACACAGCCATTAACAGACAATCTTGTGTAACCTAATGATGGGCCAGTGGCTTAGAAGCGGCAGTCAGAGCTATTCCCCGCTTTACAAGATGGCAATAATTATACTGGTTGGGCTCCGTGCGTGCGCACACACACACACACACACACACACACACACACACACACACACACACACACACACCATCACCACCAGCCTGTCTGTTTGACAGCAGGGATTAGCAAGGAGAGGTGCAGCTAATGCCCGGTAACGAGACATCCAGCTTATCGCCCACAGAATCGTGTGTGTGTGTGTGTGTGTGTGTATGTGTGTGTGTGTGTATGTGTGCGTCTGTCTGAATCAGGGAAAGAGGGAGAGAACACTAGATGGATCTACAGTAAATTAGCTGCATGTTATTTTGGACTTTAATGACTTTCCCACATCTCATTGGTACCACATGGTTCAGCCAGTGTTCTCTTTTTTTCTCTCTTTGTGTTTCTCAAATACAAATGTTCTTTATTTGCATGAACGGGTGTTGCAATGAAAAAACAAAAAACATAAAATGACAAGAGAGTAGTGATGAAATCTGATGTAATACTACACAACAGAAATAAGTCAAATGGAAAATTGACATAGCTGTAAGTGTATACATGTACATAATAATTTACATATAAACTAGCATATTCATGTACACAGTGTACATACGCATGGATTTACAAGGGTATCATTGGACAGAAGTTTTCAAGCTTATGGCAGGTGATGATGTAATCTCCAGATTAATCTACAGATTACATAATCAGAATAACATTTATGGTTTTGTCTGCCTTTTCACTCAGAGCACTGATCTGCTCCCCACAGCTTGTCTTGCGTAATTTTGGTATTTTTTTCAGCATTCAACATTAGGAAAAGTATTTCTCTATTGTGTTTGTACTCTTAGCAGGAGAGTAAAAGAAATAGCTGCTTGTCCTATTCTAATTAACAACGTTGGCATACTCTGGTCTCTGGGTAGCATTGTGTTGCATTGTGTTTGCTGTGGCTGCCAATCTCTCTGGCCAAACTGTGTCCCTGGAGTCTGTGCGTGCTTAAGGATTTCTTTTGCTTCAACTCGACGGTGAGGTGATTATGTGTATATCTCTATTCAGAATTGGTCACTGTTATTGTATAATTTTTGTTGTTGTTGTTTGTTGTTGTTTTCAATTTTATTTTGTCAGCACAATTCTGTAAATGGGGACTTAAGGTGGTATAGATGAGTGTAGTAGGTGTGGCCAAGTCAGTATTCCCATATATTACTTCAAGCTATGTTAGTTAGAGTCTGGACCACTTTATGACAAGTGGCTGAAGAATTTGAAGGCATTCTTATATTTGCAGTGACAACAATATATTTCTATTTTTTCTTTGGAGATAATGTGAGGAAGTATTTCGTTTTTACTTTCCCTTTGTTTATATTTTAGATTTTAATCCTTGCAGAAATTCCTAACCAAGGACAGGTTTTGTTGCATTTCTTGCTTTGCTGAGATAATACGACACCCTCTGCACAAGAGGGCATTTTCTTTAGTTGTTCACAGCCAAGGTGAAACAGATTAATTGATAAACGATAAATGTACAAGAATGTTTGGCACAGACTGTATTCTCATCTCACCCAACCTCAGCTCGAGTTGAAAAAGATATTATCACGTTGAGATCGACTCAAGACTTTCCAGTGACATTAGTCATTTTAAAAACATACTCTTATACCAAGTATAGCTAAGGGTCACTTGGTTTCTTTTCAGTGTCATGTATGATGGCAGTAGGTATGATTTTGAAACATATTCATAAACTAAAAGTCTCAATCTTTTGCAGTATATTTCCAGACATTAAGACAGTTTAAATCAAATGTAATATTTTTTTTCTCTGAGTGACTGGTACGTACATGTATTGCCATGTATGCGAACACATCCAAAGACATGAAGTGAAGGATCTGAGTGAAGAATTTGGAAATGGCCCCAATTATAGTAAGGGGGCATATATGAGGCAGGTATATACACAAGTACACAAGTAAACATCCTGATCTCTCTCTCTCTCTCACTCTCTCTCACAAACTTTCTCCCTCTCACACACTCTCTCACTCTATCTCTGTCTTTCTATAATCTTCTTGCTCTCTGTCTCCTGTGTTGCTATGGTAACAAGCTGTGCGGGGGCCGTGATGCGGCATACATCACACCCGTCTCACTGAGCTCACCGGAAGAGAGGCAAAGTGAGGGAGACAGAGACAAATGGGTGACGGAGTCTGGTGCGTGTGTTTGCCGGAGTCGGAGGAGGACATTTTTAACCGCTCACTTTAGGTGTCATTTCAAATCGAGTTGAGGACATTTTTAGCTGAAACAAACATTTTGATGTTGAACAGAGAATTGAGATGACATCCACAGTCTTACAGCCGTCAGCCTAGTATCTCTGGTATCAGTCTCAAACAGTTGCAAAGGTAATGAAAAGTGAATTTTCACTGCGCTACAATGTGGCGCTTGCTGATGCTATACCTGGCTACCACCTGCCTGTCTGTTAAAAGCCCACTGGTGTAAACTTTTACATGCTGAAGCCAATCACATTGTCTGACAGTTCCATAAAGTCACCCAACACGGACTTAGTTGTTGATTACAGAGTACTCACATGTGTCAGAGTTTAATGTCCTGAACACTGTGTGTTACCATAACCTCACCCTGATCACAGACAAGACTGTAAGCTGTTGATACCTGACTTTAGATACTAACTTCTTTTTCATTCTAAAATATCTGCAGAGTGACAACAGATGAAAGTTACTGCCATGTTCATTTATGTTGCCAAATTGCACCAGCCATGAAATAAAGCCCAAACTTGGATTACCTGGGAACAATGATGACCACTGTTTCATCAGAAAACAACAAAGGGGTAGTCGAATTGCCCCAGACATCTTCTCCACCCTTGTGTGAGCAAACTCAAACCTCTTCTTTCCTTTCTTGTCTCTGAGGTTTCATCTCTTTGTTAAATCAAGGTTAAGTCACTCTACAACGGCAAACAAGAGAGCACTAAATGAACAAAAAATATGTTGCATGTTTCTTCTTCTTCTTCCTCTTCTTCTTCCTCTTACTAATATTATTAGTAGTAGTACTAGTAGTAGTAGTAGTAGTAGTAGTAGTAGTAGTATGTGAAGCCCATTATCATGCTCATAGTAAAAAAAGACAGCTGCTTGAAAGGCAGGTTAACCGGTTGACGTGACAATCCAGTATCCCATACAAAACAGCTTTCCATCATCAGCTGTAAACAGGTAGAATTATATGCTTAGTTTGCTTTCTAGCGTATATAATCGTACAATGCATGCACAACATGATTATGGTGGTTTTCACATGCTGTTATCCTATTAGTGCAAGCTACTTTAGCACAACATAATACTGTGTATGTATATATGTGCATGGGCCGAGACTATAAAGACTGATCTTCCTGAGTGCCTACACATTGCCTTTTCTGCCAAAAATATCCTTTCCAGTTTTTCTCTGTAAGAATGACTTGTGATTGATGACAGAACTGATCAATTCGAACTGAATACTGCCATGTGAGAGGCCAATATAAATGAGTCCATTTCATCAATATATTTGTATGACTCATCCATGGCAACCCAATTAATATTTCATTTAATTTGATGACCCATTTCTTGCTGTAACCCACTAACACATTAGGCAACTGAACAAATTGTCTGATGTGATGAATTGATATAAGCATCTATTTTACTTTCCACATCAGGAAGGGCTGATTTCTTAAGAACTCAATAATACGACAAAAGGAGAACAGTTAATGAAATACTTAAGATTAGTTGCTTTCTTTCCCTCGGCCTGTGTCATGTAATCCCATTTCTTCAATTGCTCCCCTTATTCTGTGCTGTTCACGCAGAGCCAGAAAAAAATATTTCAAAATATGGTTTCTGACAAAACACTCAGCAGCTTCAATTTTTCTGTATTCACATCTTTTGTTTCACTAGGGGTCTGCCATTTCTCAGAGGTATCACAATTCATGTTTCTCTTAATTACCTTTGCCTGGTTCAGAGTTGGAGCTAAATTAAGGGCCAATTCATTTCCTGTCCAGGCACTAAAGGAGACAGCAGGGCAATTCTTTACAGATAGCCCTTCAAATGTGTGATGGATGAAAAGTGGGTTCATTTCAAAGAAGAAAGAAAGAGGCTGAAATAAGAAGCTGCTGGCGATTATGGAAATAAAGTAGAGAGATACTGAAAGTCAAGTGTAAAAATGGAAAGAGTCAAAGGGAACGAGGAGTACTGACAGCAAACATCAAGATTATTTGTTACCTGATGAGATCTTGTTGTCAGTCATTAATGTCAGCTCGGTACCAGCATAAAAAAAAATGCAGTAAATGTTTTTGTCCATTAGCATAAATCAAAAATGAAAGAGACAAACAAAAAGGGGAAACCCTTTACATTCCTGTGCAGATTACTATAACAACGACTATAAAAAGGATTATTTTTGTGTGCATCTGTGTGTGAGTGTGTGCGAGTGTGTATTTGAGTATGCTGAGCCACGAGGCTGACGTAACAGTCGATTTAATCCCACAGTGTAAATCTCAGAAAATGAGCACCAAAATGCCAAAATGTCAAAACAAACAACACAGTTTGCTGTAACAACACACAGGTCTGTATATGCACAAATTCCCACCAGGACAGATACTGTATATAAATATATATTTACTACGGATAACCCTCTCCTACTGTCGCCATCTCTATGTCTCTTCTGTCTGCCTGTCAGTCTGTCTGCCCCTCCTATCCTCTCTAATTCCCAGCACTTTTCCCTTTGGAGTGCAGTAAGAGGATAAGGCCATTCCCTGGGAGAGCAATAAGAGGATGAATATGTGTTTGTAGGTGTGTTTGTGTGTCAGCTCTAAGTGTGTGTGTGTGTGTGTGTGTGTGTGTGTGTGTGTGGATGTGCATCTTTTGCATGTTGCACATGTTGGTAAGCCAATTTGCAACAGAATACAGGTGTATAGGTATGTGTGTGCGTAAAGTATGTTAAAGTGTATTTGGTGTCACTGAGCGTGTGTGCGTGTGCGTGTGTCTGCCCACGGGTCTGCCCTACATATGGAAAACCTCTTAATTCCCCGTCAAGAGACTCTGAGAGTTGGAATAGCATTTGAAATTCCAGTATTCAGCTTTTGTTCTTGAAGTTTCTCTCCTCTTTAAGAGCAGCGTGGTCATTAATCAGATGAAAAGATGAAGGAGATGTGCGGCAGCAGAACTGACTAATGATTAGATTTTTGGAAAATTTTTAAAGGAGCTACTCATATGTCAGCAACTAGTATGGAACCAGAAGGAATTGCTATCATCTGTCTTTTAAAGGTCATATGAAGAAGAAATTTAAATTCACAGTAATTATTCCTTAAATATGCTCATCACAAAAATCATATAACCATGTAGGTGACACCATTCAATAGTCACTTCTGTGGGATTTTAATCTGTGGCTTTACCAAAAAATTATATATATAAATATATTACTATAACAAAAATTATAGTTCTTTTCCAAGAGCTGATTATTCTAATCATGAGGTACAATCATTCCGTGTTCCTTGATGAAAAGAGATTTCTCAAGTACACAATTCTAATTTAAAATGTGTTACATCAATTTGCCAAAATATGGCTACAATTTATAAAAACAGGGTTTTCCCACCTTTATATATGTTTTTTCACAGCTCCTAGGACAAACGAACAGAGGAAATAAAATGATGCTGCTCTGTTGTGGTGTAATTTACAGACATGATGCATCTGTCCTCTGCTCTCTATGAGTTTGAATATATTCACTCTCATTCACTAACTTCACTTCACACATCGCTGCTCTCCTGTTATGTTATACAACAATTAGTTTGGAGAAATTATATTTCTTAAAAATATCCAATAACTTCACTCATACACTGTGTAGTGTATGATTATGAACATGTTTAAACTGTAAAACAAGGTTTACATGTAAAAGATTTGCCTCTAACAAACATTCAGGAGCAGTCTTTTCAAGTTAAACACACAAACCAGAAAAGGAAAGAATAAAAAGAGGCAGGAAGAGAGAGAAACAAAAGAACAAAAAAGATGGAAACAGGAAGAGAAAGAGGCAGAGGGGCAGAGGACAGGGACAGAAACTGACAGAAACAGCCAGAGAAAGAGGGGGAAAGACCTGTGAGTTGAATAAAACATTCTTTGATTTTGGGTAGTTTCAGTTCAGCAGCCTTTTGATCGGCTGTCTTGGAGGACTTCACCCAAACTGACAACAGAAAATGAAAGTCAAGGCAGAGTTTCATTGCAGTTTAATATGTGAAGCTCTAAACCTGCTGACAGAATTCTTTGATATGTGGCTGACACTTTTGACACAGAAGAAGAAAGAGATCCAAGGTACTTTGCTTCATGAATTCCTTCCTTTGTCAAGTGCTTGATGCCATACAACAAAAGAATGTCAATGGTAAAAACTTCACTAGAAAAAAAATTATATCATATTTGTCAAATATCTATAATACTATATCCACACACTTTTGAACATATTGTTTAATATCAATTAATGTTATTTTTGATAAGGTCAGAATAATGTCTTGGTTGGTAAACACCAAAACATTTTGGACAAAACAATGACAAGATGCATCACAAGTTCAAATGTAACAATGAGCCAAAGGGACTCATCGCTCTAACTTGTCTGACTCTGAGTTGTGGAGTCTACCATTAAAAAGGATGATTTTGACCTTGTTGTAACAAATGCATATAGAGCACCTACGCTGCCACCTGGATTTAGTTTAACGCTTGCTTGCTTTCTTTCTATATGCTAACAACATAACCACATATAGGAGATTGTAGTGAGTTATAGAAGCATTTGAAATCAGTCTTGGTTATTTCAGGCTGTTTCCTCTCTACAGATCACCCATCAGTAGTCTGAAAAATTAAGACGGTGGAGTCTAAGAATGCAGAAATCATAGCAAATTTGAAAGACGGATGGACATAAGCTCATTCATTGCCCCAAGGAAATATAAGCGTGGGCTAGATTAGTGTTTATGCTTCAGAAAGACCAAAACATTCCCTAAAAACACAGAGATTAATTCAGTCCCAAAGCAGCATGCCCCCTGTTCAGACTACTGGGAACTAGTAATGAGATTTGAGTCATTAGCACAGATGTTACATTTTTATACATTTCGACTGTTTGCTCACATTTCAGCAACACTGGAAGGAACATGCAGTTGTATGTATACGCATGTATACAGTGTTTCCCTCACTGAGCCACCAGATAGATGCCACACAATAGCTATTGATCTCACATCTTCCATGGGGAGGATCGCTCTCTCACTGCACTTTAACCGGCACTGTCACACACACACACACGCACCTGGATACAGACACAGCATCAAAAAATGGTGTGAACTAAGATGGACAAATTCAAATGTCCATCTTAGCAGTAATGTAACAGTAAATACTGACATGTAAAGTCACACACGTGCTAATACACACAAAAAAAACTCATTTATCTTAATCCTCCCTTCGTCCATCTCTAATTCCATCATTTTCTTTCTTGTATATTCCCCTGAGTTTAATTACTAGGAGTCTTATTGCAAGGCTATGAAAAGAAATTAATCCCATCATTTTACAATTAAATGACATGAAACAGCTCTTGTTTTAATCAAGGATTCATTAACATGATACTAGCAAACATTATAAAACTGTGTGTCAACTTTGAGACTGTAATAAATGCTGTTTGTGTGTCCGTGTACAGTATGTGTGTGTTAGCATATGAAAGGTCTGCACAGTACTGTGCCCATGTAAATGTGTCTGGAAAGTGCAGATACATCCCAAACCCGGCGGTGATGCGTAAATTACTCTCCTGCAGCGTGGGATTTGCTTTTCATATCTGACATGAAATCTTTTATTACCATGATATGTGAATGACAAACACACATCTCTCTCTCTCACACACACACACATACAATACCTGTGCCCCCCCCAGTCTCTCTGCTCTCAACTGCTAATCTCTGCAATCTTCATCTCCCCTCTTTCCCTTTTGCCTCTTTGCATCTCTCCTTCTCCTGGTCGCTCTGTTTCCATGCTCTACCCTCACCACGTCTTTTATCTCCTCTCACTGCCATGCAGGTGCACAATCCACTAAAAATCAATTTTAAGTGGAGTGCAGCTCTGAGACATCTTGAGCCGCTCAGATGCTTTGCCACGAGACGTCATTTAACCTCTCTTTCAAATTTCTCTCGATTTTAAAATCACGCGCAAGAGCGGCCTTAACAGACAGCTGTGGTGTGAAGTGGGACCCTGCAGGGTTCTGACGTCTGTTATACGATCAGTTCAGGGTCTCTGTTCTCAAACATCACACTCCTACACTCTGACAAAACGCAGGCAGCTGGATTGAGAGAGGGACACAGTGACAGAGTGAGAGACGATGATATAAAGTAACAAATGAGGGGGGGGAAAGAGTAAAGCAACAGACTGATAAGGAAGGAAAGAAAGAGTATAGAGAATGAGGGAGTTTGACAAAGACCAGAAATGTCACAAAATAAGAGAGTTGTAGGACATGAGAGGACAGTGGGTGGTTATACTATATCAGTCGTTCAGGCTCTGATTTGCTTTTTACTGAAATGGCCATTAGCATTATAAATAAGCCTTTTCTTCTTACAGTGCTGAATGTAGCTAATGGCATACAGATTCCCTGACTGTCACACACACATATATAGATGCACCCACGCATGCACATAGCCATTCACATAAACACATGCGCATGCGCCACATATCACCCCAGCTGCTATGCTGGATTCATCCAAATATGGTAGGGGATATTTCCATGGCAACAGCAGGCAGAAGGGGTGCAGACTTGCGCTGGATGATCTCCAGAGAGAGTCTGCTTTTTGACTTTTGATTCAAACTGTTCTCTTTCAATTCATTCAACAGTATAGTCAATCCTTCAGCTCAGTTCAAATATCTGACTCCTGTGACAGCACAGAGAAATCCAGTCTTTGAAACATGTTGAGTGCCATGGAAATGCAACCACATTGCTTCAACAGGAAGGTTGCAAAACTCACATATATTGGTTTTAACCAAACTGTGTCATACAATTTTTAGTTCTAATCAATGTTTCAGCTACTTTTTTAACAACTTTGATCTCTACATCGAGGACTTGCTCAGTATAGAGGACATTTCCATGAAATCAGTTGCGAAACAGCTGCAAAGGGAAACAGCCGTTTATAAATAGCACTGATAAAGTGAACATACAGTAACAGGTAGAAGGCAGAGAGCGATTGCGAGGGAAACATATTTCAAACAGTAATGACTGGCCATGAAATACAGAGATGTTGTTGCTGTGAAGTTAATCATATGATAAGTCATTGCTGTTATCTGTTATCAGTGGATGGAAATGTATAGCAATGAGAAACAGTACAGTAACATTTGTCCATATCTGCTACAGGGCCAAGCCAAAGCAGCATCATGGAAAAACTGTGCGTTTGGATGAATATAATATATATTTCAGGGGGTGCTCAGGTCATCGATAAAAACTCATCTGAATTTTAGAAATTATAGGCTGTTTCCCTTGAAGACAGATAAAAAGAGGTTATTAAGTTGATTTAGGAAAAAACTAATGGCACGAGAGCATGTGAATTGGTGCTGGTAAGTGCATGTGTAAGTGTGGGGGAGTATTTGTGTGTCCCATGTGGCTCTAGATATTTATCTCAGCCCAGCTATTCATTAATGGGTCTGGAGCCTGCTGGCACCATGAGGAATTATTATAGGACAGAGGCAATCAATACATTCAGGCTCCAAATCCAGACTGTGTGTGTGAGAGAGAGGGAGTGTGTGTGACATAGTTTTCTTGTGATGTGGTATTTAGCCTCAGGACCTGATGTGGGTTTTTAGGATTATTTCTAGAAGAATATAAAAAACTAATGCCAGAAACATATTGAAACTGAATGCCTTCTGGGGGGGGTAAATTTAAAGGGCAATTTCATCTAAATGACTGGCATTGGCAGTTTTAACAATGTCAGTGTAAAGCCTTTTTTAGATATTATTTTAATGTTATTATCAAAGTGGGTCCAAATATATTACTCAGTGATAGAATTGCACAACATCTTGTAAAACACAGATGTACTGAACAACCACTGTCACTACAATGTCTTTATTGAAATAGCAAAATGTCATAAATATCAAGATATGGGTTATAAAGATAACAGACTGATAGCAGAGGTGGGTTATGTTTCATTGTAAAAGGGGTTCAGTGTTTGTTGTGTCAAAAGGAGTTTACTATGAGAGGTAAGAAGACTGATCAGAATCAGTGACATGTACTAAGAAACAGAGAAAAAATATGCTGAAATGATGATGAAATGTTAAAAGATCAAAACATTTTGGAGGTGATAATAAAAACAGACAGGATTCAGGTTGAATCAAAGATTTACCTTAAATTATAGCAGCAGCACACAGCCCACCTCACACAGTAAAAATGCAATCTCGAGATCTTGTGTTCTTCTACTCTATTAATGACCGTAGTTATCTGCCCTAGGTAACTGAATAATATTCTGTGTGCTCTTGTGGTAATGTAATTATCCTGGTGTTAAACGAGTGTCTGCCCAACTGGGCTAATCAGAAGTTCCTTCCACAGACCTCCAGTGAGCAGGGCACCCACCCGTGACCATCTCCAATTTGCATCTACAGCCCGTTTATGATACTGAAGCTAACGCAGGCTGATATTCAATTAACCAACCTAATCAAAACAGACAGGTCAGAGACTACAAGATATTCTGTAAAAAAATACCTATTTCAGCAAGTTCTATATCCTGTCATAGACGAGATATTTTCCTGAAACAAGTGGAAGACTAAATGATGTGATGAGTTTAAGAATTTTAATACTTTTTCACTTAGTTTAAGAAAGTCTAAAGTGAAAACTCTTCATACAGTATGAAATCAGAGAGACTGTTAAACTGGTGTCAAGATTTAATTTGGCAACAAGTTATGTCAGTTGAAGTTCTAGGATCATTTCTAAAAAAAACAAACAAACAAATAACACTTAATTTGATTATTGTTGTTCAAATGGAATTGCTTTTTCAGAGAAAATGTGGTGGAACAACAATGGCCTTTTCATTTCTTCCTATAATTGGGAATATCCAATTCCCTACGACCTCCAGTCACTGCTGCTGCCGATTTTAATGTTGTCCTGGGGAAGAGTTAAGACGACCATGTGCTCCGCCACCTGCTTTCTTTCCAATCATACCCCAGATGTCTCCTCTGTGAAAGTGCTCCAAATAACAAATAAATGAAAAATGACAAACCAGAGACAAGGAGTCTCCTAAGAGTTACCGCCACATCTGTTAAGAAACAATCCTCAGATTTTGCAGTGGTGAAGGAAAATTTTTACCCTTACTTATCCATTTTTCCACCTATTCACATTTGGGAACTGCCATGTATTTCTCCAGCCAACCATTGAGCAGCTCCAGCGGACCAGTTGGAGGTTAAGCGTTTTGCTCAAAGGCACATTCACAGTAATTGTTAGAAGACGGGAGAGCACTGTTGTGGGCTTTTCCTTGTTTTTGTAGCTTCAGGCCAGCAGTCAAAATAACTGCATTGCTGCATATCATTTGAAGTGACACTATTTATCAAAATCTCTGCTTTATAAATAGTCACAACTTAAAAACAACTTAACCCATGACAGGAGATCCATCTTTTTAACTGTATGAGGACAGAATCTTCCACTTTCATCTCTAATAGTAAGTCAGACCCAATCAAAAGGGTGTACTGTGCATTTCGTGTTTTTTTTACCTCACTCTCAGCAGGATGACAATGATGATGATGATGGTGATGATGATGAGTAAGATGAGCATGATGATAATGAGCTTCATGGTGGCGATGACAACAAAAATGTTGCTGGCCACAATTTAGTAGCACAGCGCAGATCACTGGGGGAGAGTAGAATAAAATTAAATAGAATTATATTTGTGGCATTTGAATTGTAATCACATGATAATGGTCCCAATCTATTCAAAGCCTACTTTGTTCTCTGCATATTGGCCTGGCATAGGTGCTAAAATCATTATTCATGTTATGTTTATTACACAGTTGGCATGGTAACCGAAACTCAAGAGGCTTAGAAACACCTTTCATACACACACATGCATACACGCACACAAACAAACACATGTATACACATGCACAGATGTAGATAAAAACAGTCCATTTGGGAGGTTATTTTTGCAAGTGAACTGTAGGAGGAATTCATCTAAGTGAGAACGGAGTTTAATGTGAAAATCACCTCCAAAATACGAAACAGCCTGTGTGTCTGTGTGGTTTTTGTGAATGTATGAAGGTGAACAATGTTTCTTGTTGTGCAGTTTCAATGTACAGTCTATTTGGGTATTTAACATCTTTCAGCTGGCTCTCAGCTCTAGACTACAGGTTTTTGACTCACAAGTAACTGAGGTTTCTTACCTAAAACTAACAGGCCAAATTAATATGTTTGAAAAGGAGTTCATTAAAAAAAAACAGACTCATCAAGCAAGAGTCAGAAAATATCTCGCTTACGAGCCACAAAGTACACATGTAACTGTGTGGTGATGTCAAACACTGCCTACTATAGTACATACCAGGTTTTCCTGTACCCTTCTGTTACAGAAGCAGGCCACCTCCACTAAATTAATGACTTTCTCCACCTACATTGAAAGAATTAAATGTACAACTAAACAGTCTAGAAACTAAATTGATCGCAAAAGAAATCCTTTTATGTGCCAGTACTTGGTCTATGAAGCGTACCATTCATTAACTTGATGGTGATTAATTAAAAAAAAAAAAAACACAAAATCAGGGAAAACACTTTTACAGTTTTTTGGAGTTGGAAAATGTTTGAGGTAAATGACTCAATCGGTCACAGTCATCAGGAGTTAGTGTAATCAATAACTCACAGATGTTGGAGAATTTAAGCAGCACTGCTGTCAGAGACCTCGTGGATGCTACTGTAAAGTTCGGATGCACAGTTATTGCAATAAACTTAGTTGAACCTCGTCTGAAGTAGATATGTACCAGCTGGGCTCTTACTTTAATGTTAATAGGTCCGTGTTTATAATCATCAATGGCTCATAAGAGGGTTATAATAGAGAAGAGGGCAGAGCCACAGCTTTGCCTCTCCATCTGCCCTCCAAAACATCCACTGGATCAAATCCCTGATGGATGACACAGTTTGAATATAGCTGCCTGCCTATATAATATAGAATGTACTAGTTACACAACAGCTTATTTTACTGTTCTCTAGTGATTTGAGCATTTTTTTAAATTTCTATGAACTGAGACAGATTCAGAGGCACAGTGTAAACAGAGTATGTCACACCACATATAACAAAGATAACATAACATCACGTAGCAGGACTAAACTTTGGAATTTCACTGACCTGCCGATAAGTAGGAACTCTCCTACCAGCCCCTGGCGTCTCATGGCCATGAGGATGTTGCGGACAGTCATGCCTTCACAGAAACATGCTACCACCCTGGCCTTGGGCAGATGGGCCCTCAGTCTCTCTAGCAGCCGGTCAAAGCTCTGCTGCCCAGCGTTGCTCCAGATTTTGCCTGGAGAAAACACATGAGACAAATGCAAACATGGTCTGATAGTTGGTGTATGTTTGGATCTCTGTTGCTTTGGTTGATGTAAAATGTTGCGTTGATTTTCAGTGTTTTTTTATCTGCTGACACCATGCTGTTTTTGTTTGACTAAATGTAAGAGGTAACTGGATATGTGACCTGCATTTGCGATTCGTGTGAAGAAGCTAATGAACCCTCACACAAACTATGTACCAACTAAAATGTTCAACTCAAGGCAGTTTCCAACTTCTCCTTCTATTTTCTCTGATAATTAGTTAAGTTAATGTTGCTTAGTTTACTTTGGCTGTCTAGACCTGACTTTCTTACCAGAGTGGGCGATGCAGATGCCCTCCTTGGCTGCCATGTCCTTGAACGCTTCCATCCCACTTTCACCATAGTTGCCTGGAAAACCACAGAGAGGGTAAAGTTTGTTTTTTGAAATGAGTGGATGGGAATGTGTCATCATGTCGAAAGGTTGACAGATATACATATATATATATATATATATATATTTAAGTCATGGCTGACTTGTGCAAATTGAAAGAAGAAATTGTGCTACCATGAACAATTTAATTCTCCCTAATAGATGATAAGTTTTGGTGGAAAACATGACAAGACCCGATTCCCTCTGATTTTCAAAAACATGCCCACTGCAGTAACTCGCCTGCTACCGCACTACTCATAAAAGCTCAAATTTATGTCAGAGAAAGCATCTCCCCAATGTGGCACCCGTTTCTTTGCCAGAGAAAGTGGGTGACCTGGAATTTATGCTAATGAAGGGTTGTACACACTGGCAAAGAATATGATAGGATTCCCCTCTTTCATTTCTCTTCCACTCCCTTTTATATCTTTCCCCTTTCTGTGTCGATTGAAGAAAAGATAAAACATCTCCCTTTCTTTTCACCAGTGTTTCTCCTCTTTTCTCTTTCACTGAGACTGTTATATCTCTTAATGTAAATCCTTTTTTGCTAAGCATGTCCCCAACAATACAATGCAGTTTAATTAGGCGTCATTGATCTGTGCCAATGAGCAAAACGAGGAGGTCAAAAGGAGAAAAAAAGAGAGGAGCACACAGAGAGAAAAGGGTAGAAGAAAAAAGTAGAAGAAGTCCCAAAATCCCTGACCACTGCTGCATCTCAGTGTGTATGTATGTGTGAGAGTGTGTGTGTGTGTGTGTAGTCAGGCCAATGATGAGTGTGGTAGAGCGAAGTGTAAAGTCCTGTAATTTGTGTCTCAGTGAGAGGAGTGGGAGACAGATGGTACAGACCGTCCTTACCCTGCTCACACTGACACACACACACACACACACACACACACACACACACACACACACACACACGTACTGTTACCATCATCAAAATCGATAAAGCTTGTAACCTACTTCACTCTGGTCTCAACAGGGATTTACGTGTGAGACGTCTCTCTCTTTTTCTTTTTTCTTTTTCTCTTTTTCTCACTCTCACACACTCAGTAAGCCTGTCATGTGTCTCTTTATCACTCTGTTTCAAACGCATGCACACTCTCCATGCTACGTTACATTAGCAGAGCACACTGTCACACAAATACAGTTATGCTCGCATCCCTCCAAAATAAAAACCCTCCCACGCACACACACACACAAACACACACACACACACATTCATCCATTTTAGGGACACTGTAGGCCACAGCTAAACACAATAGGAGTTGGTCTGTCCCCTCTTCCTCATGTCTGCACCCCAAGTTAACTTGATTTTACATCATGCTTTGCAGCAAACATTGAAATCCTCACACACCCTCACATTAAGGTACTATCATTATTATTATTTCAGCATCCAAAGCCAAACAAAAAGAAAATTCCCTTGAGTTAAGTTCACTTCTGCACTAGACGCATGGGCCCCCTGCCTGCTTCAATTCACCTTTCCCATTTTTTCTCTTACGTGTCAATCATACCTTTCATCTGCTCACTCTGTGGTGTCTCATGGTGCCTCCCCATTAGTACAAAGACACACTCACATACAAACACACGGTCACAGACCAAACACCACGTAAGTACACCACGTACATCTTGTATATATCTTAAGTGCTGTTGTCGCTGGCTTCCTCTAAAAAGCTGTCTCTTTTTTATCCTTATATTCAAATGTATCACTTTAATAAAAAAACAAAAAAAGAGAAAAAACAGTTTAAAGTAAAAAACATGAAAGATTAAAAAAAGGATAACTATCTCCTCTCGTTGTGTGTTCCTGACATTTCTGCCCCTCGTCTTCTTTAAAGTCTTCTCCTCATCTTGTTATTCATCTGATATACTGCGGTACATTACAACACGCAATCAAATGCAAAGCTGAGGGGTCTTCTGCCTGCCCTCGGTGAAGCTCACTCTCCTCCCCCTCCTGTTACTTGCATCTTCTACCCCCGCTTTCTCACAAAGGCAAATCAGGCGGTAAAATGGAGAGACAGGTGGTTCTGTGTCTTTTCTTCCCTCGTATGCATCCTTTTTCCTCTCCCTCTCACCCTTCCTTCATCCTTCTCAATTACTGCTCTCATCCTCTTGTCACTCTTATCAGGTCTATTACATGCAATTACATGTTCCCTCCCTTTCCCCTGTCACCCTCGCTTGTCCGTTTCTGCTTTGGTCACATCGTCATTCACTTAAAAATAACACAAAAAATTTACACTCTCTTAAGTAAATGGCACCCTCCTTGTCTTCTCTTCCTACTCCTCATGATCCCTCTCCTTTTCTTGTTCTCTCTAAGCTCTCCCCCAACCTCAACTACCCCATATCACATGTGGAGTGCTACAACAATGTGCAGCTAAATGTCAAACACAGTAATACCCTGGGGTAGACTGACACTCACACTGTGTCAAACACAGAGCCGCACAAGATTGCAGAATTACATGGCTAATGGAGAACGCACATAAACAAAAACACAGAGCAGCGTGCACAGACTCACAAACTCTCTGTAATGTTTGCGTGTCTGTATTGGTATCGGCCTGAGAGTACAGTTGTTACTGTCGCAATTCTTTGTTATGTTGTCACATAAAATTAGGGCTGCAATTAACGCTTATTTCTAAGATTGATTAATCTGCTAATTATATTCTCTATTAGTCAGGTTCATCAAAGCAGAAATATGCACAATTGAGGAGCTGGAACCAGTAAATGTTTGTCCTTCCTGCTACAAAAAAGTTACTGAATTACTGAATAATTAATTGCTAAACAGAACAGTTACAGATCTACTTCCAATTCATCAACCAATCAATTAATCTATTATCTGTATCAGCTCTACTTAAAGTGTAACGTGAATATAAGCCATGGCTTGCAGCCACAAGGAGGAAGAGTGATTGACCTGCTCTGGACATAACATAAATGTTTTGTGCGATAGAATCAGGTAATGTGATTACTCACTCAGTGAGTGATGCAAATCTATTCTGTAGCTTACGGATAAGACAGAAAACATTTAGCCTGCACTTCTCTAGTCTGGTAAGACATGAACAGTTCCACGGTAGCTTACAAAAGCTTCAAGAGGTTGTAGACACAATCACTAATTTAGCTTATTACATAACCCTGTAGATTTTCTAGCCATGCAAATCATACTGCAGGGCTCTAATGTCAGCCCAGTTTAAACCACTAATTGACTGTTCAGAGAAAGAAAACCTAAAGGAAGATTACTAACCATCAGGACTAGTATTATTATAAATCAGCCATTGGGTATGTTTTCATGAATTTCAGATGATATATGCATGTCTGTTATCCTAGTTTCTGTAATGGAAATACCTCCAGGCTATAGACAGGATGCACGTCAGCAGTTTTACAACCATCACCACTTGTACCACGCTTTTCTTCTCCTGAGCAAACTCTGGATCTGGAAATATACCGTGTCTGTGCACAGATATCTCACCTTCTGGGCTTCAAAGAGACAAGCAGACACCACAGTCTATATCACAGTCACTTTCAACAACCTGTGTCTATAACCAGCACTTGTCAATCCTGATTAACAAAATGAAAAAAACATCCAAACATCCATACTGCAACAAAATAAGTGTGAATCTTTAAGTTCTATTATTATTGTAAATATACAGACATACAGAGAAACAAACACACAAACAAAATTGCCCTGCACATATATGATCCAGTAAATTTGAGTTTAACCTTTTGGCCATGGCAACAGCTGAGACCCTCCCCTCCCTCAGCTTAAAGACCTTACTAACATCTGTGCCAATAGAAATCTCTATTTAATACTCCCTCATAGATATCACAGACAGAGCCTAGGCAGTAGGAGGGTGGAAACCATTTATCTATCTATCTTGATAGAAGCCGTTAAATGGATTCCCAGAACACGAATTCTAAAATCTGAGGCCGAACCTATTTGAGTAGATGTAGTCCTGTGACCCGGGCTCATTAAAACACAGAAGACCTCTTGTTATATGGAGACCCACCAGAAACCAGCCCATGACCCACTTTGAATCTTCACCCTAAAGCACCACTGTCAGAGACGACAGTAAAAATGTAAGCAGCACATTCTGTCAGTCATTCTCCCCTTCCCCATTCATTAGACCTTTCTCTACACTGCACTCCCCCCAAAACCAACCCTCCTTCATATACCTCAACTGTGAAGGTTATGACATTTAAATAGGCACGGGTGATGTTGTGCTCCAGAGAGAGATAGAGACAGAGAGAGATGATGGCGAAAGATAGTGGGAGAAGACTTATACGGTGGAAGGGGTGAGAATCAGCGGTGTCAGGATCAAAATAACCAATTACAAATTGGGAGGGAATGAGAGAAAGTGAGACAGATGAAAAGGGAGTGAGAAAAACAAGAGAAGAGGTGGAGAGAAGGTTGACATCTTGATTTATTGAGAGATTGATCAATTTCTGTTGGAGTGTGCTTTGGTGACACATGTCAAATTCCATGTCAATAAAACCCATTGAGGGGGATTGAATTGAACTGAACACAGCAACACAGAGAGGAAGGAGGAAGAGTGAAACAAAGCAATACTGAACTCAGTGTAGGAGAGGACTATAAAACTCTTCACTTGCTAAGAATTGCCATTGGTTTGTTTTATGATCACGCTGACAACAGACTGCAATCAAAAAGAGGGATACTTTATGTATTGTGTGTATATTTTATCCATATGACAGCAATAATGAAAGTAGATTATGGTGGATTAAAGAAGACTGCTGACAAAAAGGACGGTGGACAACCATTCTTCTTCACGGCTCATTCTGAAGCAGAGGAGCATCTTCAGCTCCAGGCTGGTCTCCCCGAGGTGCCCTACAAAGACTTTATTCCAGGAACTGTTAGACTTTACAACTTCTCCTCTGTCTGTCAAAGCAGAGACGTCAGTGAACTGAAGTGTTTCTGCTGCTGTTCTAGGTATGACTGAAGATAAATCTATCTATCTATCTATCTATCTATCTATCTATCTATCTATCTATCTATCTATCTATCTATCTATCTATCTGTCTG
>JBAJHX010000049.1:15408296-15441023 GCA_037176925.1 Amniataba percoides
GCTTGACGTTTTGAGATTTTGCACACCCTGAACACATCACTGACACACACGCAGCGCAGAGCCCGGCTACACTGCCTCTCTCTCTCCATCTCTCTCTCTCTCTCTATCTCCAAGGAGAAATAAAAAAAAAATCCAGAGACAACAACAAGGACTGGCGCAGCGCTGCATCCGTCAACCGCGATGAGGAAATCAGATTCTTTCGTTTTTGCACCCATTCACACAAACACACACACACACACACACACGCGCGCGCATTTCAACCCAAGCGAGTGGTGCAAAGCATGACAGAGACACCGTCTGAAATTAACATGGCTACAGCATGCACAGACAAAAAAACGGGTTTCTGATCCGTCTCTGTCTCACTGGCATGACTGTGTGTCTCCTGCACATCAGTCCCCTTTAACCAGGTTGCTGGATGTAACCTGACCAAACAATTCAAGGATGACTAGTGCAGGTGCGACTGCGAGGAAGTCCCGTCAGTAATATTGCAAGAAGTGCGCCAAAAAGAAAAATCCCTCTGTGCAGAATTTTGAGCAGGACAGACAGGATGAGTCTCTGTGAGGATGCTGAATGAATTACTGATCTTTCACTGAGGGTGCATGGCACGCATATTTCTGCAAAATCTGCCTTACCTTACGTGAACCTACGTGCGTCGTCTCCGGCAATGTCCCCGCTGGATAATTGGGTAATGTAATGCAAGTTACCAATAAAGAGACAGAGAGAGGAAGAGAGAGAGAGAGAGAGAGAGAGAGAGAGAGAGCGAGAGAGAGAGAGTGTGTCCAATGTCAAACACACCGGAGCTGCCTCTGTGCAGACTCCGAGCTCCCTCCGTTTTCCAGTCACGCACACCTGAGCCTCTCTCCAAACACCTCTCTCCTTCATCCCACCCCTTTTCCCCTTATCATCCTCTGCTGCTGCTGCTCCTGCTCCTCCTCCTCCTCTCTCTCTCTCTCTCCCTCTCTCACATCTCCGTCCTAGACCACCTCTCACCCTCCTCTTGTTGCCCCTTTCGTCCGCCCCATTTTTTGAAAAAACGGGTCCTATCCTTCTCTTTTTCCCTCCGCTGCTTTCCTCTTGTCCCCCGACTCGTGTTTGGTTGCTGCGTCGCGCTCTGGAGGATTTACCTTTGAGTTGAGCTTTGTCTTCCTCGACATTTGTTTCGTCTTTTTACCTGGTGTGACTTGGAGCCGAGAGAAACTGGTGGATCCTTGCGCGGAAGAACACACAAGCCTCTGCTGTGTCTGATGTTAGCTAGGAGTATTACCTTGATTTAAGCGCGTTTATTCGCTGAATGGAGACTACGTTCATTTGTCAACTTGTTAATGCTATATATTTTTAATTTAACGAGTAAGCCAAATGTGTTAGGCAAATCAATTTCGACCGTGTTAGCTTGTGACACGAACACAACTGGCAACTAAATTCTTCCGCTCCACTTTCGTTGCTAAGCGACGCGTAGCGCCACACAGAGGTGGGAACGTGTATTTTGCCCGGAAATCTAGTCCCCCCTTTCCTACTTTTTCTGCACACAACTTTTTTTCACCCCTACAACTTGTTTCAGTCAATTAGGTCTATTTGATATTTAATTTACTAGCCAAATGTGTTAAATTTATTAGATTATAGACATTAGCTTAGCGCCAGAATGCTAGCTCAGCTATCTTTGCAAAGCAACACTTGTTCAGGTAAGATTCCTCTGAATAAAGATTTACTCCACCCTAAACCCCAACAGCCTGTATTCTGACATGCCACGCCTCAACCCTGCCTCGACCTCTATCACCTCTGTGGCAGACTTCATACAACACCTGTGGTACACCTGGGGTCCAACTAGGTGATTCAGCCAATCAGCACCAAGGCCTGGTGGTACATATGTAGGGAAAGTTACAGGCAGATAGAGACACGCAGAGGAACACATCGTTGTTATTAATTTGTTGATTGCATGTCTGTTTTTACATGTTTTTTGTCTCTTGTCCATCTCTCTGTGGCTGTCTCTACTTCCCTGTGGATCTATCTATTTTACTTCTACACTGAATCACGCACTTGCAAAAGCTTTTCAATATTCAAGTTAAAGTCGCTATGAGCTATAACCACAGACTGTATATAAATGCATCTTTATACAGTCTCTGGTTGCAGCCCGGTGTGTGTGCTGAAGGTGCACCGCCTCTCTCTCTGATCAAATAGACATCAGAGGTGACACCGTGGGCCGGGCTAACGATGCAGCAGAGGAGATCGATAACATTTGAAGTTTCATAGCGGTCGCAGGAGTAAAGAGCCATTAACCTATACAGCGTCGCCTGGCGTCCAACTCACAGATCCACAGACAGCAAATCATTAAAGATAAAAAATCAATACAAATCTAATGGAAACATCCAACTCCCCCCGCAACATGCACACACACATGCACAGCTATATAACACTGACATAATGGACTATTTTAGGTTTTGCACCAAAACAAGTAATTTAAGTCATTTTAAAATTTTCATAATTCACTTTATGTGGCTTTAATCAGTAGTTTAAAAAGTATTTTGTCAATCTAGACCTTTGTGTACAGAATAATACATTACAAGACAAAAATTACACACTTATGGATATATGATTAAAATAATAATAACAAGAAGAAGAATTAAAATAATAATAATAATAATAATAATAATAATAATAATAAAGCTCTCATGCCCTTTATTGTGGTTTGTTTGGAAATGTGACTTTCTGCGTGACAGCAAATAGAATCAACAGTGTCTCCTTGCAAAAAAAAAAAAAAAAGGCTTTATGGGAGATAAATCGTGACATTAAGCTTATCATATATGACAAACACAGTTTCTCATAGGAACATTACAGGAGTGATTTCTGGTAATGGGTTTCCTCCTATAAGGGTCTTTTGTCAGCGTGTAAAGGGAGGTTGTCTGAGCAGGCGACCCCCTGATGCATTCCCATACTACATGAATGGCCAGTTTAGGAGATGCAGGAGAAATCGTCTTTGCTCGGTCTTGCCACTCACTGCATCTGTTTCCATCCTCCACAAACACCAAACTAGAGAAGTCAAAGTCTCGTACCTTTGCTCGCAGGACAGGTGAAATCTCCCGGAGAAACGCAGCATCCCTCACGCGTCCATCACAGCATCATGCTGGCGCTGGGTAATCTACTTTTTCACTATGGCAACAAATAAACCCCCTGTCCTCTCTCTCTCTCTCTCGCTCTCTCTCCATGCGCTCCAATGAGGAGGCTCCGATCGCGTCACAGGTCATCCACCTCCCTCCCTCTCTCTGTCTCTCCCTCTCTGTCTGTCTGTCTCTCTCTCGATATCACACCTACCTCCAGGATACCATCTGGAGATAGATACTGATGGAGAGCATCTCTGGAGGAAGAGCGACAGGGAGAGGGGAGGATGGGATAGAAGGGGGGGGGGGGTTAGAGCTTGGCTATGACAAGGCTTGGATTAATTTGCCAGCCAAATGCATTTGGGATTAGTCGACCATTAAAGGAGCATAGACACACACATACGCACACACTCCCTCACACACGTGGCTTTAGCTGTTGCAGTGATAGCCTTACTAACCCTGACCTTTGTCTCTCCCATACTCTGGCTCTGTTTCAGTCTTCTGGACTAGCAAACAAACGGTGATGGCTAGACATACACAGCAGTGCACAGTTGAACTTTAAACTCTCTGACACACACAACCTAAGAAATGTGTGTGTCTGTTGATAGTGTGGAGGTAGTAGACCTTTATCCAATTTTTTCAACTAAAAAAAAAAAAAAAATCAATACTAAATGCCTAAATAGTAAATGAGGGCAACTGCTACAAGGCCCCAATTCCTCAGGGGCCCAAAATGTCCAAGACTGACTTTGTGGTTGTTACCCTTTCAAAGTTTAGGTCTTGAAAATGTAGTTTAAATATATTCAATATCACAGTTGATATTATACTGTTTTCAGTTCATTTGCATTTCATTAACTTTTGGTTAACGGTAGATAACCTGAAAGACTCAGTAGGGGCCCACAGCTCACTCTTGAGTGGGTTGATCCAGTCTTAAAAATGTCCAATGTAAGAAAGATTAGTTACATCATATGGTTGGTTTCAGAAGAATTCATAGGATATGTTGAAGCTATACTACTAGTAGAGTCCAATTGCAACTAACTACCCCACACGTGACGAAGCCCCATAAATGAAGGACATCAAAGCTCAATCTCATGAGAGATGTGCTCCTTTAGGGGAACCTGATTGCCAAACCATATCTGCTCTTCCTTGTCAAAGTGATGTTGTGTTCCAGCAGCTGCCTTGAGATCATAAATTCATGTGTTTGATCATAGTCACATATTCACTCATATTTCATTTACATCACAATCACCTTCATAACGAGACAATGTATGTCTTGTGATTTCCTATGTTTACATCTAGCAGTGACTTTTTCATTAATCCATATTATATCATGTGTTTTCCACTGACTGATGAGCAAAAAAAAATTATATATAACCTGGTCAATGATCACTTATAAATCATCATTAATCACTGTACACCTGATTGTGGGATATTTGTGATTCATCCTATGTGTACTGATGGTTCAGGGAGAAGACATTGACATTTGTTAGATGGGACAGTTCTTTTTGACACATTTGGTGTTAAAAATACAGACTTTGGAGGATCCAGTCTCAGAATACAGATGCAGTAAAATCACCTTCATCTGCTCGTATGTCTCAGCTTTAAGACTTAATGAATACTTGTTGTAATCTTAGACGTTCAAACAGACCTTAAAGATCTTTATTTGGTGTTCCTGGGACGTTGTCCATCAGAGGATATCCCTCAATACATTAATAAATTCCTACACACACATTTTGAAGAATTTCCTTCATCACGCACACAGTGGTCGGCAATACACAAAGAGTCAAACACACTGGATGTTTCTGTCTGCTGTCACATCACATGGTGTCCTTGAATTTCTAAATACGGCTGTATGGGACAGATGAAGCGCCAGAATGATCTAGGGTCACATTTTCATGGCAACTCTTTGCTGTGGTAGTAAAACAGAAAATCAACAAGAGTTTAATGGATCAGCTCAGTCTGTCTCATTTGATGCCAATCAATCATTCATTTTGCCACACCACAGTTACCACACCATTACACAGAGTTTGTGGGCTACAGGATGCATCACATAACGTCATATCCCGTGGCCAGATGGCAGTCACACAATAAACGTTACAAGGTCATCTTATGAAACGTACCTGCACTCTCTGTGTGTGTAAGTTTGTGTATAGCCACTGTGAACCCATGTACAAGTGTGCAGCACACGCATGTAAACATCTATAGGGTATAATTCTCTTTTTACCACCCTCCTCCGCAAATCACAAGCACAACAGAGTCAGTGTCACAGTCGGCAAATCAATTATTCAATGGTATTTCAAAATAACAGTGGATACCCATGGTTGCCATAGACACATAGCTGATTTCCAGGGTTGTCACTTGACTGTGATATTCTCACTCTAAGTAGGACAAATAGAGAGAGAAAAAATCTACAACCACGTAATGCCAAGAGAGAAACGAGGACGTCAGTTGTAAAACGTTCACTCATATGAAACATTACTTTTTGTTTCACTGAACAATGAACGATTGTGTGTTAATGTCACTTTTTTGTTTTGAGCGAACTAAGGAACAAGATTATAGCATGTGCTGATCATTCACCATGTGGCATGCAATTTCTGCTATGATGAACCACTCCAATTGTTCTTGTCGGTATCAGGTACACTCACTAAATAGTTTTATTATCTACATTAACCACCATACGCCATAGACTCCTGTGACTGACCATCACGACCAGTCCAGAGTGTACTCTGCCCAATGACAGCTGGAATAGGCTCCAGCATCCAGGACGATGTGAGTCAGGATAAGCTGTATAGACAATGGACGGATGGATGCTGTAGACTTTAAAAATCAGTTGAAATAATGGCACTATTTACACTTCAAACTAAATTATACACCCTATAATCAGGTGAAGAAGTCTTTGTTCCTTGACAGATTTATGCCTTATTACGCAATTACTGTGAGAAAAGTCTCACTGAAAAGAGAAGTCCTCTGTAACAGATGTGTGTTTAGTGTGTCATATACCATATCAATGTGTTTTTTTTTTACTTTTTACTTTCACTTTTTAAACAAAAAATGCTTATTTAATGCACTAAGCAGAGCAAAAAACAAAGTATGTTCTCAGATCCTGAGTGCACATAAACAACACAAACCATCCACAGAGAAGGAGCAGTATCGATGTTAACTGTCAGCACAGGTTGACAAGCTGTCATCACACTCATAACAGGGACACAAACTGGGGATGCTACAGCACTTTATGAATGTTGCCCCGCGGAAATGAAATAACTAAATCTGAATTTACGAAAGTCCCAGTGAAGACTGCAGCTAATTATTATTTTTTATTATTTATTAATCTGGTTATTTCTTTATCAATTGAAAATTGAACATTTTATTCAAAGATCTGTCCATTGCAACAATTCCAGAGCTATATGGAGATGTTTTTAAGTGTCTTGATTTGTCTTATCAGCAGCTGAAAACCCATACACAAAATATTCACATTTTAGAAGCTGGAGGCAGAAAAATGTTTTTGTTTTAGAACAAGGATAAAATGATTAATAGCTTATCAATAATATCTGCAGATAGATTTTCTGTCCATTCATCAATCTAATTTGTATCTCTTTTCCATCTGTCTCACTCTGTCTAGATGCAGCTGATGAGCAGATGGCGGTCATAGGTCCGGAGGTCATGCACCCTACACCGACCATCTCTGATGCTGAACCACACACATTTCATTTCCTCAAGTACACTGACACTTAGAAACACTTTCTCCCTCCATCACTCCTGTGAGCCAGCTGTTCACCTGTTAATATATTTTTTTTTTCTCAGAGTATAAAACCAGTTAGGCACAGCTCCACCTGTTTTCAAGACCGGACAAGCAACTCTTTGATTTTCAAACAGCTTTTCTAGCTAAGACACAAATTATCTCCTTCGGCAACACTTTGCAAATTATTATCTCCCCTGTAGTAAAACATCAAGAAGATTTATCTTTCATCCAAGCAGGGGTCGATTTTAATATGAATAAGTCAAATAACCATAAGAAACACCACCAGCTGGTAGTGGTATTCTCCCTCCTCTCCTGTCTCATTACAGCTGATGAGGAGGAAGCTCTAACTGGCTGCAATAAGCACGCTGTGGTGTGCAGCCGCCCTGCAGCGCGCCTCCTCTCAGCCAATCAGCGGCTCGTGCTGCCCTCTTGCGTCTGACTTGGACAAAGCTGAAATGTTTACAGTGGGACACGTGGTTGTTGAGTGACCGGGCTGCCATAACATGAGAGCTTTACAGGAGGTGAAATTCTCAGGAAGTTCAAAGTAAACCCCCACTACTCCTCTCTCCCTCTCTCTCTCTCTCTCTCTCTCTCTCTCAGCAGCCCTGCGGACAGGTTTATCCTGTGATGCTCATTCCTGTGCGCTCCGCTGCCTTCCTGCAGCGGATAAGCCGCATCCCGTGCCTGGCTGCGGCAGCATGTGACCGGCTTGTGATCCCGAGGTTTGCGCAAATGACTTTCTGCCCTGAGCCCGACTGTACCAGTCTGCAGGACCCGAGGAGGGAAAGTCTGTCGGGCAGAAACAACTCCCACCCTCGATCTCTCTCTCTCTCTCTGTCTGTCTCTCTCTCCTCCTTGTAGTTTTTTTTGTATGTCCTTGTGTCCTGATCGCAGCACCACAAGGTACAGATGAGGTAGGTATGAGGAGGTATATATGATCAAGTGTTTCTTAAAGCAGTCTTTTCTTATAAACCGATATTTAATCTATTATGATCAGCAGTGGGGTGTACTGTTACTGTGTGTAGTTACTGAAGCGTGCTGTACAGTTTTACAATATTTCAGTATTCCCATTTGACCAAACATACTTCCAACTCACTATAATTCAGAGGGAACTGAACGTTTTAATCCACTACATTCATCTGACAAATAATATTCAGATTCTACATAAATATATATATATATAAATTGGTTAATATTAATTATTAGTAGTGGTATTTTTCTTGTACTTTATATATGTTCAAAATACAAAGTGTTTACATTTTGTCATCATTAATTTTGAACTTTTAAGTAACGATTTTTACTTTTAACTATATTACTGTATTACTTTAAACCTGTATTTCTTTTATTCTTGTATTGCTGCTATACATTAAAGTACTCATTCAACCGCACACAGTCACCATGATATTAAAACCATAATGCAATAAACGCATTACAAATAATATCGACATAGTTGAAAAGTGTGTAGAGCATGAAATGAGGAAATACTGGCCTGTGTTTTGTGTACAGCAGCAGTGACACATGAAGAAGCACAACAGCTTCTGTCCACCAGGAAAGTCTCTTCTCTCTTGTACACATTACAAGAAGATGCAGCAACACAGATATTAAAAACATATCACAGACAAATTACTCCACAATAAGCAATTATCTGTGTATTTTCATGTACTACAGTGAAAACATTTAAAGTTATAATAATATCCTTAACAGTGTAAAACATCACTGACATTAAATCTGTCTGACGGAGCTGTGTGGACTTGTTGTGTTCATTCTCTGTGATGCATACTGAGAGTCTTTCTGTAATAGAGTAAGAGGAAATTTCCATTGTCTGTTTCCATTAAACTGTCATGAAATGAAATGATGAAACTCACATCAGTATGCACCACATGTAAGGTCATAAATCAAGTCTATAATGTGGCTCGTAACTGTGATCTGGTCAGAGGGAAGGAAGTGGTGCCCTCTGTTCAAGTATAAAACACTTATGGGACTTCCCTTTTTATCAGTTAATTTAAACAGTTGTATTATGTAATCTTGACAAATGCCAAAACATTATTGGTTTAGCTTTTCCTGTTCAGGTATTGCAAAGTCTGCTTCTCGACTTAATAACCAATGCTTCATGTGAAGTAGTAATAACAAACCATTTACTATACTGTAAATCTAAGCTGACACACAAACTGCATTCAGGTGTTATTGAAGTTTTTAATAAAAAAATCCATTTTGTATATTTTTTTAAACTCTGTTCAAGTTGATATTACCTCTTTGCAACTTTATTATTCAGAGACAGTTCTGGTGCCACAAAATAACTTTTAATGCAAAACACTGAAGTGCTGCATTTCTGCCTGACACATCCCTGCAACAATTCTAATAATGACAACAATCTTATAATAATGTTCAACCATGCTGTTTTTATTTTACACCCTGTGAACGATAATGTAGGAACTGTAACTTTATGTTTTACGTTCTTCAGTCTGCTGTCAGTCCTGGATATATAATTGAAATGATTCTATTATTTCAATTATATACGAGTTACTGGCTAGATACTAAGCTGACTTTTGATAGCTATTTTACAAAACTGAAGGTCAGAATCTTATTTTTGTATGGAAACAAATTATACTTATCCTGTGCAAGTCTAAAGACCACTGTACAATGTCACGTTATGTCTTCCCCTCTACCCGAGAGCCTCTTGACTCTTCATGTTACTTCATCACAGCTGACAAACTCCAAAAACTACAAAATAGAAAAATAGATGGAGGATTAAAGAAAATGAAAGAAACAAACACTTCATGATGTGAAGTGAGTCAAAAGTTTAGAAGTTTGCTTTAGAGGTACCAGATGTGCTCAAACACTAACAGACACAGTGCCTGTAGCTTGGCCAACAGTGGAGACTGGTCTTACTCAAGCTGAATCCAAATGGAAATGTTGTTTATATCTATATCAAAGAATTGAGAGTTTCACTTGGATGATGGCTTACATTACACGGAGCATAATTTGATGTGTTTAGCATAAAAAAATACAACCCATCCTCAACATAGCATAGATTCAGATGCACTCTCATCTACCAGTGACATCATCAGCTGAGAGCGAGTCACCAAGAGATTCTTAAGGTTTCCTCGCCCTTCCTGCAAAGTACAGGCAAAGCCAAGTGCAGCAGGCCCCCTGAATAAAGTGACGGGCTCTCCTTCAACTGGAGGAAAAACTAACCAAGATAAATGTAAAACCTTAAGGTCACTGTGGAACGAGATCTGATTCTTATTCATTTACTGTGTCCTATCAATCAATTTTCCTCCTCTTTAACTTCTGTTTCTTTTCTATCTCTCGCTTTTCTTTTTCAACAGCACATTAACACTGCACTCCTGATCATGCATAAATTCCAGCAAGCTTTTGCCAAGGGGAGGGGGTGGTGCACACACACACACACACACACACACACACACACATGCACACACACATTTCTGCCTGAGGTATAGCGGAGCAGAGGTCAGCTGGTCTCAAGACAAAATGAAAGAGGAATCAGGAATATTATCCTGAGCATGTGATAGTGTGTGAGTGCACATGCTTGCGTATGCGTGTGTGTGTGTGTGTGTGTGTGTTCCTTACTGAATGCGTGAGATCACAATGAGATCACACACTTTGTTAGAGGACAGCCCCTAAAACGGCTCATTGAGTGGGGAGACAACAGGAGACTGCAGGCTGGGTGTAAGAGAGAGGTCGCAGGAGGTTTGAGAGAGGGCTGGATGGAAGCACAGAGGGGGAACAACTACGTTTTTTTTAAAAAATAACTTAGTAACTGCTTGCTTATGTTATGAGCTTATGAAGAACGTGTAGTTTTTTAATTTATTCGGGATCGAGTGTGGTTGAAAGTGCAGTCCTGTGCTTATAGTTCACTATCCAGACGTAACTTTTCGGTGAACCTCCTCCTCTGTGCTGTTTTTGCCTGTCAGCTTTACACTCTGTGAGGGTATCAGGGGCTTTTCAGGAGGAGTTTACATTCCCACTGTGGTTCAGACTGGAGCTGCTCTAACTTTTCATCATGGGGAGCCTGTATGTTTCTGTAGTTCTGCTGCAGCTCATTGGGACTTGTCTATGCCAATTCCCTCGCCCGTGTGCAAACTCTGAGGGACTGCGGACCAAAGAGTGTTGCCCCGTGTGGGAGGGTGACGGCTCAGCCTGCGGCGCCCTGTCGGGTCGTGGCTTTTGCACTGAGGTGGTGGTCTCAGAGGAGCCCCACGGGCCACAGTACCCGCACAGTGGGATTGATGACAGAGAGCGCTGGCCTTTAGCTTTCTTCAACCGGACGTGTCAGTGTGCTGGGAACTACGGAGGTTTTGACTGTGGTGAGTGCAGGTTCGGTTACTGGGGTTCAAACTGTGCTGAGTACAGGGAGTCGGTGCGCAGGAACATCCTGACCTTGTCAGCTTCTGAGCAACAGAAGTTTATCTCGTACCTGAACCTGGCAAAGAACACCATCAGCCCTAATTACGTCATCTCTACGGCAACAAGAGCAGAGATGGGTGAAAATGGCGAGAACCCCATGTTCTCGGACATCAACACCTATGACCTGTTTGTCTGGATGCACTACTACGTGTCCCGGGATGCCTTCCTGGGGGGGCCGGGGAACGTATGGAGAGACATCGACTTTGCCCATGAATCTGCTGCCTTTCTGCCATGGCACCGGGTCTACCTGCTTCACTGGGAGAATGAGATCAGGAAGCTGACGGGAGATTTTAACTTCACAATCCCGTACTGGGACTGGAGGGATGCCCAGTCCTGCGAGGTGTGCACCGATGCTCTGATGGGCGGACGCAGCCCCCTCAATCCGAACCTCATCAGTCCTGCTTCGGTCTTCTCCTCGTGGAAGGTAAGAACGTTCGATTGCCTCCCTCTGACTCTGAGTGTGTGGCAACATGTTTGGCTGTGTGTAGATGTATGAGCAAACTGTTCTTCTCCATTTTTAAGAGACTCCTTCCCCAACAAACAAATAAACAAAGGCTTATTTTGTTTTCATTTCACTCTGTTGTTCTAAAGCTGGTTTAGTCTCTTAATCCGAAGAAAAGAGAGATTTGGTTGGAAACGCGCTATTTTTTAAGAATTCATCCTCGAGTGATCCGGCCAACATAAAAGATCAGACTGAAAATCCAGCTTCAGAGACTTTGTATCCACGCTGCAACAAATTGATCTAAGAGCGCAACTTTGTTCTGAGACATGAAATGTGTCAGAAATGTTGTAGTAGTTTGTATTTCAATCATACCACTCCATTTGTCCAAGTTAAGATAAATGATACCAACAGCAGAATACTGTGTTGTATGCATTTAGTCTGCTGTTCATAGTTAATAGAAGTAAACATTCCCATGTAAGAGCCATTTCAATTAACCCACACTGATGGACAGAGCGTTATGACGGCCTGTAGGCTCTTTGACCATAGTAGCTCTAAACGTGTGTGTGTGTGTGTGTGTGTGTGTGTGTGTGTGTGTGTGTGTGTGTGTGTGTTCATGCTGTTGTGTGTTCAGGTGATCTGCACCCAGCCAGAGGAGTATAACAACCAAGAGGCATTGTGTAACGCTACCGGGGAGGGCCCACTGTTGCGTAACCCCGGCAACCACGATCCAACCCGCGTGCTGCGACTCCCCACAGCAGCTGATGTGGAGTTTGTCGTGAACCTTCCCGAGTACGAGACGGAACCCATGGACCGATTTGCCAACATGAGCTTTAGAAATGCCATAGAGGGTAGGAGTGGCAAACACACACACACACACACACACACACTGTACTTCCATGCTCAACCAATGAACCTGAACATACAGTAATCCTTGTTCTAATCTGTCTAATCTAGAGAAAGAGTTTTGGGCCATGCAATGACAGTTGTGTGTGTGCATGCATTCAAACAGAGGCAAACACACACACTTGTAAACTTATTAAGAGTAAGACTCAAACACAAGCCAGAGGAAATATGTACATCCATGAAACATCCGTTTTTGTCTATATCTATGTCCAACTCATAGTTGCCTTGAAGCGTCCTCTATGAGAAACACTAGAAAACTACTCTGCTACTACTGCAAAAATCTGCTTCCACAAAAAACTGCTTCCACAGTCAGTGGCCTTCAGGTGGTCTGAAGCTCAATACGTCCTGAGCTTGTTAGTGACCACATATCATCATGTTCATCATCATTCAATTTTGACATTTTTGCAAGTAAACGAAAGGTCTTTAGCAGAAACGCATGGCTTTTCTACACACACCCTCTCTTCCCTCCCTGAGAAATTCAAAAATGCCTCTCAGTTTCTTCTCATCTCCAACCTATCTGTGAACATCTAGTCCTTACTCTTCTGTATGTTTTCTTTTCTCTTCACCGCTGCAGGCTTTGCCAGTTCAGAGACAGGATTGGCGGTGCAGGGACAGAGCACCATGCACAATGCCCTGCACATGTTCATGAACGGCTCCATGTCCTCGGTGCAGGGCTCAGCCAACGACCCCATATTCCTGCTGCACCACGCTTTCATCGACAGGTGTGACAGTACACGCAGACTTGTCTACTAATGCCACAAGGGAAAAGGGCACGAGTTAGAGGAGAGATAAAATGCTAACAATCACATATCTTGTCAATACGTACCCTCTTTCCCCCCTCACTTTCCTTTTAACTCTGTTTCTTCCTTCTCTTCTCCAGCATCTTTGAGCGCTGGCTCAGGACCCACCAGCCTCTCCGGACCAGCTACCCACGTGCCAATGCTCCCATTGGCCACAATGACGGTTACTACATGGTGCCCTTCCTGCCTCTCTATCGAAACGGAGACTACTTCCTTACCAACAAGGTTCTAGGATTTGAGTACGCCTACCTGTTGGACCCTGGTCAGTACAGAGCAACAAACAGTGCAGCAAATGAGTGTTTTTACAAGTCTTCTTTCATATCACTCATATCTGTGTCATCCTGTGCATCTCCACTACAGGCCAGAGGTTTGTTCAGGAGTTCCTGACACCGTACCTCCAGCAGGCGCAGGAGATCTGGCAATGGCTCCTGGGGGCTGGGATCCTCGGGGCGCTGATCACTGCAGTCATCGCTGCACTGCTCGTTGTTGCGAGACGGAAGTGGAAACGTAACCAGAGGAAAAAGATGGCGTTGATGTACGGGGAGAGACAGCCACTGCTGCATAGTAGCTCTGAGGAAGGTTCATCTTCATACCAGACTACTCTGTAACACACAGATGTTTACAGCTGAATGTACAAACTATTAGGGACACCGACTGTGTTCATGAAGCAGATGAATGAGATGAATCCTGATATGCGAATTTGTTTTGTTACTGTTCCCATGATGAATCTATTTACATTTTAAAATAATAGATTGAGGATGACTTTTAATGGGTCAGTTTACCAAACCACCAAAAATGTATTTTCCTCTTAAGGAATCTTGAAGATACTTTTGTGTGCTGTCTTCAAGAAACTTACCGCAAAGACTTTGCACCTGAAATCAATGGAGGTGGAGTGAATTTATTTTGTGGTGGTTATAGCATTGAAATACGTCAGCAACATTTTTTACAGTAACACTGCCACAAGTTTGACATTTGAAAAAGTTTTTTTTTTTAAATCCTTTGATTATCTGGAGTTTTTCAAATTCTTTCAAGTACATGTAAGTTTTCAAGCTCACAAAAAACTAAATTCTATGTACTGACAGTATTAGTATTAGACTTTAGATAAACTGACTAAAAATTATGGACTTAAGAGAACTTAACATCAGGGAGACGTCCCTAATAATTTATACATTTACTGTATACATACAGGAAATATTTTGTGTGACACACACTCAGCCACACACAAAGTAAAAGACATTCAGAGCCATGAAGTGTCATTATAAATGAACACGTCTGTGTTAAAGCTGTATACACTACACACTGTATTTTTTTGTGGGGTTTTGAACTGTGACTTTTGTCAGGTGAAAGTGTCAACTTGGAAAACATTTACATCTATTTACAGGAGCTATTTACAGTCAGCTGTGTTTGGATCTTCAAAATATGTAATGTGATGTCCTTGGCAACTTTTTCTCAACTGACCTGAGACAACTGAAGCATTTTACATAATTTATTATTTCACTGTATGGTACTGTATTTAACGGTGATTCTGTTTACATACTGTTAGCTGACTAAAGTAGGAAAGGTTTTGATTAAAAGTCAAGTGAATTTGCAATAGCTTAAGAAAAAGTTAGAAGGAGAAGAAGTATTTTATATAATTAATATTTAGAGCAGCTGCTGTTCTGCAGCTGTAGAGAAAAGTCACAATATTTCTCCCCTTACATTGAATAAATCAGAGTCAGAACAAATTTAAGGTCCACATATGTAGCCCGCTGTTGTACTTTTATATAGGTTAAAATGGCAAAGTATGGCTATTCACAGATTTCCCTCATTTTGAACTGGTTACATATACTGTAAGTGAATTTTAAGAACAAAACTCTTGTTGACTATGCGGGTGGTATCATGATAACGAAGATTAATCATGATTAAAATCAGACTGAAACCGACTCTGATTTCTTTTTCATCTGTTGGTGATGCCTGAACACACACTAATCACTGTCTAAGGTAATTCACATGTATGTTCAGATCTCAGCAGGTCTAATTATTGGCACTACACAGCTGATGTTGCTGTCTAAATAGCGTTGGTTCTTAACTGCATTATATGAGTCATTATATGAGACTGTAATAATAACTTTTTACTAGGACCAGAAATAGTAAATATTTTAACACTTCCTACAGGTAAGTAATCAACATATAATAAATAAAAAATATTTTATTTCAGATTTTGCCTTGTTCTTAAAAAGGACAATTCTGAAAATAGACATACAATTTAACATTTAAATATATGAAAATTACAAATGCTAAATAAATGAAACAATCTGTTTTTTCAGTAACAAAATCAGAAGTATCTAGATGTTGATTCTCAACAGAAACCAGGTGTTTCCCATTTTGGTACTTTTCAAAATAATGGCTAATTCTAAAACATAACCTGCTAAAGATGTGGCTTCAAACTTTGCCATGAATTGTTACTGATTTCTTTTTAAACAGACACTTTTACCTCGTGAAAATATGTAAGAATAACAGCAGACACTTACGTTGTGGAGAAATTGCCAAAGCCCTGCAGAAGTTTTTCACAAAAATATAAAATTAACTTTGAACAATATAAATAAATTGGAAAAACGTAACTAAACTAAAAATACTGGCTTGAGGTGTAGTATAGTTTTGCTTTGTCTGAAAACAGATCTTTGAAACACACATATGAACAGGAGACAGTTAGTTCAGTTAGTTCAATAAAAGACTAAATACATCTATTTGGGGCCCACTTCCTTTCCCCTGTTGACAATCACGCTCAGACAGAGCAAACATTTGTTCTCTGAGATGGACTGTAAAGTGAATTTTCTTTCAGACCACAGATCCTGTTTCCATGTGTGGTGCATGATAAAAAAACATAATAATAGCTTTTGTAACACTCATTCCCATGAGGTTGAGACTGCACTCATTCAATATCACTAAGACTTATTGTAATGAGCAAATGCTAACAAAGTGTCTTTCTCACAGTTAAAATTACCTGTATCTCCTGTACAACAGAATATATCCATTCATTTTGGGTGCGTGTAGAAAAGCTAGCAGAACCCTGAATGCTGAAGTGGTACTGGGTGGGCACTTTTCTCTCTATAGCATAAAATCTTTGGTCAGCAAAGCTTGCTGGTAGCAGTTTGGTTAACGGTAAAAAATAAAAAAAGGTTAAATGAAGTTTGACTGTCATTTGGCTGGTTGCGCTGCTCTTGTCATTCAAGTCAACTCTTTCATGATTGTTTGGTTAAAAACAGTTCGCAGGTTGCTGCGTGATGTTTTAGCCTCTGTCCAGTGAAAGATGAATTCACTCTTGTGTAACATCGTGTAGCGTTTGGGTGTATGTCGAGTTGGACCTGTTGTTTGTTGAATGTGACTCCAACAAGAGGAAAACAAAGTCACTCCGCAGAGGTGAAAAGATTAAATCTGACAGCTACTCTAGCAAAACAAGAGCATCATGGGTGGAGGCTTGAAGCTCTTCCGTTGGGGGTCAGTCTGGTCCGCAAAGAGGTGTGCTGCATGTTAAAGTCTTGTCCTGCTGGGCCTTTGTGACCATAAGCAGCGTGTGAAATAATCATATGTTCTGGCATATTCAAGCTCTTTTGGCAGGTCTCAGTTGTTCCAGATGTAAAATACTTAACAACATTTCAAGTAACGAAGATCAGCAAAATATGATGAGAAATTGTCTTCCATTAAGGACCATTTGGCTCGAAATGCAAATCCATCCACTGCTCTTTATTTTCCACTGATGTCGACCTCAAAGTGAGCTGTGATGTTCGATCAGCTGAAGGACTCCTTGTTGAATTCAAAGGTTGTTCCAGAGGATCGGGTCGAGTTACACAGTCTGTGGAGAGTCCTGGAGATGCCCTTTGGACCACAGCAGAACACCCCGACTCGTTTACTGAAACCACAAAGAGAGACAGAGAGAGGGGTGTGAAAAGCTTTTAAATAACATAACACTGGTTTCATACTGTATTTCTGGATTATTCCCACTCTACTCACTGCCTATTAGTCTTCGCAATCTCATCAAACAGTAACTTCCACTTTGGTCGTCCAACTAGCAGCCTCGAGGTGAGAGGCCGGTACTTCTCCTCAGACATGCTCTGGAAAAGAAAAGAAAAAACGTTTTATTAAACCCGCAGGAGCTGTTATTTTGTGCCACATTGCCCAAACGAGCTGTGAACACACGAATTGTCTGTTATCTATTCCTCTGCTTTAAACAGGATTAATAAAGCTGGTTGTGTGAGCAGAGTAAGAATTGGAAACATTGAGCATTTCTACCTCATGTGACAGGTGGGTTTGGTTAGTTATTCAAACTATCTGCATACCTTGAAAAGTACAAATCTCCCCGTCGGGGAATTGAACCCCGGTCTCCCGCGTGACAGGCGGGGATACTAACCACTATACTAACGAGGAGCTGTGCCTCACTGGTCACGTAGCTGAGGAAACAGGAATTGGGCAACACACATTTATGCCACACTTCCCAAATCATTGTACTTCTTAGTTTTAACACTAAGTGGAGCTACTATCTTCAATAAGGCAGGTCTCCACAAAATAAAATGAATCAAAGAAAACATTCTGCCATGAGTGACCAAAAATGGCAGTATCAATTAAATTCAAAATAACAAGTAAGAGCAGAAAATTTCAGATTTTCAGTATCCATTCCTGTATAAATGTTGTGAAAATGATCGTGTTAGCACTGCTACAGGAAGAATGTCCTTGCTGTCTGCAATCAGAAGTTTAAAGTTCTATGTTTCCTGTTAATAGAAGACACATGTAGTCAGTTTACAAGAGACTTGACCAACGCAGCAGCAGATGAGCGCGGTGAACATCTACAGATTAAACGCTACCAATCTGTCATTTCACTTCCCATTAGCAATCCTGTTTAACAAGCAACTACATATACATAATGAATACAGCTTGAAGTATCCATCTGCATTGTGAAATACAAATCTTTCACACAAGAATATTCAACACTTTTACTTTTTTTGCCCGCTGGTTCAGTCTGAGTGACACAAAGGTCAGGGGTCATGTCAATGTGTTTTATGGACAGCCAGCTGATAACAAGCCCAGCGTCAACCCTTTTTCACAGAGCTGCTTCAGTAGACTACACCCCATGGTGTAATTTGATCCCTGATTTTACCAGAAGTGCTCAGCATGATTCACCTGGAGCATTTCTGCTTCGTCTGACAGGTCAGTTTTACAGCTTCTACTAAACTTGATCAATCAGTTGAACGACCAGTGTGCCTTGAAAAGTGTAAATCTCCCCGTCGGGGAATTGAACCCCGGTCTCCCGCGTGACAGGCGGGGATACTAACCACTATACTAACGAGGAGCTGTGCCTCAAAGGTCACATGGCTGAGGAAAAAGGAATTGGGAAACACATGGTTACGCGACACTTCCTGACTTATTGTACTTCTTAGTTTTAACACTAGGTGGAGCTACTGTCTTCAATAAGGCAGGTCTCCACAAAATAAAATGAATCAAAGAAAGAAAATTGCCATAAGTGACCAAAAATGGCAGAATCAATGAAATGATTATTTTTTCTGTGCTTAACAAAAAACACAAGAAAATGCCACAGCCAGCTAAAGGATAGCTCAACTTACTGAATGACACAGGAAACACAATAACTGAAACCCTATTAATGGAAAGCTGTGATGTTTTTCCTGCAAGAATATTTGGTCATTATAACTTCCCCTCTCGTGAGTGGCCCAGTCCTTTATGTGTTTTGTTCTTTTTGTGGCCCTCAGTGGAAAAACTCTGGACACTCCTGATCTACAGGTTAAGTGCTACCAGTATGTTATATCTGTTGTTTTTCTCCATTAGCAACCCCATTTAACAGGCAACTACAATTATATGTTATGTATATATATTATAATGTTTTTATCCTGCTCATTTAGTTTGTGTGACATTTCCACAGGGCACAGGTGTGAGACAAAGGTCAGGGGTCATGTCAATTAATTTTTGTAGACGGTCAGATGATCACAAGCCCCATGTCAATGCTTTTTCACAGAGCAACTCTGGCAACAGTCAGGAGATTTCTGTCATTTGATCCCCGATTTTACCAGAAGTGCTCAGCATGATTCACCTGGAGCATTTCTGCTTTGTCTGACAGGTCGATTTTACAGCTTCTACTAAACTTGGTCAGTCAGTTGAACGACCAGTGTGCCTTGAAAAGTGTAAATCTCCCCGTCGGGGAATTGAACCCCGGTCTCCCGCGTGACAGGCGGGGATACTAACCACTATACTAACGAGGAGCTGTGCCTCACATGTCACATGGCTGAGAAACAAGGAATTGGGCAACACAAGGTTATGTGACACTTCCTGATTTATTGTACTTCTTAGTTTTAACACTAAGTGGAGCTGCTGTCTTAAACAAGGCAAGTCTCCACAAAATAAAATGAATCAAAGAAAACATTTTGCCTTAAGTAACCAAAAATGGCACTATCATCCATCCATCTTCTAACCCGCTGTATCCTGCACTCAGGGTCACAGAGGTATGGCACTATCAATTAAATTCAAAATAACAAATAAGTGCAGAAAATTTCAGACATGGTGAGAAAGTGGGAAGAAGTCAAGGGGAAGTGAATCTGTCCTACACTGGTGCCAGGTGACAACACAAAGTTAAACAAATGGCAGCTGTCCTGCAAGTTTAACAAGAGTATTTTTTCTGTGCTTAACAAAAAACACAAGAAAATGCCACAGCCAGCTAAAGGATAGCTCAACTCACTGTGTGACACAGGAAACACAATAAATGAAACCCTATTAATTGAAAGCTGCGATCTTGGCTGTTTTTCCTGCAAGAATATTTGGTCATTATAACTTCCCCTCTCGTGAGTGGCCCAGTCCTTTATGTGTTTTGTTCTTTTTGTGGCCCTCAGCGGAAAAACTCTGGACACTCCTGATCTACAGGTTAAGTGCTACCAGTATGTTATATCTGTTGTTTCATTCTCCATTAGCAACCCCATTTAAGGCCAACCCCATTTTTAGACGGTCAGATGATCATAAGCCCCTGTCGATCCTTTTTCACAGAGCAACTCTGGCAACAGTCAGGAGATTTCTGAGAAAGTTTAACACTACACCCCATGGTGTGATTTGATCCCTGATTTTATCAGAAGTGCTCAGCATGATTCACCAGGAGCATTTCTGCTTCGTCTGACAGGCCGGTTTTACAGCTTCTACTAAACTTGATCACTCAGTTGAACAACCAGTGTGCCTTGAAAAGTGTAAATCTCCCCGTCGGGGAATTGAACCCCGGTCTCCCGCGTGACAGGCGGGGATACTAACCACTATACTAACGAGGAGCTGTGCCTCGTAGGTCACATGGCTGAGTAAAAAGGAATTGGGCAACACAAAGTTACATGACACTTAATTATTGTACTTCTTAGCTTTAACACTAGGTGGAGGTACTGTCTTAAACAAGGCAGGTCTCCACCAAATAAAATGTCTCAAATAAAGAAAATTGCCATGAGGGACCAAAAATGACAGAATCAGTGAAATGCAAGAAATGCAGAAAATTACTGTGATAAAACAGTATTCTGTACAACAACACTATGAAACCAAGTATCAGCATCAACCCTTTCTCACAGAGCTGCTTCAGCAGACTACACCCCATGGTGTTATTTGATCCCTGGCTCTACCAGAGGTGCTGAGCATAGTTCACCTCGATTATTTCTGCTTCATCTGACAGGCCGGTTTTACAGCTTCTACTAAACTTGGTCAGTCAGTTGAATGGCCAGTACATTTGAAAAGTGTAAATCTCCCCGTCGGGGAATTGAACCCCGGTCTCCCGCGTGACAGGCGGGGATACTAACCACTATACTAACGAGGAGCTGCATGCGGAAGACCACATTACCAGAGAAAATACACAAACACACAAACACTGAAGGGACAGTAGATGTGTTTGCAGTGTGATCTTTCTGAATAATTCATACAAGCAGTGATCTTGGTATTGATGATCTTGATCTGAATGATCTTGGTATTAAAGATATTGCTTTACTGCGCACTGCGTGTCTCTGTTCTGTTGTTGTTACAGAAACTGGAAAAATTGTGGAGTAAACATTTGGATTAAGAAGCACCCACACTGAAACTTACTGTCACACATTGCTGTGTAGTTCAGAGAATGAACTGACAGCAATACAAATAAAGTTCATTCAAACTGAGATCACTCTTGTATGCTGCCCTCTAGTGGAGCAGCTTAAAGACTGATTAATGAATGGATGTGGATGTGTTGAGACTGTAGGAGTGTGAACGTGAGAGTTTGTGTACATACCTGCAGTTTGTCTGTCTGACTCACGTACAGTTTCAGATTAAAGTAGTCTGGTCTGTTTTCCTGCCAAAGCTAAAAGAGAAGAGTGATATTCAGGATATAAATGCAACATACTTTCTTTGATGTTCTGTGTAGCAAAAGTAAAATTACAAACAGCCACAAGATGGCGTTAGTTGCAACAAACCAGACACAGATAACAGTCTGTTTATCCAGGTCCTTGACTTTTATCATACTCACATCACTGTAAACTGTCAAGAAACACATGGCTGCTAGCCCCAGTAGCCTTTGGATTATCTTTGCTGGTAAACTGGCTTATTTTAAGGCATACACACACATTTAGATGGGATATGACTCAGTAAACAAAAATGCCACATTACTACTAAAAAGAAAGTGATTCTTCTGATCCAATGCTGACATAACAGCACCAAAAACTATTTATTCGGGTCATCACAATATAATTCCCTCATGTTTAAATCAAGTTAACGTACTTTATAGCATGCAAATATTTTTGGTCCTTACCTTGTGATGCACAGCACACAGCAGCTCAGCAAACCAGTAGAAGGACTGGAGCTCCCTGCAGACCCACACAAAATACAGCCTCCGCAGCCTGAAACCTGTCCATTCGTCACTGGGTGTCCAGCAGGGGGGAAGGAAAAGCACAAGTACTCAGTACTCAAAACGTTCAAAGTGAGTGATTTTTCTTTCTTTTTTTTTCGGACTCACAGGAGAGCATGTAGCACGCAGGCAAACGGTGTGACTCCTATACCGCCGGCAACACAAACGCTGACATCATAGTTAAACACTTCCTCTGATGGACTTCCAAATGGACCATCCACGTAAAGCCTGAACGTGCAACACAGACAAAGACACAAGAGATAATTAGGCAAGAAAATAGTCCATGTTTTTATCCCATCCCCAGCCTCCAGTCAATCACATAACCAGACAAACATCCTGCTTTGAAATCCCAATATCTGTGTGTGTGTGTGTGTGTGTGTGTGTGTGTGGGAAGGGGGGTGTATGTGTGTGAACAGACAGACCGACAGCTATGCCCCAAACACACACACCCATCATTTCGACAACAGCTGCTCAAACACTTGTGTAATTGAGAAAACACACACGTGCGCGCACACACACACACACACAGAAACAATCATGGCACACATCACTCAGACACACGAAACAATGAGTCCAGAAATCGGCTGGTAAAGCCTCAGCGGCCGTTACACACCCACCACAGGGCCAAGTGAGGCTTAGCTCATTACTGTCACATAATCACAAGCATAGTGACCTCAGTAACACTTCAGAGAATATTATATTCATGGCCAAAACATAAAATATCTCTCTCAGAGCTTTGCACACATTGGATCTTGGAAGTTGTTTTAGTTTAGTCTTTGTGCTACACTCAGCTAACCACATTACGATGTGTGATACACTCCACAGTTCATGTTTTTAGTTGCCTAAAATAAAACCAGCATGTGAAAAAAATGAAAAACTAAAACAAAGACAACAATAGTTCACCAAGATGATTTTTTCCCCTCATTTTTACGCATATGTCACACCCAGTCTACCACCATATATGTAAACCTTTGGACAAATGTATTGTTGTATGTTGAGATGTATGTTGATTTTTTTTTTGTTTTACATGTGTCTACCTGTTCACATGAAGAGGGTGGATGTTTTGGCTGGTCATGTCCTCCATCTTTAAAATCAGTCTATGATCTGTAGGTTTTAAGCCTTGAGCTCTTATCTGTATCTTGATGACTGTGAGGATCTCTGGCTCACTCAAATCACAAGTAAACTATCAAACATACAGCAGAGCAGCATCAAGTATTAGAGCTGCACAGGTTTCCTCTAATACAAATCCCTCATTTTCAGGGTAAAAGCAAATGAACAATCATCACTTAAGTAAACAGCATTTGCATAGTATAACCATAAACCTTGGTCAACATTAATAAACCAAAATATATTCTCAGCATAACATAAATTCGTAATATTAGTGTATATAATACTATCTAACAATTACCCCTTTCAGGTATTATTAGTTTGTAATTATACCCAAATGAAAGTATTTTCACAAATTAAACATAATTTCGCGAGCTGCACTCTTATTGAACTTCTTATATAAGACAGATCTTTCTCGTCGTTATGTAACTTTCTTCTCTTGAATGTCCACAATGAACTCTTAAATAAAGTTACATTAACAGCTCACCTGAGATGACGCAGTTACACACGGAAACGCCATCGACAAAAAAAAGGCTTTATCATTTGGTTAACTACAAAAATAACACTGAAGTACAAAAATATATAATAATTAATTTGCACAAGTTAATTGCTAATTAGTGCCGCGTGTTTTTTCTGGACGTTTCCTGATGAACGAGGATCTCGGTCTCGCAGCGCCCCCTGTGGCGAAGTTAAACATTACACCTGTGGGTTAACTATTTAAATGCTGGTTAAATGAACGCGTCTTACTGTGTGTGTTGACTTAAAATTAACTTCTTGCTTTTATTTGTTGCTCTTCTTTTCATTACTTATCTTTCCTTTAAACTGTTGTTTTTCTTGACTGATTGGATGTTATTTGACCTCCGCTCTGACCTCATCCTCAGACCCTGTGCAGCAGCGGCCCATCAGATACTCTGTCCTGATACTCTGTTTTGGACTGTGGCGTGGTGAATTCTTGTTAAATGGCCTTAGAGGCAGCAGGTGGGACCAGAGGAGGCTGATTTTTATCACAGGTTATCTGTCTGGTGTACCACTGTCGGGACACGTCGACAATTATAGTGTATAGACAATTATAGTAACTTTGAAAATTAAATTTTCTTGTCAGTTCTTAGTTAGCTGTCCTTAATCACAATTTAATTACCTAAATATGTGTGTACACTAGTTTTAGTACAGCAGAAAATGGCCTTCTGACCATGAGGGGGCATTGTTGTACACCTCAGGCCACTCCACAGCGGAAGAGGCTTGGGGGAGGTTTGATAGTTTGTTTAGCTCTGGTTTACTGTCACAAAACAAACTCTCTGACCCCCACAACTCCCTCTCTATCTCTGCCTATCTCTCCCTCTAAAGCACAGGGCAGGAAGAGTACCGGGTCAGAGATCAGGAGGTCAAAACCTCTGACCTCTCTGTGATTCTGAGCCTTCATGAGAAATCACGTCAGCCACATCACACACACGAACACAAACAGAGAGAAACGTACTTTGGGTATCTCCTCTGCTGCACCATGGGAAGGATCTCCAAGTCTATCCTCGGTTCAGGAAGTAACAGTTGTGAGAAGCGCTCTGTGGAAAGGAGAGGACATGCCAACTTTACATCATCTGATCCAACTCTCAGAGAACCGACAGGGTCTAAAGATTTAAATGAATTAGGTCTGAACATATGTTGCCATACAGAGGGTGTCTATACGTTCCAGGTCAGTGTTTCCATACAACACACAGTCGCGGCAGATTGAGGGGCCAACACAAACAAACTGACTTCCCTTCCTGTGTTCTCAAAGCATGTGTGTGCATGGATATGTACAGTAGCAAGTGGAAATGAGTGTACATGTCGCTCACTCCCGGGGCAACGGCTTCCTCTAGCAGTGAGTCCCTTTTGAGTCTGCTGCATGCCAATGCAACTCACGTGGTCAAATAAAAAAAAGACAAAGGCAAGAGGACATACAAGTGTGCAGGTGAAGTTTAAAACAGCAAGTTTTAAAAGTCAGAAACAAACCAAAAAACATCTGCTGATTCCTGTTTTATGGCTTTTTGACTGAAATCCGACTGTAAATAATATTAAACTGTGTATTGTGTGTTTAGGTGGATTTACTTTTTTTTCGCCAGGACAATAAAACAGTGGGAACCATGTGCACCTCGAGGTAAAGAAGAAATCACTCCCACAGGAATAGAGAGACAGCGATAGGGACACGCTCACACATAAAAATGTAGTCTTCCGGAAATGCATCTTCCCCAGAGAGAAGAGGGAACGAAGAAGAGGACAAAACAAAACAAAACAACTTCCGTCCTGTCAACTCTGATAGGGAACAGAAAATGTTTGTGAGTATATTTGTTTGTTTGTCCTTTTTTTCTATGTGTGTTTCTGCAAATGGAAACCTGTGTGTGTCTATGTTGTGTGTGTGTGTGTGTGTGTGTGTTGCGTGTACCCACCAGTCCAGTCTCCCACGATTCGGAGATGGATGCCAAAAGTTTCCTTGTTCTCTGTGGGACACTGCGAGGAGTTAGAGAGCAGACAATGAGTCATAACCACACACACAAATACACACACAAGACAACACACATCCAAGTATACAAAAGTGGATAATCTCTCATTTGTTGGAAAAAACAAGAATATGCACGTGCAACTCATACAAAGATGCAGACATGCACACACACAACCCAGTGCAGTACATAGCTACAACTCTTTTCATTAAATTTAACAATGGACACACACACACACACACACACAGACACACACACACACACACAGCCTTCCTGTTGGCAGACGGCGTTACTAGCCTCAGGGGTCTGTCTGCTCTCTGTCAGTGTGATTCTCTGCCCTCCTCCTCAAAGCTCCGTAACACACCAGGCATAGGCATGCACATATTGTAGTGTGTGTGTGTGTGTGTGTGTGTGTGTCAGAGATAGTTAGTTGTTTCTCTGTCTTCCTCTGTCTCATACAATCTGGACTAAAACTGAAAACATCAATATGTTCAACAATGTGAAACACAATATTACTGGACGACCCAGCTGTCAACCAACTGACGGCCAGCAGTGGAGGGGGGCAGGACGTTGAGAGCGACAAAGAACTGCATGTTCTTTGCCAGGGGGAAGAAAGTTTAAGAAACTATAAAAACATATGTGTGTGTGTGTGTGTGAGCAGAGTGTGTGTTTGCATTGTGTCACCAGTGAGGAATGTGTTGCATAAAGTCTTACCGTTGTTAGCGTGAACGGATGGTTCTCAAACGAAGAGACACCTGGACAGTTCAGAACAATATACTGAGGACGATGGGAGGAGATGGAGAGGCAGCAGGATGACAGAGAGAGGGGATTACAGAGGGGGCGGGTGGTGAGAAAAACACGGTAGAAGCACAGAAGAAAGAATCTATCAGATGAACTTCTGAACTTAGCAACAGAATTACTGTCCTCATCATGTGATTAAATAAACAATGCGTACTGAGAAACTAAATGTTTGGAGACGAAGACACATCGCAGCCTCTCACCTGCCCGGGACGAGCTTTGAAGTTCTTCTTCAGCATGCGCAACTCGATGACATCACAGGGGTGCCTGATGACTGTCACTATGGTAACAGGGTCACTGCTCCGGATGTAGCGATAGAAACGCTCGGCGCAGTAAAGACAGAGGGGACCAGACACCCAAAGCCACGTCTATGAGTGCAGATGGGGAAACATACATTAACCCTCAACACTGGTATCACACTGACATTTTCTACATCATCATGTGAACACAAAATAGTCACGGAGGCAAATCAAAAGGACGGTTTGAAGTCATGTTTCTTGTCTCAGAGATGTTCAGGGAGTTTGGCAATTACTTTGGTGAGTACCTGGTTTGAGTAACCAATGGCAACAGCTACAGAAATAAAGAGCCACACAACTTGTAGTTCAGACTGGCTTATCCATGACATCTTTCTTTGCACATACCTGTGGAGAGGTTTGCGCATATGAAGTGTAGAACACAGTTTAAGTATAGAAAAAGTTCACACACATCCCATATATCCCTCTGTTGCTTTCTACACAGCCACACTGGGTAAATAAAAATGATGCACAACATTTTCTTGTAAACAGACACAAATAGATAGTAGTCCATAAATCACTCTCAATTATAAATGACATTGGAGATAAATTAGGTTTTTATTCAGAATTAATAGCGACTGATTGTGGCTTTGCAGCCATTTTTACACAGTTTACATCTACTGTAATTCTTGTGCATCTTATTTGTTAACACTTAAAGTAACCCTTACTTATTTTTCCCCCTTGCTGATAATTACCATGTGTGATATCAAAGGAGTGCAGCGTTAGTCCTGCTGCAAGACTCTCTAATTCACCCAACTCATTTCACAGAAAAGGCGAGTATGTTCACAAAGGTACTTAAGAAATCGTTCTACTATTCCATCACTGTGTGTGGTGTTTCTGTTTCTTTCTGTTGGCAGTTACCTGTGGCTGACTAATTGCTCGCAGCACCCATAAAGCCTGCAGAGCACGGTCGGGTTTAAGGGGGATTTTATGGACCCGGCTCGTTGCTTAACGACCATGTGCAAACACATAATCACACATGGGGGAAGAAACGCACACAAACACAGGCCTTGAAGTAGAGAGAGGATGCCTGCCCCTCCCTGACAGCACAACACCTCTAATAAACGGGACCAACTCCCTCAAACACCTCCCAAGCATTCGAGACACACACACCCACTATAACACAGATACACAGGTACGAACACTTCCTCCGACCCACACGTAATCGCTGTCAGCCACACACACACACACACACTGACCTGTGGGTAATGTGGCTGGAAGTGAGCCTCCTGTCTGCATCTCCTCTCCTCATCCTCACCCTGCTCCAGCTCTTCGGCCTGCTGCTCTGCGCCGCTCTGATTGGCTCTGATGCAGCCTGGGGGGTGGGCCTCTATGTTGGTCTGATACTTCAGAGCTCCTCTGGTTGCAAAGACAAGAGCAAAGGCGATGTTAGTTTGGTTATTTAACTTTCAGGATTACTGTGAACGTTCGCATTATACAACATGAGTAGTTTGATCCAATTACTGCCACGTGATATAAAAAATACAGAAAAAACGTTGCAATTTTTCCAGTGTTACTTCTATAATCAATACACTTGTTTTAAATGACACTGCGTGGTTGGCCAATCAAAAAATACAAAGGCCTGCAGATCATGTGTACTGGAAAACTTGCAAAGTAAAAGTGATTGTGTTTGTACATCATTGAGTGTTTAGCCTGTGACCACAAATGTGACTTCATAAAAAACTGTTCTCAAGAAAATCTCAAACACAAACACTGCCATTGAAAAGGTAGTTACCTGATATAACCACACTAAGAATAACACGGCAAAACACAAAAGAAAACAGGCATGTACAAGCAACCCTGCTTCTACAGTAAAATGAATGTCAGTGAAGGGAAGAAATTCCTGAGCCCAGATTTTGCACGAAAAACATCACTTTCACTTTGTCAGAACAAGAAATAGCCCGACATCATTGGAATCAAGTCAGTAAAGAATTGCACTGTTTCTTGAAATGAAAATTTCGGGATGTCTCCAGCTGTCAGTGGGAGTTTCAACTTTTATCTTGTTTTCTGGAGGTGGTGTTTGAGGAGCAGACAAACTGTACCTACACTGCAGGAAATCTCACAGACTCACGTAGAGATAAATCCACATACCCACACACACACACACGTGCACACACAGATTTTAGCGGCGCCACCAATGGCCGGAGACCTACCCGACCATGTGCACCATGAGGATGATGTAGAAGACAATGAAGAGGTTGTGTGTGTACCAGAAGATCTCATAGTTGGAGAGCCTGAAAAATAAATGGATACCAAAGATGTTTTAAAAGAGAGACAATGAGCAAACTGAGATGCAAATGAGGAACAATAACATGGCAACAGGATATAAGGAAACGAAGGAGTGAGAGACACAAAAATAGCAGAGACAACAAAAGAAGAAAGCATCAGAGTTTGTTCAGGACCAGACGCACAGACTCCCAGCTCAGAGCCTGAGTAAGCAGGACATCAGAGGTCAATATGAAAGGGGTCATTACACATGACGACCCCCCCACATAAACACTGCAAACAATGAGCATCATTAAACCCTGGACTCATTCTTTTTGACTGCAATTTCTTTCATGTTTTGTTTTCTTAAAGAATTCCTTGTTTCTGTAAAGGGGCACCACAAAAGCAGCATTTCAAGTCAAAATGTTTTATTCACACAACTGACATTGGTTGGCAAAAGCTAACTAAAACTTGCCTAGTCTGATGTCGTAACAAAGAAACCAATTGATGTAGATGGTAATCACTGCCAAATATACAAGCTGAGTTACCAAATATACCAAAATCTACTACTTGTGAAGGAAAAAACAGCTGTATATTTCAATGAAACAGCCTCTTCAGTAGTGTGAAAAACGTCTTTTTTGGCTGGGACAATCAATGTAAGTATTGCTTTAGAAAAGCTGGATTTGTCTTTGTGTCATTCAAGAGTTCACACACTTCATTAGATGAAAACATATTTTGTGACTGGCTTACATTTAAATCCCACCAATTTATAACATGTCAGAGTTAAAGCAGCACTATTTGTGTGTTGCTACCACAATTTACAGTCTTTTGGAAAACAGCAGTCATGATGATGATTACCTTTAGCTATTCATGACGTGACAAATCATTAATTCACAGGAAAAAGGAGGGTAATTCATCTTACCAGCATTTATTTAGAAACTTTGCCAAATAAAATAAAGAACTTTATTCATTTCCAGTTTTCCTTTGACTGAAGTGAAAGCAAAGTCTCCAAAGAACATTTGACTCATGTTTCCCTGAATTAAAGCTAACGTTCTTGTGAAAACACAATGTCGTCACACAAGTCCAGGAGGCAGGGAAGCATTTATGAAAACTGACCGTAAAACCGAGTACAGCATCACAGGGGATTACATGTCAGGTCTCCTGTATATTCCTCCTATTCCTACCTTCACTAATGTTACATGTACTCAAACAACAATCAACAATATTAAAACACAAATAATATGTGATAACAACATAAACATTTTACTATAGATGTGTGTTTAAGTGACTCTTAAATGAAGAATTATGACACCTGTTACAATCAAGAAAAATGTAATTTGTGAAAAATTTAAGATGATTACCTAACCATTTCACTTTCTATGGAAATCATGACTAAAAGTTTCTCATGTGTATAAACGCTAAAGCATATCATTGTAATTTGCAGGCTATGTTAACATCCTTGCGAGCATTAATGTGTTAACATAACTGGATCATTGTGACTCATTATGAAGGTATTCTTCTGGTGGGCGGCAGCCTTCATCCCATCTCTCCAGCCACTTACCCAAACTCTTATCTAAAGCCTTAAGGGGTCTGGAAAAGCCTCTTATCCTCTGTTCAATTACTGAAGAAAGCAAAGGGAGCACACGCACACACACACACACACACACACACACACACACACACACACACACACACACACATACACACACACTCAAAGTCTCACACACCTGCGCGAGCCAGATGCACACATGCAGAGTCTGTGACCCACTCTGACCTGAGTAATGACAGAGCTGTGAGTGGAACACTTAGTGAGGATTTGCTCTGCAACAGACCTCTGTTAGCAAGTCTCCTCATGGTTTTCATCTTGCATTTCTCTCTCACACACACACACACAAGATAAACTCAGAAAGACACACATGGAGCAAAGACAGGCTCACTCATATTTCAATGAAAGTTGCTCACACTGCAAATAAAAATATTTTCTCTCACATGTACAGTCCACAGACATCACTGACATAATTTGGTTAGACCTACCGTACGCAGTAGGAGGAGGACGTGAACATCAGGAAGAGGATGAGGACCAGCAGGACGCCCGTGACTCCCGGGACTGAAAAGAATCAGCCAATCGGGGAGCAGAAATGAAAGTTAGCATCCCAGGACACATTTATGAGCTCATCATCATTGGGAGGCGTCTGCTTACTATCATGTTCACATGTACTTCAATAAAACAATTTCCTTTTAACTGGTTTATTTTACCCACTAAAACAGCTCGACATTGTATTTTACCTTTTGTCGATAAAGAGTTCACACGCTTAATTCAAAGAAAACATTTTATGCCTGGCTTACATTTAAAGAATTACAGTGAAGAGAGGATTAAACACAGCAAACGCAGCATGACTTCCTCCTCTCTTCTTGGCATGAAGCCACTCTAATCTGCCACACATTTAGAGCTACAAAAGTAAAAACACACCAGCTTACACATGCATACACTTCTGGTGTATAAACAGCACTGTATAAGAAAAGGTTGTCGTTCTTACTTGTGGTCAAAATGATGAGTTTGGGGTCCTGCGAAGGAAACACAAAAAACAAATAGTTTGTGTTTAATGTTCAACATTTATTTTTGGGAGGAACTATTTAAGTTGTTGGACCTCGCAGCAGCAGCCAGCAACATACTATGGAGCGAAAACAGTCTGCAGGATTTATTCAAAGTGACCACTTTAGCAGGTGATTTCATTGCAAATTTCAGTGTAAGTGCATGCTGATCTCCGTGGCACATGGTTGCCCACCCCCTGCTTCAAAGAGAGGACACAAACACTTTCCTTTGTTCTTCATATGAGTCTTATGAGGTTTCTCCCTGGCGTATGAAGTGCACGCGTGCACGTGTTTGTGTCTCACCTCTCCTCTGTAGCGAGCCAGATTGAGAGCAGGAAACTCGTCCGAGTAACTCGCACTGAAGTTGACGACATTCACCAGGTGGGCAGACACGTGCACAACTACAAAGAAGAAATATTCATTTAAAGCGCGCATTTTGTGCAAAGACAGCAGCAGACACACAGAACACCTCCTCTGTTTTAACACACACGCATCAACTTAATTATAAAGGTCAAACTGAATGGCTGGCAGACACTCGTACAAACATCTCTTTGTCTGTTCAGCAGAAAGTCAGCAAAACATCCTCCTGACTCACTCACACGTATACACAAACACACACACACGTACACACAAACACACACACACACTCCTGACATCATGGGCTAACCATGCAGCCGTTCGACAGCTGATGGAATTAGAGGGCGTAATCCTGAGACACAAGGGTCCTTTTTTTCTCACTCACATCCTTTCTCACTCCCACTGCTTCCAACCCCTCTCCTTCTCTCCCCCCTCTCTTTTTTGCCCCTCTTTCTTCTCTCAGTGTATGACTCTGTCCAATTCCTGACATCTCTCTGTCTTCATTGTCATTTGTTGTCTCAGAGCTTTGAAACTCCTTTATTGGAACACGAGAGCTGTGGTGTGTGTGTGTGTGTGTGTGTGTGTGTGTGTGTGTGTGTGTGTGTGTGTGTGTGTGTGTGTGTGTGTGTGT
>JBAJHX010000049.1:15469052-15513720 GCA_037176925.1 Amniataba percoides
CCGAAGTCAAATTCCTTGTATGTGTTCACGTACTTGGCAATAAAGCTAATTCTGATTCTGATTCTGATTCTGATTCTAAAATGATACACATGACAAACTGCAGTCTTGTTATTGAATTCTGTGTTGTATATTTAACTTTGAATTTGTTTTCCGAAACTTCGAACTCCATAACAGCTCTGTATCAGCTTCTGTAGATTATAACTTTAGGTTAGCATAAATATTGCTTTGCTTCACATTGTCCAACTTGGTGATAGACAATAAAGTCTGTGTGTGTGTGTGTGTGTGTGTGTGTGTGTGTGTGTGTGTGTGTGTGTGTGTGTGTGTGTGTGTGTGTGTGTGTCCTCTACCCGGTTTCAATGACTAGAGCTCCCGGTGGTTTGGTCTGCTCTGTGGTCATGGTGTAAAGGGTCTCTGGAGACTCTGGGCGATTCATCTGCAACCTGGCAAAAAAATCAGGGACAACATCCACCTGGTGAGGACTGGTTAGCCTGTTGTTAGCTACTCTGAAGTCATTGAAAGCAACCCGAACTTTCTTAAGGTGGACACGAATGTTTGAAAAGCTGTGATGATTTCAGAAAACACTAAAACCATCCTTTTTTTTTTTACTGAAAATAATTAATGCTATTGGCATTTATAAGTTGATCCTCCACTTCACATGTTGGCTGAATCCCCAAAAACTGTTCATGACACAGTCTGATTTGGTACTTCAGTATCTGACAGCAAGGAAACCTGACAAACCCTGATATCTCTTATCACGGAGCTGCCATCCATGGAGGACCTCTACACCCAGCGGTGTAGGAGGAGGGCCCCCAAAATCACCAAGGACCTCAGTCACAGTCTGTTCTGCCTGCTGCCGTCAGGCCGACGGTTCTGCAGCATTCGAGCCAGAACCAGCAGGCTCGGGGAAGCTTCATCCCAAAGGCCATAAGACTTTTGAACATTTAACTCTTAAAACAATAAAACCATCACAATTATACCATCATCCTTTAATGCATCTTCTACAGCATATTTGTATATTTGTATATTTATTTGTTCTCTCTCTAGTTGTATATTTTCTTAGATGTAAAATGTATATTTAGTTTAATTTAACTTTAGGTTGATATTTATTAATCTATTAGTACTCTTGTACTATTATGTATTCCTATATCTTCATTCTTTAATCTATTTTCTTGTTTGAATGTTTATTATTTTTCATGCTAATATTCCTTAGCATTGTTTGTTTGTTTATTGTAGGGAGCAAGAGACTTAAGAATTTCATTGACAATGACTGTCTAATGTTATTGTTGTGAAATGATAAATAAATTCTTGAAGTCTTGAAGCCACAATCTGACTTCACATTTGCACACTGTGGTGTTCTGTGCAGAAACGCACACCCCTTGCAAATATGCAACCCTACTGGATCGGTGCACATGGGCAGTGTGCGTGGTTGCTTAAGACTTAGATTTCCTCATTCAAAAAATAAGTACATAGATCTTTTAACTTTTTTATATGGATGGAAACCCTTATCACATTTTAGCAAGATCTTACTTGTGGAATGTTTAAGTCTCTGCCAACTGACATGCGTACTACACTAAAATTAACCCAAAGTTAAGGGCAGATGAGGGAATTCTGATATTCAAAGTTGTGATAGGAAATATTGTGAAAAGGTTGCCACCTCAAGCATAGAAAGAAGTGATTTCCAGACTACAGATGAGGGCGACATAAAAGTCGGCAGCCATATAAAGCTTCGGGTCATCTGTGCTAAAATGTCCAAAACACACACGGGCAGCAAAGTGCTCAAACATCAAGCAGGAGACACGATACCTCGTCTCCTCGTGAGCAGACGATCCCGGCAGCACCACAGGGATGAAGGGAGGGACGGTGTCAGCAGACTCTTCTTCAAGTCTCTCCTCCTCCTCCTCCTCCTCCTCCTCTTCATCCTGCTCCGTCCCATCACTGTCACTCTTCATTGAACCGTAGCTGGAGGGCGGCCTCTTCCACTTCTTCGCCTCCTCATCGTCGTCTTCATCCCTGCTATAGTTCTCCTGCCTGAAGATGCTGAAGGGACCAAAAGAATGAAGTTAAATGAGTTTTAAAAAGCAATTAAAGGCCAGTACTGTTTCGCTTTGACAAGTGTCAAAGAAAACAGGTGAGCTAACTGAATAAAGAGGCAGAAAATCAAAGACTGATGAAGAACTTTGACAAGATGTGAAAAAGTTGAAGCTGAAGTTCCTTTTTCTTTTTCTTCTTTAAGTACTTTGGTGTGGCACACGAGTACAAATACTCCAATAAAACTAAACAAGTAGCTAGTTAAGCTACTTGTAAAGATTACTAGCACAACTACAGGTACTTTGGACGATGTGTTTTAAGATTTAGCTTGTAAAAAAAATGTGTAAAAGTGACAATTGGAGGTTAAAAATGGCACATGGTAAAAGGCAACACCCACCTTTCAACTTCAGTGTCAGGATCCATGTGTCTGATGGCTAATGGTTCACACACACAGCTGGAGAAAACGGGACTTTTATATACTAAGTCTGACTTTTCGCAGTAGCTAATCTTAAACCACAAAAACACGGTGTTCACTTGAACACACCGTCTGTCGTTATTACTGTGCTAACATTAATATGACGGATTTATTAATACACAGACGTGTTCGAAAGTAATGTTTACCGAACAAATAATCAGCAAAAACAACAAATAGACGACAAACTGTTTGATAATGTCACCAGCTGTCCATTTTAACGAACTTATTTCTGCGCTGCTCCACTTCAACTTTCGGTTTCGTGTCTATTTCCTACTTCCGGACCACGTCCTTCAGAATAAAAGCATGTTACGTGCCAGGACGCTCATCTCACTTAAGGTGTGCTTTACCTTCACACACACTACATAAACACACATTTCATTTATTTAAAGGAACGTAAATTAAATTACCAAAAAGGTGAAGTGTGGGCTTGTTAAGTCAGTGGTCTTAGTGGGTGGCTGTGCAGGAAATATGGTGTCAATGTGTAGGTGAAAAATATTAGAAAGGAACCAAATATCAGCCAAATAAGACTTTGGTGACAAAGCGACTGGGGGGCTTTGGGTCTCCAAGTCAGCTGAAGTGGATGATCCTACCAATCATTTACATCCACCTGCAGGAGGAGAGAGAAAAGGGCACAATCTAAAGGAGCATCTATATGTTTACATATGTACTGATAAATAGTCCTGCTGGATGATGGAGGGATTTGAGTCTAAAATGTGCACTGTAAAAACTGTAGTTGATTGTTAAAACACAAATTAAATGCTCCATGTGTCGGAGCTGCTGCCTGCTCCTGTTGAAATGATTTCTTTACAGTGGGGAGTGAAGCAAAGGGAACATCCAACCTAAAACTAGGTGAAATAATACCTCCTTTGTCTACAGGAACTGCCAAAATAAACACAAGATGCATTCATAAAGCTGATTTAAGTAAAAGAAAGATATCATAGTTTTAAAAAATCCATTACAGAAAACCTCCTGAATTTCAAATGTTATTCAAGTGAAACTACAAAAACATCAGCAACATGTACTTAAACAATTGAAAGTAAAATAACTCGTCATGAAAATGGTTTTCTTACATTTCTCTGTACGATGCATGATTCTTGACATTTGCTGTACTTATTTTCTTTTTGTTTTATTGTGATGCACCAAAAATGACAAGGCACAGTCCCTTCATGCAAAAACGTTGTTTGCAATAAATCCGATTCTGAAGCCAATTCAGATATCAAATTACTCCACCGTACAATACTTAAACATACATTATATCACCTGGCCTAAGTGAGAGCTATGAGGATTTTTGTTCAGCTTTTATTTTGAAAAGCAGATACCAGAAGTCTGAGTCATGACCTCATATGGCCTCCCTGAGGTGTCAGGACTTTCCTATAAACCAGCTTGACAGAGTATTATGAATGACCTTTGAACTGGAACCTCAGTGGCTCCGTCTTTAGTTTTTCGGTCTTTAAATTTTAAAAAAGTATCTCATTATTGTAAAGAGAGGCCGTAAGGGACCAAAAACTAAACGATGAGTTGGCAGAATGAGTTATGAATATTTTGAAGTCTCAACACTAAGAGCAGTTTTACGGCGAAACTAGCAGAGCTGACGCTGTCACAATGTCTCATTTAAATTTTTATTGTTTTAAAAATTTTAACGTTTTATTGACAAACATGTAAATATAATACAGAGGTAAAATATAAAGCTAGATTAAGACAAGATTGTAAAAAGCCAATCAGCAATAAAAAAAAAATCAAATTGCATTTCTGAGGGGATAAAAAGAAAAAGTAAAGTATGATCAAGTAGAACTGGAGATGATCAAAGCTCCAGTTTGAGAAGTAGTCCTCACACCTTCATCCTGCTCATCATCTGTAGAATTAAAAAAAAAAAAAAGAAAAAGGATTAGCAGAAAAAATAATAAGTTCAGAGAAACACACTTAATTACGATATGCATAAGACAATTAATGAAAGCTGAAACCAAAGTTATTGTGTACTGACAGATATGTGGACACCCGTTTGGTTAGATATGAACACACCGTGAGTTTTTATATTAAAGTGAGAACCAACACCAAGCCACTGTGAAGAAACAAACCAAATCAAAATTACTTTTATTAAATCAATAACAACCTTTTAAAGGCCTCCAGAAAACTTTTCTCCATTTACAGATGCACAGTTCTGAAAGCAGTATTGAGATTCAGCAGTTACTGAGATGTAACGACTTTAAACACTTTACAGTCATAAGATCACTCATTAAAAAAGGACACCCCAAAGTAATGTGATAGTCCTGCAATAAACCCTCTCTTACATATTGCAAGAGCGTCACAGTGGTGTTGATTAAACTCATCGGGTATCGTATTAGACTGCATATTGAATGTAACATTTGTAAGAACAAAACAAAAACATGGCTCGTTGTGCCTGAATTTGAATAGAAGCGGATAATTTCTGCCAACACTTAAAATCAAACTATTTAAGCAGATTTACTTTAATTAGAGAACTCCACATGGCATTTTAAAAGTGACTCTTCAAGTGTTAAACCACGAATGGATTTGTCTGTGTGCTTTTACCTTGCGAGCACTAGCTGTCAGTCCAGGAGACTTCGCGGCCCTGCTGCTGCCCCGCGGAGACTTCCTCTGTCCTTTAGTCACCACCTGGGGTGACTTAAAGCTGCCAGCTCTGCCTGCTTGTGCCACTCTGGAGTGAGGATTTCCTGACAGTATGTTTTCCTGGCACTTGCGTGCAGATGTCTGAGCGGGTGACTTCTTTGACGTTTTGCCAGGAGACTTGCGGGTGGAGCTGCGGAGCTTGTTCAGCCCTTTCTTCAGGTAGTTCTTGTTTGTGGGGGTGTTCTCAATAGTGAACATCATAGACTGCCTCCGCTCAGCCTGACAGAAAAATACAAGTGCAGGTGTTAGAGAAGCAGAAAATATAAAATGGGTAATATTTTGTTATAAGGTTACCACCCATGTTTTTAAGTCTGCGTGAATACATTACACTTACTGGACTGAGAGCAGGTTGAAGATGAGAGCTGGAAGGTCCACTCATCACGTTCTTGTTTTTGGGAGTGAGAGGACGGGGGAAGCAGCTGGCCTTCACCTTTTTCTGTCAGATGAATAGAAGCAAGAAAAGTCAGTTAAAGAAGAAATGGAGGGGGTTTCAGGGAGTTATGTTTCAGTCATTTGAGTGTAATTTCGTGGCTCCAAATATTGTGCCCCCTGTTGCAAACTTACCTCAGGCGAAGTTTGATGTACGGATAGTGTAGACAAAAACCGTTTTGAGGCTTTCGGGCTTCTTAACTGAGAGGTGCTGACGGCCTTTGATGGCAGCTGGCCTGGCATCAGGGACAGACGACTGGAGCGAGTGCTGGCTGCGGCACCTGAGTGTCCCATAATGAGGGACTGCCGATGGGAGGCGAGAGAGTCTTGCAACTGGCCAGGCATCATGGACGCCCGGCGGATCGTGTCAGATGGGTCGCCCATACGGAGTTCTTCATCCGTGAAGGCGAAAGTACTGCCTCGGCCAGTCTACATGTACAGAAACGAGGGATTTTACAAAACCAGTGGGAAAAGAATCAGTGGCAGAAAGTGGAACATAACCTGGACAAGGATCCCTGAGTATTACATATCCAAATGTATCATCATTTCGACTATTCTTTCTGGAGATCTTTAACATGTATGTACGACTATGTGTGTTGTGTACTAACGTCACACTCCACAGGGTAGCTGCTCTTTAAGTGAGGAAGGCAGGCCTTGTTCCTGGCTTGGAGCTCAGCGATCCTCATCCAATCCTCAGGTGCTCCGTCTGGCTCGTTCTCTGCTCCTACGCAGAATGTGCTTGTGGCTAAAGACAAAAGGAAAAATAAGCAAGTGCTATATGTACAGGACATGTACAGAAGATAACAAAGAGTAGGATTGTCCCCTAAGCAGTGATTTGAAAAGGGGAACCAAGGAGCTGACAAGCCCTATATCTGAATTATGTACCTTTATGAACCTTTTTAAAACTTCATCATTGTACATAGAGCAGGGCAAAATAACATCAGGTTAAGCTATAAAAGTCTAGTCAAGCCACATAACTACAAAGTTATCTGTGACAGAAAACAGGGTAGTGTTTATTATTATTCCTAAAGGAATAATTGATCAATTCAGAAAATAGTTGATGAAATTTATTCCCCTCGTGTAATGTTACCTCGTGCAGCTGAACAGGTTAAAAAAAAACAAAAACACAGCAGCTGTGCATGTTGTCTAATTTGTTTTCCAGCCTGACCTCTCATTTTATTTCTTACACTTCAGTACATCCTCCTGTGACTCGGTCAGATATCTACTCACGCTGCGAATGGATGGTGCTCCGTCTGTACCCCGGGAGGCCGATGAGCTGGTCGCTGGCAGAGGAAGTCATTTTGGCAGGTGTGTCTAACGGCTCCATAGACAAAGGACGTGCAGAGTGGGCGCTGGAGAGGTTCGGGTGGGAGCGAGCTGAGGCAAGACTGTAGAACGTCTCATCACCTTCACCACCACCACCGCCGCCTGGTGTTTTCTACAGATCAGAGTTCAACCATTAGCTGCAACTACATTTATACTAAAGTGTGTGTGGCTGCGTTTTGAGAGAGTGGAGTGTGCCGAGAGCAGCACCCTCAACCATCTGAAAGAAACACTGAGCTCTATAGTTTGAAGTGTTTTAGTATGATAGTTGAAAATTAGCGAGGATTATTCAACAAATGAACAACTGAGTTAAAGAACCAGCTGACCCCTCAAGATCCACAGTGAATTCCAACTTCATCATTATAATGATTCGTCAAAAATCTCCAACAGTGTGTGTTATTGTGAACGTATGAAACATGCAATAAGAGTGCAAGTGAGTTTCCTCCACCTTGGTCATGGTGATGTTAATAACCTGCGTGGTCCTGCGTCGTTTGACAGATGAAGTTGGGTTTTTCCGGGCTGAATCCAGTTCAATTCTGTGCTCTGGACTGGTCCTAAGCAATGAAAAAGACAAAAGATGTCAATAAAAAAAAGAACAGAGTAAAAAAAAAAACCTTCAGTTTCTGTGACACTACAACAAAGACATTGTGTGTATAGGGAAGGCAGAATTGGCCAGCGTCAAGCTAGTTACTTGTAATTGATAACAAGTTAAAGCCAGTCAGAATTTGAACAGGTCTCACTGATCACAAGGTAATGGGTTAGGTTGCAAGGCAAAGCAGAATGCTGAGTAAAGTGAAGTAATTCAAAGACGCTCACTTCCACAATTAGTGTACCTCAGATAAATTCAGGGTAACACCCACAACTCTTATTCAGTTACTCCTTGTAAGACAGAACCCCCCCCTCAAAAAACACTCATCCTATTCTGTGAAATACCAAGATTATCCAAACTGTGACACACCTGTTGACCTGTCTATTGTTTATTGGTGTAAAGTACAGAGTCTCCAGTGACTCTGTATGTACACCTCGACGTTTGGCTGCCAAGCGCTCTGAACTTCGAACAAGCGGAGTGCTCGATTCATCAGGTGCCGAAAGTTTCCTGCAAAAAGAAAGAAATTGCATTGTGGAAAACAATCACACTAGAGGCATTGGTGGGAATTATTGTAACATTTCATTGCTTTTCATCCATGCTTACTTTGCTGGATCGGGGAAAAAAACCCAAAACACTAACACTACCAAAGTTTTTCATTAGGATATTAAAATTTAAGTGTTTTGAAAATCATAAAACATGATGTTCAAGAAGATATTCTTCTTCTCCGAGAGGTGTATCACCTTGTAGTGTTCAGTGAGTCTTCCAGAGAGCTCTGGTCAAGGCTGTCAGAGCTCACTGTCCTCTTCACCTGTGCCCTAGTGTGAACCCTTTGGTTGGGAACGTCAAAGTAACACGACTCCATTGCACTTCCTTCTTTACCGTGGATCTTATTCTGTGCCCGCAGGCTACGGTCAGCAAAGGCCAGCTAAAAGAGAAACAGATAGAGACAGTGACCAGGGTGAAACAGCAAAGAAATATGCCATCAAACTCTAAGAGGGCTTTATTTATTCTAAAAGCTGTAATTGAACAGACAGTGTTTATCATGTGTGTATTAGACACACATAGTATGCTATACTATGTAAGGAAAACATAGTATAGCAATACTATGTTTTCCTTATACCTTGCAATACAATACCAACCTGCGCCTCCAAACTGGCCACCGTGTTTACGAGTTTCTTCTCATTGGTCTGGGCTTTGTCCAAATCCAGTTGAAGCATTTTGTTTTCCATAGTAATAGCATTGATTTCACTCTCTTTAACCTCTAAAGATCGCTTGAGTTCAGCCACCTCTTCTTGGCTTTCCTGGAGAAGCTGCTTCTTGCCATTGTAATGACTCACTGCCTTCTCCATCTGTGGCATTGTGATAATAAAACAAATACATTAGTTGAACAGATTGGACTAAGAGACTAATACTGCCACCAAACTGGTCATTAAGCAACAAGCAGAATGCTGAATATCTAGATCAACCACTGTATATGATATGTACGGAGACACGTAGTAAAACTGTCAAATTTGTGAGGATTGTTTGTGGTCACACCTACCTGTGCTTTGTAGTGTTCTGCAGCCTCTGATTTAGCTGATAGCTGTTCCTGCAGGTCTCTTTTTAAAGCCTCAGTTTCTACAGCTTTTTCCCTCTCTTTCAAGAGTTTCTCTGTCTCAGTTTTTAGTATTTCCAGCTCCTGCTTTAGCACCGATTCCAGTTTACGAGAAGCTACGTTCTCCCTCTCTGTGGCCTGCTTGGCTTGAGTGATTCTCTCCTTCTCAAGCACAACGGCTTCAAGCTTTTTCTCCAGAGCACGCTGATCCTTTTCTGCCAGGAGTATCCTGGCCATCAGTGCCTCTTTTTCCTGAGCAAGAGCCTCCTTTTCCTTAGAAGTAGCAACTTGCAACTTCTGTGCAGCATGTGTTTCCACATTTACTGAATTGAGTTGCTGCTGGAGAAGGTCTATCTGCTGTGCAGAGTCTTGTTGGGTTTCAAGCAGCATCTGCTCTTTAGCAACAAGATTTAGAGAAATGGTCTCCACTTTCCCTTTCAGATTTTGGATCTCAGACTGAAGAGCATCTGTCTCTCTGGAGCTCTCCTCCTTTATCTCAGCTAGCATTTTCTCATTGGCCTCAGCTTCCTCTTTTGCTTTTTGAACCAATTGCGCATGGGCAGCAACCTCTTCTTTGAGAGTGTTAAGGTTTTGGTCTTTATTTGCTATGACTGTGTTGAGGGCAGACAACTCTGTCTGGAGGATCTGAAGCTTCTCGTCAGCACTGAGGAGGAGGCTCTCCTTCTCACTCTGTGTTTCTTTTAGCTTTTGAATCTCTTCTTCACGTGAAAAGATCTGTTTCTGCAGAATCTCCACTTCTTTTACTTTCTCCTGTAAGCTTTGGAGTACCTCTCTATTTTCTTGCTGTTGCTGAGCCAACAGTTCTTCCTTAGACAGCAAATTCTCTTCAGCATTCCTAAGCAAGGAGTCAAGAGTGTCTACTTGTTTCTTTAAATCTTGGATCTCTTGATTTAGTCGTTCTGACTGCTCTGAGCTGTCAGTCTTCAGCAGCATCATCTGTTCCTCTTTAGCCTGGATCTCCTCTCTCATTTTCCTCACCTCTTCCTCAGAAGCAGACAGTTGTTGCTGCAGAAGCGCTTTCTGATCAGCACTTTCCTGCTCCTGTTTGGTGAGCTCTTCAAGCTGAGCCTGAACCTTCTCCTCGGCCTTTGAGAGAGACAAATCCATATCAGCTAGTTGGGTTTTCAGACATTTGATCTCTTGCTGTAGCATGTCAGACTGCATGAGGCCCTCCTCTTTTAATGTGACCAGCTGTTCTTCTTTAGCCTGAATCTGCTCCCTAAGCCCTCTAATCTCCTCTTCAGAGGTTGTCATCATATTTTGAAATTGATCTTTTTCTTGAGAAATCTCCATTTCCTTCTGTGTCAGCAGGCTTTCTTGAGCCTGAACCTGCTCTGCAGTGGTCTTGAGGGATTCACTCAAATGTTGTACTTCATCCTTGAGTGACTGGATCTCATTTTGTAGCACTTCTGACTCTTTGCACTTCTCAACCTTCAACTGTTCTACTTCACGCTGTTTAGTCTGGATCTCCTCCCTCAGCCGTTTAACCTCCTCATCAAGAACTGTATTTTGCTTTCCAAGTGCCTCGATCTGCAAAGAGCTCTCCTGCTCTTGCTTGGCCATCAACTCCTCTTTGGCTTGAACCTGGTTCTTGGCAATCTCAAGAGAACTTCTCACACTTTTTATTTGTTCGTTTAGATGTTCAATCTCCTGCTGAAGCAATTCAGAGTGTGTGGATGCGTCCGTCTTCAGCTGACTTAACTGCTCCTCCTTAGCATGAATTTCTCCTGTGAGCCTCTTCACCTCAACTTGAGATGCAACCATCTGAGCCTGTAGTGCCTCCTTTTCCTGACAGCTCTGGAGCTGCTGTTCAGCAAACAATTTTTCTTTAGACTGCAAATTCTCTTCAGCATTCCTCAGTGAGGAGTCAAGAGTATCCACTTGTTTCTTTAAATCTTGGATCTCATGATTTAGTCGTTCTGACTGCTCTGAGCTGTCAGTCTTCAGCAGCATCATCTGTTCCTCTTTAGCCTGGATCTCCTCTCTCATTTTCCTCACCTCTTCCTCAGAAGCAGACAGTTGTTGCTGCAGAAGCGCTTTCTGATCAGCACTTTCCTGCTCCTGTTTGGTGAGCTCTTCAAGCTGAGCCTGAACCTTCTCCTCGGCCTTTGAGAGAGACAAATCCATATCAGCTAGTTGGGTTTTCAGACATTTGATCTCTTGCTGTAGCATGTCAGACTGCATGAGGCCCTCCTCTTTTAATGTGACCAGCTGTTCTTCTTTAGCCTGAATCTGCTCCCTAAGCCCTCTAATCTCCTCTTCAGAGGTTGTCATCATATTTTGAAATTGATCTTTTTCTTGAGAAATCTCCATTTCCTTCTGTGTCAGCAGGCTTTCTTGAGCCTGAACCTGCTCTGCAGTGGTCTTGAGGGATTCACTCAAATGTTGTACTTCATCCTTGAGTGACTGGATCTCATTTTGTAGCACTTCTGACTCTTTGCACTTCTCAACCTTCAACTGTTCTACTTCACGCTGTTTAGTCTGGATCTCCTCCCTCAGCCGTTTAACCTCCTCATCAAGAACTGTATTTTGCTTTCCAAGTGCCTCGATCTGCAAAGAGCTCTCCTGCTCTTGCTTGGCCATCAACTCCTCTTTGGCTTGAACCTGGTTCTTGGCAATCTCAAGAGAACTTCTCACACTTTTTATTTGTTCGTTTAGATGTTCAATCTCCTGCTGAAGCAATTCAGAGTGTGTGGAGGCGTCAGTCTTCAGCTGACTTAACTGCTCCTCCTTAGCACGAATTTCTCCTGTGAGCCTCTTCACCTCATCGTGAGATGCAACCATCTGAGCCTGTAGTGCCTCATTTTCCTGACAGCTCTGGAGCTGCTGTTCAGCAAAGTGATTTTCCTTGGATTGCAGATTGTCCTCTGCATTCTTAAGTAAGGAACTCAGGGTTTCAACCTGTTTTTTTAAATCTTGGATCTCTTGATTTAGTTGCTTTGACTGCTCTGAACTTTGGTTTTTCAACATGTTCATCTGTTCCTCTTTAGTCTGGATTTCTTCCTCCAAGCTCTTCACCCTCTCTCCAGAGGTGGACAGTTGTTGCTGCAGGAGCTTTGTATTATGTGCAGTTTCCTGCTCCTGTCTTGTAAGCATAACTTCTTGAGCAAGAACATGCTCTTCAGCCTTTCTGAGAGAGTCATTCAGACTTTCTAGTTGGCCTTTTAAATGTTTAATCTCTTGCTCCAGCAAGTCAGACTGCCTGGAGCTGTCATTCTTAAGGATAACAAGCTGCTCACTTTTGACTTGTATCTCCTCATTTAACCTCTGAACCTCCTCTTCACAGGCTGCAATCTGTTGTTGGAGTATCTCCCTTTGCTGAATATTCTCTTGTTGTGTTTTAGTGAATAGATCTTGCTTAAGATGAATTTCCTGCTCTGCCAGTTTTAGAGATGAACTAAGGTCTTCCACTTGGACTGTTAAGGTCTGGATTTTACTGTGAAGAATTTCTTCCTCATTAGACTTCTCAAGAAGTAATTTGGCAAGCATTTCCTCTTTGGCCTGAATTTCATTTTTGTTTTTGTTGGTTTCATCTGTAAGAATGTCAACTTCATCTCTGAGTCCATTAATTTGTTGATCTTTATCAGCCAAGAGAGAACTGGCAGCTGATAACTTTCTCTCAAGATCATTCACTTTTTCTTCTGTCTGATGGAGAAGGTCTTCCTTCGCTTTCTTGATTTCCTTTAGTTTTCTAATTTCCTGTTCACAAGCAGCAATTTGTTGTTGTAATCTCATCATCTGCTCGGTTTTCTGCTGCTCAACTTCCGCTAGTTGGAGTTTAAGATCCTGGATCTGTTGATGAAGGACTGCTCTCTGCTCAGTAATCTCCTTCTGCAATTTATCCAATATTTCATCCTTAGCTTGAAGAATTTCTTCAGTTTGGGACTTATGTTGCTTAAGTAGATTGTTCTGTTGAGAGATTTCTTCTTCATATTCTGCCAGCTGCTGTGTTTTGGTTTGAATCTCCACCTCAGCCTTTTTCAGGGAGCAAATTGTGCTCTCCAGCTCATTCTTCAAACCATTTATTTCGGTCTCAAACATTTCTCTCTGGAAATGTAAGACAAGACTATTAATAACAATTTAGTTGTTTAATTAATATACTTGAACTTTTATGATTTCAGTTTCATAATACATTTGTCAGGTTTTAGAAGAACAGAATTAAGAACTTTACCTCCATTACAGGTCCCATATTCTCTCCTACTTCCTCATTGGTGGCCCTACTGATTTCATCCTCAAGACAGGAAATCTTTCCCTGGAGGATCTGAATTTGTTCAGTCAGTAGCTCCTGAGAAATAACAACGCAAAATGCACAATTAAACGCATTTGTGTAGCAAAATAGAATTAATTTCAACCATTTCTCAAAGGAAATTATGTATAGGTCTTTAGCGCATGTACATATATATATATCTACCTTTTGGGCAGTTGCTTGGCTTAGCTCAGATTCTAGGTTGGCTGTTTTGCACCTCCAATCCTCATGAGCAGATGTTTGGGCTTCTGTAAGCCTGACAACTTCTGACTCAAAGAGGGCCAGCTGTGAACACACTGATCTCATCTGGGAAAATGTTCAAAGAAAGCTTTGAAAGAATTGATATTATGTCATGAGTAATGCAAAAAGAGTAACATAATGAACCTGTTGCTACTAGTGTTGAACCCACCAGCACATTCACATGATTTGAGAGATGGCCTAGAATAGGGAGAGGCTTTACACACGTATTTACCTGGGAAGAAAGTACACCATTTTCCTCCGTCAGCTCATCCACTTTGCGCTCCATAAGTGAGGAGGTACTCTTGAAGTCTTTATTTTGCTTTAACATCTCATCAAGACGCATTTGTAAGCTAAGACAAAAAATAAATTAATTAATTAATAACAGTTAGCAGCTTCCTCCATCACTTAAACCGTTTTTTAAAAACACTTCAGCAAGGTTTAGGTATGAAATAAATATTGTCTTGTGCATAATAATGGGACTACATTTATAACTTTACTTGCCATCTGAAAAAAAAAAATCAGATTTTGTTTCTATTCAAAATGGACATGGGTTGTATGAAAAGCTGAACACACATCTTTGGTCTGCAAGGTGTTCTTAGCCATGTCATGCTCTGAACTTACTTGTTGTTCTTGGTCTCAAGCTCATTAATTTGTTCCCGAATAACCTGCTCCTGATCACCTTGCTCTTCCTTCAACTTATCCAGGCGGTACTGCAGCTGGTTAATGTGAGACTCTGGTGATAACAAAGCAAGTGTAGAACAAATTTTAATTTAAGAAGAAGAGAAACAAAAACAAATAAAAAAAAGGCCAAAAGTATTATTGCGAAGAACACAGTTAACTACAGTGGATATTTTTCTTCATGCTATTAATAGAGCACACCAACATTATGGCCTCAAAGACACAGCAAAAAACAAAGCACAAAAAGTTTGACCTATTTGCCTTATCAACATAAACAACGTTTATATCCAAATACTTAAATGTGGTACCTCTCTGCGCAATGAGCGCAACCTTGCCAGCTAGCTCCCTCTCCAAGCCATCTCTGTAGTCTCTCTCCTTGATCATCTGTCGCTGCATCTTTCTCATCTGAAATTTAGGCGTGTTCATGATATCCTGCAAAGGAGACTTGCTGAGGGAATGAAAGCAGATGAGGCAAGATTAAGATTAAGTATAATAAACAACTAAAGACTACAAAGTTAGTCATTTTAGTTTAGTGTGAAAACAAAAATCCAACTGAGAGTTTAATAAAGGATGGTAGATTAAAACGCTTGACTCATAAAACTCAAAGATTTTCCTACTACCAATAAGAAAAACAAAGTCTCTTTCACTCCTTATTTTCTGTCTGCATGTCTGTCAATGGAGATCTAGTGAAATAAGCAAAAACTGTTCTAGCATAAAGAGGTTCAATATCCACACGACAAATATCCCATATTGCCATAGAAAAATAAAACTCTCACTTCCTGCCTATTAATGCTAGTATATGCATGCTCATAAAATATTAAAAGGAAACTTGCTGAATACCATATTTAATATATAAGGCGCGCTGTCAATGAATGGTTTATTATCTTTTTTTTTTCATATATAAAGCGCACCCGCTCCTGACTACGGTGGCCGTAATGCTCCAACAATCCATCAAGCATTGCAGCTTCGTAGCTTACCAAAGTTGTACTAAAACATTTTGACAGAGTTGTGAGCACCGTGTACCACATAAAATTGGTTCGAGGTCAGTAAGCACAACCAGAATTCATACATAAGGCACACCGGATTATAAAGCGCACTGTGAATTTTTGAGAAAATTTGAGGATTTTAAGTGCGCCTTATTGTCCGAAAAATACGGTAATATAAATGCTGTGTTGGATTAATTTAAATCCACACCAGTACCTGACTGAGGAGGAAGCCACAGTTTGCATGTCCACAAATGTGATTTTCTGAGTGCGGTGAAAGATGGGCGAATCATCATCTGAGAAAGAGGAGACAGTCGACGCATTGGAGGTAGAGGAGGTTGCTGAACGTTCAAATATTTCGTGGGGGACAGGCAAATCTGAAATTCACAGAGACAGAGAGTTTTGACTAATATTAAAGTTTGTCAAGTCCAATGCAGAAAGTTAGTGATACATAGAAGTGTTGCATATGTGATAATAATGTCTGTTAATATGGCACATCATGAGAAAATGAAAGTTAAAAAAAAGAAAAGAAAAAAGTATGACTTACGTCTCCTTGCCAAATACGCATCAAGTCCTTTGCTCAGATAAACACAGCCCTCGCTCTCCATTACAAAGGAACCAGTTAGGTTTGCTATCTCTCTCTGACAGATGAGAATAGAAATTAATATGAATTGGTACAAAACTAAATAGTAGCACCACGCATGATGAATGAAATGTGATGCATCTCAGTCCTACACAAAAGACCTTTGTCAGCAAATCAGAAAAACTGCGCTCTGCTTACCTCCACATCACAGTCCAACATGTTGAGAGTGCAGCGGTCGTTCATTATGTCATGATACACGAGCAACAAAAGCACCTGATGTATCACACAAGAATTTGTTAGAATGGATCTTTGTTCATACTTGTCGTAATTAATGTGTGTTTTTCTCTTCATCTTGTACCTTTGCGATTTCTACTGTGAGATTGATGCCATCTCTTATGTTGTCCAAGGATAATGATGTGCCTTTGCTTGGACTGAACCTGCAGTCCCCTGATAAAGCAAATGGACAGGTGGATTGATGTTTGGAAGACAAGAAAATTCTACATATGCCTGTGAGACTTAATATAAATGAAAACAGGTGGTGATATGAGTGTGTTATTTACACCCTGACATCACTATCTGGCACCTGTTTTGTGAAACGGGCATACTTTAGACCACGCCCAACAGTGATGCAGGGTGTGGTCAAATCTTGGAAGCAACTTACTCAAAGCCACTGAAGTGACATTTTAAGAAATGCAGAAAGCTTCACGCTGTCTTAATCCCAGTCACATGAGAAAATTAGAATGACTTTCATCCACATGCAGTCATCACAGTAATAGACTGGTAGCAGAGTGAATGAAAATGCACAGTTCTATGATACACTGGAAATATCCGAAGATGTATAAAGTTGATAGAGAAACTCACTGTCCACAAAGTCTGCAACGACCTTGAATGGATCTTTAATGGAACATGGGCTGGGTTCTTTTTTCCTGAGATGAAACAAACATGAAACAAGAAAAAGAAAATGATGTTTTATTCCAGAGACATTTCTACACTTAATCAAAGTCATCAACAAAATCTGTGGTCATTGACCTTTCCCTCGTGTACACAGCCCAAACATTTCAACACATTGCTCCTACTTACAGCATTTGGACAACTCTGAGTAAGACTGTGCCATCTTGTAAATCATCAATAGTGATCTCTCTGTTGGACAGCTTTATGCTGTTTACCTGCAAAGAGATAGTTTGACAAGCTGATTTAAAAAAACTCAACTACCCAATAACCCCAGCAAGGATCAACAATATTTTGTTTTATTAAAGATAAAGTTTATGTCAACTCACCCAGCCGAGAAGAGCCTTAACACCCAAGTTAATCGACATCTTGGCTGACCTTTTATCCCAAAGGGATTTCAACCTGTAAGCGACCAAACAAAGTCAAAACAAGCAGGCAAAGAATAAATATAAATTTTTATCAGCTGTCAGCTCATCCGCGAATACTTGTGAAGCTAGTTAAATATTTAAAGTCAATGATAACCTTTGTTAATTTGCTTAACGTGCCAACAGACAGTACATTTCGTGTTAGCAAGGTAAACATCAGTGTTTGTCGCTCAGCAGTCACTTTACGAGTGTTGTTTAACTCTTAAAGCTCAACAGTATTAAAATGTAGTGACTCACCTTACAAGTCGAAGACTCTGGCCAGTTTTTTGCGTTTGTTTTTTAATCCAGTAGAGAGCCTCAGTACGTCGGCATGTCCACTCGCAGCAGCAGCTCTGAAACAAATAGTCTAAACTGCGTCAAACAAAATTCAAAAAGCGTCCCTGAAGGTTGAACCGTCCAATCAGCTTTCGCATTTCGACGCCTGTGAAAGGAGGCGAAGATGATTGGCTGAAAAGCCGGAAGTCTTCTTAGAGGTACGTTTGTTATGTATGTAGGGGCGCTCGATAGATAGGCGGGGAACGGTTTCTAAAATAAAGTTAAGTTGTACAGTTAACAATTATTTAACAATTTTGTTTTCTTTACTCATTTCTTTGGCGACAGAAACATCGAGGTTGCAGTGGGTCAAACCCGTGTTAATATGATTAATGACTTCCACTAACTTGGAGGGCTATCGGTGTACGCCGGAACACATTTGAAACTCATCCTAGCGAGTAACGAAAATGTACCACAGACACGCACACACATTCACCAATTTGTTTAAATTAACAAATAACTAATCATCAGCTGCTGTTTGTCAGGAGCGTTACTAACCAAATGTTTGTTTTCTAGCTCAAGACTGTGAGCAAGCACAGTTTGTCTGAAGAAAAAATGATACAGCCTAACTACAAATCCCATCATGTACCTGTGCGTTGCCCTGGAAACAGACTGTTGTGCGTCAGGCAGGTAAACCCGCCGTCACACCATAAATTACGTCAAATATCCAACAGTAAAATATTTGTAAGAGGTGAACAATTAATTGAGGTACGTCGATAAGTAAAACAAGGTGTTATTGTGTGGATGTAGAAGTTATAGAAATGTGGTAAATCATCTGTGTATCACATTGAAACGTGACGCGCAGTCTGTTACAGGTGTGAATATGTACGGAGCTCCAGTGGATTTATCATTTAAACACATCAGCAGCTTGACAGGTAGTAAACTCTGACTCTGTCATATTTCTCAAAGGCTTTCCAGTAACTTCTTGGAATATCCTTGTTGTTGTATTATGCATTTCAGTATTTTATCTCCTGTATGCAGATCTTACCTTCAGGGTGTCCACACTGCACCGGAAAAGTGCACTTTTTTTATTAAGCTTACTGTTTCACTTTATTGTTTTACTGTGTGAAGCACTTCGCCCCATATTTTGGTTGTATGAAACATCCTATACATATAAAGTCAGATTGATTAATTGGTTGATTTACACTCATTTCTCTGTCATATATCAGTAACATTATTACAGCTCTTTTGGGACTAACTCATACACATAATAACACAGAAATCTATGAATATGGTGATAAATGTATATGTAAAGGCTGTATTATTCTCCTCTAAATAACATTTTGATTATTTGATCTACCAAATGAAAGAATAACCAGACAGTTCACAGAAATTCTGTGTTGTTCTTGTGTTAAGTTGAATGGACACTTGACAATTGCAACATAACATCTTTCATGAACTGATCAGTAAATGTAATGTGTGCATCATGAGTAAAATGTTTAGAAAAATGAAATCACCAAATCTGTGCCTTATATTAACTATATTTATTTGTGGTCTCAGACGCATGGACAGAGGAACCCAGCAGTGGTGTGCGGCCTCTAAAGAGAAATTCAGAAAAAAAGTACCTAAGCCGCTCGCTGCGTCTCAATAACAACGACATCTCCGACCTTTGTGGCCTCCAGACGGCTGTGAACCACTTCCTGGCTGAGCCATCCCAGCTTGCCTGGCTGGATCTCTCCTTCAACAGTATCTCCCACATAGACCCAGTGAGCTTCCTCCCTCTGTGGTTTGAGTTTGCATGTCTGATTGTGCGCACTCAGAATACACAGGATACCTGCAATGTGTGTGTTCATGTGTGTGTTGCAGGTTTTGTGCGAGCTGCATGAACTGCGCGTGCTCTATCTTCATGGAAACTGCATCTTTATTCTGTCAGAGGTGGAGAGGCTCGGTGTGCTACCACACCTGCACACCATCACTCTGCATGGAAACGTCATAGAAACCAACAAGGCTTACAGGTGAAACAAGTTTACCCCAAAACACAATCTCACACATGATGCTTCACTGTCAAATGTTTTGGTGTGAGAAACTTTTGTTGCTCAGCCATTTTGATTCTTTGTGATAAGATGAGAGGGAGAGCAGCAACTCAGAAACATCAACAACTGTTAAAAGTTTGCTGATCACACAACCAAATCAGTGTGGTTCTTTTCATGTAAATACATCATACTGTACATATTGTCACTGTTTTATTCTATTTATTCTATTTCTATTTTATTCTATTTTTCATGTTTTCATATTCAAGGATCAGTTCGAACTTGCAGTAATTGTTTTTCCTTTGCTCATATTTTTTTACTCACCATGTTTTTTGTTACGCCCACATACAAAAACAAATTCATTGTACAGTACATGCAAACCTACTTGGCAATAAGTTTGATTCAGATTCTGACTTTGTAAAGTGGGTGGTGTCCTGCTGTAAAGCCTGTGTGTGTGTTTCTGGAGGTGAACATGAATGCTTGGCAAGTGTAGGTGCATAACATTGTAACAGGTGCTTGAATGCAGATCAAGCTCACATTACATATCCTAGTCTGCATAGCAACACCGCTTACAAACACACTCAGTAAGAGGAGCTGCTGGTTAAAAGTCTGTTCCAACAAACTGCTTTCTCATGAATCTGTTCACCTTTTCTAATGAAACTGTATCTCAATTTATATTATTTGTACGTGTAGCAACCGTAACTGCTAAGATAAGGTCAAAGTTTGTTTCTGCAGCTAATAAACATTACGTTTTCTGTGCTGACATACAAAGTGCGTAGAAACTATTTAGGGTGCATGCATGAATATGTCTTTTGTCTGTTTAGAAATCGTGTGATCTGTGGTCTGCCTCGGTTAAAAGCGATGGATTTCAGTGCAGTGACGCGAGAGGAGAGAGTCATGGCAAAGATTTGGCACCGAAATAACAACCGCAGCAGGCTCCAGTGTCTCCAGTGACCTCTGGCTCATCTACATCGTGGTGTGCTCAATCATGGTATCATTTTAACGTTATTGGGTATGACTTAACTGTTGAATGTGACATTACTTAGAAACGTGTGTGGAATATTGAAATACTTACTGACAATCCTATCATACAAAAGTTGCATTCCATTTATTAATGTTAATGTATGTCACTGTAGCATTACTGGACTATTTACCTCCCACATGTGAATGTATTTATTTAAGAAGACACAACTGTTTATGTTGAATTTTTTTAATGAATTAATTAAACCAAAAAACAAACAAAAAAAATTTAAAACTTTTTGGTACTAGCCTAAGATATTACAAACATATTTCAGGTAGTATAACGTATTTGAGTAATGAACAAAACAGAAACAAAAATGCCAAAAAACCCATTGCAAAAAGCTCAAATCAGATCAGTTGCGTGGTTGAAATAATCACAGCCTTGCAGATCATCCCTTTAGAGACTCCAGAGCAGCTCACCGTGCTCCCCGCCCACGCATACAGTCACTTGCTCTCCTCTGAAGAGCAAATATACATTTAAAAACACAAATAAATAATCACAAAAAAAAGGTCTTGGATCATTTTGTCTGCTATGGTACATAGATTGTTAACGCTCTCCCACACTGCTACAATGGTTAGTTTCTGATTAATATTAACAACTCAATCATATTACAATCTGCAGCGAAAAGCTTTTGTTTAAAAGCCAACAAACGAAAGCCTTAAAAGTGTTCTTGTGTTTCATAAAAACGCTTGTCGTCGCCACAAGATCTGAGCCAATCCTGACCAATGCACTCTCGACGAAAGGGAGGAACTTCATACAATCCATCATCTGCTTTTATATTCAATCAGAAAAGTCTGTACAAAGAAGGCATGAATACACAGTATCTGTCCCTGCACCCTCCATACATAACTAACACACACACACACACATACACACACAAGCACGCACTCACACCAACCCCCGTCATCTCTGTAGGCTTCCAATGCTATTAAATATGTGGGATATGATTAGAAGAGTCTGCCAGCTCATTGCTTTAGTGCTAGAAAACTGCAGCGGACACTTCACGGTCCAAAACCTCGACAGCTTGCGCCCGAAGAAAGCTTCATCTTTTTTCATGCCCAGAGTGACATTAGTAGGCCCACCTAGTACACACCGCCCCCCTCCCAACCTGCTTGTGTTTGCATCCTCACCAACCAGGCGACACCACCCATTAATCATGATTTGGCCTCAACTGGAGTAACAGATTACACGCTGGATGACAAGTAACCAACAAAAGCTTTTAAACATTATTCCTGTGGAAGTCTGACATTTGCTTTCATGTTTGGGCTACCGTGGGCATGGTTTTTGGTGTGAACCAGAAGAATATTACAACCCTCTGAATTATGACATTTCAACATTGAGAAAACATTTTCACCTTTTTTGGGCTCCAATTAATACAGACTGGGATTTTTTTTTTGTTTTGTTTTGCTGTGCAAGGACAATGACTGAGGAATGGGCAGTGTCATTCCAGAATGATAGAACAGAGTTAAAGACGTGAAGTGCAAATGTTAAGCCACTTTGCAAGTTTTTATCCTATAACTAACTAAAATACTTGACCACTGTATTTAAAATTATGGTACAGTGGTCCTTTCTTCCACACCACAGAGCTTCCTTGTTTCTCCTGATCCAGTGGAGATTTTATCAAGTATATACACCAATTGCCAATGCCTTGTGTGAGAAAAACCCTTATAGTACTGGAGCACAGTCAGGGGTGTGGAGCTAGCCTTGCTTGCTTGAATTTACAGCCTTGGGGGAAAGAAAAGATACTAAGATGGTCTCAGTTAAAAAAAAAGGGAAAAAAAGGAAAAAAAAGACCACCAGGATGAGAAATTAGATTTTTTCCAAAGCTTGCCTGACAAAGCCTATGATCCACACATTACCTACAGAGGAGGCTTTGTTGTTGTAAATATTAGATCACAACCCAGTGGCCCATCTACAGCAGACCACCTTCTATTGCCTGAGTGGACAATCAGTCACTGTCCCCCATTATTAAGAATACTAAATGACAGCCATAGGGCACAATCCCTCATAGTCTCTATCTTTGTCCCAGTTATAGGCATAGCTAAGAAGCACAAGGACCAAGATGCTTTAATAAAGGGTGGGCTGGAGAGTGAGGATGCAGAAGTGACACAGAGAGAGCAGGATGAGAGAAACAATATGCGGGCCAGTGTCACAGAATCAGGGAATGGCAAACTGCACCACCAGTTCTTCTTTAGCATCCACTTTGATTTGAGAGATTGCACTGTAAGCATATGCTGCTATCTTGGACACCTGCAAAGAAAGAGGATGACACATAAGAGTTAAAAGCTATCTAAAGGATCTTTTTTGAGTCACATACTGAAATACCACACAGCTACATATGCAGAACACTGTTTAAACAAATAAACAACACATGCCAACATATTCTCCGTGTGCGCTTGTGTAGGGTTACCTGCTGAACATCTGAGTATGGCACCAGGTCACTTGCAAGCACTTGGTGGGGCTGGCTGGTGAGGGAGGGGAGAGTGAGGGCTTTCTTCTGGGGCAGACTGTTGCTCAACACAGCCAGCTTTGTACTGAAACACAACAAAACACGAGCTTATTCAGGCTGCTGTCATCACCTGAGCTACAGTGTTGTGTGTTTTAGTTTAAACACAGCTGTGTGCTTGGTGAGAATCAAGCTACTAGGTGTCATTCTATCTGATGTTTAAGGTGAAGTTTGAGGTGGTAAGCTTATGCTGTCACAATTCTTTAGTTGAGTCACTTCCTAAGTAACCTTCGGGAGTTTGTTGGGTTGGTGTAGAAACCTCCACTTAAGCCAATGAGTACATATCTTTGGACTTACACAAGACTGACTTTTTAATACTATGAAGTCATGTGAACATCTCTTCCCCACCAGCAATAAATGAGATACAACCAATATAACGCTGCAAAGCAGCAAACAGTGCACATTCAGAGTATGTAACACTCAGTGTTAACATCTTATCAGCTAAAACTGTCATTACATGGCTCTCACGAGAAAAATGATCCAACTTATCTTTTTTGTTCATAGTTAAGGCTACCTACATGTATGACTAAGCTGGTTAATGATAGGCATCTACAGATAAGTGCAACAGAGGCTGATCCATGTTACTTTGAAAGCAAACTCTTGTCCAAACAGAGACCCACACCCAGGAAACAGAAAGCTACAGAGGAGCAACAACAAATAATACACAACGGCTCATCCACACACCTGTATTGCCGAGCCTTGTCCATATATTCATGCTGCTCCATCATGACAGAGTCAGCTGCTGAGACATCGATGATGTTCCTGACAGAGGAAATTATTAATTATAAAACATCACATGAATTACTTTATCACCATACAAAGAAAATGCTAAATCTGGCCCATCTACAGTTGCATGAAGGTCTTACTGTGCCGTCTTGGTGAGGATGGATGTAAGGAGGGCCTGTTCATCTGTCCGCGCCGAGGGGACGTTGGTGGTGATCCAGTCGGTCCCATTTGGTGGTTTACTGACAGGGTTCGGGTGGGGGATTAGCGGCTTACGTTCATCAGTGTCCTGAAACAGGTCCATCAGAATACAAATAAATTATGAAAGTATTCCACTTGCGTTGTTCAACAATTATGTACAGCATAACCAGCTGCCAAGGAAATTCACCACAACATTAAACACAACAAAACATGATAACTGAGCCGACGAGACGAAACAGTAAAGTACAGTGCAAACCGTGAAACATGATTTCATCACTGGATACAAAAAACCTGAAGCGTTGTGTTTAAAATAGAAGGTAAAAAGGTAAAAGTAGATGTAGGGCCAAAAGCATGAGGTTATCAGCTCAACAATCATTGTGTTGCACGTTTCAATACAATTCTTCCACTCTCAGTAACACAAGGGAAACGGACAGACAACCAATAAAATCAACATCAATCTCTGATCCTGCACTAATAAAACTGAACTTCTGACTTCACCAATAAATCTAACGAAGTTATAATCACATACACAAGTTACTTTCTCAGGCTAATACATTACATTGCACAGCACAAATAGAAAGGCTTTATATGTATTCATACTGCACTATTTACACCATAGAGCACTGAGAGAAGACTGGGTATGAGGGAAGAACTGACTTATTTCCTTAATCTATAAATAGCTGTGGATCTTGAGGGTCATGTGACATAAAGTACCTTGGGAAATGCTTTCCTGGATATAAACCACTCCTGCAATCAATGGGTCTGTTTATGTCACAATTCAGTACTTAGTACTTTCCCAATAATTCAGCTTTTTATAAGAAATTACTCAGATCAGAGAAACAATGCTCCTGTTAAAAGCAGCTGCAAACAAGTTGCTACACGTCTTTCGTTTCTTGCCATCAGCTGCTCTCATCTATGATAGTGTTTTTGTTTTCTTCTTTTAAATACCAGTGCTAACTTCCCAGTCTGTCCCGAGCCGGGCCTTTCGCGAAGGCTTAAGCTAACAAGCTAAAGTTGCTTTTAATCACATTAAATTGTTTTCAAAAACAACAATTTCTTAAAGTAGTCACACATGACACAAACAAATTTTATGCACGAAAAATTCTCGTCCACTAAACTAACATTTGTCTTTTGTTTGTTGCTTAAAAATGCCCTTGTATTTATCGGGAGAGTTTTAGCCAGCTAGCAGCTAACTACCTGCTCTGTGGTCTCGTTTTCGCTGCTGTAACAGCAACCCATGACAACAAACCAGCGTCCGGTTCTCCGTCACAAAAGAGCCGCGTTTATCTTCTCCGACAAGACATACAACTGTTCTCTTTAGCGGTTGCTCTGTTGCTTTAGTTTTCACTTTAGCTTCATCTAAAGGCAGGAAGCTACTGTCAGCAGCAGCTCCTCGGACGAGCTATCACATGACAGCTGCAACAACACCACAACGAGCACTTCCGGAATTTGAGAGGCGGCCGTGGCCTCCGTCACGTGACAGGGGAGGTTTTCAAACGTTAGATTTGTTTTTAAAAATATATAAATAAAAATACACACAAAGAAAAAATAAAACAAATGCATAAATAAAGAAAGAGAAAGAAAATAGTAAATTAAAAACAAATAAACAAACGTAAGAAGACGTAGGGTGAAGATATTGTCAAAAAACAGATCAGCTGTGACTGGTGTTTGTGAATTTGACCAGATGTTTTCAAATTTATCTGTGGGACTGAGTTTGTGTAAGATATTACAGGGTAGATGTCATTAAACATATTGTTAATTATACCATATACCAAAAATCCTAGACTGTTTATAAAGATGCACAACATGACAGCTCCCCAAAGGGAAAGCTGAAACATCTGGATATATAAAAATCCCATTCCCTGCAAAAAAAATCTAAATACATAAAATTTCCCAAAGACGGTCTCTGTCATTTACATAGTTTTGATCACACTGATGTTTGTTAAAGAAATTGCTTTTTTGGTTTTCAGTAGTTAATTCATTTTATGCTATAAAAGCATATATCTTTTTAGTAAATGTATGTAAAAGTATGAACTGTATGTCAAATGTTGAAAGGAGATGTCACTTTAACTTTAGCAAGTGTACATTAGCTAACAGTTTTTTTAATTAAAAATCAAGTTGGTATTGATTTGATCATCAAGTGTAAGAGTAGGACCTCAGTACTGCTTCTACTCTCCCTGACACTGGAAAAAAACAAGTAATCATGAAGAGAATAAGTATTGGCCACAGTGTCCTGAATAACACACCTTATATCATAGACTAATGTCCAACTGGCCATTGTAATCAGTGTTGAAAGGGTCCGGCACCTCACTCCCTGCGTGCTGTCATTGGATGGGCACTGCGCACCAGTGCCCAAAGCCTGACACAAAGAAATGTCCCAAATACAGCAAACATATAGTCAAATTCAAACTGCCTAAGTTCATGATGGTTTCCACTGAGAATCAAATAGACTCAAGCACAGGAGGGAAACAAGACAAGACATGTTTGTTCTTGGAAAAACATAAAAAGGTCTCTGGCACCTTACCTAAGTGTGATGACAGAGAACCACACACACCGTTTCTCTGACACACTGCAGTTACATTTTATATTATATTATTTTAGGGCTGGTTCAGTGTGTGGGGCCTCTCCCTCCTTTACAGACTGATCTAGCTTTTTCTCAGGGAGACTGGCATTTTTCCTTCTCAGCTTCGAGCTCACGGTTCAGAGAGATCTGATTGCTGAGCTCAATTTTCAGCTCTTCCATCTCTTTCAGAAAAACATGTCTCCTTCTCAAAAGTGCTTTGCTGCAGGATTTGTGGTTCTTCTGCCATTTTTTTCACAGAGGGCTTCCTGCTCAGCCCTCAATTTCTGGATCAGATGCTGATCCCACGATACTGTGTCTGCATGAGTCTTCTGCTCTTCTTCAAGTTGATGCTGAAGGTCGTCAGCCGGCTGTCTGACAGGAAGCACATCATGTTTATATCTTTATATGTCTTCATGGTGAGAGGATTTGTCTCTCTCCAGTGCTCTCCAGTCCATATATCAATTTTCAATTCTGTTCAGTTTAATTCAATTAACTTTGTCATGAACGTTTCAGAAACAATGTTGGAAAGGCATCAAAATACAGTTTATCGATACACGCTGTGTCCCAGTCAGCCAGCTCACACCACTGGATGTTGAGGACATTGTGAGCAGTGATCTGATGCTGAAGAGTGTATTTCAATCACATGCTTCAGTAAGAAAACTTAAAAAACAAAAATAAAGTGAAGTTAAAGGGAGACGCTACATATGAATGCATCATTGGATGGGAAACTTTCTGCAAGACTTGGTTGCCATACATTTCCATATGAAGCAAATACATTAGATCAACAACTTATCAGCAAACTATGAACACACTTCATGTCAGAGATAAGCACCTTACAAGTCCAGGATCTCTCATCATCATCATCCAGGATCTGATTTCCTCTCTCTGGTGAAACCTCTGGTGCAGGAGAGCAACTCCTCTGGTACCTGGTAGCTGCTGTAGTATATCTGGACTCCACCTGAACCTCTTGTGCCACAGGTTGTAGGGTTATAATTCAAGGAGAGCATTTCATTGCCTTACTGTGTATTTTCTCAAATGAAAAATGTTGCGGCCTGTAAATGTCTCTCCTACATCCATCACATGTTGTCCCTGTTTTGATCCAAAAGTAGAACAACTAAAGATGATTCAAACTGATAAGACAATAGTATTTAGTTTATCACTACATGTTTAACTCATGGCAGATTAACATCATGACCATTAATCAAAAGTCTGTCACTTACCTTTGAGTGGACTTCACAAAGGGCACTTCCTGTTTGGAGACTGTCCTACCCCCCATCATGACGTCACACGCACCATGTAAGTCATGTCATTTAAATTTAATGACACCCCTGCTTGAATTCAACACCAAATCATGTTCACTCTAATGTTGGGAGGAAGTAGAGATGACTTGGTCTCCTGCTTACTTATCTAAAATGAAGTTCAACTTTTTAGAAAACTTTCATGTATCTGATGTGTTTTCAAATGTGGCTTCACACTGAAAACTCTGCAGGTCAAAACCACCTTTATTATGCAGGCTTCCTCTCTGCACCAGTCAACAACAAAGTTAGCCATTTACGACCTCAAAAGAAAAAAAAAAACAAAGTTACCACACAGCGTGCAGCTGGAGGTGGAGGCAGACAGCAGCCTGGTGACTGGGAGGCGCCCGCCCTCTCATTAACCCCCCCACCCACCATGTCTCCTCCTCGCCTCTTTGTTTACACCTTCAGGCCGGTCAAGTCCAGGCAGAGGTGCTGCAGCTCTTCACTTTTTTTGTTCTCGCAGCACAAACGCAGATGTTCGCCTCCTCTCTCTGCCTCCTGCTGCTCCTCGGAGCCTCCGGCGCGGCTGACTCCGGCGCCCCCGCCCGGCTCGGCCCGCCCTCGCTCGGGTTCGGCTCCTCGGGGCGCTCGGTGTGTAAGCCGGTGCCGAGCAGCCTGTCCCTGTGCCACGGCATCGGATACCGACACATGCGGATCCCCAACCTGCTGGGCCACGACAGCCTGCGGGAGGCGCAGCAGCAGTCGGCCGCATGGCTGCCGCTCGTGTCCAAGCTGTGCCACCGGGACACCAAGAAGTTCCTGTGCTCGCTGTTCGCCCCGGTGTGCCTGCCGGAGCTGGGCGGGCCGGTCAGCCCGTGCAGGAGCCTGTGCGAGGCGGTGCGGGACGGCTGCGTGCCCGTCATGAGCGCCTTCGGCTTCCCCTGGCCCGAGATGTTCAACTGCTCCCGGTTCCCGCGAGGCACCGAGCTGTGCATCCCGGTGAGCGGAGGGCAGGAGGGGCGGACGGCGGAGGAGGAGAAGCGCGAGGAGGCGCTGAAAGGTGAGAGCGCGAGAGGGTCTGAAGTTTCCTCCTCAAAAGAGTGACCTGTTCAAAACCCCCCGCAGAGGCCTGTCAGAGAGGTTTCAACACAGCTCATTCATGGTCAGATTTGTCACCGTGTAGTCAAGAGTTTGTCGATTTCATGCCAACAATGCTCAAAAATAGTGAAGTAAAAAAAAACCCTAAAAAAGTTCAAAATATAGGAATTTAGTGTGTAAAATAAAATAGAAAACTCAAGCTAAACTCGAACAAAATATAGATAAGGAGAGGTTTTATGTTCCATACTTCCTTGATTTCCATGTACTACATACTCTAGCTTAACCATAGGATGCAATTAAAGTCACAATACAGCCACATTAAAGTCAGTCAGATACATAACAAAACTATGTTTTATTCATTTACATATTTATCACTGTTATATATGTATTTCACTTTAATACCTCCAACACTAACTTTTATCAACACTACAAATAGTTTTGCACAATGCACAATATAAGAGTTTAAATAATGTCAGCAAGCCGATGGCCAGTGGCGTTTTTTTTCTACCAGTAAGAAATGTCAATATGTGAAATGTGTTTAAGTTTGTTTGGAAACCGTAACATGTTCTGCTATTTACTAACAACCAAATATACAGGTTCCTTTAGGCATTTCTGTGAAGAAAAAAAATCCTACAGTTTATGGATGTTTTACTTTTTTACCTCTCTAACATTGATATTCAGCCTCAGCGGTTCTGCAAAAGTTGAACAGTAGCACAAATCATGTGGAATATGACCAAAGGTGTTTCTGATCTTTTGTCATCTTGATGCTGTTTTGCATGCTGGAGTTTCTTTCTCAAAGACAACAGTACCACTGCCTTTATGATTTTTTCCCTCAGCTTCAGACACACACAGCCACTTAATCCACTCTGTTTTCTATCCCTCAGGGAGTGTTATTTGTGAGGCCTGTAGTCTGGCAGCTGAAGGAGAGACTGACATCCAGGAAAACTTCTGCCGCAGTCCATATGGTGAGATCTCTATAAAATGCATGAGCTAAATCCATTTTTATTTAGAGAACTAACTCTCTGTTAATATAAAACAGGCGGCAGGACGGATGATCTAATCACAGAGATACAGAGGTTGTTTTACAATGTGTCTCAAGTGGCACCTGTTGAGTTCTCTCTGTCTCTGTCTCAGCATTTAAGATGCGTCTGGGCAGCGTGGCGACGGTGGGAAGCGATCGTCAGCTGGTGCCTACAGCTCGCAGCCGCATCCTGAGGTGGGCAGGGGGAGGTGCGGAGAGGGCAGAAGGGATCGGAGGCGCAATGGCCCACAGCGCTCTGTGGCTGCAAGAAGGAGGCACCTGTACCTGCCCCGGCTTAGACTCCGCAGAGACGGACGAGGACCGGGGGCCAGAGGAGAAACAGATGAGCAAGAGACAGGCAAAAGAAGGAGGGCAGGAGGGCAGCGGGGGTCAGGGAGGGTGGTTCATAGGCCTGGCTCAGGCTGAAGAAGGAAGGCTGGTGCTGACCCGCCTGGTGAGGTGGAGCAGGGGGGACAAAGAGCTGAAGAAGTTCATCAGAGCTCTCCTGAAACAGCCCTGTCCAGACCTGTAGACGGGGAGTCACGCACCATTGCAGTCTTTGCTTTGTGGTCTCAGCACACAGTCTGTAGCTGCGTGCTGAGACCAAAGCAACACACAAAATCCAGAGGAGCTAACGAATCAGGAGATAACTGCTAAGTAATGTTCAGATGACAAAAAGTCCCCAAATGACACTGAACAAATCACTGGATACGATGCAAATGAAGCAGGGTTGACAGATTAGCTCATGGATGTGTGGAAATCTGAATACCGGCCTCTTTCCTGATGAATTGTTCCTGATTACATCTGAAAAAGTTGTCAAATCCCACATAGTCAACCAATCAAGTCGTCCTTACTCAGTACGTACTGTTTTCAGTCCTATCAGCTACATGTTGAGTTGTTGGAGCATCCTCATGTAGAGGTAGATAATCATTCTGCCAAACTAAGAAGCTCATGTTTTTACTCAGACTTATTATTAGTTCATGAATGACAAAAGACGGAGAGTTTTTTTTTGTTTGTTTTTGTGTGTGTACATTTGTGTATATAGAGAAGACTGAGCGTTGAGTAGTTTTAGTAATGACTGCAGGGTTGTGGCTGATATTTGGGTTGAAGCAGTGTAGTTGTTGTTATTCCTGTAATCTTTTAAATTTTTTTATACACTATTTTATAGCAAGGAGGCACCTGTACCTACGTATTACACCAAATGGATCTTCAAGGTTTTTTTTAGGCAACACGCCAACATTCACACATCAGGATGCTGTAATCTCATGTTGCATCAAAAGAGAAGCACTGAAAAGGTAATAAAGGAAATACGATGTGGACTTAAATCCATTTAGATCTGAGTTTGGTCTCTGTTTTATTATACTCTTTGTACCTAACATGATTCTTTTTTTTACATCTTTACTTTTCATTTGACTGAGTTACATTAGCTTATATTCTATAAAGAAGCTTCTTATGTGTTTGTGTTTTTCTGGACCTTTCCATCGTGACTCAGTAAAGACAGAAATTTGAGTCCACACACACGCACACACACACTGACACACACCTGTTGATGCTAACTTGATATATCACATGTCCATTTCATGCTGCCTCTCTCCACGTCTGCTCCACAGTGTCCGTCCTTTTTTTTTTTTAAATATTTGGAGAAGAATCTATATCTGTGTTAGATCAGAAGGAGACAAACTGATGTTTAACAGCTGTCAAGTTAGTCATTTTACTGTCAGTGTCTGTTGCACATAATTACAGGACATTTACTGTCAAGCACGTGGTGCATAAATAATTCATACTCTCAGGTCTTTTATCTTCTCTTACACACACACGCACCTCTCTGTCTTTCTGCTCTCGCCTCAGCTGAAGAGCTACTTTCTTCTTAATCATCATAAGCCTCGGGTCTTTTAGAAATCAGGTGAGTATGTCTGTTTTCCTTGAGACAAAATGAGACGCTAAAATATTTTGTTACAACAGTTGCTCTAGGTATGTGGTTACCTGAGACAGTGGAAACATCTAGAGAGGCACAGAACTGGCCTACCTGCCACAAGACAGAAGCATGAAGGATTGTTAATGTGCAGTTCTTTATCTTTTATTAAATTTTTATTCAATTTAAATTAGGACACTTTGTCAGTTTACTGATAAAATCAGTTTTATCTATTTGATATTTTGTCTCTCAGGTAAGGATTGTTCGACTGGTTTGGACTTCTTTTAGTGTTTTAGTTCATTTTTCTCCTTTTTTCGCATTCATGAGAGCTCTTTTGTCAGCAATTATTCTGAAGTTTTGCTGTTTTGCAATTAGATAATTTAACACTTGCAGCATTATAAAGATAACAGACTGCTGTAGATTCCTGGCACCACAGAAAGAGTTGTAAACATGAAGCACTGTATGTGGGAATAATAATTCATTTGTCTCTTAAAGTGCTGATATACTGTATTAATTGTCATGTTTTGAACTCTGTCAGTACAAATATATCTGGCACCTTCAACATCCAGTGTGTGCCTCTGATGGTTACTCACTGATTACAGCATCTGGAGGACTTGGCTGAAATATCTTGACACACTAATGAAAGTATTTAGTATAAAGACATATTTGTGTTTGTGACACAAGAATCTACTTGTGTGTGTATATTCTTTTTTTCTACACAAACTAGGATGGTGTCCCCTGCTATCGCTCTGGCCTTTATTCCCCTCCTGCTGACACTGATCATCAGGTACCGCTACTACTTTGTGCTGTTCTATCGGGCAGTCCTGGTCAGGGCGTGGAAGGACTGCGTTACCGGCCTGAGCCGAGAGGAGCGCGCCTACCAGTACGTTCTCACCCACGCCACTCCTGGAGACCCCGACAGCATCCTGGAGGCCTTCGACATCTGGTGCAGCAAGGTGGAGTACATCAGCAACATCGGGCCTAAAAAAGGTCAGGGAGAAACTTCACACTCACACAGGCAGTTTATCAGGTTTACGTGAATGGTTTTACATGGTTTGGTTCCTCCGTGTGTGTGTGTGTGTGTGTGTGTAGGGAAGATCCTGGACCGGCTGCTGATGGAGCAGAGCCCTATGACGGTGCTGGAGCTGGGTGCCCACTGCGGGTACAGCACTGTGCGAATTGCTCGGGCCCTGCCATTGGGTGCCAGGATCTACAGCGTCGAGATGGACCAGAGGAATGCTGCCATCGCTGAGAAAATCATCCGCCTGGCCGGGTTCGATGATGACACAGTGAGGGAGCAGAAAAGTTTCACCTATGTGTTCATTTTTTGGGTCAAATATGGCTTGAGTGTTCTACCTCTGAGATATCCGTACTTTGTGCTCTTCAGGTGGAGCTCATCGTGAACCCATCTGATGAGGTGATCCCTCAGCTGCAGTCTCAGTACGGTTTGGAAAAGCTGGATTTTGTCTTCATGGACCACTGGAAGAAATGCTACGCCCCTGACCTGCAGGTGACTACAATACATCATTACAGAAGACATGAAATGTGAATTAAAATTCTGTTTTTTACTTTACTGTCCTCAAATGATTTTGTGTCTGTAAACTTTTCATATTGAAGCACAGCTATTAAATTGAATAATTACTTTACTTTACTTTTTTTAGTTTGCATAATCCTGTTTCTTTCTACATCACCTGAAATTGTACTAAAATACCTGGCCAGCTCCTTCAGTGTCATGATACTACCACTGTGTCTGTGTGTGTTAACAGTTGCTGGAGGGTTCTGGTCTGCTGGGGAAAGGGTCTATGATCGTGGCCGACAATGTGCTGTTCCCTGGGGCTCCGAAGTTCCTCAGACACATTCGCAAGAGCGGCCTGTATGAGTGGAAGGTGCATCGGGCCACCCTGGAGTACAGCAAAGGCATCAGGGACGGGATGGCTGAGCTGGTGTACCAGGGAATCAAATAAACATCACACAGGGTGGGACATCACAGAGATGCACATTTTTGGAATGGCAGGGGATGAAGATGTTAAAAAAAAAAGGAAAAGATAACTGTACATGGTTCCTTACAAGGTTACATCCACCTAGCATATCAGTACCAAGATATATTTTGTATCAACTCAAGGAACTCCATGAATACCTTCCAAAATACCTCACTGCCAGCGCCCTCTTCTGTTGAAAAAAGAGCATTATAAGGAAAAGAAACTACGCACCCATTTATTTTCTAGTCTCTCACAGATACAATGTCCACCTTTTTATTCCCGCTTTTTGTTGTTTGTCTCCACCTTGTCACTGTCTTCTGTGAAGCCATATAATAAAGTATCAGGGAAAAGTTAATTGAAAAAAAACTTGTTTATTTCAACATAAATAATGTCATTTTTAGTTTTGGTGGAATTATTATATGTCGTGTGTACATGTTTAATATGGAAAACTGTTGTAACCATTACTTGCTGAAAAATTAAATTATGTTTAAAGTTTAATTACTACTATTTGACATCTACATCGTCCAAATCATACATTCAGATTACTCTTTATCAGTGCTTCAAGTTGTTAAGTTGTTTTTTCAGTAGCAAAACATAGTAAATGTAATGTTAATAGTAAAATGTAAACAAACAGACCATTTTCATCAAAATTATTTAATTTAATACAAATTGTCAAGGCTTCAGTTCATTCTAGTCTGTATCATCAAAGCCTTCATGAGCAAACCTTTAAGACGAACATAAGAGACCCTGTGTGTATTTCTTTTCCATAAACATTCTTCATTGCTGCTTTTTCCTTTGACATGGTTAAAACAAAACATGTTGTTTGAATATAATACTATTTCACAAGCTTTTAAGAGAATTCTGGTGTCCATAACAACAGATTAGCAGCACACACAACATACTACAAAACATAATCAGAAATACCTGTGAAATATAACTCTCCTTTGCAGGTTATAAAACCATTATATATGCCCAGTGAGCTGTTTGGAGACTTTCCAAGGAGTAACACATGACTGATCATATGACGAGGTCAAAGTTTAAATGAGAGTTCACTGGACTGTGTGTGTGTGTGTGTGTGTGCGTGTGTGTCTATCTTAGAGCAGGAGATGTCCGTGTGCGCAACCTCTTTGCATTTTATGGTTAAACATGTCACACTTTGTCCCTAAAAGAAAAGACAGATAACAGAACATCTGCACAGGCACTCAAACATACATCAATGCTGCTATTTAAACAACGTGCTCCCGGGTAGCAACGCTCACAGCAATGTCCAACAACATTCAAAGCCTTTAGGGCTAACTGCAGCTTGAAATGAAAAACCTGTGGCAAATTCATCCAAACTCGAAGGATGTCTCAATACAATTTCTGATTCAGCTGTGCTCCTGTTCCTGTTCACGCAAATAAAAAAATAACTCTGTGTCACAGACTGAGGCAGCAGTCGTCACGTTTGTGTGGGAAAAGAAATCCAGACCCCTTGATGGAGACCAACATTGTCTTTTTGTCTTAAATCATCCATTGGTCTTGGTCTTGGTCTGGTCCCTCCATGTCCACCTGAGAGAGAGAGAGAGAAACAGAACTGGATCAAAGAGGAATATTTTCACTGTGCAGGGAGAGGAAAGGAAGCTCAAACAAGTAATTAAAGGGTAAAAACATCAGTGAAATTTCTGTGTATTTCAATGAAAATATACTGTATTTTTCTTTCTTCCCTCAGACTACAGATGTGTAATGTTGGGACGGGGCTTTAGTGACATTAAAGGAGCATTAAATATATTCCTTATTGACAACTTTATGGTAAACAAAGCTATTGGACTGACAAAGTAACATAAGCTTATCATAAATTGTAGAGTAAACGTTGTTATGAGTCACCGTTAAAAGGTTTTGTTAAATGAAAGCCTTCAGGTTAATGATTTTAATGGTATCCTCTTTTTGACCTCTCTTGTGTTTTTGTTTTCTTTTTCATCATTAAAGCACCTCATTGATCTCGCCATCATCTGGTGACTCGTTATAGTCGTTCATCTCATCCATGTCCTGCATGTCCTCTTCGTCTTCAGAGTCTTCCTCGCTGTCCTCCTCGTCCTCATCGTCCTCCTCTTCCTCTTCATCGTACCCTGCCTGCGTCGCAGCAAAAGAAAGGCGACAATGAAGGGACGGGACAGTGAAACCAGAGCATCTTTCTGCACTGTGGCACAAAATGTCAGTCACATTACCTCGAAAATAGGTTTCCCGATGGGCATCAGGTTGTTGTCTTTCTCAGCAATGCTCTGCAGCTGAGGCAGAAACCGACATGTTGTTAAGCTGAGCATAAAGAAAAAAAGAGACACACGGTGTTTCAGCAGAGATGTTTACCCAGGTCTGGTGCTGCTGCTCCTGCTGGTGCAGCTCGGTCTCGTCAACGCAGGGTCGGTCCAAGTTGAACCACAGAGACTCGGTGATCCGGGGGAAGAGAGACGGAAACAGCGTGGACATGTCTAAGCAATACACAAACACACAGCCTTTATACACCTTTTAAAACAGAGGTCCCCAACCCCCGGGCCGCGGACCGGTACCGGTCCATGGGTCATTTGGTACCGGACAACGAAGAAAGAATAAAAAGTAAGTGAAGCTGGAGGTCAAAACGACAGACTCAGCTGAACACGGCGCGTTAATCGCACACATCCTAAAAACACGATTCAACAAACTCTGAACATACGAAGCCATCTGAGCGAAACTTCTGGGTGAAATAATGACGCCATATAAGTGATATTTGACCCAAATTCACAGAGAAATGTGTTAGAAGTCAGTACCTGTCAGGCTTACGCTCCTTCTGGCGAAAAAATTTTCAAAACACAGAGAGCCGGAAGTCGCCGGTGTTCCCCTGCACAAATGTCCGGAGTGTCCTGACAAAGGTTCCGCTTCAGTGTGAGGCGGTGAAAACAGGACTGAACTTTGTCTTGTATGTCGAGAGGAGCGATATTAATAATCTCTGTGGGTAGGAATGCAAATATTCCCTGATGTAGATATCTATTATCGGAAAATACTGCACAGTTCAATGTGGCATTTGTGTGTGTGTGTGTGTGTGTGTGTGTGTTGTCTTGAATTTGGTACCAAAATACCAAAACAAACTGCTGCTGCTGGAGTAAGAAAACTTTTACTAAATTAATATAAAATAATAAATAAAGAATTACATTTTAAGTTTTTTATGTTTGTTGTTTATCACTCATCGTAATAAGCATGTAAGTTAGTGATGACAGATTGACTGCAGTATATATGTGTGTGTGTGTGTGTGTGTGTCTGTGCGTGTGTGCGCGCACAGACACATGGTATAAATTAACTACCCATGGCAACCTGCTTGTAATGTTTAAACTAAATTAAATGATCAGTTGACTCAGGAGACTACCCTGACAGATGCAGCAGAAACTTATCTTAACTGCCAGGTGTTTAATTCTCTTATTGCTCCCTGGGTCACACTGCCATTTCACACCAGATGTCCATTATGTGTGTGTGTGTGTGTGGGGAGAGAGAAGCACGGTAGACCTTGAGATAAGACAAACCCTCCACCCTCACAGTAAGACGTAATAAAACAGATCATATATACACAACATCTTTCTTAAGCTTGCTCTCTATCTCAAGCACACACACATACACACACAAACACACACAAACAGGGCAGACTTTGGACTTTTGAGACATATTAGCCTAATTGAGGAGCAAGTCTTTTACAGTTTTAGGGGTAATCTTACTTTCAGTCACACTCCACTCACATGCTGAAACACACACACTCAGACACACACACACACACATACACACACACATACCTTCATACACAGATCGGAGTCGTGTTTGGTCTTGAGAAATGTGTTAGAGGTGCCCGGAGATACTGATTCGAAGGATCATCTCATCTGGAAGGAGCCATCACAGAATCTCACACGGTAAAGTAAATCTTTGCACAGGTCTTTAAGTTTGAGTTTCCCACAGAATTTGTTTTATTTTCCCTAAATCATGTATTTAGTGCATCGTGTAGGTTATAGCTTATTTTTAAAGAAAGAAGTCTAAAAGGCTTCTCAGCTATTCCTGTTACGCTTACTGTGTCTTTGGAACACATAGAAATGAAGAAGAACAAAATGAAGAACAACTAGAGAGAGGAAGTGAAAACCATCATTTATTTGAACATTTTAGCTCTGTTTTATTTGTACTTAGAGGGGCAGAGTTATGATTAAGCAATGGGACAGTGGGGTCAATGAACCAATGCTTATTGAGTTAACATTATTACTCTTACTATTACTAATCAAAGGTTGAGATGACCACTTGCTGTAACTAAACTTGTTTTAATCATTTCATGTCACATATGGTTGCTGCAAAATCAAAACACATATTACAAGATTGTAGCATTTTTAAATCATCACAGAAACTGAAAATGTAGCACATTTGTGAATTTTAAGGACTCACAGGTTTGGCATTTTTTCAAGACTGTTTGGTTGAGTTGTTTTTAACTTTAGATTTTGGGTGTAGATTTTTAGTTTGGTATAGAGGTTCTGTTTGAAAATTGTTACTTGAAGAATGAAGGACAATTTGTCATAACTTTATAAACTATATGGTTGTAAAATCCATTAATTTGTAATATATGAATAAATATGATTTTCAGCTGCTCTATACCCAAGATTTCTGGATTTTCCCTTTCCCCGTCGTCACAATGTAACTTCCAATGACACCACAAGTGATGAGTGTTGCTGTAGTTCCTGGTTTCCAGTCTACATGTGTTCCTGTAGTTCCTGTCTAATTGAGAACATCACATTAATATGTGTTAATGCTCCTCTACTGCAGAGCCATGTGGGTGGTCCTGGTCTTGCTGCTAGGCCTCTCCAGCGGCGCCCTGTCTCTGGATAAACTCAACATGTGTATGGACGCCAAACACCACAAAGTAGAGCCGGGCCCTGAGGGACAACTCTACTTACAGGTGAAGAATATAAACGTCCCACAGACAAAACAAATCAGTGTTTCTGATTATGTTGCCACAGCTGATCCAGACACACGGCTGGACAAATGTGACCCCTCTTTCCTCTTTCCAGTGTGCTCCATGGCGTGATAATGCATGTTGTACGGCCAACACCAGTGCAGAGGCCCACGACGACAACTCCTACCTGTACAACTTCAACTGGAATCACTGTGGTGCCATGAGCAGCGCGTGCAAGAAGCATTTCATCCAGGACACTTGCTTTTACGAGTGCTCACCACACTTGGGACCCTGGATACAACCGGTGTGTATTGTGTGCATTTTGTACTCTGTCTTTCCTGTATGTACATACTTCAAACACTAGGTGGCAACAGAAGAGGTTGAAAGGGCTTGTCAGCATAGTTTTGTCAACAAGCGCAGCATATCTCTATTATTTTATGTCATTATAGTAATAAAATGATAACCAGAAAATTACATTTGATAATGACAGACTTTGTCATGTGTCCCAGTTTAATTTTAAGTGACCTTTATAACTCACCTGACAGATAACAGCATTGTAATTGCAAGCACGAGTTTCATTCTAGAAATATATCATTTGTGTTATGAAATTATAGATCGTACAGCCCATCAATAGTGTGTTTGTGTGTGTAGGTGGATCAGAGTTGGCGTAAAGAGCGCATCTTGGATGTGCCTTTGTGTAAGGAAGACTGCCATGAATGGTGGGAAGACTGCAAGAATGATTTCACGTGCAAGACTAACTGGCACAAGGGATGGGACTGGACTTCAGGTAAGTGTAAAGACACACACACACACACATGCTTAAATAGACCAGTGGGTACACACAGACTCACTCTCATTTTTTTAGTGTTACCACAGAAAAAAATCCCCACCTTTGCATACAAATTTACACACCATGTGCACACAGTACCATGCACTCACACACTTGTAAAACCACTGGGATCTTCCATTATGTTGTTTTTACTGGTTGCCAGGTAATTATTGCATTTCAATCAAACCCAGTTATGGCTCTGACTTGGACTCTTTCTGATCCCTTGCTCTACAAAACTCTCTCTCTCTCCCTCTCTTTCCTTTCTCCTCTAAAGGTATCAACAAATGCCCTGCAGACAGCAAGTGCAGAAAGTGGACCGATGTTTATCCCACACCCAAGTCCATGTGTGAACAAATCTGGTCCAATTCCTACCTTTACACCACCCACTCCAAAACCTCAGGCCGCTGCATGCAGATGTGGTTCACAGGGCCGAACCCCAACAAGAAGGTGGCTGAGTACTACCTCAACAACGCGCAGCAACACCAAAGCTTTGCCTTGACAACGCTGCTCTTTCTGGCCATTTCATCTTTCTCGTTGATGATGTAGCCGCTAAAATGATATCCTCGACCTGTGTGTGCCACCTTGGAGGTCTTAATAAAACTCATGTCAGATGCTCTCTTATCTCTGTCACTTCCTTGCCGCCTCTTGAGACACTGTGTCTCCTAATTGAAAGTGAGCTCCTCTGATTTGCATATTTTTAAGTCAATGTCACACATCCACCTCTGTGCATTTCAAGGAGGAGAGATTCATTTATCATTTATATCATTATAAGAGTGGTTAAGATTTTTATCCAAACTTAGTTCAAAAAACAATTCCTAACCCTCACACAGGGCCTAAAACCTCTGATTGCAAGTTGAACAATACTCAACTTAGAAAGAAAAATTCATATCCATATACCTTCCCAGTTTACTTTTTCATAGTTTTTCCTTCATTACCTTCTTAGTTTGTTCTCTCTTTATTCTTATTGTCATTCTTTCTTACAATCTAGAAGCTCTGAGTATTTCCTACACTGATGCTGGAACATCAATGTGGTGTAAATAAGTGGACTCAACCTGAAGGAATACTCAACAGTGACGGGCTGTTGACTGTCTTTGTGGTATCGTAGCTGCATCTTGCTTTTTCCATCAGGATTAAAATAGCAAAACATGAAAAAATACAGTGCACGCACACCAACAGATATTATGGATATTATAAGCCAAGGTAGCACAGCAGGTTTCTCCCTAAAAATATATAATGGATTCAAAGCTCTGGGTGGGTAATGAAAATAAATAAAAAATAAACGTTCACATCTGGACTATGCATAAAGAAACGTGCCACATAGTGTGCTGCTACATGCCCCTGAGGTGACATTTCTCTAGAGTGCAAACTCTGGATCAGTTTAATAAGCCCTTCATAACCTCAAACACCAGTGGTGAAACGGTAAAACTGACCCAGGATCTGCACTGAGGGAAAATGTCTCTCTGCACCAGGCCCCAGTGATCGCACCATCACATGAGCACTCTGGGCCAGCTGGTGGTTAGTGGGCTCCACTGCTCGGTAATTATGGAGTTCCAGTCCCCTGAGTGAGTGTGTGACAGAGAGAGGGAGGAAAGAGGGAGAGAAAGAAAGAGAGAGAGTGTAAGGGTGTGTTAATGTCTCTTTTACTCCCCTATGTTTAAGTGTGTTTTCGTGGCACACAGTCCGTGTGTGTGCGTGTGTGACAGCGAGGGGCATGCGTTTACATATGTGCGTGTCAATGCCACGTCTGAATGTGTTCCACCAGGTCTTAGGGTAAGTCTTGTGACTGGTTTGCTGGTGTGTCTATGAGATGTGAACAGGGAGAACCTTGGCTGATTTAAGACAGAAAAAACGTATTTTGCGCTCTCTGTACTTTCATGATCAACGCCTGAGATAATGAATTTAGTCATTTTAAAAAGACAACTGATGCAAGCAACAGCAGCTTTACAATTTGAAAATGTAGCCTCGCTTTCTGACAGAGATGTGTCAAAATGCTTCTTCACCTCTGAGGCCGATAATACCATCCATCCACGACGCAATTTTGCATTGCACATTCAGCTGTGAACTCCGGTTCAGTGTTTCCTGTTTCATTTCTCTTGACAACTAAAGTGCCTATACAAAGAGAATGGTGGCTTTGCATGGGATCATCCCATTGAAGATGTTTGTAAATGGTTTTATTCAAATATGAAGATAACAATGCTCCAATAAGACCTAAAAGACGTAATCTGGGTTTAAGTGACTGGAAATGTTTTAACAGTTTGTCATAACCTCCCAACTGAAATATATTATTATTAGACTGCAAGTGTTAGATAAAACGAGTATAATTCACACACTAAATGAGCTGTGCAATAACATCAAGCTCAGGTTGTATGATTTGGCCTCATAAGAGAAAAAATGTTTTCCATTTAATATTGTGCATTTTGTATTTATGTGGTTTACTGCATGCTACTTTGTATGGAAAGCATTAGGTAAACATGTGATGTAAAGTTAGAATTAGGAAAAATGTACTTTCTATGTCATATACCTTTCTAAAACATTTTGACAGAAAAAGACAAAAGCTATCATGGCCACAATACTGAGCAAGAGGATAAATAAGTTATGTAATGTACAGGCAACAATATGGACTGCTCTCTGGCTTCAGAATCAGGAACAGCAAACTTGTCCTTCGCTTGTTCATCCATCCAATAATTCGTTTTTTGGGTTTATAATCAATATTGTCATTGTTGCCTGACTGTGTTTTTGCTGTGTGTTTGTAGACTTCAACTCTCATTTCAGTGTTAGCAGACATTAAATGCAAAAGAGGGGGGAAGAAAGTAGTTTTATTATGGTGTGACATCTTGCAGCACACTTTTACGATCTTTGCATGTAGACACATTGTTAAGCCGCATACTTTTACAGTCTTCCACAGCCGAGTCACACACACACGGACACACACATAGGCCAACACAGTGTGATGCCATAGCCCAAAATAGCATTGGGATGGCTGCTGTCCCTGTGGCTATTAATATTCTGCTTTCTGAGGTCATTGGCAACACACATCACCCTGCCCAACTCTCACCCTCTCTCTCCCTCGCTTTAACTCTACCTCTCTCTTGCTTTGTACACGTGTGTGTGTGTGTCCATACCACATTTTAAGAGTCAGACTTTTTGTGGGCAGGTCGAGGGGAAAAAAATGGCCAAAGTAATGTGCAATGATGTCTAAATGTTGGGTTGGCTGTTTCCTGTGTTTTGCCAGTCTGGCCCCTAGGTGGACAGTTACACCTTGTGAGTGTGTGTGTGTGTGTTTGCATGTGTGTGGTCTGGAAAAGAAAAGGATTGCATAACTGGATTGGAGCTTGGGTTGAGAAATTACTGCAGTCTGGGCCCCTCCGTGACTGCAGGTCGCACTGATATTCAAAGAGGATAGCCCTCTGGCTGCAGTGGAGGGATAAAAACAAGGTTATTTTTGTTTGTTTCATTACAGTAGTTGCAGTATCTTTCACATCACACTGGGAGCTTTTCATTCATATAAGTGAAACACACATGAATTTGCTAGAAAATCCTCTGTTTATTCTAAATAATCTACTTAAAGGTATAAAATAACAGAAATGTGAGCCAAGCCAAATTCCCACAGGTTACGGGATTGGTCATAACTCCAGCAAAGGTGGGAAATTAACTTTAAAGAAAGACATGGATACTTTACTTTAGCAAACTCCAAGTAACAAGTCCTGCTTTAAAAAAATGTTATCTATAGAAAAGTATTATGAAGAAAATCAACTTAATAAAAGTAGAGGTACTCAAACATGGTGGTCAGATATATGATTTCATATCATAATATTTGTATTATTATTAAAATGAATTAAGGTATACTAAACACTGCATTACATTTTGTTTATATTGTATGTTAAATGTGAAACTGCAAACTAATTAGACACTAAAGCTGCCACAGTACAAAGTACAGTATCTCTAAATAAGAGTAGAGATATAAAGTTGCTTAAAATGAAAGCACTAGATGCTTGTGCAGCAGATTAGTGGCTGTATCCGGTTCCCTTACTTGTCTTTATCTCTCTCCTTTTCTCCCCTCTCTTTCTCTTTCCATCCATCCCAGTTTCTCTTTCTCCCTCCATCCCTCCCTGTCAAGATCACTGCATTCGCACGCAACAGGAAACAAACACAACGTGAGCTCTTTCCCTTCAAAGTAAAGCCTCTCCGTGTGCGCACTCCATGCAGGGCGTTTAATTGTGAAAATCTCAAACAGGAAGCTCTCCTCGCCGACAGTGTGCGGGGCTTGACGCGGGTCGTCCCCGCAGTCGCTCCCCGGTCTCCAGTGTGGATTTACATACCCGGGTTTCCGTGGGACTGGGAAGCGAAAAAAAGAGGAGGGTGTCGAGTCTTTCAGGAACCGAGGAAACACCCGCAGAGCTGCACTTTGGACAAACTTTTCCAGCTCCGTCGTCTCCTCCCTCCCCCCCGGTCAAGCTCCAAACTTCAGCCGCCCGCCGCCGCTCGTCTCTCGGCTTCTCTCCCGAGGCGTCGCGCTGCTCTGGAGCAAAGCTGGGAGGCGTTTTTTTTTTCTTTCTCTTTCGGAGGAGCCCCGGAGCAGCTTGAGTTGAAGCCGGTGTGAGGGGCCGCGGTCATGGCCGGGGGCGGCGGCGGCGGCGTGTCTCCGCTGGGCCCCGCTCCGCCGCTGTGGTATCACCGGGACCTGAGTCGAGCTGCGGCCGAGGAGCTGCTGGCGCGGGCCGGGAGGGACGGCAGCTTCCTGGTGCGGGACAGCGAGAGCGTGAGCGGGGCTTACGCTCTGTGCGTGCTGTAAGTACCTCCAGACTGTGAGTGTGTGTGTGAGAGAGAGGCCTGTTTGTGCTTTGTCCCCCCTTCAAAGTTATTCAAGTGTTTTTCAAAGTAACACACACAAACTAAAAGACACTTTTAGTTTTGTGTTAAAGTTTTCTGTAGCATTTTGCTCCCTGCAGCCTCTTTTTTTTCTGCTGCATGTGGTTTAAACAAGGTTTCAGCCATTTGTTTACTTTCTTCTGGAAGTGAGGGAGAGACTGTCTGTCTGCCCAGAGGAGAGACTCCAGCATGGCACTCAACTTCAGGGCTGTCCCTGTCTGTCTGTCTGATGTGGTCGCCTGCAGCGCCTTTTTTTGTGTTTTCTTTACAGGGCACTGAAACTGAATGGGG
>JBAJHX010000049.1:15517225-15540204 GCA_037176925.1 Amniataba percoides
CACACACACACACACACACACACACACACACACACACACACACACACACACACACACACACACACACACACACTGTATGCGTTGGGTCTCTGTCCATCCCATAATAAACTTCTCTCTCTTTCTCCGTCTCCCTCCCCCTGTTATAACTTTACTGCTACTGAAACAATAGTATTTACTCCACAGAGCCACAGAGAATCTCATCAGCTGCCAACAGGAAGACAAACAAACACACTTACACACCCACACACACACACGCTACACACATTACTGTACACTTCTGTGCCACTGGACGGACAATGTGTTTATAATGCAACAGGATTAAATGTGAAAATGTTTTTGGAGGCCAGGCAGACAAAAGGAACAGTTCATCTCACTTTCTGTGTTTACTGCAGGACCTTGAAAGGCAGGATCAAATATTTATCGAGCTTATACTGTTGTAGTTTGACCAACTGCTGTATGATGAATGAAACTATTATTGGAAACAATCTGGCCAGTGTGCTGTTTATAAATCAATTCAACAGGAGAACTTCTGTTTTCAGAGTCCTGGTGGTTTAACTGGCCAAGTCCCATATCATTAAAAAAAAAGATACCAAAAAAAGAGGAACGTGGAGAAAATCTTTTATGTTTTGGTGTCACAACCACTACTGCAGGAATTGGTGATAAGAAGCCTGTAAAAACAGAAATGCCTTCTGTGAGGAAAAAGTTCAAAAGGTTGATACAGAGTGAGAATAAATCTAAAAATGTGTCATGATTGATTTCCAGATGCACTGGAAACAGACACTGGCACAGTTTTCTTTCTCATCAGACTCCCTTCCAAAAATGGTCGTATGTAGTGATATTCAGATCTCAGTTTATCGCCTGACACTTCAGGAGGCATCAGATCCTTTTGCAGCCATGTGATGTCGGGTTTGATGACCTTTGGTGACCCATTCTCACCGTGAACAAATAGAGGTTTATTCGGTGTCACTTTATGAGAAACACCACATATTAAAAACATTATTAGATACACTAAGAGAAGCTGATTTATACTTATACTACTTTTTTTTTTAAGAATAATCGTCCTGTAGATTGTTGTTGAAACACTTTATTTTATTTTAATGCAGTCCATTTTTTGGTTCATGTGGGACGCTGACCTGGAAAGACCGGAAAAACAGCTGAGTGGACGGGGACGTGGATTCATCCCTTCCTCGGTTTATACAATGTGCACACACATACACACTGTAAATAAGCGCAGTATAAGCAGAAGTCAAGGCATTACTGGAGTGTTTTGCATAAGCTGGTGTCCGATCACCCACGCCTCTGAACAGATGCACAGCCATGACACACACGCACACACACATAATCATGCAGTGTATACACACACACACCAACAGACACAGGCCACAACATTTGCTTGGCAAATTGAACATTTTGTGTCCGGTCCACCGAGCAGACATCAAGTGCAGACATAAAAATCATTCAGCTCTGCAGCTTGTGGCTGCAGGCACGCAGTCCCGGCCATGCAGTCACAATGTCAGAGCATTGATCTGTGATCAGTTGAAAAAAAAAAAACTTAAAGTTTTATCAGCAGTTGTTGACACCACAAATTTAATTTAGGGAGATGCTCAAGAAGGATACTAGATAATTGTCTTTTGATTTGTTTTTTCCAAATTATAGTGTTTTTATTTTGTTTCCTTTTTTTCTGACTGTAACTTCACAATGAGTAAACATCAGGTTCAGCTCTGCTCTACTGTATCATGCTACTGTAAAGATAAAGCCCGCTCACAGCTGTGACAGACAGCAACAGGTTGGAGCTCTCTACAGTGTCTAAAACTCCCCCTCGCTCTCATGTACGCGCACACACACACACACACACACACACACACACACTCCTCTATCCTCTGAGGTCAAGTACAAGTTTGTATGTGCAAATGTCAGACTTGAAATATTACTTTTGTTTAAATCAAACAATAGTCTAAAAGTTGTCTCTCCTTCTTCTCCCTCCCTCATTTTTTCCTTCCTTTGCACCAACTTTCTGACTGTCCCCTCTCTTTCTTTTTTGGCGTTTTTCTTGCTTTTTTCCTCAACTCCCTCATCACACCTCTACGTCTTTGTGTCTCTGCAGGTTTCAGAAGCATGTCCACACATACAGAATTCTCCCAGATGAAGAAGGATTTCTGGCTGTACAGGTACAGAGAAGACACACTCGCACACACACACACAGTCCACTGAGGTTAAGTGTGTGTGTGCAGCAAAAACTGTATTTGCTTCGGTAGCAGCTGGCAGGGAGAGATGCTTTTGTTGGCCCTGAGCTCTCTCTCTCTCTCTCACACGCACACACCAACAGCAGGCTCTTTGTGCGTCGTGCCCAACAGCTGTGAAGTCCCCACCACACACATACACACTCTGTCTCACACACACACACGAAAACATGGTGCTTCAGACGATCGTGTGGCCACATCACAGGCATCCCTGCTGTATGATTTTTTTTTCTTTGTATGAGTGTGTCGGGGGGTCCTTCACTGTGACGCTACAGAAACTCCAAAACTCTAATTTAGCTTAATGGAACATGTTTAGAAGCTTTTTTTTTTTTTTTTTTCTTTACCAAAACAGTTCTTCCTGGTTTGGATTATATTTAGACCACCGGGTCATATTTGCTTACACAACATTAAATGTGGAACAATAGGGGCCACCAGAGATTTTGGTAATATGACTACTTGTAGCCAAGGAGGAGCTGGGATGTAATTGTTATGTTCATAGTCTCATAGCATGCAGAAAATAACTTTTTATTTTTTCCTTTGTCTCTTCCCTCCCTTACTGTGTTTCTCTTAGACATCCCAGGGTGTGCAGCCAAAGCGGTTTAAGACACTGCCGGAGTTGGTGTCATTGTATCTGCAGCCCAACCAGGGTCTGGTCACCACCCTGCTGTACACCGTGGACAGAGAGGAAACAGCTGTCAGTGACGACCGGGACTATTCAGGTATCTCGAGGGCCCGTACACACACAAACTCACAGTGATCGTCTGCCCTCTGTCACATGTTAACTCTCCTCTGCTCTGATTGGTAGATGGGGAGGACGAGAAGCCGCCCCTCCCCCCTCGCTCTGCCTCCACCTCCACTCCCCCTGGACCAGACACGCCCACAGAGAGGTACAAAGTCTGCATGAAGACTTGTTTGTATTGTGTCCAGTTCATAATAATAAAAATATGAAAGCACTGAGAGTCAAAGCGCAGAAACTGCCCGCAGACCCTCTTAACCAATATGTTAACCAAGTAGTGAAAACACACGAGCACGCAACCGCAACACGTACACACACACATACACAGAGGAAGGATGTTGCTTTGCTGTGAATGTGATTATGTCACAAGGCAGCTCACAAAAAATCTCAAGCGGAGGTATCATTTATGATCTGAACAAACAAACACATGCACACGCTCACCTTTACTGTTTCTGTCACATGTCACACACTCGTCTTGCTCCACACATTGTTCTATATCAATGATGAACATAAGAGACACTGTTGAACACTAACATGCTAATTAGCAGACAAATAATGCAGATGTTAATATCCTCCTCTCTGCCTGTGAGCCCCCCTCTGTGTGCACAGAGTAGGAAAGCCACATCCTGTTGAAAACCACATCGGTCACAGATGATGGAAGGCTTTGATGAAGGGGACGGCTGTAATTTGTGTGTGTGTGTTCACATATGCGTACATTAATGAACTCTCAGCGCCTTCACTCAGGCTAGTTAGTTAGGTAGCTCTAACCATCTGATATGTCTGTTGCAGGTAAAAGGTTTTTTTTTTTTTTTTACAAAGATCTGAACTAACTAATTAACCAAAGATGGACTTTTCCCAAAGAGATTAAAGAAAAATCTGAATTTATCTGGTGTTTTAACCTGTCACAGTGTCACTAAAATCAGTGAAGCAACATCCTCTTCTCAGTCACAGTGTTTTTATTTATTTATTTTCATTTTGTCCTGCAAAGAAGCATAACATTGGGATTGAGCGACAAAATACAGTGGTTTTAAGTGCAAAGTGCGTCATAGGTTAGAGGCAGTGAAGAAACAAGCTTTTCATTTACATGTTACACTTTTAACAATCCTCTGGTGTGGTGACTTTTGGTTTTGCAGAAAATATTACTTGCTTTAATTTCTCCACCTGGATGCAGTTCAGTGCAGATCATAAATGCAGAGAGTCGCAGATGCAGAAGTTTAGTTGCAGAAGTTTCAACAAAAGGTTTACTTTATTTGACTATGCTGCAAATGCCGTGTGGGTTGTGAATTATCTGGCAGGAAAGAGCACCACAGGAGGTGCTGAACAGTATTTCTGTTAAACTGCACACGGAAGCCGCTCTCCTTTCTCAACTAGTCAATTTAAATGTCCCGGCCAGAAAGAAATGGTGTCATGTTGAACAACCACAAAGCTGTGACAGCCTGTAATCCAAATTCTTTGGTGGTTGCAGAAGTAAAGTTGGCTGGCCAGTGCGTGAAGGGCTGGGGGCATCCTGCTGGCTTGGATAATGTGTGTGTGCATATTTTTGTGTGTCTGTAACTGTGGGTGGCGGGTAGACATAAGTCAGCCCTCTGTTTTAGAGGAAGTATGTGATTCTAAAAGTCCTGACTATGCAGATTTAGTGCTCATAGACTTGGCCACCATGAAGTCTGTGATACTTCTCTGTTTTTCAGTAAAAGGGATGTTTTGTATTTATCTGCTAATTTAATTCCCATTTTTTTGTATGAGCTGAAAATTTAAAGATACACATGTGACTTATGGCAGTAATAGACAAAGTGGCATAAAAGAAATAGGTAAACATCAGAAAGGCAGAGCAGATAATGATATAACAAACAATACATCAAACAGTGCTGTGAAGGTTTATGTAGGACATTATTCTTTACATACAGGGTACAATTTAGGGCTCATTTATTTTTATTTCATTTAAAATGTATTCTCATGTTGTGTAAGTATATGCATGAAGTGAACATGGTTCTAAATAGTCATTGAACTTTCTTTGAATTTGTTTTAGTGCTCCAGCAGCTAACGGCCTGAGCACCATATCCCACGAGTACCTGAAGGGCAGCTACGCTCTGGACCTTGAGGCGGTCAAACAGGGAGCCTGCTCCCTGCCTCACCTCAACAAGACACTAGTGGCCTCCTGTAAACGTCTTAACGGGTATGAAGGACACGCCAGCTCGTCTCCTGACACACATGATCCACAGACACATGCTCTCTTGTCCGTGCATGTTCTATACAAAGCTGGTCTTTTATATATGTCCTCGCCACCACGCTGACAGACTGTTTGTCTGTATGCTGCCTGTTTGCTCAGCTTAACTCTTGTTTAGGTCACATTGGCACATGTTGCACATTTGAACATTGTGACAGGCCACAAAATCATCAACGAATCATCTGTGATTCACTGTGCAGCAGCCCAAACATAACTGTTTCCCTTTTGATTCATCTGAATGAAGAGGAAGACACGAGGAGGACTTGTCAAAGTTTTGAGACAACTAAGTTATTGACTTCTCTCTGTTTCCCCAAATAGGGAGGTGGATAAGGTTCTGTCTGGTCTGGAGATCCTGTCTAAAGTCTTTGATCAGCAGAGTGCTTTCATGGTGTCCAAGATGATCCAACAGGTACGCATATTTCCCTCTGTGTGTGTGTGTATGTGTGTGCGCACATTTGGTTGTAATGGATGAGTTGGCATTCATGTATTTCTGTCGTCAGTATTTATGAACAAATGGTCATTTCTAAACAGCGTCAGTAAGAAATGCTTCCTCCAGACTCCAAGTCTGAAACAGCCAGTTTCAGTTCTCTTGAACAAGAACAACATTTGTTGTCGTAATTAGCAGCTTGTCAGGTCCGGCAGGATTGCTCACTTGAAAGTGATATGCAAGCATAAGTGTCTGTGTTTACAATATAAATGAAATGTAAATTATATAATTGATCTTTTTTTTTCCTTCCATCAGTCAGTGAATCAGGGCGGAGACCAGGAGTTGGAGAACCTTGTGACCAAGCTGGCGATCCTCAAAGACCTGCTATCCTCCATAGAGAAGAAGGTACACACACATAATCATTCGGTCATGTGTAGGCATGTAACACATGATCACTTCTGTCTGCTCCTTCTCCGTCACTGTCACATTGGTCCGCTTGTTGATAAAACACTCTTATAAATATTTGCATAACATGTAATAATAAAAGAACAAGATGGAAAGTGTCACGCTTTATGTATTTCATAACAGGAAGTGTCTAAGTGTTTTTTTGTTGTGTCATGCCTAATGAGATATTTATAGGGCAGTAAACCTTGCCAGTTGGACTTTTTTGTTTTAATCCCGAATTTGCAAGTATAGTTTGACTGGTTCTGCCATGTTAACGGTCGTACCATTTGTAAAGAGGCTTTCGCTGGCTGCCTGGGAACGAAATGGCCTCAGTGCAATCAAGCCACATATCTTGACTCGTGTGAGGTCACTGGCTCCACCTTCTCTGCTCCTTTTGGATCACGTCCAGGAAATGGGGAAACTTTTGTTGACACCACATCTGAAGCTGAAAACAATACATTTTATCTGGTTACGTCTGTGTGTGTTTCCTTGTATGTGTGTGTGTGTGTGTGTGTGTGTTCAATCTTTTGATTGTTTCTCAATCTGGCCCTCCCCTCCTCTCTCTGATGTCCCCTCAGGCTCTGAAAGCTCTCCAGGACATGAGTCTGTCCTCTCCATGCTCCCCTCCTCCTCTCTCTATGCGTCACAGCAAAGCCATCCCCGTGCAGGCCTTCGAGGTATGTGTTTTCATCCATGCACACACACTCGCACTGACTCTGACGCCGCCCACATGCATGTACATTTCCTTAGTGGTTGTCTCTCTGCAGGGTGATTTGAACACAGCAAATGTCAGCTTTTTCTATGTGTGAAGGTTTCTAGCATCAATTAAAAACTATAACTATTAATTGATGAAACCATTTTTTAACCCTTTATAATCTGGAATGAAAGGAATATCTGTATTTTAGTAATTATCACAGTGAAGTCATACATATGAAGACACTCGATGATCTCAAAGCCAAATTGCCTGTGTGGAACATTTAAGCTGTACTGAGATCTGTGAGCTTAAGGAATGGTAGTTTCGTTTCACAGAAGACAGAGTGAACCTAAATTACTATAAAATGGCATGTGAAGTCATATTTTCCTCAACACACCGCAGGAGGCTTGTCAGCAGAACTGATGTTAGACCAAAAGAATGATTGTAATTCACTTCCTGTTGCATCTCCTGTGGTTTTTCATTTATCAAGCTTGGTTCCCACGTATAAGTTCACAGGCACATAAATGCATGTGTATAACTAATAATTTTGTAAAGCTGTTATAAAGTTGTAGTTTTTTTCTTTTGATAATAAATGTACCAACTTAAAGACAAGAAGCAAGATGTGTTGGGGAGAATTAAAAAATGGAGAAATCAAGGTAAAGTAATGGTAAGATTTAAAGAAAGGAAAAAAAAAAAGAAAAAAAGCATCCACTGGAACAAGCAAGGAAAAGTGTGAGAGAAGGAAGAAGAGGTGAAAGAAGTGAAATACTAGCTGTCAGCCATGTCTGCATCCTCTGTGGTGACCTCCTTTCAGCAGCTTCCTGTTGCACAGGAACAGAAGCGTTCAATGGGGAGATGAGGTCTAAGATGTGGCACCGGATTCGCCCGCTGACAAACAAACAGACCCCACTGAGGTTTTGCGTATTGTGATTCAGAGCCATAATCAATTCACGTCATTTGGTTTTCATTTCATTCTGAGCAGCGGCATGTTTTGCACTTCTCAGTACCGAGCTCTGACAGACCGGCCCTTTCACAGAACCGTCAAGATATTTCTGTTGTATGTAATGAACAGAAATGTTATTGTGAGGGAGAATAAGGACACTGTGCCATCGAAAGTCTTAGATCTTCTAGTCTAAGATTTAACACTCTTTTAATTGCATAAATCTCATTTTGGATTTGATAACAAAAAAGTGAGAGGTGATGAGTCCACTTGTTTCACTTTGGAGACCCCTGGTGGTCTGAAGCTTTCAATAAGATTTGAAAGTAGAGCTCTCTGTGGACCTATAAACTTTAATAAATGCACTATTAGCACTGAGTGTGTGTTTTAATTCTCCTTCTGATCCCTCCGCTTCAGGTAAAGTTGGATGTTTACCTGGCAGAGCTGACAAAGATTGGAAAAAGTCAGAAGTACACTCTGTCTGTGGACGTGGAGGGAGGGCGACTGGTAGTGATGAAGAAGGTGAAGGACAGCCAAGAGGACTGGACCACTTTCACACATGACAAAAGTGAGAGTTACTCCAACCCCCTCCCTGCACATCACATCTCATAATTTTCTGAAAGGAGTCCCCTGGACATTATTGAGCAGAAATCTGTTTAATGGAAACACATCTCATTTTGTGGTCAAGTCATTTTGTAGATCACATAATAGCCTCATTCACTAGAGAGATGGTGTCTGTTCTACCTGATGGTTAATGTTTTATGTCATAAAGGTAGAGACATTTCTAAGATGTCTGTGAAGGTGGTCTGTATTTATAGCGCGATACAAGCTGCATCCAACCATGCAAAGATGAGATGTGTTTATGTAGTTCCTAGTTTTCTATTTTTGTCTTTAACTTTGACCCTGTTTTAACCCTCTCAATCTATTCCCTGACCTTTGTTTTACCTTCCTGTGTCTGACTCTCTATCTTATGTCTGTCTGTCTCAGTCCGTCAGCTGATCAAGTCTCAGCGGGTGCAGAATAAGCTGGGCATTGTTTTTGAGAAAGAGAAGGACAAGAGCCAGAGGAAAGACTTCATCTTTGCGAGTGCCAAGGTCTGTGCACACACATGAACACACACACACACACACACACACACACACACACACACACACACACTTCCTTGAACATTCATTTGTAGATATAAGAAAGTACAAACTGTTACTCAAACATAAAATACCCACACACTATCATTATTGTGGTTTGTGTTCATCTTCAGACAAAGAAGGAAACGCTCATAGGCACACGCACACGTCTTCTGTGAGTCTACTTTTCACTGAGACTCTTCCCAAAATGTGGTTCTCAACACTGCATTGCTATTTCTCCTCAGATATTTCTCTTTTAATGAAGAAAATGTGATGGAAAATACCAAAGAGAGTTGTCCGCCCACAGCGCTGTAAATAAGAGAGCTGTTGAGAAATAAACTGTTTGAAGGTTTATTGAGCACACATACGCCCACACACACTAATCGTTAGTCAGCTTTTAAGTGGTGCTACTAAAAAAACAAGGTGCCCTTTTGCAGCAACGTCCACTCTCTGATGTGTGTGTGTGTGTGTGTTTCAGAAACGGGAGGCGTTTTGCCAGCTGCTGCAGCTGATGAAGAATAAACATTCCAACCAAGATGAGCCAGACATGATCTCCATCTTCATAGGCACCTGGAATATGGGTTAGACACACGCACACATATGTTGTGTTTAGATTTGTGTTTCTTTTCTACATCAGCAACACATGCAAACTCGTTTCCAGAGTGTTTGTGATGAGAGTTTTGGTCTTTGTCTGTAGGCTCAGTGCCTTCACCTAAGTCTGTGGCCTCCTGGGTGTTATGCCGTGGCCTCGGGAAGACCCTGGATGAGATGACGGTCACCATCCCTCATGACCTTTATGTGTTTGGAAGCCAAGAAAACTCTGTGTGTGATCGGGAGTGGGTGGAGTCACTAAGGGCTTTGTTGAAAGAACAGACCGAACTGGATTACAAACCGGTGAGAAACAAAAGATTTTAGTAAAAAGACATTTTAAATGGAGGGCAGTCGTGCTAAATGACTCGTTCATTGATTACACTAGTGTTATTTATGTTTGTTTACACCTCCCAAATTCATTTATGTCATGAGAGAGGGAAGAAAAAGTGGATGTGTGGCGGTATGTTTGAGAGGGCTGAGGTAAAACTGAACATTATTGTTGTCCACTGTGAGTTCCTCATTGTCTGCTGTTTTTACTGGTTGTAGATCGCAGTTCAAACTCTGTGGAACATAAAAATTGCTGTGTTAGTGAAACCTGAACATGAGAACCGGATCAGCCACGTGGGGATGTCCAGTGTCAAGACAGGCATCGCCAACACGTTGGGTAATGACAGTACTCTACATCTATTCAGTATTTAGTCACATACTTAACTTCCGTCACAATCTAGAGGAAAATATGCATCAGACACTGAATTATTGTGTTACAAAGGGGTAATTAAAGGCAGTATTATCATTTCATTACTGCAACTCTTGTAGTTACACTAAAAATGTGACTTGAATTAAGAGTAAAATTAGATTTCATGGCAGTGTGTCTTCATGTTTCAATATGATTCATTATTACAAAAGGACCAAAGTGACTCTCTGTTCTTTGTTTTTCTATAAACTAATGCTTGTCATCACTGCGTTACTGTACATTACGGTATTATATTTAGTTTATACGTCTGTTTTGGTGGGGGTTTTTTTAGGTAACAAAGGGGCTGTGGGCGTTTCCTTCATGTTCAATGGGACGTCTTTCGGCTTTGTGAATTGTCACTTGACATCGGGGAATGAGAAGATTGCCAGGTACCTACCACAGTCCCACACACGTTATGTATGGCTGTTTTATTTTGACTTCCTTCTACAGTACGTCATAAAACATTACACAGACACAAAATACATATTACTCTCTTACCTGTTGTGACTTGTGACACGTGCGACCTTTGACTCCTGCAGGAGGAACCAGAACTACCTTGATATCCTACGCCTGCTGTCACTAGGCGACAAACAGCTGAGCTCCTTTGACATCTCGCTGCGCTTCACGCACCTCTTCTGGCTGGGAGACTTGAACTACAGGCTGGATATGGACATACAGGTGAGGCAGCAGCACACATACGAACACAGATACACAGAATGATGAAACACAGCAGCTTTGGATGACGTCTCATTGTGTTGCTCTGTTTGGTTGTGTCTGCATGCAGGAAATCTTAAACTACATTAACAGGAAGGAGTTTGACCCCCTCCTGAAGGTCGACCAGCTCAATTTGGAGAGGGAGAAGAACAAAGTTTTTTTACGCTTCGGTCAGTAAGCCTGTTTTTCTACTTCTGTTAGATAGATATTCCTGAGATGTTTGTTTGTAACAGCAGGTTTTGTTTTGTATGATCACGCAAAGGTAACACAAAATTTTTCTTCCTGTTGAACAGACTGACCTGGCATTTGAATGTGTTAATCATGTTTATTTTTGTCATCAGATGCTACACTTTCTGCCTTTGACCTGCTACAAGCTCTAACAATTAAATGTGTCTGCTTGCTTGCTTGCAGCGGAAGAAGAGATCTCATTCCCACCCACCTACCGTTATGAGCGTGGCTCAAGGGACACGTATGTCTGGCAGAAGCAGAAAGCCACAGGAGTATGTTTTCCAACTTAAAGAAATATCCATTTCCAACAGATACTTTACCTGCTTCATTTCCTATTTTGGTGAGGTGTCCTGGTAATTAATCTACTTTTCTGTCTGTCAGATGAGGACAAATGTTCCGTCCTGGTGCGACAGGATCCTCTGGAAGTCGTACCCAGAAACACACATTGTCTGCAACTCCTATGGTGAGACCATCAGCAGAAAATCATCCGACACACATTTGTTTCAATTCAGTGCAATGGAGGTCCTTCTTAATTTCACCTAAACATCATAAATGTCTACATATGATAATTGATATGGTGAACAAAAAGGCTTATGTGTATGCTCTTCTTTTCTTTCTTTTCAGGCTGTACAGATGATATAGTGACCAGCGATCATTCCCCTGTATTTGCTACCTTTGAGGTGGGGGTGACCTCCCAGTTTGTCTCCAAGAAAGGTACCAACAAGTACCAACTTACATTTTTCAGAAAACATTTGTTTAATTTTCTTTGTTCCTGCTGTAATTTCCTCTTCCTGTCAGTCGCTCTCTCTCCTAGTGTGACTCCACCTCTCTTCCTTCTCTTCTCGCTCTTCCTCAGGCTGCAGATAGACATGATTTGGCCATACTGGCTGATTTGATGATAATGGCTGTGAGGGGCTCTCGCTGTGTTTTAAGTGCTTCATGATGATTTGTTTATTTTCCAGCTCTGTTTGTGACGTACTCGTGCTGTCTGGTCAGTGACTCAGGGCTGAACAGTCGGGGGGAAAATGCAGCAGCTTGCTACTCATTTCCCATGGTTATTCATACTTGGCTCATTCCTGACCTGTGATATGTTTCTGCTTCCTTCCTGTGTCCGTGAAGGTCTGCCAAAGTCTTCAGAACAGGCCTACATTGAGTTCGAGAGCATTGAGGCCATCGTGAAGACGGCGAGCAGAACCAAGTTCTTCATCGAATTCTACTCCACTTGTCTGGAAGGTGAGACGAACGTCCACCAAAATCCACAAGGAGTTACAGCGCAGACAGTGTCTCTGTAACACCGAGTGGATGTAATAAAATGGTGTCTGTTTCTTCTTTTCATGCCCCCCTCCCTCCCTCACTCCCTATCTCAGGCAGTCAGTATACCTTTAAGCTAGAATCCATGTTTGACCTGTGCCGTAACCCCCCACCTCCCATCCGCCATGTGCTCTTGAATGAAACGCAACAGAAACGTTACCCTCCTCTTCTTCCTTCTCTCCCTCCCACCTCTCCTTGCCATCATGCCCCCCTTCTCCCCCCCTCTCCCGTCCACCCGTCCTGCATTCCTCTCTCTGTCTCTCACCTGCAGAGTTCAAAAAGAGTTACGAGAACGACAGTCAGAGCAGCGATAACGTCAATTTCTTGCGCGTGGGCTGGTCCAACAAGCAGCTCACGACGCTCAAGCCTCTTCTCTCAGAGATCGAGTACCTGCAGGACCAGCATCTGTTGCTAACGGTGAAATCACTGGATGGATACGAATCCTATGGTAAAAAGAGAGTGTTTGTGTTTGTGCCATGATATCCAAACGGTGTTGTTTCTTTGAGTCTGACAGAAGGTTTTTTTCCCTTTTGATAGGAGAGTGTGTTTTAGCGCTGAAGTCTATGATCGGCAGCACAGCACAGCAGTTCCACACCTACCTGTCGCACCGTGGAGAGGAGACAGGAAATATCAGGGGGTCCATGAGGGTCAGAGTCCCCTCTGAGAGGATGGGAACCAGGGAGAGACTCTACGGTAATGCACTGCATGGTGATAGACACAAAACATAAGTGGGAGGGATGTTAGACACCTGTTTCTTTTGAAGAAAACGAAGTTCAGTGTATCTGTTTTCATTGTTTCAGAGTGGATCAGTGTGGACAAGGATGAGACAGGCGGACCAAAAGGGAAATCCACTTTGGTAACCAGAGTGGGACATGAATATGTCAAGTCAGTACACTTCACTCTTTTAATTTCGCGCTTAATGTCAATTATTAGTTAAACATTTCATTAACATTTGGATGCATTCTTCAGAGGAGATTATTGTACATGTTGTATTTATCTTACCATGTTTTTATATACATAATACTGGATGCCATTATGAGCCAAAGGTTTATTCCCCTGGTGAATTTTCTCTACACTGCCTGTGTGCGGTTGTCAAATTGAGGAAGTGACATAACACTGAGTCAAAGTGGCAACTGGAACCAACACATATTTTGCTTATCTTTATCTTTCGAAGTGTCACTATACTTTATATGCTTTGTACTGTCTATTTTGTAAAGATAAAAATGAATGTGGGTACACTGGATTAGAGCTCCCAAAACTTTATTGATGTCATTGTTGTGTTGGTGATTTGCCCGATGAAGTGTTGTATAACTTGAATCTGCTGTGCTGATACACTCCATTTTCACCTCGTATTAAAACTGATACTCTGATGCAGACATCTGTCTGGCTCTGTCGTATGTTTTTTACTGATTGCGGTAATTTTTCACTGCAGGCCGTCTGTGGTTCGTAAACAGATTGGAGAGCTGGGAAAAGTCAGCGAGGAAGGAGAAAGGAGCAGCAAGGAGGAAACTGCTGCAAGGTACAAACGCACTCGTACTTTGAATATACTGACCAGCAAAAACACATAAACTTAATACAACCACACAGACACATGAAACATAAAGAGAAGACCCATCTGTGCTGTTTGTGTGTGTTGTGAAGGCCTAAACAGGAAGCACCAGACGGTGATCCCTCCATCAGCAAGAACAGCTACAATAATCCCGCCTACTACATTCTGGAGGGCGTCCCCAACCAATCGGCAGCTGCTCTGTCACCTGAACTTCTACCATCGCCTACCTCCGCAAACCCCCAGGTAGCTAAAGCCCCTCCTCCATCAGCTGGAGCCCGAACCAAACCCCCGTTTGTGGCCTCAGGGCACTCTCACCAGCGCAGACCCATGACAGGTCACCCGGTCCGTGCAATTAGCGAGGAGGGCTCCTCAGAGGATGATGGGGGTGCCTGTGTAGCAGGAGCGCAGGGAGGCGGTGTCGGAACGACGGTTGGAAGCACGCTGAATCGACCCCCTCCTGATTTCCCCCCTCCTCCTCTACCAAAGGGAGCCCTGGAGATGGTCACAGACGCCCCCTTTGCCAAACCGCGCCCTCTGTACCCAGACTTGGCCGAGGTCAGGATCCCAGCGGCCAGCCCTGCTGCGGCCCTCGGTGAAGGTTTTAGACGAGGAGGAGGAGCCGGACCAGGAGGGTTGGACGACCAGTCGTGTTCTGTGCTCCAGATGGCAAAGACACTGAGTGAGAGTGAGTTTCCCGGACAGCCTCCACGCGCTCCGTCTGCTCCACCGCCTCTAAGAGGGCAGCCGATGGGTTTAGGTCTGGATGCCTGCCGCACCTTCCCACCCAGAAATCCCATCACAGAAAGCATCGCAGAGGACATGCCTGAGGAGGTGGGAATCTGAATTAAGTTCAGTAGCTCAATCATCTGTATTTTTTTAAATGTAATGCAGTTATTAATTCTTTGGTGGCTGCGGGAAGTGAAGCTATGACTTCTTTTCAGATTGTTATGTGTAGTTTCCTTCAAGCTACTCCAGCTTCCTGTTTTGGATTTATAAATACAGAAGCTCTTTTCACCATGGATGTGACACAGCTACTTATTAAATAAAGCCTCTACTGTTCACACAGCCGTCTGTCAGATTATTTTTTTCGGTTTAATTGACGTTTTAGTGCTTTCGTTCTTGAGGCGAATAAAATTAGAACCCATCTTGAGCTTTTATTTTATTTTTCCTGTGCAGGCGCTTTGGGGCAGCAGTAGCTCGTCTCTGTCTGTCGGGGAGTCTTCAGTGGGGGAGTGGCTGCAGAGGCTGGGACTGGAGAGGTATGAGCAGGGTCTTCTACACAACGGCTGGGACGACCTGGAGTTCCTCAGGTACACACACTCACACACTCAGACATGGTGGCTTTCATGCTAAAAAAACAAAACAAAAACAAAAGGGAAACAATTAATCTGTTATCCTTTTAAGTAAATCAGTACTTTTAAATACTTCATTAAAGCTTGATTGGCTGTAATATTTATAAAGGGAACAGCTCTGTTCTGCTCTTTGCTCTTATTGAAACCTCGCCACTTCTGTTCGAGCATCTGATTCTTACATCCCGTTTCTCCAGTGACATCACCGAGGAGGATCTGGAGGAGGCGGGAGTGCTGGACCCAGGCCACAAGCGAATCCTGCTGGAGAGCCTCAGGCAGCAGCAGCAGAAATAAACTGTGTCACACTGGTCCAGACCAGCCTGGTTACCACACCAGGTCACAAGAGGCCAACTCTCAGCTGGACTCAACTGAGCTGAGCTGGACCGTGCCGATTGATGCCAGACTGTGCCTTCTGAGAGAAAATTGCACTCCCATTTGAACTTTAAAAAAAACAAACACTTGTCACACCACCATCTTTATTCACATGTACTGTATGTGCGTTGTCATAGCGGTGGCCTTATTTAACAAGAATCATTTCAGTCCCTCGAGCGTCACTACACGTAACCCTTCACACCTAGTCAGGAGATGCAGGATGAGATTGTGTTATTTCTCTGTCCAGACAGATCGGGAAGTGCAGCTTCAAGTTAGCATTAAAGCTCATTTTATTTTCTGCATCCTGAGAAACCTCGACTGAGGAGTGACAGAGTTTATGACCCCTCAGAAAGGGGGAATTTCTAACTTTAGAGCGAAACTAGATCAGAGACTTGAAAACACATCCTGCCTTTTAGCATCGACGTGTTCCTCTGGAACAGTCTCAGGTTTTCCCCCCATTAATTGTCACGTTTGGGAAACTGTGTGGGAAATGTTACAGAGCACTCGAGGGTAAATTCAGCCCACAGCTCAGGCAGTGTGAACCCCCTCGCTTCTGTGATGGAGGTGGACAGGAAGTGGTGACCGTAGAGGAGCTAGTTGTGACTCATGTCAGACTAAATTTCTCAAATTTTGTATTTTTGTGTTGATGTTTGGGCCGCTGTTGTTTAAATGGTGGCATTTACTGTCCGTGTCTCTGCATGTATTTATGTTTTTATGTTGTTTTTTTTTTTTAAAAGATAAAGGGAATATGGAGCAAACCAACCAAACCAGTCCTGCTAGAGTTAGAAGTGACATATTTCATCTTGTTATATCATTGAAGTGACGGTTACAGACGGCACACAGATTCTTGGTGAACTCAGTATTTGGCAGATTGGTCAAGAAAATCAACCAGATGAAGCAATAAAAAGCATAGATGAGGTCATAAATGCTGCACCGAAGTGAGATACCACTTTGATGATTTGATGATAAAATTAATTTTACAGAGAAAGACAAACCTTATTTCAGCATCATATGAGTGAGGTTTGACTCTTTAACTCGTGTCATTTTGAATTGTGGAGATGGAGCAGTGATCAGGGAGTTGTTGATTACAGTAGCCCAGTAGATAAACTAATGGTTATTCTACTGAATATTTACTAAGCCATCATATTCACAGTCATTTTGTCTCAGAGAAAACATATGTCACCTAAACATTTCTCCCCATAATATAGTCTAAAGATTTTTCTTATGTTGCTGACTTTATTTGGTTGTTCTGTTACGTACTAGAGACGCCGCCTGAGGCAGGTTTCTGCAGGACACAGATGGCGTGAAAGGCCGTTTCTTTACTCTTATTTCGGCAGCAGGTGGTGCTGCTACTCCATAAACGTCATCATCAGATACTGACTGGAACCTTTTAAGAAAATACGACACAGTCAAGCCACGTTCAGTGAAAGGACTTTCACTTTATAGTTGTTTTCAATGGTTTGTCTACGTGTTGTTCCTACGCAGTTTCAAATCTGAGAGTTAACCCACCCGTCAGTGTTCAGACTGCTGTTACTTGTTCTTAATTTAAATCCTGCCTCCTCTTCTGTCTGTAAGACCAGAAGCCAAAACCGACACGCCGGTTTGTTTTTTGTTTCAAGATATGCTGACGTGGGCTCTCTTCCATGCACCTGACACCTTTTTACTGTACTGATGCGGATCACACCAAATTATTTCTTCAGTCGAACACATGATTTGCTTTTTGCTACTAAAACATGCCGTGAGTACGTTTTGCCATGTACAACTCTGGACTCTAAATCGATGGTGTTGTGCGTAACTGTGCGTAAATCTGATGAAATCTTCAAGGATGTGACTGTTTCATTTATGTCTGGGAAATATCCCTCTTTTAACCGAAACACAACCTTAGACTCAACTGTTTGCCTTTGTTCGGTGTCGTACTTCGGGTCTAACAGCCAAACAACCGTAACGCAGAGGAAGTGGCTCTGCCTTTCTGTTGAATCTAATGTCTTTTTAAGCCTTTTTGGCCTTTCAGTGTTCTCTGTTATTTGTGTGTGACTGTGTGTGTGTGTGTGTGTGTGTGTGTGTGTGTTTGTATTTCTGTGCATGAGTGGAAAAAGAGATTTGCCATTGTTTTCTCTGACACACTCCTTTTTATGTTGTTCCTTCATGTAGCCTCCTCTTTTGGTTATGTTAAGTTAATATAAGTTGTTCACCCATGTTCATTTTTTTTCAATTAAAATCTAATATCGTTCCTTATTTTAAAGATTCACTTGTTGGTTTTATTTTTTATTTTTTGTCATCTGCAGGGAAAGCTGAGAGGATGAGACAGTTATGGCCCAAGAGCTGTAGACCTGCCTTATTAAAGGGAAAGGAAAAACAAGTGTACGGTAAAATTCAAATAAGTGACAGTCATTCAAGTTTGGGTTTTTTTATTGAACCGTGATTTCAGGAGCTCACACCACAGCATTCACGGAAAGGTGAGCGTCTGAGGCTTGACCCCGCATACAACACACAACACTCTCATCACTCTGTTACACACAAGAAGAGACCAGATCATCGAACGTGCCGCGTAGTGCTTCCATAATGTAGATTTATTAGAATATTCAGAGTAGTGCTATAATCTCATTCACTAGAGCTTCTGTCGATTCATAGTTTTCATGGACGTGTCGGTCTGTGAGACAGATGCTCCGCAATGAAATCAATCTGTAAAAGCAACATGAGAGAAAGAAACATACAAAAAAAAAGGCTACCTAATATTTATATTACTAATTACTGAATTTACAGTCACAAAATCTCATGGAGCAGTTCAAAGAAATGTTCGGGTTTCTCACGGACATAATAAAGAATATTAATAAATACATGTTTGTTTTTTTTTAATTCACCCTTTTGTGAGTAGACCCACCCCCCTACCCATCTCCAAAGAAATCAACTCTGGAATCAGTCTCGTTTCAGTGATTTGCAATAAAATAAAACAGGAATGATACACAAGCAACTTTGCAAGGTGAAAGAACGTACAAACAGCTGCTAAGAAAAAATTGAGGGCCTCAATGGGAACAAAATGAATGCACATACATTAGAAAACTCCAGCAACTGCATCTCTCTTTATATATATTGCCAACATCTGACCAGCTTGTGTTGCATTTCCAGGAAAGATCACCCCGTTATCTGTTGGCTGTGGGAGAGTCTGTGAAACGGGTGACGAGTTGTTGAAAGTCCGCTGAGAGTTCGCACAGACTCAACTCGGTCCCATCAGTCCCGCAGGAGCAGTCATCTAAGAACGCTTCTGCCTCTGGCGAAAGAGGGAAACCAGTCGTAGTACCACAACAACAGCAACAAGTCAGTCAGTTACGACGAGACAAGATTTTGTAGGTTATAACTTCGCCCCTCTCCACCCGAAAAACTGGGCAGGAAACTGCTGAAACTAAAAAAAAAAGTCCCTTTTTTGTTGGAGAATTTGAACAAAGTGCCCACTTGTGTGTTGAGAGAAAGGCGTGATGGGGACCAGAAAGCCTCAGGATGGGAGGGGGGCTCACACTGAGGATGAGAGTTGGGGAGTCAGGACAGTAAAGGAGGAGGAGGAGGAGATGAACTGGGGAGGTGTCTGGTCTGGACCCGGCTGCTCTAATTGGATTTTGAGGTGCTCTGCTCGGCAAAGAGATTTGGAGGGGGGGGGCACTTTTCTGTGTTTCTGGAGGGGGTGGCGGCTTAGAGGAAGTTGTGCTTGAGGGTAAAAGTTTGTTTGTTTTCTTTCCCCCAGCAGAGACTGGAGCGTGATGTTTAGATTTCTGCTTTAATCTCGTACCTGACCGCCATGCTCATCAGAGACGGGGCTCTGCCGCAGTGTGGGAATGTGAGTCCGAGTGTGCGAGAAAGACAGAAAAGAGGCGGCTATGGATTCATGTGTGTATGGATGTTTCTACTACACACAAACATCCCTTTCACACTGAGTTTTGAGGGCCTGTATGTCATTAAATAGAGCTGACAGCACTGCGTTTAAGTTTAATCTGAGGACACAAGAGGGATTTTAAGTTAAAGTCTTTATAAGATGGAATCTGACTGTGTCCATTTGGAGTTTTTCAGGTATAATGTGCAGCTGACCTTTGATTTTATTATCTGAGCTCTGAGTCAGTTTGACAGGATGGTTTCTCACAGGAGAGCCGAGGGCCTCGCCGAGCTACAGCAGACGACACCAGTGAATTCAGCGTTGCAACGGGCAAGTCCCGACTCTCTCAACAGAAGCTAGAAAGTCCTCACTGCTCCGGTGGACCACATAATGTCCGTCCCTCGCCCCCCTCTTCCTCTGTGCTTCAGAACAGGTTCGTCTTGATGGTGGGGTTGGGTTTTCTGTGGAAGGAGGACAGGACTCCGGCAAAGGGCCCGGTCATACTGTCCGCCGGCTGCCAGGCTTTCAGGATCTCCTGAGTCTGGACGGCAGGCTGGGCCACGGCCGGGTTGGACGGCCCCAGGCTGGACCAGCTGGGTGGCTTCAGCCCTTGGAGAACGGGGGAGCTGGAGGTGTTGGCGTAGCCGCTGTTGGCGGGGGCCGGGCTGGGGCTCAGGCTGGCGGGGCTGCCCAAGTTGCCGTTGGCCGAGCCCGGCAGGGAGGCCGTGCTGTCGGGCGTCGGGCTGCAGGTGGACTCTTTGGACTCATCGTCGTCCGACGAGGACCTCGGCTCTCCGCCCTTCTTCCCCCCGGAGCTGCTGCTGCTGCTGCTGCCTGAAGTGCCACCAGAGCTGTTGGCTTTGGCGTTGGCCGCACGCTCCTGCTTACGAAACTTGGCACGCCTGTTCTGAAACCACACCTGAAAAACACAAACAGAGGTGAGATGATTAATTATTGATCAATTATTAATAAGGCAGATAGATAGATAGATAGATAGATAGATAGATAGATAGATAGATAGATAGATAGATAGATATGAATCTCTGGACTGCAGCTGTGCCTCTCACCTGTACTCTGGCCTCCGTCAGGTCTATCTTCAGGGCCAGCTCCTCGCGGGTGTAGATGTCCGGGTAGTGGGTCTCAGCAAAGACCCGCTCCAGCTCCTTCAGCTGGGAGCTGGTGAAGGTGGTCCGGATGCGCCGCTGCTTCCTCTTCTCGTTCAGGCCGGAGGGGTCCGAGAAAAACTTGTAGGGCACTGAGAGGAGAAAGAAAAAGAAAAAGACCCGTTTAGTGACCGAGGCCACGCGGAGCTGTCGCCTCGTGAGCCGGACTCACCTGCTCGGGTTTTTTTTCGTTTGTTTTAAATAAAATAACTTTTAAATGATGTTATCAGGAAGTCTTTCACTATTCGATGATAAATTATATATATTGTTTTGTTGTTTTGGCGTCAGTGAAGAAGCGACTGTTTGTCACCGGTCTGTGGAGGGCGGATTCATTGATTGATTGATAGACTGACTTTGCACAGAGCCAATCAGAAATGACAACGAGTTTAAAAATAATATGTTATTGGCTGATTTGTATAATTTCGTGTTAAAAAGAAAAATCCAGACAGCGCTAAGATGTATTCACGAAGGTGGTTAATTAGACCTTTTTGAATTTTATTTTATTTCAACTGAAAATATTTTTCATCTTTATAATGTTGACTGACAGTTTTTGATTCTTATAGCTACAGTAACACGGTGAAGAAAAAAAAAGAGCCTTTTATTTTAATTAATAAATTATTATAGGCTTAAAATGAATAGATTTTTTTTACTTTTTTTTTTACGTAAGATCTTTATCAAATGTTTTGCACGTTTTTAACTCGGCAGGTTAATCAGCATCAACACAATGTAGTTTGCAACTGAAAATTATTTGAGTTCAATTGGAATAAAGGACAAAATGGATACTGACTGAATGAAAATCTTACATTTATGTAGGCTAAATGTGGAAAAATGCCCATTATGTTTGCAGGCAAATAAAAAATAATTACACATCCGAATAGTTTGTTGGGCCTGCGGATGAACAGACGACTGTCAAACTCATTTTAAAAAAATATATTACGTCTTATTATTATTATTATTATTATTATTATTATTAGCTTTTTACGGAACAATCTTCTGAATTATTAGCGATGCATAAAAGCTGGTGCTACTGTTGTCCTTTATACATGAGAATAATGTATTCCAGATTGGTTTTGAAATGTGACATAATTTTACCTTTGAAATGGTCTTTGTTTTAAATCATCATTATTTCAAAAACGAGAACATTAAAATGTAAATTGTGACACAGTTTTAGCTTCACATAAATGAACGTTTTCTCTAGTTAGTCTAGTTAGTCTAGTTTAGATGAAAATCCAGTCAACACTTCAGGCCCTCTGTGCAGGTCGTGGGTCACATTTAACGAAAAATAGAGTTGATAATGAAATATTTTCCTTTTTCCCTGTTTTATTTATTTATTTATATATTATTTTTGCCTATAGAAGCACTTTGGCACCAGAGGAAACGGCGCAGACGACGACAACATTCACAGCCTCTGTAACTCTTTCTCTCCTCTCTTTTTAATCTAATAACAGTGATTCAACAAGACATCCTAAAAGCTTCATTCACACCTCCTGTGGGGGGGTCGGAGGGAGGCCGCCTGTCCCTACCTGAGGAGTAAGGAGTGGGCTGGTGCTCCCGCAGGGCCCCCAGGGTGCAGCTGGCCGTGCTGAGCGGGGTGCAGCCCGGGTTGGAGAAGGGGCCGCTCCGGATCGGGTTGTACTGGAAGGAGCTGGCCTGGCTGCAGGAGCTGAAGTCCGCGTAGGCCGAAGCTTCCATGGCCGCCATGCAGGAGTCATACGAGTTCAGGTAGGAGTAATCCATCTTATACATGGAGGAGAGCCGGTGCCGAACACCGGGCTGCAGGGACAAGGTGGAAGGAGGGAGAGGTGGTGGTGGTGGTGGTGTTGGGGGTGTCTACGAGCTCCGGTATCTCCACGAGCTGCTGGTCTCTCCGGGACTCCTCTCAGCTCTCTGCCGCCTTTTTCTCGGTAAATAATAATCCAAATGTTCTTTATTTTTATTTTAATGTTCTTTCTCTCTGTACTGCCTCACTCTCCTCCTCTCTCTCTCTCTCTCTCTCTCTCACTCTCACGCGCTCCGCCGCTCGTGCCTCTGCTCCGCTCTGCTCTCGCGCTCCGTTTGACAGCGCGCTGCGGCTCGCGCGGCGTTTATAATAAACTTGGCAGAGCGCGAGACAATAGCGAGGCGGTGGTCTAGTTTCCATGACAATGCCACCGAGTGAGTGAGCCTGGACACGGACTGCCCCCCTCCCCTCCCTCTCCACCCCTACACACACACACACACACACACACACACACACCCCTCCCACCGCTCGCTGCACCGCCCACGCGCTCCGGAGCGTCGC
>JBAJHX010000049.1:15578427-15621364 GCA_037176925.1 Amniataba percoides
CCCCCCCCCCCTCCCCCCCCCCCCCCCCCCCCCCCCCCCCCCCCCCCACCCCCCCCCTCCCCCCCTTCCCCCCCCCCCCCCCACCCCACCCCACCTTACCTGGCCACATCTTCAGAGTTATTGGTCCTCGCTGCCTCCAGAAGAGCATCACCTAATGAATGAAAATACAGAATCAGATACAGAAAACATTTCCAAATTCCCCCCAGGAATAAATAAAATATATCGATTGATTGACTGATTGATTGATTGATTGATTGATTGATTGATTGACATGAGAAATACATGTTGTTGTTGTTGGTTGTGCACTGCAATTGTGATATCCAATTCCCCAATACTGTCCTCACTAAATTTACCACAGCCACGTGCAAATTTATAATTTCCTTTACAAACTTCGTAAGTGTCTCATCACTCACAGACTGAAGTTACACTCAGTCTACCTTTGCTGTCGGAGTCTTTCTTCAGGCAGAAGGCCACGGCTGCAGCAGAGAGCAGGCCGGCAGAAGCCGCCCCCGCCCCGCCGGTGCCTCCGCCGGTGCCTCCACCTGCGCCCCGGCCTTCCCCTCCGCCGGCCTCCTCCTGCTGCTGCTCGGCGAGGCGCCCCCTGCTGGCCACTGCCGCCCACGAGCTGCGGCGGTTCTGCAGGTTGGACAGCCACCTGGCGGACAGATGGTGGAACTGCACCGACGGGTTCAAGCCTCCGGTCTCCTCCGCCAAAATACCCCGTCTCGACACCCGGGAGGTGGACACGAGGGGGTTCCGGTTGGTGTCCGCAGGTGTGTCTCGGATGCTCTGGCACGCGGCGCTGCTCGTGCTGGTCTGAAGCACGCGGCTGCACGGTGACAAGCTGCGCGACCTTCGCGCAAGTAGCCTGGTGGGTACAGATGATAACATGGCGAAATATCACCGAAAACCAGGCGGGAGTGAAGCCTTCAGTCTAGCAGTAATTCCACAGGGACTCGGATACCCTACGGCCCGGGGACGCCGCGTTAAAGCCAATGTTTACAGCCGGTACACCTCAATTTACAGGCAGCCAAAACACAACTACCACAGCAACCGCTTCACCTCATCGTAGCATGGACGTCACCAGAACGCGCGGGGAACTGTGGGAAATGTCGTTTTGCTGGAATCTTCCGCGTTACCGGTGGGGATATATCAGCCCCGTGATGTCGGATTTTCACGTTTTAAGACGGCCTGTGTATCTCCTCCACATTTTCGTACTCGCGTAAGCCAAGTTAAATCTCTTTTGGTCGTATTTCTGTTGGCTGTCGCGGGAGGAAAGAGACTCAAAGGCTGATACGTTGATATCAGCTGTCAGTCAATCATGTTCTGCGCAAGCGTGACGTCGCCAGACGGTTACGGTTTCTCTGTAAAGTTTCTGAAGTAGTCGCTTTTATTAACTTTGTTTGATAAATAAATACAGTATAAAACACAATGAGCATTTTATATTATATGCTGGTCAGAGTTGTTTTATTTTTCTGGTCCTTTCGCATACATATAAACTTGATGACTCAAGTTGATGTTTTGTAGATGTATTTGTTCTGTGATTCTTCATCATGGCCGCCAGGTGGCATCAAAGCGCGATGTAGTGTTTTTTTTTGGACACTGCGAGCAAATATCATCTTTAAGAAATGTCTTCATGATTCTAAAAATGGCTGAATTAAGTGATTATTCTCTGGGACATATACTTAGTATTACACTAAGAATCAAAATCAAAAGTTTGGGGTGAGAAACAGAGGTGATGTTATATTATAATTATAATTATATTGACAATAACAGTTCAGCCTGTCTTGGCTCAGGTTTCTGAATATTCAGTGTTTGACCAATGTGCCGGGCAAAACTTTCCTGTAGTGAAACTTAGATATTGCTGATATAGCTATCGCAGATATGGCAGAGTTGCTGATGGTTTCGTCAGTTGATCGGTTGATTAGTTGACAGACAGATAAAGTCAGTCCTCCAGCAAAAATCCCCAAAATGTTATTGTTTCAGGTTGATGAATGTGAAAACTTTTCTTGTTCTTGCACTTTAATAAACTGAACATTTTGGGGCTATTGGCTATTGGTATTGCAAACCAATATGGACAAGAGATATTGTAATGTGTATTTTTACTGTTTTCTAATATTTTATACAGGATCATAGTCTGGATGTGACCCCTTTGGGAAATGTTGTTTTATTGGAAACTGTTCCCAAACATAATGGTGAGATTTATATCTACTTCCATGTTTGCATAAATCAAGTTAAACCTCAGTGCAGACTTATGTTGCAACACAGTAGTGTAATCAGTGTTAGGGAAAAGTTTGCAAGCTGCTCATTACTTTGCACTGGAAGAAGCTGAGCTATAGCAAAGCTACCCCTTGGAGAAAAAGTTGGATAAAGTTTACGTAACTACAGCTGCTGTATTTCAACTAATTTGGAAAATAATGATCAACTAGACAATGTACATTTGATTAAAAAAAACAAAATATGATATAAAGAAGTAACGTGCAAGCAAAATTTTTACTCAGTTAAGTTTATTGCAAAAGTGTTCAATTAACAGGTCATACAAGCAAAAGAGATAACAGGGGATAGACAGATTAGTCACTGTGTAAGTGACAAAACCTGATGGACTTGAAATTATTTAAACGGCTGTTGTATGAGGAAGAACTCTAAAGTTGTACACAAACATACTCTCTCCCACACACACCTTCAAAAATCAGGCTGTAGCTCAAAGTTAAAAGGAAATGTTGCATGAATAACTTCCTGCACAAAAAAACATCCTTGATCTTCATGATATACACTGTCAAAAATAGTGTTACAGTGCTATTTTTTTTTTTTTTACCTCTTATGGTAAATGTCTCATTAGGCAGGTAGTAGCCTCTTAACATACAACTGTTATGTTATTTGTACCCTCAGGTGTGAAAAAACTAATTTTCTAAAACAGATTTACAATTTTGTTTTTACATTTTCTTTTCTCCCAAGGCTACTCTACTATCCCAGCTGTTATTGGGTGAAAGGTGGGGTACACCCTACATTAGTTGCCAGTCAGTCACAGTGATGATATGCAGCAAAGAGTCCTGGGTAGGGATTGAGCCCGCTGCATGGAGGTACATTTCCACATCTGTGCTCATCTAGTTGAACTATCTGGTCGCCCTCCACTATAGCCCACAAGATGAAATCTTATTTAATTCATTGCCTTGTCTTGAAACTTGTTTTTAGAGCAACCTTAGATTTATGTTAATATTTATCAATGATGTGATGCTGCAGCAGACAGAATTGCAGAAATGTATCTGGAGAACATTTTTTATGGTTTATCAGTTTTTTTGCTGTGGAAAGAAGAAAAACTGTGGCGAAACAGTGGAGATGGACTGTTGAGTAATCTGATGGTTTCACCAGTTGGCATTTTTATCTACACCTACTCCTTCTTGCATATGATGAAGTTGCAACTAAAGAAACTGTGTGTTCAGCAGAACGCAGGCACATAAAAGAGTGGGCCTCCCACAGTGCAGTGGAGCTGCAGTGTGTTAGGTGGGTATGTTGTGTGCTGGCAGTGGGCTTGCTGCACCTCTCCAGGCATGAATCATAGAGGACGTCATGCTCTGCCAACCACTGGCACCTTTAGATGCCATCTGAATGCTACAGGGCTGTCAGTGTGGATTAGACAGCTGAAGTTACCCAAGCTAAACTGTCCATATGTTTAGGCCGATATCTTTTACCAAACAGAAATCAGATTATGTGGTGGCTGATATGTCAACATCTGCAGTTTCAACTTTAGTTTCACTTCATCTTCTCCTCCTGCAGTAGTCCCTCAGTGTGGGGCGTATTGTTTGCGATATGCTGCATAGTTATAATTTAGGATATTTTATTACTTGAGTGTGGTTTGAAAAAGCTGCATTACTCCACGGAGCAAAAGTCCATATTTGCATAAAGGGATGACCCCTAAATGTCAAAGTGATTGGCATGCATGCAGTGATGTGATGTCTGTATACAGATTGCACCAGTGGACAGGTCAGCCATCACAAATTGAAGTATGCTAGCAAAGAAAAAACAGGCACACCTGCATGACTAGCCTTTGTTTTATATGTTCAAACGAACACAAATGGGTGATTCTAAGAAGGAAGAAAATGTCAGATTATTTGAGTCTCAAGATGTCGTGAGAACACCCACAGATCAAATTCAGAGAAGGAGGCCGATAATGGGTTTACACCAGGGAGAATGATGAAACAGAAAATGACTCGACAGACACTGACAGAGTGAAAAAGACACCAGAGTGACACTTACAGTAAAATATTAAATCACGAGACATTGTAAAGTTTACTGTTCTCAGCAGAGGTGACTTTTTACCTTACTGGATAACACAGGGACTTTACACGTCAGCCAACAGGAGCCACGCGCGCCCCCGCTGCTCTCTGAACTAACTAGTTTACCAAAAGGTGCGCGTGCAGGGTGCGATAGCGCGGGATGCATTCAAAGACTGTCGGGAAGATGAAACACGATTAACAGAGAACGTGAAGTATCAATGGAGGCTACCTGCTTCTGTATTCTAAGAAATTTTATATGACACAATTCTTCTTACACGAAAGAACCTAATGTGAGTCTGTTACTGGATTTCTTCAAAGTTTGTGCTACAACTCCAACTGTTTCATCTTTAATAAAAGAAATGTGCTTGAAACCAGCTGTATATGAATTTCACATGCCGCTGTCACATTAGGCTGGTGCAACCAAAATGTGCAGTATTTTTAGATTAAAAAGCATTTATTAGCACTTTCATCGCTACATTGGTCAGATATATTAGTGTTAGTGAGTTACAAAAGTTAGCTGTAAGTTTTACACATCGTTTCACATTAATTTACAAATGAAAATTACCTACCGTCACACACACACAGTGTGTGTGTGTGTGTGTTCACTGTTAGTTTTATAAATACACTTTAAAGGCTCTCGATGGAGGTTTTAATAACTAGAAATGCTATGAAGCAACACTCTTTTATGACGGTTTCCTGGGTATTTCAAACAAAATATATCCTGTATATATGTATATATAGTCCTGAAATAAAAACGGAAACAGACAAAAAAAAGAAATAACTCCCCGCCAGTTCTTTCAAAGCAAAAGACGTTGAATGGGCAAACCCTCACTCGGGCAGAGCCGGGCGCTTTCTGAGCAGCACCTGAAGGCAGCACGTGGAGGCGTTTCCACCGCCGCCGCCGCTGCGTCGCTTCCCCTCCTCCTCCTCCTCCCCTTCCTCTCATTCCTCACCGCATCTCCTCCACACCACCTGCTACAGCGGCGACGCAGCGATGGAGAGCCGCCTCACATCATTGTAAGATAACCGAGAGAGAAAGAGAGTACAGGAGAGAGAGAGAGAGAGAGAGAGAGAGAGAGAGAGAGAGAGAGAGAGAGACAGGTGAAGGGAGGAGACAGACAGACAGACAGACAGACAGAGAGGGAAAGAGAGAGAGGCAGACGGAAACAGAAACATATGGTTGGTGCTGGAGAGCGGCTGAAACTTCGCCCGAGCTCCGGACACACCTGCACCGTCAGCCTCAGCCCCGCGCGCCCCCGCTCCGCCTCACCTGGCTCCTCGCGCCTCTCTCGGGTCAATTCTGTGCGGCGCGCGGCTGTCGGACCTCTGCTGACCGGCCGTCACGAGCCTCTTGCAACGAGGAAATTGAATTAGGCAAGTTATTCCCACTGAAGAGGAGGAGGACGAGGCGCTTCGTTTCATCTCACCGCGTCTCCTCTCCCCTCCCCGGGCCCGTCAGGAGTCTTTCTCTCTTTCTCTCTCTCTCTCTCCTCTCTTCCTTTCCTCCCCACCTCTGTCTCCATCCCCTCTCCTCCCCTCTCTCTCCCCCCCTCCCCGGGTGGTGAGCCATGTCTGGACAGACTGTGACCATCCCGGACGACCGGGCGTTCGCCAGCTTCAAGGCGGAGTGTCTGTGCGAGGAGGGCTGGGCGGTGAGCCACAGCAAGGGGGGGCTCACGGTGTGGACGCAGGGACTGGAGGAAGGCAAGTCCGTCCACAAAATCAAGGTGAGACCCCCTCCCCCCCCCCAATCCTACACACACACACACAGTCGTTTGCAGCACAAAGGGGGCTGCTGTGTGATCCAGCTGGCAGGAAAGAGGCTGTCATGAACTCCCATATGATTTAAACTGCTGACATGCTCGAACTGCTGCTTGTGAGTGTGTGTGTGTGTGTGTGTGTGTGTGTTGTTTTGCTGCATGGCTGATGCAGAGGCTTCTCCAGCCCACTAACAGCATGTTGCACTTCAGATTTAGATGACCCAGCATGCTGCCTGGTGTCTCTCTTGTTAGCATAAGTTTAAAAAAAAAAAAAAAAAGCAGTGCCAGCATGATGTTAACAGTGCAACCCTGCAGTAGTAGTATTAACTTTTTAAATACACGTACATATTTATGAAACTGTCAAGTCCTGTGTCAGATCCTCTCATCTATGTATGAATGTGCACAGTTGTGTAGTTGTGAATTTCTGCTTGGTGCACACTGTAAGAAATCCCCCCCGCAAACCAAAGGGAAGCCTCAGGAGGTTTTAATTCTCCGGAGACACCATCAGCCTCTGCCGGGGAAACTATTTTCACATTTTTTCCCAAAAGCATGTTGGGCGGCACAGAGTGTGATGTGTCTGCTTACGATTGTAGGCTTGTGTGGTCTCGGTTTTGCATGCAGTTTGTCATTTACTCATCACACAGGGAAGTGAGCAACAGGACAACGGATAATAGAAACAGCGTCTGACACCTGCAGAGTTTCAGACTGTGGTAAATTCATTATCTTTGACGTTCACGACAAGAAATTGCGATAGTCGTTTGTCATCATCAGAAGGCATTTTGCCAACCAAATGGTTAACCAACCCCTGAGCTGCCTTTGTCAGACAGTTTGACATCAGGAACACAATGTGCAGTGGCTGGTAAGGGGAATGCAGCTCTTTCTGGTCACTGCTGAGGTAAAGCAGACTCGTGAAAGTGCTTGAGGGGCAAACTTTGTTATCTAGTCAAATAGCACTCGTGGCAGTTTGTTGCAAATGTGAATGTTTGTCTTGGGAGTCGGCGTGGAGGCGTCATCAGACAGTGATGTCACTGTACAAACTGTGAAAAACTGCTGCGCAGTCGACCACAGTCATTAATAATGCTTTGTTAATGTTCTGGGATGGAGACCCAGAGCGGGAGAGGAAAAAAAACAACAAAATGAAAGGAATTCAGACTGCTTTCACAGCACATTTGTGCCAGAAGGAGTTGTTTACTCAATAGGAATAGATGATTACAGGGGTAGTTTTAATTTGCACATAAGTTAAGATACAAAGTCGAAGTTTAAAGCAACTCTCTGTTCCTCTTTTTTAATTATGTGGTATATCTTTAACATCAGCAGTAATTTGAACAAAACTGGACACTGTAAGCCTTGATGTAGGTTGTGTTTGTTCAGCTGATCTGTCTCACCCCTCTACTGCATGAAACTTCCTTTTAACATATAAGATGTATCAATACCAACTTATGTACATTCATACATTCATTCGTCATACAGAAAAACATGGATATATTTAGAAAAACAGTGTGGGCAGTGTGACCATTTTTACGTCTGCCCACAGTTTTTACCAAATTAAGCAGCAACTGAAACCCACCATGGTTAAAAACAAGAGAGATATTGTTAGTTCACTTTTCCAGAGCACACTACAGTCCCCACTTAGCCTCAAATGTTGACTGACTGGCAATTTAGTGCTTAACCGGTTCTAACCCTCTCACAGTTCTGCCAGCGTCACTTTAAGGCTGATTTGGCTTCACAGCTGACAGTTTTAGGAAGGTTGCCTCCGTGTTTCAAGCCTTCGCAGTGACATGTAAATCTGATTACTGTCAGTTATTCTGGGAAATCTTTTCCTCACAGGTATAGAGAGACAGAAATTAAACACACTCTCCTCTGTGTAAACCTGCGTGTGTGCTTTCCTGTTGGTGTGTCCGGGTTTGAGGAGCGTTAGCGAACCACCAGGTGTTTACTCTGTCAAAAAAAAGTGGCGTGTGTGTGTGTGCATACGGGTGTGCAGAAAATGGCTTTTCCCAACCCCCTTACCTGTCTTTGTACCTGTTAGCCAGACTCTTTGTGTGTGTGTGTGTGTGTGTGTGTGTGTGTGTGTGTGGTGTGAACGGGCCAGTCAGTATTGTGGAAATCAGCCTCATTTGCCTGTGTGGTTCCCTCAGGGTACATCCAGTGTGTGCTGAGAGAGGTGTATCATGTCTGCATGTGCATGTGCGTGTGTGTGCGTGTGCATTAAGAGTCAGGCTCTGCGTATTCGTGCTTTTTCATACAGGACAGGTGTGTTTCCTCACAGCAGCTCTGCAAACAAAGAGAGGTAGAAAGTACACACACAGACACACACACACATACACACACATATTTGGAGTTGAGGTGGGGCCGTCTGTCTAAACTGTCTGCCTTTATCTTAATGTAAATAGGACAGTTACACTTTTGCATGGTACATTATCCTGTATCTCTTGTTTATTTTAGCCTCACACACAGTCAGACTGCCACTGATTGTATCCAAACTCTGACCTAAGAAAAACGGCAGTTGTGTGTAAATATGTTAACTGGTGTGTATGCGTCATGCTCATAGGTGTGTGTGTGTGTGTGTGTGTGTGTGTGTGTGTTGGGGCATTCAGCGATGCCACAGATACAGCACTTCTATTTATAGCTGAAATAAAAGCATGCATCTTTGCTGATGCATGTCGAATGATTTATGCGAGTGTTGAGACTTGACACTCTCCTCCTCCCTTCCTCTTCCACTTTCCCCTCTTAGCTGTAGCACTGATGGCAGTCAAGAAAAAAAAAGAGGAGCGATGCATCCGAATTGGAGGGTGACAGGGAGAGAGCAGGCTGGCAATCATCATTATCATTAGTGGCCTAATTATCACCAGCCTCATTGTCGGCGTAATCATTGCCACTGCCATTTTCATCAATACTGACTTCTGCATCACAGTGTAATCACAGCTGTAATCTCTCACTGCAGCCACCACCACCACCATCATCATCATCATCATCGTCATATCATTTCTCAGTACATGACACCGTGCATAATGGGTGGGTGTGGGTTACTATGAGGGTGGTTTTTATTTACTTTCTTACTTAGAGCTTGACAAACTGTTAGACGGCGCGCACACACACACACACACACACACACACACACACACACACACACATCCTGGAGACTCTTGGGTTTGCCTTCTCCCCTGCTGACACACAGGGAAGCCCAGCTCTGACTCAAACACACGCACCTTTCTATTTTTATTTCTTTTTTCCCCCCTTAATCGTCTTCCACAATCATGTATCAGCACCCAGAGGAGCATCTGATGAGAGCTGACAGGTTGGAGGGACAGTGGGAGGGGAAGGAGGAGAGTGTCAGAGAGAGAACGAGAGTGGGTGAGACAGGGAATAAAGGAGACAGTGATGAGCAGTGGGAGGAGTAGGTTGGATATGCGGTAAGAGTGGGGGGACGGCCGTCAGAGGTGGACGGCTTCTCTGCATAGGCAGTGGGCACGGTGCAAAGAAAAGGCCAAACACGCACACACACACACACACACACACACACACACTCACATCTATTTTTTGTTTCCCTGCGTCTCTGTTTTATCTTTCTGAACTCTCTTTCACCCGCCTCCCTCCATCTCCGTCTCCTTGCTTCATCTGTTGGCTTCACCGAATTACAGTGTAATATAATTACGCACACGTGTACTTAGCTGCTTGTGCGTCTTTATTCGGCACTGGACGTATTTTTGCTCCTTGCACTTCTCCTCTTTCGCTCTTTTCACTTGCTTTTTCTTCTTTCTCCTTCTCTTGTTTCAGGTTTGCCTGTGGATACAACACATCCATTATTCTCCCTGGTCTTTTCTGACCTGCGAGTCCTCTTCCAATCTGTCTACACACACACACACAGATATCAAATATGAGGCCTTACTGATACTGGTGTGCTGTCATTATTTGCTCATGGTAGCCTTCTGTAGAGAGAGTACATTTAATGTTTGCAGTATCTGTTTTTTCCTCTGAGGTACATCCACAAACATGGCTTCGGCACTTTCAACTATATTTAGTATTGCGAGCTCATATTGAAGAATCAGAACCGAGCCTGTAATTTCCGTCCCTGCTGTCGGCATTAATCACCATGCATTCCCTGTTATGGGCTTTGTCGTTTCCCTGTAGTGTCAGTCTGCAGCCGCTCTCTTGCTCTGTGCAGCCAAATTGTCTGTAAAGGTTTTAAATGTTGTCTTTAACGGACTGGTATTGCATTAGTTTATGCATCAGTATCAGGTGAATCTACAATCACTCATTGTCTCAACAGTCAATGAACTAGTCTTTTTGTAATCTTGGCCTCCAATATATAAGTGCTCATTATGCAGAATGGCCCATTTCAGAGTATAATCTTTTTATGTATTATTCAGTATTGTAGTTTCATTTATTTTTTGCATTTATTAGGTACACCAGCACAATCTAATGCAACACAATAAAACAGCTGTGTTATAAATTCTACCTGTATAAAGCATTCAATGTTCAATCTCTGGCAGAAGTGTCAGTGTCAGAAATGTGTGCATTCACCTATGTACAAACATAATGTGGCAGCAATATTAGAAACACCTCTGAATATAATACCGTGCAACACCATCACTAACTATGACCTCAGAGACAAAACATGTAATTGAATTAACACCTGTATGATTAAAAAAATATATTGTAAGAATAGTCTATGGCAGTTGTATTGTCTAAGATTGCCCAGGTGTACCTAATAAAGTGTCCACTTAGTGTATACTGTTTGATCGTTGAATCTATAGCATTGATCACATACATCTTTAGTTGTCAGATAAATGGAGTACAAGTCTAAAGAAGACTCAATACAGGGTATTGTCACATTTGTCTTTAAGTACTACTAAATGTACTTCCACTGCTGCTTGCACTTGCAACGAGTTTTGTATCTTTATTCACCTTCTCCGCTAAATACAAATAAAAAGCAATTTTAAACACTCGACTGCAGCCCAAGTGACCCTTCATATATAAATCAGCTCCTATGATGTCCTCGATGAAGACAATAATTAACCAGCTGACACCGATGCCCACGCGCAGACGTTCAGCAGGCATTCTCTTGCTCTATGCACTCTGCGTTGCCTTGTTCTCAGCGAGGGTCCTGTGTATGAGGGATGTCGCTTCAATTTAACGTTTTCAGTTTCCTTTGTTTTGCAGTGCAGTGCGGTTGTGGCACCCCGTGAGATTGTGGCCGTGTCCGACGGCTGTATGAACGGCAGCAGGGCTCCAACAAGTGAGCACTCAGAGGGATGTCGGTGCGGATTCTGAGGCAGCAGAATAATATTTCTTGAATAAGTGGGTGCAAAGCCAAAATAGGACATTAGGAGTTATAATGAAACCTGGTCCCATGATAATTATATTCTCTAAATTTGGGCCTTTGAGAATTCTCACTTTCTCTTGCCATTTATATTCCTTTTTTTGCCAGCCATTAAACCCAGCATCATCTGTCAGTCAAAGTGCTCATTTTGTCCAAAATAAGTTTTTGACAGTGACGTCTTCACAGTTTATTGTGTTGTGTGTGGTAATAGATATCTGCCATGGGCTCTAGGGATGGTAACATCAGTCAGTCCAACTGCACCATTAATTAACAAATGCCAGGATGCCAACATGCTGAACTAAGAAGGTATTCATTAAACCTGCTTAACAGCAGCGCGTTAGCATGGTGCAGTGCCTACATATAAACTGAGCTGCTTTCATTGCTGTAAACCATTAGTCAAGCTATTGCACAAGAATCTTTAGCCGGTGATTATTAGTGAAGGATTTTTTGCAGATCTGTATCTGAGTTAGCGTTTCAGATAACAACTGTTTCACTTTCTATTGCTATTATAGACTGAGAGGAGACCTCCCGTTTAAACAGCTGTGCAGCCAAATGGAGAGAGTAGGCTGTGATCATTTTCTTAAATTAAGCCCTCGGGGAACAGAGGAAAGAAGATAGTGCAGATTGAGCCTTAAACCCTCTGGACCGATTTGTAATGGGAGTTAAAATCTCCTGGGACAGTCAAACCAGCCTCGGTCCATTTCTCTCTCCTCTCCCCTCCTCGCCTCGCTCTGGTTTTCTCTCTCGGCCTTCTCTTTTGCTCTCAGCTTGTTCAGTGTGTCGCTCATCCTCCATCACTCTGTGCTTCTCTTGTTGGTGTTGTTTTTATTCAGACTAATTCCCCCTGGCAATTGTAGCTGTAGTAACAGCTTCACTCTGGGGCTGCAGACCTGTCTTTACACGGGGCGTATGTGCAGTGCCATCGACTCCACAGCTGACAGAGGCAGGAGTCCCTGTGGCTTCATTAATCAGGTCAGACACACCTACGGCAAACCTGTTCCGAATCAACAAGTATGGACATATAAACCATTAAGCCCCCTCAGATTTTGCTTTATATGTGCCGCTATAATTCATCTAAAGGTTTCTTTTGGATCCTGGTGTGTTTCCGACAACTTCATTTTTTGAGTCATGTTTTATTTCATCTGATCAATAGAATTTGTGGTGAAAAAGAAAAAGACTGTATGTGTCCTTCCCCCCTGCTCTGCCGTCACTCTATGGATCTTCAGACAGGCTGTGAATGTCCGTCTCTCTGTCTGCAACTGACTGCTGTTTTCCATTTAACAGCTCAGGTCTAGTAATGACTCATCTGTGGTCAGTGGCCTGTCTCTTGATTCTCTCATAATTCTCTCTCTCCATCTCACACACACACATATGTGGCTCCTTTCTTTCTCTGATCTCTGACACTGACACTCTCTGGCCATCTGATGTCTAATCTTCTACACAGCACTTGCCATATGTGTCTCTTTGTGGGTGTGTTTCTTTTAAACTGAGTGCGCGCACGATCCCTCAACAGTTACATTTACGCCCCTCCCCTTAATTTATTTGTTCTGTACACGTTATCAGATCGACCACGGATGTTGAATTTTGTGCTCGTCTCTGTTGTGTTCACAAGAGTTTGTTTTTGTTTCACACCCTCCTTTTGTCGGCACAAATGGTGACAAACTCTGCAGCACTGCTCAACAGTGGCTCAGTACTTGACTGTAAGTTCATGGTATGCAGCTTTGTTAAAATCTAATGGGTTTCCTGCTTCTTAGCTTGCATTGGACAGAGCTTTGCATGATCAAAGTACAGACCCTAAAAGCTCTCTAACTCTGGCTTATTCTGTGATTCACTTATGTGAACTCTGTGTATATTTTCTTCATTTCCTTAGAACTAACACTGTGTCAATGTCTCTTTGTTTCAGTGTCGTTTGGTGTGCAAGGATGTGTCAGCAGAGACCATGTACGACGTTCTCCACGACATTGAATACAGACGGAAATGGGACACAAACGTCATTGAGACCTTCGATATTGGGAAACTTACGGTCAATGCGGATGTCGGTTACTACTCATGTATGTCGCTCACTTGCATACAAACCCATGCAGCTTACAGAAAGCATTCATTCATGGCTAATATGATTAGGGACTGTGAAGAGATGCAGACATGCACGTAAAGTCCACAGTGATCCACAACATACAATGTTTTCACCAGATTAATCTTGTTTGCCCACAGGGAGATGTCCGAAACCTCTTCGGAACCGTGATGTCATCACACTTCGCTCCTGGCTGCCAATAGGGAAAGATTACATCATCATGAACTACTCTGTCAAACATGCTGTGAGTATGCAAATGGACGTATACACACAAACATATAGACACACAAGGCTTACGTATGCTCAGCTGGGGCCCTGCTCAGTCGTTCTTCCATAATTCAGTGCATGTGTGTTCAAAGGTGCATTGTGAAACATGTGGCCCGTTTAGAAACGAGGTCTCACTTTGATCCAGTTTAGTCACCATACGGGCGTTGGTGCTGTATGAAAGGAAATCCCTAAATATTTGTGGAAAGTTGGCAACACAAAGATCTGTGTGTGTGTCTGCTCCTATTATACAGAACAGCATCCAGGAATTAAAGAGAGAGTGGTGCCTCTCCAAAGAGACAGTCCTGTACCTTGTGATGCTTTTACCTGGGACAATGACAGATGTAAATGCAGGATAGTTCATTCGGTTCATTTGAATAATTGAATTTAAAGAAATTATGTTTTTGGTTCTGCGTCCCATCATACTCTTTAAGAACTCAGAAAATTTGACTGCCAAAGGCCGGTAAAACAAACAGACAGATTAGAGACCATGTGAGTGACTTCCAGTTTGGACTCGGGCCTGAATCCTCGGCCTTTGGTTTGGCTGTGTTTCTGTGTTTCTTGTCCAGATGGAGGAAGAGGATAAGGGCTGTAGCGTGTAAAAGCTTGTACTCATCACGTTACTATAGGACTGCAACAACCAATTATTTTCATTGTCAAGTAATGTGTTGATTGTTGTCTTGATTAATTGATTTCTTGGTGCAGGAAGTGTCAGGAAGTGTAAAAAAAAAACATTTTCACAGTGTCTGATATTTTATTCTGAACAGTCTAAAACCAAAGGATATTTGCTATATTATCACAAAGGACAAAATAATCTAATTCTTATTTTCCTGTAAAAATGACTTTCTTTATTAATTGACTATCAAAGTAGTTTCTGCTTGTTTGTCTGATCAACTAATCAATTACCTGGCACCTGTTTGAGCTTGATCTCCCTCGATCTCATGTCTCATTTTCTTTTTCTTCTCTGTCCTTCTTGCCTTCAAGTTTTTCTCCCCTGTGGTCTCTCTTCATCTCTGCCTCTTTCCCCTCTCTGTTTCTCGGCCTCGGTTTCACTCACTGATATCATGTTTACAGAGGGATAAGACCTCTCATGTGACTGTTAGCTGTTGACTTCCGCCTCCCCTTCCGCATTCCTGCATCAATAAGTGGTTACGAACGTAATAGTCTCTGTGCATGTGTGTGTGTTTGTGAATTCATGTTTGTGTGTGTTCCACATGTGTGTTTGCGGGCATGTCTGTGTGTGTGATTAACCAAGGTCACTTTTAATCTGTAGAGTTCGAGAGGTGGACTCGTGGAGTGCAGTTTAAGAGGATACACCGCCACGAGGATTGTAGTGTGTGACACTGTTGATCTGATATTAGGAGTTAATATCAGTTAATGACTACTAATTAAAACACTATTATTTCTCTATATCTTATGCTGATGTTAGCATTTAGTTCAACCAAAGCTGTGCCACACAGTAAAGCCTCAAAGAGTTGCTAGCATGATATAACAAAAATAACGAAATGACCACAGTCCATTTTGATGACTTTGTGTTTTTTGGTTACTGTTAATACAAAACAAGCTATTTTAAGTCAGGTAAATTTATGTCGATAAAATAATAGATTGATCATCAGTTTCCAGAGTCATAACATGACATTTCCTGGTATGGCAGACGTGTCGAGACTGTAGAAAGAATCGTCACAGGTGATTATTTCCTGTAGTCCCTCTACATTAGCTCAGAACATCATCATGTTGTCCCAGATTTCCCAGAAACCTGCAGTTGAGATGATTCACGAAAGCTGGTGTTGTGCTGCACGAAACAGCAGAAATTCTTACAGTGCTGTGTGTTAGTAGATAGGTGCAGGCACCAGAAATTAGTCAACTAGCAGGGAAATGATGAAGCAGTTACACAAAGTTTCTCTCTGATAATATGTTCTTCAGCTTGCTGCTCTGTGTGCTTCTTAAGAGGTCTGCAGGGTGCCTGTCACAGTTGTTGCAAACTAACCGGTACTCTCTGCTTCATCATCATGAATAATCATCTTCAGATATATAGTTAAAGGAACCGGCTGTGGAATAGACTGGAGCTGGCCTTTACAGCTGTGTTGCTCACTGGGCAGGGTGAACTGCATTTGCATCAGAGAGATGTCTGTGAAGCAGAAAATCAGATTGACCGGCAGCAGAAAAACAGCACAGGAAAACAGCCTGGCGCTTACCCTGCATAACTCTGTGTGGAAAATTTGATTGATGTCACCAAGAACATTTTGTTTATTTAGCAGTGATTTCTGCTGGGGTTTTTTTGCAATCACTATAATAAATGAATTCAATCTAGAGCAACCAAAAATTATGAAGATTTAACAGAGTGCTCCTCTTGTTTCTGGCTCTTGGCACATGCACTGAACAAGGATGATGTTATTTCAAGTAACAGTCTGTGTGTTTGTGTGTTTTTGTTTGTGTTCTCTCTACAGAAATACCCCCCTAAAAAGGACCTGGTGAGAGCTGTGTCTATTCAGACTGGCTACATGATTCAGTGCCAGGGACCAAACCAATGCATCCTCACTTACATGGCCCAGGTTGATCCACGAGGTAAGTACACATGCACATGCACTCATAAACATGCACTTATACACAAGTCTGAACCAAACCTTCAAACAGCCCTTTGAAGGTCGGCCTGTCCAAAATGTTGAATTGGTTCTCACAAAGCAACAGGTAGAAGTATATACACACACACACACACACAAAAAAAGCAATCAACAGCAAAATCACACAAGGACAAATCACACAGATGTATAAATAGGTGATGTACAAATACAAAAGACTGCAGCACACAGACACACGCACACACGCACACACACACTCACTCACTCACTCACTCACCCAGATGCTTAATGCATGCTTTAAGTTCTAATGAATGATTCATTCCCCTGCCTTTATGTCAAAATGAGTCACCATAGTAACCATATGAAGGACAGGGTCTATTTCACTCCACTGTCGCTCTCTCTCCTCTTTGCTGTCCTTTCTATTCATTAATCTTTTGCTCTTACTCTCTCTTTAATTCACTTCTTTGCTGTCACTCTTGCACACAAGTGCTGATGGTGTGAATCCCTTAAATCACTCGTTTGCAATGCGTGTGTGCGTGTGAGAGAGAGAAAACGGGAGGCATCTGGTTGCAGTGAGTGCATGTTACAAAGCTTCACTTTGATCCTGGATGACATGACATGTAATACAGCAAACTCTAAATCCCTCTTTTATATATTCCCCAACCTCCCCCTTCTGTTCTTTTTCTCTCTTTCCGTCTCTCTCTCTCACTTTCGTTCTCAACCTTCTCCATCATCCTCTCTGTCTCTCTTTGCAGGTTCATTACCAAAGTGGGTTGTCAACAAGTCTTCCCACCTCCTTGCTCCTCGTGTAAGTCATTTGCAGATTAGCACAGATTCTGAGTGTGTTGTGTATCCACAGGCACTGTGCGGTAAGGTTATGCACAGCGCAGTGCTTGAGAAGATAAGCGACATTAAGATTTTCACATGCACATACAAAAATCTCTCCTGCACATTCTTGAAACACACAGTTTACTGTATTTATTTGTCTATTTGAGGGTGTGTGCATTATTTATGTAAATGGGTCAAAGACTCTCCAGAGAGCACCCTGGGATGGAGGAATCCCCTGATGACAGTCAGAAAATAGCAACTCAGTGAGACACACCAATCCCACTGAAAATAACCTAATGACTTCCACACAATAAGTACAAGAAGAATTTTCTGTCTGGGTCACAGACTTTGATTTAATTCAAAATACTGCACAGAGATAGAAATATTATATTATTATTAGATGTAACTTTTTAAACAACAGTCACATTGATTGAGGGTTTTTTAATTATACTCACATGGGTGAATTGTTGATGATCGATACAAATCTATAGAAAAAATAAATGTGTTGTCTTTCTTGTGTGTTTAAAAAAAATCTATTCTTTCTAGGTAATGAAGAAGATCAACAAAGCTTGTTTGAAGTATTCAGAGTGGAAGCAGAAACACAACCCTGGCTTCAAGCCCTGGCTCTACCCGGAGCAGACTACCTTACCCAGCATCCCGCTCTCTGAGCTCAGCATCCAGCATGCCGAGAGCCTGGAGAATATCGATGAGAGCTCCCTGGCTGAGACCCAGGAGAGAGATGACAGTGACTAACACACACAAACACATGAACACACACGGCATAATCAAGTATGCACACAAACACACACACAGTACACACAGTAATGCAGGGTGACATGCATGCCTGATACACATCCATAATTACATGTATGTGATTCTGTATGTAAATATGTGCATGTTTGTGTGTACTGAAATATACACAAACTTGCACACATACAGTTGCATATGCAGACATACTCACAGCCACATGTACGTAGGCATTCATGCACGCAGACAACCCTCATACTTGACCAACTCCATGCCATACTTCCATGTATAATGTATGAACACACACATAGAGAAACATGCAACACAGATGCACTCACAGATACACACCCACACACAAGACAGTAAATTCATTTTCATTGTGATCAGATGTGTGGCTGTAAATGTGATTTTTTCTTTTCTTTTTTTTTTCTTTTCATGCTTGTTCAAGGGATAATGTTTTCTAATCGGGACCTATGCAGATTATTATCACAAAATATATTTTCCATAAAATCTACTGGTAAAATGTTTACAGACTAACCTGACAGTGCTTTAATAAAAAAATGAACTTTTGATTTCAGAACAATACTATCCTCCTCTCCTCCTAACTTTCACATATACATAAAACAAGGACATACCTGTGTACACACACCATTTATCTCTACTACATTTATGCACCCAGACATGTATACACACTCAGTTTGAGTCTTTCTGCCTATGTTCATTGCTCATTATGTGTCTCCATCACATTTAGCACATGATAAGCACACATGATAAATACAAAGGTGTGCAGAGGAAGGCAGCTGGAACCCGACCTAACCCAACCCAACCTGCAACTCTCTCTTTTACACACACACACACACACACACACACACGTACAGATTTTGCACTCACTTGTACTGTCTGTCTGTTCCTCCTATTTGAGAGATGTATGAATGTATGTAGAGTTTAAGAAATTAAATACAGATTCCTACAAAGGTTTTCAAATTTCACCAGTGATCTGAGTCTTTTTTTTTGTTTGTTTGTTTGTTGTCAGCCTGCCTTTTTCTCAGGTTTATGTTTGATGCTGCCTGCAGTTTTGCATGGGTGTGCTGATGCTGGAACAGGTGTAAAGGATCACAGACCAAATTTGACTGGTTCATCTTATCTCATTCACACATTCTTTCAGTGACACACACACACATTGATTTTAAAACTGCATCGCCATGATTAGAAGGGAGAAAAACACCATGACATATTGATAAACAGCATGTTGGGCTCTGGAAAGTATGCATGTGTGTTTGTTTGATTGCATTCACTTGTGCGTGTGTGTGTATGCGCAGTGGCCTAGATCAGAATTAGGAACCCCCCCCCCCAATCTGTTGGCATGGCAACTCTGAGATCGACTCAGCACCGAAGAGAGACACAGTGAGATGAGAGCTTGCATGTCACGGAGGAAGTGACTTATTGCAGGGTGTACTCCCTTTCTTCCTCATGTAGGATGGTAGTAAAGATTTACTGTAAATGGACCACATGTTATACGGCCACACTCTGTTTTGCTGTGGTGGCTTAATTGGATGACACAACACTTGCTTTGCATCAAGTATGGCGAAAGACCGTGTCAAACATATTGGATACACGTGAGGAGAAGTTGCCTCTGCCTGAAAAAGGAACATGACATTCTACTCTACGTGAAGTGTCATGTTTGAAGTGCTTCTTTTTTTCTTTTTGCATGTCATCCTCTTTGACTGTTCCCTTTTTGCAACACCCGCCTCTGCATATGCACCACCTAATGAAATATAAATGATGCAGGAAAGTGTATGCAAGAGATTCAGTAAGGTGCATACAGCTCTCGTTCGTTTTTTCTTTCCTATCGCAGCATCCCTCTGCCCTCGCATATAAACATCCATCCATCCCGGGGTCTTAATGAGGCCTCCTCGCTCGGCCATCATCATTATGTGTGTGTGTGTGTGTGTGTGTGTGTCAGAGGAAAGGGCTGCATGTACATGAGTGCGCGAACTGCGTGTCCCGGTGGCATCCCTGTATTGTCTTCCACCCGCCCCCACAGCAGGAGGAGACGTATAAGCAGCATGACGGCTGCATATGTGTCACACTGCAGCCACCCCCACAGCAACCCGGCCCACCAGGGCTGATAGCCTGGTGATGAGTCATCGCTGCCCCACCTCCTCCTCTTCCTCTCCCTCCATCTCTTGCGTTCTCCCCCTCCTCTTATTCTGCCCATTCGTCTGCTCCTCCTCACCCCTCCCTCCTTTCTCTGCGCCCATGTTTTTTCTTCTTCTCCGTCATCCCGTCTTCCTTCATCCTTTTCATCCACCTCTTGTCCAGGTCTCCTTTGATCCTCCTCCTTTTCTCCATCCCCTCTCATGTCTTTCCCTCTCCAGCCTTCCCTTAATCCAAACCATTTGTTCTCCTCCATATATCCCCATCCCATCTGTTTTATCTCCTCCACAGTCTCCAGTTTGCTCATTTATTGCCACTCTTGCTTTTTCAAACCTCCTTCTTGTTCCTCCGTCTTCAACTTTCACCCTTCGCTCTCTCTGTTTCTGCCATTCTTCACGTTTTGGCCACCTGTTTTTTCTCCACCTGTCACCTTTCATCTCCTCCATCCTCTGTCTTCCGTCTCCTTTCCTTGAGTTGATCTTTTCTGGCACAGTCCCCTGATCAGAAGTAAACTGAGTAACACTGCCAAGTCACCTACATGTCACAGACTCAGTGTATTGGTCCGCACTCCTGAAGGCTAAAATATGACACTTTTACTCATGAGGTCTCTGGGGCGACAGGGCCCCCGACTGCACCAAGAGGAAATATACACTGACTCACACATGTGGCATAAAAAGAAGCACAAAAATAATATTTCCCCATCAACTCTATAAAAACATGATGGTCAGCGGAGGTTTGACAGACCACAGTGATTAGGGTGACCTTTCTTTTTAAATTATTCATGCTAACTCACAAGTGGGATGTCTTTAGCTCATAAATGTTTTAGTCTCCTGGTGCATTATATCGTACGGTATCATTGTAAAGCTTTGGCCTCCGATATGATCCAGCTTTTGACTCTGATTGCACGCCAGCCTCACTCTCTCAGTTGCTTTCATCCCGCTGAGTCCTCTCACCATGGCTGAAATGTAATCAAAGGAAACCTCTTCAATAATTTAAAGAGCTATTTAGATGCAACATTCTCTTTATTTTCTTTAAAGCGCAGTTTTCCTTTCATGATTTTGTGCTTTTCTAAGTTGTGAAGTTCTCTCGCCATCGAGGGGGCTCTGAATAGTGATGGTGGTGAGTGGTTGCCCTCTTCTGGTTCCTTTGGGAGCTCACAGCTGACATATCAGCAGCCTGCCTGGGTCTGATTTGATATTGATCTCACTGCCACATCACCGCTACCTCTGTGCAACAATAACTGCTCTGAATTATTTCTCCTGGCGGTCACAGTCCTGACAAGAGTGCCTACCAAGATTTGTACCCGTGTACACCACCTGGTGGGCTCATAAACTGAGCAGGAACATGCAATTTAAAAGTTACTTCTAATTTAACCTCAACAATACAATAAAATTTAGAAGAGTGTTATGATAAAACATGATTAAAAAAAGCAGGTAAATGAATAATACACCCAAAAACATATTTTTTCTGTTTCTCTTTAATTAGGTATTTTTATACGTATTCAATCTATAGCTCAAGAAGGGAAATTAGATGTATTATAGTATGATTAGAGAGATTAGATGTACAGTATGTGGCTTGTATATGCTGTGTGACTCACAGTCAGTAGAAAGTTGATGATAAAATGACATTTTCATTTTCTTGACCATTATCTTCTAGGCACATTTTCTTTGCAAATACAGCGCTGTGGTTTGTGTTGGTGAGAAGTAGGAGGGCTAATATGTGGTTCAAGTGTATTTGCATGAAAACAGACTGGGCTGTCCAGTGTCGCTCTGTGGTCACATGACGGCCGTGCGGAAGTTTTTTTTACGAGAGCTGCGTCAATTGAACCACAACTACAGGAGTAATACAGGAAACACGTACAGCTTCCCTTTAAAAATAAAATACCACGTAAGTGAATCTCGCAGCGTGCATTTATTTTGAAACGAAAGTCCGGAAACGGCGTTTTTATTTGAGTTCAGCTGCAGCAGCTCTGTGATTTGCTGCTGCAGCTTTTCAGCCGTGTGAAAAATGTTATCCGCTATTTGTCGTCGCCTCTAATCTCTCCCCTTCAAAAACGGAAAAACACTTCGCCACCTCAGCGAGTTGGACTCTTGCAAAAAAAAAAAAAAAAGAAGAAAAACACTGGCGAGGTAAGTGAATGACTTTAGGGAGGTTTTTTAAACCTTTCTGTGTGTTTTCTGTTATGTGGAGAGAAACTTTTCCCAGAGCAGCTGATAGAAACGGACACTAACTGGATTTAACTGCAAGTAAAACGGGTCGTCTTGGTAACCGGACCGGGAACATTTGACCTGCCGCGGTGAAGTGAAAAACTACATTTAATGAAAAAAAAACAACTTTGCTTACTGGAAAAAAAAACCTGTTTCGCGAACCGGTATGCTCTGTTTAGGCAGCTTACTTATAAATGAAAAGGAGGAGAAAATAGTGGTCCCCCAGCCTTCAGTCGCTTCTTCGTGTTGTCTTGCTGGATGTTGTTGGTCGTTTTCTACAGCTGCTCTTTGAAAGCGCAGCGGAAGTGGCTGCTTATCCTCTGAGGAATTCACTATTTTTAAGCCGGGGGAAAACTGATAAAACGTCCGGGTTTTTCACTACATTTACAGATGCAACAACAAACCAACAGTTAGAGAGCTTAATTTTATCACCCCTCCTTAAAAAACAAACAAACAAACAAACAAACAAAAAAAGGATAAATAAAAAAACCATCATGGTGTTTGTCCTCCAGCAGCAGGTGGACTTATGACAGCTCACTTTCTCTCTAATGCAGCTGCAGATTTCACAAACCCACCAAGTCTACTGAAGCTTGATTTTTTAAATTTATTTAAATTTTTTTAGCTGCTTGTTTATTTTATTTATTGTTTTTTTCCCCACTGTTAGGCAGGGCTCTTTACACGGGGGGCTTTCTTTTCGAGGTGATAAGACGTGACCGATAGTGAAACTGCATAAAAAAAGTCATCAGATAAGCTATCAAGCAGAGTGGAAACCATGATAGTTTTCTCTTTTTAGATGCTTGATGCTCTTTACATGTACTCTATGTAGAGAACAGTGGGGGAAGGCTGTTTCTGTTTTTGCATGTGGGTTAAAACCCTTAAAATAGAGCACACTTTGCATGACCGAATCGCTCATCAGACCCTTAAATTAGTGAGAATCTGAGCTACGTGATTTCACTGAACTGTAGAAATGGTGTTTGTTGTGGTTAAACAGATGTAATTCTGCTGCATAAGGCCTACAGATGCAACACTTCACAGTATAGTTTGCAATGCAGGGTCAGGGACTCAATGTGCCCCGTTTAAAATAAACAGCCCCACTTCATCACACAGAAAAATGTTAGTTCAAACAGTGTCACAGACCTTGTTTTGTCTCATAGTGGGAACTGGTAATGAGTATGCCTGTGACTTGTCTGTTTTTGGCTCCAGAGTGCACAGTCACAGCCGCATAATGTCGCGTTACGGGATGTTTTTTTGTTATCAAGGCACCGTTATAACTCTTTCTCTACCCCTCAACCCCGTGATTTGTGTGTCAGCCAGCACAAGAGGCACGCTATTGCTAAACTGAGCCAGTTCAGATTAGCGGTCTTGATTCAGGTGGACTGTGCTTTTCACTGAGGTCACAGTCACTGACATCAAGCTGCACCTTTGTCAGTCCCTGCCTCTGACTTTCTTCACACCTCATGTGTCTACCTCTGTTTTTTTTTTTTCTCTCTCTCTCTCTTTCTGTTTCTTTTCCCCCTCTGTCTGTCTCATACACTCACATGATTATTTGCTGCTGAATCACTCCATAATGAAGCGAGAGGAGGCGGAGAAGCTCGCTCACAAGTGGTCTGACTGTAACAGAGGATAAAGGAAGAGCTTAGTGATAACTGGGGGACGTCAGCTGGGGTTGTGCACACTTTTGCCACTTTAGTACGTCCTGTGAAAATGAGATGATCTTGACACGGAGGAAAGTAAACTCAATGTTTACACAGCGTTTAGTCTCTTTAAGTTTTTCCATCCAGTTGCAAGGTGTGATTACTGGTGTGAGACCTACACTGTGCTACCAACTTATTAGTTGCTTAGTTAAACCGAGTCGAAAACAAAAATGCTTGGGAGAGGTTTGGATGCAACTTAGCTGTCATTTTAGAGGCTGTAGTTTATGTTGCAGTTGAGTTGAGGTGTTTCTAATTTCTGTCCAACCAGTTTATACCATTGAAGGTAGATTTAATATTCAGTAGCTGCTCTCAGTGTTTCTTATCTTAATTCATCAACATTTTGAATGATTTTGTTTTGCAATGAAGTTATGAAAGTATTTTTTTTATTGACCTAAATGATTTGTATAAGTAATCTCCAAAAATCCATAGTCATGCTTTCAGAAAGTAAAAAAAATAAAATTCGGACAAGGAATTAACAAAAAAGGACTTTATGAAAAGGATTAAGAAAAGTTCAGTCAGTGAGCTAAGAGCGAGTTAGTGAAGGGGAGAGGACAATAATAATAATGATAATAATAAAAAAACGTAACACGAATGGTCCAACTTATTCTGATTCTGCAGTTTGTATTTGTGGTTAACATCAGCTGACATCCTCCATGAGACTGGAAAACATTAGGTCCCACAGAACTTCATACTCACTTTGAGTTTGTAATGCAACCTTTGGTCTCATTAATGGACTCCCAGGTTAAATTCGGTCGGTGGTGGGTTACCATGGGAAACATCCTCATGTGAAATGTTTCACCCCGAAGAGTTCGAGGCAACACACACAGGCCCGTTCACTAGAGGACATTGTTCAGATGAGTTTCTTTACTGGCAGGACTGAGTCACTATTCAGTTCTAATTGAAAGTGGGCTGAAAGCAGCAGTGTGTGTCTGCTGGTGGATATATGAGTCATGTCCCGCGTGTGCATGCGTGTGTTTTTTAGTAATGCTCATAAAGACAACGCCTTAATAGATATATGAGGGTCTTATTCTATAGTGGCCACTCAATGACATGTCCTATGGGAGCATATAGTGAAGTGGTTTCAGAGATGATCCTGCAGTGACAGAGAAATAGTATCCTGACCATCAATGTCCGTGTTTGGCTTGTGAAGACTTTGACAATTGACTAACATTCTTCAGATGACCATAATAAACATGACAAATTTGCTCCATGTGTGAGATAGTCAAGTCTGACTGATACCAGATCTATGAGGCTGATGCAGTGTAATGTTCAAATATGGATATTTAAAGATTTTAATTGTAATGTGTATTTTATGAACTTATTACAAGAACAAACCATTCTGACCAGGATACCAGGATGTATTCAACATTTCTTGTCATTTTTCAGTCCTGATAACGAGTCAGTTATCAGTCAGTATCAGTTGGTTCAGCAGCCGTACCAATTATAACTGTTTAGTGCTAGTGAATAGATAACAGTAGCAGAACAACTTAAATATTATGACCAAATGTATGATAAATATGCAGTGTTCTGTATGTTGTGACTTATTTCAGTAGAAAATGAATTGAAGTACTATCCAGTGGCCTTTAATGTTTTTAATAATTGAGTGTCTATAGGCAGAGGTAACCGTGGCAGTCAAAGCAGTGTTGACTGCTTAGTGTCATACATGGTGAATGCCAAAAGATTATCACGGCGCAGAGCTGACTTTGTGCTTTTGTGCCTCTGTCATGCCAAAGGAAATGATGCTGTTCACTTACTTTTTTTAAACGTCTGCAGTACAGCTAATGTTCGCATGAAATTATGAGTGCTTCAAAATCAGAATCAGGAATTTCATCATTAATGATAAGATAGTAGGAGATAAGATACCTTTATTGGTCTCTAGTGAGGCTTCTCATAGTATCACAGTAACAGCACTAAGTACAGATAAGTAAAGAGGTGAAAGAACCAATAACAGAGATATAAAAACAATAATGAAAAACAATACAAAATAGAAATGATGCACGACTTATATTCTGTTTCAGTACAGCATTGTATCCATGAAGACAACATGATTCAAGGTGCGTTTTTAAAAAACAGGAAACAGTCATATGCGTTGACATTTGCTGAAATATTTCAATGAATGAGGAAATAAGAGACAAGTTTACAAGGTAAAGTGACAGAGGTAAGATTAATAATTGATTTAATGGTAAATAAAAACAGTCAAAGTCAAAGTACCTTTATTGACAGGGAACAGGGAAGCTGGTTTGCAGCCAGGATCATAACAAAGCACAGAAATACCTCAACACTGTTGGACAGTCAGCAAACAGGACGTCGTGGTTACAACTGGAGCACCCAGGTCAGGGTATAAATAAATCTGTGTCAGGAGGAGATCTACAACAATAGTTTCACCTATTTCATTTATATGGCAGTAAAGGAAAGCTTGTATCTCTTGATGCTCCACAACAGCCATGTTAAAACAAAAACCTCTGAGTAACAGTTTAACTCAATCTGAAGGGGATGATCTTGGCACTCGTGATGAAAAGTAGCCCTCACATACACTTACTTCTTATAATTGTCTGTAAACTGGGCTTGACGCTCTCCTGAAATCTTCAAAGCCACTTTACACGTAACAGAGCCTGTTTTTGTTGGCCAAAGTCAAGGTCCAGCACGAGGCATCAATGCAGTGGATTCAACTTCTATTTAAGTCTTCAACTCACACATAGGAAAGTGCATTTTCCTCAAGAAAAATGGCATTGTTGAACAATTTTTTTAAATTTCAAAGCAGCTTAAAGTTCAAATATTTACCAAGAACTGTTATTTATAGCTATCCACCAACTCAGTGCCAGCACTTCTTCATTAGTACAGGACAGGAAATCTTTCTGAAGCAGCTGAATACACCCACTGGGGAAACAGAGAAGACTAGTTCTTAATTGAAACATCTTTACTCAGAGGAACATACTCCTGGGCCTTGATAACACATTGTGATTGATGCCAGTGTATTCATCACAAAATATCGATGTATTGATAGTTTGCTCTGGCATATATGAAAAGATGTATTGGGCTCCTGTTTTATTACTCTTACCTTTTAGCTAGTAATTGATGAGTCAATATAATACCTCATCTGAGAGAGTGTCACAGAGAAGGGGGACTTTCTCTGTTCTTGTATTCCAACAGTGTTTTTGTTGAATTGCCTTCGAATAGAGGTTTTGATGATGATGATGAAAACAGTTTTAGCATTAATTAGATTAAATTATGAAGAATATCCGCATGAAGTATTAGACTGAATTCCATGTTGTAATAAGCCACAAAAATAGTTTAGGATTAACTTTTTAGGATGCACTATTGTTGTTATTATTGTTTCTATAAATGGTAAAAGTGCTGATTCTGTGAAGTTTGTCACTTTAACAGATTCATACTACAGAAAAATCCAAGCGCATCATCGAACATGTTGTGTTATAGACACATTTTATGCTTTGCCTCTTGTGGCACATTTTCTTGAATAATAATAACATAGTTTTATCGTTCAAAGAGCCACACACACACAGAACGTTTGACATTTATGTTAAGCTTCCACCACCAGAATGCATTCAGGCTAAAAGTAAAAAGTGCAAATGTGATAATAAATACAGCAGCTACTGTGGCAGCTTGAAATACGCAGAAACATTCAAAGACTGTTTGCTCTACTTTGCCTGACTCTATAGCTTTATCAGGCTTTTTTAGCCTTGTGACATACTGTACATTGCTAGTTACAACCTTATCATTATAGATGTGATGTATATGTAAAGAGAGCGGAAAAGGAGGGGTGGTCATGTGTCAAATGTGCTAGATTGTGACTGACTTCTCATTATAATAACTAGCGCTGTGCCCGAGGCTGTTGGCTTTGGCCCTGGTGTTGCTGCTTGCAGGTTTTTGACAACTGTTAACAGCAACGACCTCATACTCGATGCCGCACTTCTTTGGGTGCTCAGCAATACCATGTGTGAAGCGGATCAGATGGACTGTTGTCAAGGTGGTTGAAAGGAGAGACATAGATGTCCTCCATTTTAGTTTAATGTGTTATTATGAATATGTGAGAGATCACGTTTGTTTGTGCTTTTGTTGTTTTCCTTTTTTCAGTCCAAGAGGTTGATTGGTTGATGCTTCAGGAGTGATGACAGTCACAGAGCCGAGCTCAACCTGATATCAGCCAGCAGTGATCTGAGCAAACAGAGAGAAAATGTAACATCCTGGCTACCTCTGTGTGAGTTATATTGAAAGGGGATGTGAGGCCTGAAACACAATTTCTGAGCCACCATCTTTACATGTAATATTATTAGGTGAGCATTTGTATTAGAGAGTACGACCAGTGGGGCCCCACACCATGCGTTTCCCTTCGTCTTGTCAGTGTGTGTGTGTACTTTCCTAGGCAACAAAATGCCCCATTGTGAAGAGAGCACAGAGACTCTGTTATTGGCAGCTCTCTGAGTGGGAGGGAGGCGGTGCACAAGATGGAGGGAGGGAGAGATAAATGAATTGAAATGTCCAGAGTGCAAGATTCTGGAAGGAAATGGCAGAAAATTAAATAAAAAGCGGATGTAAAAAGTCAGCAGTTGATGAGCACAGAATTTATGAAGCTCCTTCAGTTTTCTGCAAGTTCAGGTGAAAACACTTCATTTATTCCAGTTGAAAGGAACACTTTTTTGTGTTTGTGGAAAAGATCAATATTAGTTTTATGTCTCAGCATTTGTACAGAAAAATGCCCACATCATGTTTAGCACAGTGAAGTACAAACAGGAAGCAGGGAGGCTTCAAAAGTGAAAACATTTTGTATCTGCATTTACTACTCAGGTAGCAAACCAATCATTATCCAAAATTTAGCTGAATTCCTAATTCAGGGCTGGATCGAAATCAACTTTTAAAAAAAATTAGTTTAGCCTGTCAGAGATCAAAACTAAATGTGTGTTTGTTGGCTGTTTGGTCATGAAGTTTTAACTATCTGACAGATGTTTAATGCCACTGGGAATCTGTGGTTTTCTAGTGGTATTTCATATCACCCAAGTGTATAGTACAGGTTATGATGCCTTATTACTGCGCTTGATGGATGTTTGGCAAACAGAGTTGATAGTTCCCCTTGATAGCTTTCATCCAGTTATCACCAGCTATTTCAGTTTTAAAGGTGCTATAACCAAACATGAATTTAGCACCAAGGTGGATTAGATTCACAAAATTTAGTGTTTAACCAAGCCAGGTTTGTCTTTGTAGTGTTTTATTTGAATAACACTGATAACATTTGTTCTGTACCGTGCTGCTGCAACTGTGAACAAAATGTAATGACAAGACAAGAAACTGTCAGAGTTCTTCCTTCGTATCGCTCACAAATAAAATTGACATTTGGCTCCTCATCAGGCACAGTTGAAGAATAAAGATATTTACCCCACTACTAACATTATAACATTATAACCCCCTAACATTACCACCCCCCTAAAAATTGTATTTATATTTTATTTTTGTCCACCAATATAACCCCACATTTTTAGACTGTAGCCTTTCCCTGTGCCGCAGCAGGAAAGCTATATTGACTCTTATTTCAGAGAAGGTAGAGTCATTGAAACTTGATATTACCCACAATGCTGCATTCTGTGATGTCCATCGTGTTCACTGACCTCATCAACCTGCCTGTACTAATGTGTTTTTAAACTGTTTCCTCATATCTGCCACAGGTGTGTTTGTAGGTATCTCCTGGGTCAATTCACCCATTAACATTGTATTGTTTCTCTGTTGAATTTCTTGTTTGATTTAAAAATTATTTTTTTTAAAAAACCTGCCAAATCAAGCATGTTGCAACTAAATCTGGACATCTTTATCTGTGCAGAAATATTTCGTAAGGAAAATCTGCTTTAAATGGTTGAATAACAGATATTTATGATATGCTTGATTATTGCAACAGCCTCTTCACTTAAAACTGTTGAGCAGCAACAGACTGCGAACAGCTCGGCTGTCATGGTGTAATTGTGTGTGTTGACTGTTTTGAGCTGTTGAGGAGTTGCTGAGGTAAAAAAAAACTGTGGCTTGTTAAAGATGCTGACACTTGCCAGTTATGTTTGCCTTCATATGTGTTTCGGACACTCCAGCTCTCCAGTGAATGCTAAAAAACTTAGCAGACTGCAATTTATCGCATGAAGGGTTTTTGAGTTCCTCAAAGTAAAAATAGGAACTGTGTTTGATCGGAGTGACTGACTCTGTCCCTGAGCACTATGTGGTCTTTGCCTTGTTGAGGAAATATTCGACAGGAAATGAAATGCGCTCATTTCAACATACTCACACAATGGTATGATGAGTAGTATCACATAGTTTTTCTGTGTCGTTGGTGGTCAAGTGTCTTCGTAGTTGCCAGTTAGTGTGAAAAGTTTGATGTTAGGTTTGACAGCAAGCATTCAGCCTCATTATGACACCAATGCTCAGAAAGTCAAAATGCTCAGAAAGATGAATCAGTCTGATTCTCTGTCTACTGAACCATGAAATATGTAGGTTGTTGAACTCACTGGCAGCTACTTGAGGTGGCATGTGCAATACAATGTGGGGAATGGGTTAAAAGTTACCAATACCGCATTAAAAGTTCTGTGATATATCATGCTGATGAAAAGTTTCAAAGTAACATTGATTGTTTTTTATGATGCATGAAGATTTATGTTTATTTTTATTCTAGTTTAATCAGTGTAGGTTCTTGTAATAAATAAAGCTCATGCTTTTTTTTTATTCAAGTATGTAAATATCTCTTTCTTGCTACTTATCCTTGGATACATGAATGTAATTTTATGATATTTTAGAAAGAAAAAGCATCTCAGAGATCATCATTTTAAAGTATTTCCTATTTTTAATTAAACTCGACATTTTTTAATTTGATGATAATTCTAGGAGCTGAAAAAAATATAAGTTAAAGTTCTTCAGGAGGTTGTATTAGTGTACCATGGATCGAGCTGATCCTTTTGCAGACGCACATGTGCTTACAATCTTTCTGTCAGGCAAACATCAGGTGCCTCTGTAGAAGAGGCATTTACTTGGGGGGGTGCCATATTCAGCTGCGTGTGTGCTGAGGAAAGACTGTTTGTGGCTATTCTTGGGAAACCAGCAGCTTCTCTTGTGGTCAAAAGCGCTAAGCAGCAAAATAAACCGTGGAGAATATAGTGGGTGCTTGATTCATGATTTTGACAGCGACAGAATTGCTTTCGGAGGCAAGGTCTAGACTTGTTGTACTGTCAGAAATCATTTTTGCTGATCTCTTTGTGACAGCTCCAGTTCATGATTCGCAACAGTCCTCACCAAGCTATTGCTTACAATCGCTCAGGTTTGCATCATGTGAATGCAGAGAGCCGGTGCTGCCTGCTGTTTACTAATCAAGGCCTGACATTGTGACCGATCTGCATTTGAAAACTTCAAAAAGAAATCCTCACACTTGGAGAGTTTGAACACCGTCATGATGTACATTATTCATGTCCTGAGACGCACTGCGTTAGGAAACCTAAAACCTGGAGTGGAGAGAGTGCTGATGGAAAGGGATGGGGAGGCTTTGTGGGGAGCTGATCTTATGCAGCGCTCAAGTGTGTGCTAGAGAGATGTAGAGAGAACTGAGTAAGCCTGTGCGAACGTGCTGTGTGTGCTAATACTGTGTCAATTACACTTCCTCCCATAGTGGTCTGCTGTGTGATAGTGCTACAGTACGGACTGTTTGTTGGCTGCTGCTCAAAAGGAATAATCTTCAAGTTAAGTCACTCTCAAGATTTGTGTTTTTATGTTCGTAGAGCTCTGAGATCACGGTCAGATATATTAGCTTTGTATGTGTAACACATTAAGAGTTGAATACAGATCGATCAGCAATTTTTACTTCAGTCAGATGTGATCATTTAAACTCTGACCAGAGGATTTTTGGAATAACCTACACAATCCACACTTTGTTTTGTATTTCTAAAGACACCTAAGAGAGTAGGACTGCTGTTGAAAATGACTGTAATTATCAAAGTGGATAAACTGCTAGTGAATCTTACGGTTGAGACAACTTCCTCTTTTACTGAGGTGATATACATCCACCCTTAGAACATTTTATCACATAGAACTTGCTGTTTACAGTTTATAAAAGTAGGATTTATAACATGAACATCTTGATTATTCATCAGAATTATTTCTGTCTTTCAGGAAGCAAAATTATTATTGCACTTTTCCACCATAATACGCAGGATTTCTCAAAATAGCGCATTATGTCATCATCTGGTCTATAATCAGACTAATGAGACACACAGTCATTGTTTTTTGGGAACTAAAACAAAAAAAATCTTTTTTTTCTGCTGATACTTGCTTTACTTGTTCCTCTGGAGTCCCCTTGTTATAGCATTTACATCAATAAATGGATGCAATGCATATTGATGTTTTTTCTCTTCCACAGGGGGTGAAAGCCATGATCTGATCAGGGACGACGTGGACTTGCGCTCACACACAATAATGATGTCTCAGTCTGAATCCTGCACGGTGTCAGACTGGTTATGTGTGCTCCGTCTCGAGCAGTACTCTGAGGCTTTTCGGAGTGCCGGGTTGGCAATGGTACGACAGTGTCGCAACCTCACACCAGATCAGCTGGAGCAGATGGGCATCACCCTACCGGGTCACCGGAGACGCATCCTGGCTAGCTTGAACAAAACACACAGTAACAATGAGACCCAGCCTGAGACGCTCTCTCACTCGGTGCAGTCGGAGAAAGATCAGAGACTGGAGGAAACGGGACATGCCCAAGTGCCGCAGAAAGAGAGACCTGTGCCCAACCCAGTCAAAGAACAACCTGTCCCGAAGGAAAGAGAGAAAAGAGACGGAGAGGTGCCCAGACCTACACCCAGGGAAAGAGAGAAACCAGTCCCCAGGGAGAGACAGGTGTCTAAGGGGAAAGAGGAAAGTGGAGAAGCAGGAGAGAAGGTTCCAGTTCCCGGACAAAGACAAACGGCGCCTAGAGGAGGAAAAGAAGAAGACGAGAAGGATGGAGGTGTAGCTGGAGAAAAGGAGAGGCCCGTGCCTAAAGAGAGGACTAAGTTTCGCTGTGGTGCTACAGTAGACAGTCAACCCAGCCCCACTGTCTCTCCAACCTCTGACACCTCGTTACCCCCTGTCCCCCCACGAAGCACCGCAAACTGCCCTCCTCAGCGCTTCACCTCTGCCCAGAGCCCCTCGCCTCCACCTCGAGCCCCTGCCTCTCCCAGACAGGACAGACATGCCTTGAATGCACCACCTGTACAGAGCAGAGCCGCGTCCCAGAGTTCCAGTCCCACCAGCACCCCCACCCATGTACCTCACTTCTCCTCTGCTCAAACTCGACCTCAGACGTTATCCCTTCAGCCACCTGCCCCACACTTTGGTAGTGATGGAAGAAAAAGGACTCCACCCGCCTCGCCCATCGCTTCTCCAGGCGATGACAGAAATGCTCCACCTCTCCCTCCAAAAGCAGCAGCAGGACCTAAAGGCCCTCCACCAATCCCGCAGCGGTTTCCCACACAGTCTCCCAGAACTCACAGGTGAGGGTGTTATTTTAATAGACATTGATGCAGCTTTTGCAGGTGAAGCTCAGGATTTTACACCCTTAAAAGTGCTTTGAGTTGAAGACTGTTTTAGCTAGTGAGTTTAATAATTTGCTAGCAGGATGCTAAGCTTCACGTAAACTCACAAAGTGTAGCACCGGTTGTGTCTTTCTGTGTTTGTGTGTCTTGAGAAGTAGCAGAAAAAAGTAACTCTAAGTACTTCTTAGAGGATTGTGCTGCCATCTATTGGTCGAGATGGAAAAATGCATCTCATGTCTTGTCTTGGTTAAACTTTACAGCCAAAAAAATGGTTATTGGTGACTCTCGAACACTTCCCGAAATTAAAATTAGATACTTCCTGAAACTGAAAAGCTGAAATGCAATGACTGAGTGGACTCAGCTCAGCGGCCTGTCAAACACGGAAGTACATGACCAAGGCCTGAAGAGCATACATCTCCTCCCCTCTCTGTGAGGCTGCTGTTGGTTTTGTGGTTGCTCTTACCTGAGCTCTGTCACTGTCTTCTTATTTTTGTACATTGCATATAATATCCTGATTTTATTCAGTTATTTATTTTTGCAGGGTTGAAATGTCTTGCACGAGCACTTTAGTTTTGCTTGTTTTCTTTTCCTACACTAAACATTTGCAAACATTTGCCAAATTTGTAGGTGTTGTAGCTACACTGATGAGGCAGTCTTTTATCTTACGTGCCTTTGTGTAATTCCTAGTGATGCATGCAAGATAAAGAACCTCATGTCTTTATCTGTGTCTCTGTGTGCTTCGTCACCAGTAAGGGAAAAGAAACTTGCACCTTGCCTCCGGCTTTGGAGTACTTCTATTATGAGTAACATGTTTTCTGTCTGTGTTTTTAAAGGGAAACTAGCTGTAGAAAGGGGGAGGAAGTTACAATGGAGAACAACACAGAGCGGTTAAAAACTCTCCACCCCGTTTGTATGTGTGAGTGAGACAGGGGAGAAAAAAGAGAGAGAGTGAAACAGAAAGATAGAGAGCAAAACAAACGTGATTTGTGACCAGGAACTACCTGCTGACTTGTCATAGCCTCTACCAACATACGTTCACACGCTTACTTGTTTCCTTGTCTGTACGCTTTGTTGCCTCCTCCCTTCTGGTTAACTGGTCATTTCCTCCTCCTCCTCCTCCTCCTCCTCCTCCTCCTTTTTCTCTTTCCGATGTGTATGTGTGTGTTTTTAAGTTTGTTTCTTCCCCCGATGGAAGAGGACTCCTTTTGAACATGCTGGGACAGGTAACGTTGATACTCGCCATGTCTCTACACGTCTTCTCTCAGCCTGTATTTAACCTTCATTGTGCATCTCCCTCCTTCTCATCCCCCTCCTCACTCTGCTCTGTGTTGGTGTTTCAAATAAGGAAGCCTGTCTTTCTTGCTGTGTTCACTTCTTGTCTGCTGTGTGCTGTGAGAAAACGAGGCGCTGTTAGAGCAAACGTACAAGTCTAATTGTTTTAATGATCCTGGGTGATACCCCGTCCTGGGGCTGTGCAAGTTTAGGGAACTGACATTGATGTATGACCTGCATGTCTGTGAAGAATTACAAAACCAGTAAGATGGGATTTTTCAAAGGCATTTCTGATGCTTTTAGCTTTTATGGAAACATTTCTCTTACACTTTCTCTTGTAGCGGCTTTACATTTTGTTCGTATTTTAGACCAGAGAAAACCAGGCAAGCCGGGCAGTAAACATATAAACACATGTGCTGCCTTCAAATGCTTAGCATCTGTCAGCACCAAAGAACAAAAGGCTCCATCAGCCATTGTCATCAGATGTTGGAACAAAGTGTAGAAATGTACTCATGCACACAGTGTGGGACATGAAAAGAGTACTCATTGTTTCTTCAGCCCACTGTTATGTATTGGCTCGCTAAGAGCAGGTTAAATATAGCGTATAGCTTGTAGCCCTCCTCTCAGTACTCTTCCTCTGAGAAAAAGGAGGAACTGTGTCAACGGGTCAGTTTCCCGTCATTGTGGGCTTTGTATATTATTTGATCTTTTATTGTTAAACAGTGCTAATGAATAGAATATATACTTAGAGTCAGCTTATGCTTAGCTAAATTTTCTGTCTTCTGATGGAGCCAAATGTGTGCCTGAAAATGCGATGTAGTTTGTTTATGGCGGCCAGTTCACTGCCACTCGATCATTTAGACTATGCATATTGTATAGATGTGTGTATCTTTATCTTGACAGCTGGTGCAGACATGGCACTACCACCTAAAGAGCCTCTTAGAATAAAACGACCACAGCAGGCCAGTTTATTTCTGTGTTAGGTGCAGCCCACAGACAGAAAAGCTAAGCTGGTTTTGAGTTATTTTGCACTTAACACAACTTGCCGTAACAACTTCAGATCAAGCATATTGTCTCTAAATTACACTGACGTAACAGTTAGGTACTGTCACATGATTGTTTGAGTTACTCGGACATGTCCTAATGTCCTATTTTGTAAAATGTTGCCATTTTGACCTAAAAGAAACCACCTACTGTTTTCTACTATTGTTTGACTCAGGTCCTGAAAATTTTAAACTGCACATTTGTTTAGAACCAAAATGACTTTTTCTTAATATTGGTCATTATATGTGACTAATATCTCTTACGTTCTTGCAAGTGTAAAAGATTATTTTTATGACTGTAATGGGAAGGAAATTCACAAAAGAGGGAGGAATAAAGAGGAACTTTCACAATACTGGATGGATTGAAACCAGGCCTGTTTGCTCATTCTTGACTTTCCCGTCACCCGTCACCATTGAAATAGTGTATGATAGTGTTTTGCCATTGTATAACTTAATTCATTTTACAGTCTGCGGGTTTATGGGTGCTTGATGAATTACCCTGCAGATTTACAAAAACCCAAACGGAGTTGTAACAATATGACAAAACAAGCAGAAAATTGATTGTATTGTGTAATTCAAAAATGTTCTTTATACACAGTTTAATCTGTGTATTTGTAAACATAAGTGGAAAACATTTTAGTGTGAGACTCTTTATGATGGAATGAATTATTAATCATATTAGCTCTTGCGCTTTTTTAAAGGCAAACCTGAGCTATGGTAGTTTTCAGTGAATCAGTAAGTAAGTTCCTTGTAACATCAGACCTACTGACCCTGTTTGTGTGTGTGTGGGGGTTTGTGTGCATATATAAATATATATATATATATATATATATATATATATACCGTATGTATGTATGTATGTATGTGTGTGTGTGTGTGTGTGTGTGTGTATACTCACACACATACACACACATATATTACTATTCTTGCAATAGTATGTATGCAGTGGGAACAAGTAGGACACATTGGGACGGGTTTGCTGTGGGTGTGTTAATAGTGTAAAGGCGGATCGTCTCACCTTTATTTCTGTGAACAGATGCTGTGGCCGGAGTCGAAGCTGACCTCTGAGTAAGTTTACAATGCGCTCGATTGTGACGCAGCGAGTTTCCTGTGTGTTGGCCACGTCAAAATTCACTCTGTCTCTCAGCGAGTCCACTAGCTAATGTTAGTGCAGCAGGTAGTGCCCAAAGAGGCTACAGACAGACGAGGAGCCTGGTGTGCTGTTTGTGAGCGGTGTTGTTGCCATTATGATTTGTCACCATGGTATTTTGTTCAGCTGGTATTGCGGCTCATTTCTGGGGCACTCATTCAGTGTGTGCTTACAGGGGATCCAGATGTATGCCGTGTTTACATGGAGAGCTTGCAGGCTGAGGCAGGTTCAGACTCGCTGGTCAAACCAGAAGTAGAGAGGGAAAGCTTAAACAGTCACGAGGAAAGCGGAGGGATGCCGGCTGGCCACAGTTCTGTGATCAATTCTTGTTCCCTTTAAGAGGACTCGCGCTCCAGAGACGTAGTCAGTAATGTGGACTGAATCAGGTTACTGGAGTAGTTACCAGAGTGATTCAATTTTTTGTTTTTCCTCTTGCCGTTCTCAGAGAGATACTGTGTTGTTGGCAACCAGATTTTTTTCTTGTAGCGTTAGGTGGATGAAGTAATAATTTTTACTATGGAATGAGAAAAGACAAGAAAGGAAAGGAGAAAGGGCTTTCTTCCCAACAGAGGATGTACAGAATCAGTTGTCTGTGTGGGATTTTCACCCGACCTCAGATCACCAAAGTGTCGGAAGACTCATCTCCTGCTGCCCGAACTGCTGTTGACCTGTCCCGTGCTCCTCTATCCCCCAGCCCCCCTCCCACCAAGACGGACACTGATGAGATGCAGAAAGAACAAACTCCTCTGGTCCCACCTCGTATCAGGACACCCCAAATTGTAGAAAACACTCAACAGTCAGCTCAGCCTGACCCTCAACCGGCTCTGCCTGCTAAGACCGCCTCCCAGCCTCCTCATCAGTCCAGTAAGTATAATAATCAGCTCATAATAATATTTTTTAAAAGTTATATTCCTCGATCGGTTAGCGATATCTGAGAGGTGACATGAAATGAAGGAGTGACATGTAAATGCAAAAGTTTATTCATAATTCTTAATAATTATTTTTTGTAGGATAGAGATAATTTGTAACTTGTAATTGTAACTTGTATAGAAAAGAAACTAAGGTGTTAATTTCTGCTGAAAGAGTGCTGAAATATGTCAATTAACTGTAGAGTATATGATGTGTAGGAAACTGTTATGTTGCTGTACTTTGTGCTGTTGAGGGAAAATCCCAATTTGACATTTCCCTCCAGTTATTAAGTGAAATGTACAATTCTTAAGTATCTACAGTATTTCTTTTAATGTATGTGTGTATAAATATATCTTCTTGCTTTAGGCTGCTGTTTCTTTAATACATAGATAATTTGACCCATGGCTATTGCCTCAGAGTGAAAGTAGCATTCTCACTCTCATTGCAAATGTCATGTAGAACAAAATGTAAGAAATGAAACAGACTGCACTTGTGCAAACAAAGCAATTTAATATATGTAAAGGAGAACCTTGAATGTGGCGACGGACACAGCAGCTTTCTCTATACACCCCTGCTCTCTTTGCTGTGAGTTGATGTGATCTATACTTGATGTATCAGATCTCTATTTTACAGTCATGAACATGGATATAGTAAACCAGGTTTAAATTAGTCCCATCAAGCTAGCTCTGAGTTGGCTTTATGGAGGAGATTGTACAATGTCTGCACACTGCAGAATGGCTGTTTCAACTTGATATTGTTTACTTTATGCCGGAGGGAATATGACTGTGTCTAATATTTGTTATTTAGTTGCTCAGCTTGAAAAACTAGTTGTTAAGAAAGAGACAGAGTCCTAAAACACTGACAGACTGCTACTGGCACATGCCCAGTGACGCACACAGCTGTCCCTCCAGGACCTTTTAGTTTCTGTGCTCACAAACACAACACAGCCAGCTCTCAGGTCTAGAAGCTGAAATTGAGTAGCTGTTATAATAGTTATATCCATTGTCCCTGTTCTTGCTCTCATCCAGGAAGTGTGTCACTGCAATTTGCAGAATGGCTTCTGGTAAACCTACAGAGAAAGAATGTGAACTTGCTGAGTTTATCTGTTGGTTGCAAGTGATTCCAGTAAAGTTATGTTTGAAATGGAGTTTATTCTGTGTATTTATTTGGCCTCTACTGTACATCCTTCTGTGCTGTTTGCCTGTGCATCTATTCTGTCAAATGTGCTCATCAGTATGGTAGTGATTACCTGTTTCTCGAGGGAAAGTGGAAAATGCACAATCCAAAATCAAAGGTAGACTTCCTATACAGGAAGCACGCACAGAGTGCAAACATGATGAAGTGGAAAGAAGTAGATTGAATGTCAGTACAGATTGTCTAGTGTATACAGTAGTTATTGTGACTATTTAGAATATATATTGTGATCTGTTTAAAAGTTAAAATTAAGGAGTTTAAGTGTTTGAATATTCTCTCTTTTCTTAATAGGACATCATATTGCTAAAACTAATTAACAACTCCATTTGTTCTCCCCTCCACTCCCTCCCTCAGGGTTGAACTCACTCGATGATAATTCTGATGACTACGAGGATCCAGACTTGTTTTACCCCAGTGTTCATCAAATGAACGTACCAGACAGGGTAAGTAAGAACATTTCCTCCTTCTCCTTCCCACTCCTCTTCCTCTTCTCATTCCACGCAGAGTGAATGACAGCTGTCTCCTCAAATAGGATATGTCCCTGCAAGTTCCTGGGCATCGGACGAAGGGACGGTACAATTCTTTGTGCAGTGATGACGAGCTGCTGGATGATGATGAGTGAGTCACACGTCAACACACAAACAAACCATTTATGAACATGCGCAGAAACTCACAAAAGGACACAGTCAGTTACCTTTCTTACTAGCATGGTGTAGTTTAAAGTAGAGGCCTGACTCATAGAGTGAGCTTTTTCGGTAGTGTTGTTGTTGGTCAGTGCAGAATGTGATCGTGTAAGTGTTGGAGAGCTTGAAATGACAGCATGTAAAACAGTTTCTCACCCACAAACGATTAAATCTCTATGCAGCTGATAGTACTCTCTCAAGATTAGCATTTCTGTTCATTACCTTGCATGCATGAGCTATGGAACGTTCAGCATTCATTGATTTCACGGCGCCGGGTAATTAATACTGCAAATGTGCCTAAAACTGTGATTCCCAAATTTGACTCGTCAACCTTCCTGGCTAATCCAGTAGTGATAGCGCAGAGCTCAGCAAAAATGTTTGGCCAGTGCTTTTAATGTTTTGAAATTATTAAAATGAGTTTTGATTTTTGATCATTTAGTGCTGAATTAAAAGCTTTATTGAAATCTTCTGTGTAAATCTAAATAAAACTGGGCATGCAGTACAGAAGGCAGTATACGTGTATATTTACATTTTATGACAGCAACTGATGAGCTTAGTCTGATCTCTAATCTTTGCATGGAGTATTTCTCTTATTCTGTACAGCTATATAAGTTCATGCATCTAGTCAGTGTTAATAGGAAAGTGCTTTAAAATTCATTCATTCATTCATTATCTATACCTGCTGTATCCTGGCACACTGGGTCACCGGGTGTGCTGGAGCTGATCTCAGCTGTCACTTGGTTGTCTAAACCTCTTGTACATTGTGGTGCTTTACCTCTACACTGTTAGCGAAGTTTCTGTCTTTGTAAGTAGTCCTGGTTCTGGTTTTGAATGATGCATTTACATGACTGATCTGGATGAAGCTGGATGAAAAATCATTTGTTAAACCTCAGTGTTTGAAGAAAACAAATCTATTTAAAGGTCAGTGCAGTCACACGTGGATGAAAATGAAGAAAAGACTTATTCTTGGTGCTTAACAGATGTTAGTTTCCATGGTGTTAGATAATTCTTACTCATTTAATTCCTAAAGTTCGTTTAAAGGTTAGATACAGTCAGAAATGTGTAGATCTATTAGTTTAGAGAGTTTTTTCTCGATTGTTATACGAACATCAATGTCAGTTTGTTTGTTTCTTGTAATATTATTATTTATCAAGTGTGTCTGTGTGTGTTTATTTTTGTGTATATCCAAAGTTCAACTCTGTGGCAGGATGTGGGCCTCACCAACCAACAGGGCAGTGTCTACCTGCCTAACACAGGCAGACTGGCTCCAGCTGGTAAAGAAGACGGCTCTGAGCTCACTGCTGTCATCAAGATGGGCTGGCTAGACAAGAATCCACCTCAGGGGTATGAATGATAACACATACAACTGTGCTAAAAGAAGAGTGTCAACATAATGCTGTACCCAGAGATGTGCTGTGTACATTATTTTAATGCTTTAAACATGACATCAGTGCAGAAGATGCTTTTCATACATGTCATCAATTGGTTTTATACACTATGCTTGAAGTATTAGGCTCACCATTAATAATTACAATGAAACGATAAAAAAAAAAAATACACACTACCCAGTTTAGCAATGCAAGACCTCTTAGTTCCTCTTGTATTACAGTAAAAGGAGTATGTGCTTCACATTGTGTTCACATTTTCTGAATATTTGTGTGTGTGTGTGTGTGTGTGTGTGTGTGTGTGTTCATTCTCATGCACAGGGCCCTGTATTATCAGAGACGATGGGTAAAGCTGGATGTTGACTACCTGAGATACTTTGACAATGACAAGGTAACAACAAACGTACAAGTAACTACATCACAGTAGTCACTCTCTACTATTTATCTATATCATCGACAGCATCTACAGAAAAAGCGGAATATGAGAACCCCTCTAGTGCCATCAAAGCAACAGTCCACACTGTATGAATAAATCTGATAAAACTGACGTGAGTTTCAGCTTGCATGTCAGATATGAATCTTTTTACAGAGTCATTGTCGCTATGTCTGTGTTTGGTGTGTTGTAGGAGGTGTACTCAAAGGGGATCATCTCTACTGCCTTCATCACTAATGTGTCCAGTGTGGGAGAGCTGAAGTTTGAGGTCGTCACTAGTAACCGAACGTTCATCTTCAGGGCTGAAAGTGAAGGTCTGTCTTTTTGTCAGGTCCTCTGTGTACAAACGCACATAAAAATAATATCGCTTACTGTTTGTAATATGTCATGTGGATGTGACTTTTACGCAGAAATATGCACACATATTCATTTGCACATCCATACTTCACTGAAGACATGTTTACTCATACATGTGTTTGCACATCCATCCAGCTGAGAGAAATGACTGGGTGATGGTTCTTCAGGACTGCACCAGGGGGCGCCATCCACGCAGCACCATGAGCCCTAGTTCGCCCCTGACCCCGGACTACCAGGGTTATCTGGAGCTCAGAGGGTTACGCTCCAAACTTTATACTGTTGTGGCCTCAGATAAAGTCTTCCTTTACAAAAACATAGAGGTATGCATTGTAAGAGACCACAGAGATGAACAATGTGAACAAATCACATGATTCAAAAGAGTCTTAGCTTGTTCTGTTTTTCATGGTCTTTCTTCTGTAAAATAGTATATAGAAAACATCTGACTATAAAATAATGACTTAAGTTTACATTCGTAGATAAACTAATGGATTTTCTCTCAGACCGCTTCAAATAAAAAGAGAGTAAAGTTCATATAATCTAGCAGTTTCAAATGGTATTTCACAAAATGTCTGCACTACTCACCCAGATTTATTTTTTCTTCCAGGATTATCGAATAGGTGTGGGAATCACAGCCATTGAAATGAATGTGGGAAATGTTAAAGACACAGACCGCCGTAGCTTTGATCTCACCACACCTTACCGTATATTCAGGTACTGCCAAAATGCAACACGGTTGTATGTACTGTGGATAGTCAGTCAGATTGTTACTTTTTTTTTTTTTACCTCAGCTATTTGGTTATGTTTTCCCATAAGGATTTAAATGCAGATGTAATCATTACTCTTCAAGTCCAAGTCATGCTAAGTTGGTCTCTGGATTCTTATGGGAAATTAGATCATGATCATTGTTTTACTGAGAACTCCCACCGTTCAACTATCCTCAGAGTCCTCAGCTGGACATCTTCTGAGAATGTGAAAAGGCCTTTGTATGAGTGTGTGTGTGTGTGTGTGTGTGTGTGTGTGTGTGTGTGTGTGTGTGTGTGTGTGTGTGTGTGTGTGTGT
>JBAJHX010000049.1:15646140-15669623 GCA_037176925.1 Amniataba percoides
AAGTCCATTTTTTTCCCCAACTACTCCATTAATCATTTTGTCTGTGAAATGTCAATAATTAGATGCAGACCAGATAGTATATAAGAGTTAAAGTGATACTTCACATTCTCGCAGTTTAAGCTGATTTGTTGGTTTATCTATCAGGCTGTGAATCTGTGTTCATCTGGCCTCTTAACCGCTGCTTGAGTCCACATCTTTTCAGCAGCCTCATACTCGGTTGCCATGGCTCCGAGACATTCGTAGTCTGGATGAAAATTTTAAGCTCGACCTCTCAGGGGACTGGTTTCAGGTTCATGGATGAAAAGCCGCATGGTGCTGTGACAGATTAAAACACAAAAATGTTAATGAATTGAGAGTTTAGGATGTGGCGACGCCTGTTCTGAAGCTCTTTGTTCTTTAAAGGGCGAACAGTCGGCCTCCGATGACCTCGGATCATTCCAGTGACGACATCGTTCTGCAACTGCGAGGACCAGAACGACGGACACTTGTACAGTATGAGGATTATGGCTCTTACACTGCCGACTGCTCCTTTCTGACTATGAACCCGGACCAAAAAATAAACGGACAACAGGACCAACAGTGTAAAATAGACCCTCCCGTGGTTTCCCTGCACAGATTAATTTTACTTGATGTACAGTCGGAGCAGCTGGGACAGTTTGATGGACCACAATCACTCTGAAGATTTCCTAACTTGCCCCCAACTTGATGTGCGGCAAGTGGCACGTGCCTCAAATCACTGCATTACATTATGGGACGGAGGCATGACAGACATGCCGAGAGAAGCCTTAATTTCTCTTTAATGTATTTTTTTTTAGAAGAGACTTAATCAGGTTATTCTAGGCACTAGCATTGAGTGCTTAGACATGTTTTTTTTTAAATAGAAGATTTATTGACATGCAGTTGTGGCTGAATCTGGTTTATAATGTTATGATGTTTTTATCACATTTTCTGTTCTATTGCAAAGAATCATTCCTGCAGTTCACAATTTGCTCTCGTAAGCAAAGCCTCTGTCATAGGAGATGGTGACCTGATTTTGTTTTTTGGTCTGCATATGTGCACCAGCGTGTGTACGGCACGTGTGAATGTGTGTGAGTGGACAAGTGTTATCTCGTTGGGTGAAATTGTGTCCTTCGGGGACTGAAGGAAGGAGAGGCATGTGCTGAAAAAAACAAGGCTTTTCTTAAGATTAAACTAAGAAAGTCACAGTAGAGGGCACAAAGACATTTTGGAATACGTGATAAAATCAGAGAAGTACTTGGTTTACTATTTCCCTTTATTCTGAATCAATAGCATGCGGTGCACCTTAAGTAGGTCACATTTCAAACCATACTCACTGGTTCAAACAGTGACTAGTAGTCTTGTCTGTCCCCCTGTACTCTCTCTTCTTCCTCAGCACTGCCTCCTCTCTGTAGGTCTTTTTCTAAAAGCCTCTGATGCTTAGAGGCAATATACAATACATGCACAGTTTAGTCACTAACCACAAGTATTTATGAAGATTTTAGATTATGAATTAGTCACATATTTTTCTTTTGTTTCTTAAGCACAACACACAACCTTTGCAACAGTCTTTTTGTTCATCAAATCCCCACATAAGTGCACAGAAGCTTAAGAAACAAATCACAGATCATCTGTCATTCTATCTACTTGTCCGAACAAGAAGAGCCATGAAACAATCTGTATTAACTGTATTAACCCGTCAGCACCTGCACTGAACTGCCCATCCTCACCGTAGTGTTGCTTTTGTGCCACCTGTAGCTTTTCCCCCGTTGTGAAGATTTCTTATTTATTTGGACAGCAGAGGACGCCAGCTGCTGTGCTGTAGCTGCTCCACCTCTGCTGGTGAGACATCATGACATTCAGTTAAATGTTCATTTTAAACAACTTTTTAAAGCACGTTTTGTGTATAAAATGTGTCTGTGCAGTCGGTATGTGTGTTGAAGTGAATGAGCGAGTGTGTGTGCCTGTGTGTACGGTGTACGCTGCCTTTCAGACCTCAGCGGGAGTCGAGGAAAGACTCATAACATTTTTACACCCCCTATAGAAAGTATTCATTCCCTCAAAGTGATTTTTTTCCCCATGACATTGTTTCACACAGAAAGGACTGTAATGCTTTTTTGACACCGATAATCATAAAAAGTTAAAGCAGTTATTTACAAATTGATTAAAAAATGATGCACAAAGGGTTAGGGTCCTCATGACAGAATAATTGTTGGCACAGTTATACAGATCTTTTGAGTGAAGAAGTTTTGTCAAGTTGCACGAGAACTCCCACAGCAGACTTTGGATTCAAAGGTTTGGACTGTGGGAGCTTTCTGTTTTTTCACCTCACAGGCTCTTACTTTTAGGGTGATTTAGTTCTCTGGAAGATTTCTTGCATCTTTCCATTGATGGTATATGTTTTTTTTTCTTACAGCAAATACTTAAAGCAAATTACAGCTGTTGGACCTTGTGGATACAGGTGTATTTAATGAAGTTACCTTTCACACCAGCTGCAGCCATGAAGTGGGGATACTAATGCAGTCACTCATTGTCTGTATTATATCTGTAGCTACTATGGATATATTTTTATTAATTTGAAGACCTTATTACGTCCTCATGTCCCTTATGACTGTTTTATGCCCTTGCTGCATCACAGTTGTTCAGTATTGTAAAACAATTAAATGTAACGTCATCACAACAGAGGGTGATGAATACTTTGTATAGTGAGTGTATGTTCTCTTTGTATGGTCTCTTTTTCTTATTCTGTTACTCTGCATTTCACTGATTTTGCATCTGAAACTCTAATAAACACATTCAGCTAGTTGCGTGTATATTGTTCCTCTCTGAACATGAACATTATTCTTGTGCATAGTCACTATAGTTTCTCTTACTCTAGAAGATATCTTGTCGTAAAGGTTGGTGCCCTCCAGCTCTGCTTTGCCCTCATGGTAATCCACTTGTTTTCTTTGCCGCTTTTATGAAATCGATGTACAAACACACACATAGAGTCAGTCTAATCTGCCCTCTGGGGTAACTGAAAACACAAGCTGGCAAACAAACATACACATGTGTCCGTATACTGTGCAAATGTATAGGGCCAGAAACTTTTCCAAGGCCTGCAGGTTTCATGACAATGTCATGCTACAGCCATGAACTGGAAGCCTATAGATGTGCTTCGAGGAAAAATGTCAGGAGAGTGTGTGTGGGTGGGGTGCAGTGATCATAGGGAGAGCCCTGAGGAGATTTCCTGTGTGTGTGTGTGAGTCACGGTGGTCCACCAGCTCTCCGTTCATTCTTCTAAGCAGAGCTGACACATCAGGGTCACTCTGTACCTCGAGACACACACCGGAGAGCCCCGCGAGGAACTTGCACACACACAAGGAGGCCTTCTCTATACTGTTCACACACACACACACATACACACACGTAAGAGACCCACCGGGGGGAAAGGAACACGCACACGCAGGAGAATTCTTAAACAGACACACACACCAAAATGGCCTTTACTACATAGGTCATAGTAGCAGTTGCATAAAGTAGAAGGATGGCAACAGAGGAGTGTGGTTCAGAAAAGGGGCACAAATGGAAGGCGGAGATAAAACGTAAAAACTGAGAAATTGAGCTTCAGGGGCGTATCTACAGGCTGGCAGGGCGTGCCAGCTGCCAGGACCTGCCAGAGCCCCCAAAACAAAATGTAAATTCTCACTGAGCGCAGTGTGTCACACCTCCTGAAACAGACAAACGATAGGAGGGACAATGGCAGCCACCAGCCTCCCGCAGAAATCTGGACATCCACCTGTGTGAGCCAATTTCCTTCATTTCCACTCCGAGCACACAGCAACAAGAACAGCGTGAGTGAGTGACACTTAAATTGGCTTTCACTGCATGTGGTGCTGCATCAGCAGACCTGGAAGCTTCTTTAATGTGAATTTTGGCCCGAACCAAGTCAGCGATAAAAAGCTTGCAAGAGTTGGAGTGCACGATGACAGACTGTGGTCACAGTTCTCTCAAATCCAGTCATGTAATATAATTAAGTACTGTACACATTTGTTGTACTTGTATTTTTACCTGAGCATATTCAATATATGTGTCTTTAAACCTGCATTCCAAAACATCTGTCTGATGGCTTTAGTTACTTTTCACAGATGAAGGATGAGAGTAACTAAACCTTTTAAACCCTGCTTGGAATTAGCTGGAAAATGCATCATCACAAAACTGAAAACAGTTTTTAGAGATATGTGGTCTCACAGGTCAGCCACACCACAAACATATGATGATCTCATCTCAAGTATTGCTGTAGATTAAACTATGCAACAGTAAAGTGGATCAGATGACCTCATCCTGAAACATCTGCAGCAGTAAAACGCAACATGCACATTATATAATACTTATAATACTTGCTTCCTCTTTATGTAAGGTTTTAAATCCAGGATTTTGTGTTTGTGGTATTTTCACAGTGGTGCTACTACTTATGCTTAAATAAAACACTTAAATACTTACCTTATGAATGATAATTTGTAGAAGATTAAAGAAGAAAAACCCATAAAACCCTGTATGTTTTATGATTCTATTATAAAAAAATGATCCGATTAAATAATTGGACAATGTCATAACTGTTATTTACACCATCAGACCAGATTATTTTGTGATTTCAAAATGTCCATTGCAGTTCCATCTTCATTTTTAAGAAATGTGTTTATATTTCCCCCTTCCACTCTTTCTAAACAGCAGCAAAGACAGCAACATATTCTTTAAACCATATTAAAGCATCTCAGAGGGAGTTTGAGGGATTTGGTCACTGCTGTTAATTTAATCAGAATCTTTGTCTGACAAAATAAAACCTGTGAATTTGTCACTTAACTTGCTGCATTGAATTTGGGTTCATTTATCTCGGGACACGTTGCGGAAAAAGCCTGTGCAGTTCAACAAGTATCGATTTGAATTGCAAATCTATTCAATTTTCAAAATGCGACCACCAGCAGCTTTAAAAGGGGGCAATGAGCTGCGATGGCTGTGCTGATAATCATCTGTTTTTGTCTGACAAACAGGCTGATGCATCCAGTGGCTCCACGCCAACATCAATTCATTTCAATTTAGTATTTACATACATAATCAATCACACCAATTTGAAGAAATTTATGTCATTATTCTGTAATTCTTATGCTCGTATGGTGTTTCTTCTCCGCTTTAAAGTGGTGTGACGCTCACTCTACTGTAACTTGGTGCAGCAGCAGACTGTATAAATATACTGTGTTTTTATTTCCCTCTCAAAAGTGCCATGCAGGGGTCTTTAAAAGCAAATAAAAGGGCCACGCAATGCTTTGATTGTCTCTCATTAATCATGCGGCATACTCCAGCCATCTGTAGCACCCTATAAATACTAACTGACAAATCATAGCTGTGTGTCCTTCAGTGTACCTCCTTCATTCACCTGCAGTGTTTAGCTGCAGGAGGCATCAGTCCAGATCTGGCTCATTGCTGCTGCTGCTACTCCCCCCCCCCCCCCCTCTCCCACTCCCCCTGTGAGAGTTTCTGTGACGGACTTCAGTCAAGTTTCCGCAGTTATAATCGATTGAATCTGTTTGTTCAGTTCATATTCATTACACGTTTTCCCCTTTTTGGTCCCAGTCGAAAAACATCTCCAGAAAGCCTGATCTTTTGCTTTGTTGTCAAGGAAACCAGCCAAGGAAGAAGGGATCGCATCAAAGGTGTTGATCCTTGCAGCATTTTGACTATAAAAAGCGTTCCCGTCACAGGCCACGCTGTATTTTCCTTAATGTTACACTTCAAATCTGTAGGCTGCGCTTCTGGTATCGAGCTGCTGCATCAGGAGGCTGACACGCTCGCACACGTTGATTTAAGCAGAGAGGAGTGAAGAGGGGGAGCACATCAGACCTCCGTCAAGCTGTTTGTTCTTCTTTATGTACCTCATCCTCGAATAACTTGTCATTTAGATTAAGATAATGAGACTTGAGAGATTAAAAAGTCAGAGCCGCCCTGTCGCCTGCTCAGAACTTATTTTGGTGTCTCATGCAGAAAGAAGTGAAAACCTGTAGTTGAATCGACGGTACAATTTGTTCTGAATACACCAAAATGTGTTTAGTTTGGATTGTACAGCTTCCTAATTATATTCCCTGACTACCATAAAAGACTATTCATTCATCGACAATCTTTTTTCTCTACTGCCTGGTTTACACTGTCTATCAATTGAATTAAGGTGAACATAATTTTCACCTCAATCAATTAAAATTGTTTCTGAGAATTTAAACAGAGACCAGGAGCCACTTTCATATCACCATCACTGTCTTAACAAGATGGTGGAGAGATAATAGCAGCTGCTGAGATGTGAGGGAAGGGAATTCATCCCCAGAGACTTTGTGCCTCGTGAGCAAAATACTGATGCAAAATTATGTTTACACAAGACTAATTAACTAATAAATTAATCCAGTAGATCGTTCATCAACTCCTTCAGGTCTGCCAGCCAGATGCAAAATACTGATTTGAATTTAACATGTTTACCTATCAAACATGCAGCAGGCCTGCGGCCAATTTAGACAACGCTGTCAGAGTCAAGACTCTATTTAATGTCAACAAAGAGAAATTAAAACGGCAAGAGCGATGTTGATTTTGTGAACTACTCCCATTTTAAGTAGGCTGGGGCAAATTAGGGTTTCTGTGAATCCAGAATCTGAAAATCTGAAAAGTGTGTCACCAAACCTACTATACAGAATTTGATCCTGATAGTGGCCAAAATAACAAATGATGAGTTCAAAATATAAAGTTCGCAAACATGTTGGTTCTTTGCAGGCCAAGGAGGCTGTCCACGACTCCTACTTACAATATTGTCACTGCTAAAGAAATATTACTGTTTTGGATAGTTCACGGTAGAGATACAGACAACATGCAACAAAATCATCTAAAAAACAATCTCTTATGGGACTCAATCATAGAATATAGAGCACCAAGCCACCAGGACCCCCAGCATGACCTTAAGGGAAAAATAATCACATCGACATTTCTTACCAGATCTGTAAAAAATCACAGTTTCATGGGCTGAAAATGAGCCAACACACCATCCACTATTAAAACCAGCCCTGAACCTCACAAAGCAAATACTGACATCGAGTTGACTGGTTGGTACTTACCTATGTCATGAATTTATATACAAAAAGAGTCAGGCCAGGGGAAATCGCTGAGCAGCTCCTGCCCTGCACTTATAGGTTACAAACAAATAAGGAACATGCTACATGGTTTTCAAAATGACAAACAGAAGTGGGATGAGAGGAGAAGAGCTGTTAAGTCTGCAGCAATATATTTCTTTTATACTTTATGTGTGATGTGCAGAATCTCAGAAAAGCCAATATTTCACTAAAGCCCTGCACACAATGAACACACGCACACTAACACACAGTTTATGCTCCTCTCTGACCTTCACAGTGAAATGCAGAGAACAAACAAGCTCCTCTTAAAGTAATGTGAAAAAAGGCACACAGCTATAAGGGGACTGTAGTGATTTATATAGCTCTGACACCACAATAAAGTAAATATATGCTGTTTTCCTCTTCTCCCTTCATACCCTCAGCTCTTAGGTGTGTGTGTGCGTAGTCCTTGTTATCCCCGAAGGCTCTCCTGCAGGCTGCAAATGAAAACGGAGTGAACTTGGGTGATTCCCGTGTGATCCTGAAAGGGTTCGATGGTCTGTGGAGCCACGTGGAGCATCTCTCAGCTGGATGCAGTTCACCTCAACAGTTTTCTTTCATACATTTCATTAACACCTTGTCCCCAGTCACCTCCAGCTGACTGGCAAACACACACACACAAAAAATCTTTTCTTCCACTCCCTCACACACACACACTAGATGACTTTGTCTCACACACACACACACTTCTTGAGTCCTGCAGCACCTCTTTGGTTCTGCGAAAGCCATCGTGCGTCGCTGCATCTGATTGCCGCCCTCCAGCCCCTCCCTTCAGGTTTATCACCAATTACTGGTCCTCAAAAAGAAAAAAAAAAGAAGAAGAAGAAGAAGAAAAATTGGGAAAAGCCCCCACCTCCCTCCCTCTTCATCCCCATGGCAACCACTCTCCTCTTCTCCTTCTCTGCACAATCAATCAGACGACGACTGTCTGGCTGTCCTGCCCCGGCCTGGCTAAAGAGGAGAGGTGCAGGAACCAAATATCACTTTCAGGGCTCTGGTGTTCGGTCTATTTTCGGTCTTCTTCAACCACAGTGTCTCTGCGTGGCCTCCATCTTTTTTCCTGTGTGTGCTTCCTTTCTGCGCATACTCCTGTTTTAGACAGACTCCAAAACAAACAATGAGCATTACAACAGGCTTTACTGACAAAATGTTTGATTTTTGCATCTGGCAAAGTTAAATTTTAAAGATAGAGTTTGAGAGTGAGGAAGTCAATATATGGCGCCCTCGGTTACTTTCTTAAGAGTTAATGGTAAGACTAAATATGTAGTTTATTTGAAGCTACAGTTAGCTAACTTAGCTTTGCATAAAGATGGGATAAGGAAGGAAAGCTAGCAAGGCTCTTTCCAAAGGTAACAAAACCCACCCTAAAGCTCATAAATTAATGTTAGACTTTTTTTTTTTTAAATCAGCACAAAAAGAAAAAATCACAATTTGAGTTTTTATGAGTAGTCTTGTGTGAGACAGTATCTTGGAAGCTGTATTTTGTTAGCTTTGGACGGACCAGGGCTAGCTGTTTGCCCCCATTACCAGTCTTTGTGCTAAGCTAAGCTAACCAGCTGCTCATTACAGCCAGGACAGAGTCAGTCTTCTCATCTAACTCTCCACAACAAAGCAAATAAGTGTATTTGCCAACATGTCAAATATTCCTTTAGGCCTCGTCTGCTGTTGTCCTCTGCAAGCAGATCTGGATGAGTGATGGAGAATGGTATAAAATATAAATGCCACTCTGTTTTTTTTCCCTCCACTCATTTCTGCCTCTGTCCTCCCATCCACCTGTCTGTTAGGATTTTTTTTTTTTTACTCTTTCCCTGCTCCCCTCCACCACCGTCGTCTTTCTTTGACTTTATCTTTCAGTCTGCCCATTTCTCACCGGCAGCAGACACAGAGAAATTGGAGAACATTTCGTGTCTGACACCCGGCTTATCTCGCAGATACAATCACCACGGAGGGACTCAGGAGCTGCTGGTGTTGTTGGAGAAAGAGGAGGACTGGAGGGAGGAAGAGAAGAAATTACAGAAAGGGGAACGAGTGAGAGAATAGAAAGGTGCAGAGGTTTAAAAAAGATAATAATGGTACAGGAGGGAGAGAAGAGTGGGGAAGATTGAAAATAAAATGTGTTGCAGAGACGATCCCCGGTGGATGAGGTGCAGAAAAAGTGCAAAGATAAATACGAGTAATGTTTTTTTGCCTTTTTTCTCAAAAGATGCTGAACAACCAGGAAACGTCAGTGAGCTGCAATCGATGGAGGAGGAGAAGGAGCTGGGGAAGAGGAAGGGAGTGGCGAGAAGGATGGAGGGAGGGAGGAGGGAAGGGAAGGGAGGACCTGGGAGACAAGTGCTAATAGTAGATTAGTCACACTAAAGATGCTGTGGGCTAGTGCACCAGTAGTTACTGTGTGTGTGTGTGTGTGTGTGTGTGTGTTTGTGTGTGTGCTCGTGTGAATTTATGAGTGAAAGAGGATGTGCACAAGCTGACAGACTTAGGAATTTGCCCCTTAATCACTGTACAGTTTAATTAAACCTGATTGACTTGATGAAGGCGCACACACACACACACACACACACACACACACACAGCGCTGCGGGGCAGATGATGTCACTGTATTATATTATAAAAGCAGCTGTAGCAGCAGTGGCGTCATCTGTATGCCACAAACACATTTCTCAGCTGACACAGTGGCATAAATAAAACTTATCTCTTTAAACATTTTGACTGTAAGTCTACCTTCTTCCGCTCCCTCGGTCACACAGAGGACTCGTTGCAGTATGCAGTGTGTTTGCGTATTTCACTGACGTCTTCACCCACCTCTTTGCCCTCCCCACAGCGGCTGTCATTACAAACTCGCGATGCATGTTCAAACTCTCAATGCTTTATTTTGAAATCTAGGCACAGTTTTCCAAGATGATGGATGAGTGTCAGGCTGTAGTTTGGGAGGAATGTATTTAAAAGTGATGGTGAAACCGATAAAAACATCACCTCACTCCCTCAGCAAAACTTTAGAAATCATTTAAAATTGAAAAACATGAAGGCTTATGTGGCTTTTTTTGGATGGTTTCGAGACATAATTATATATCACCACTGTGCTGTGACAATCATGTATATACAAATGCTTTATTTATCTTTAAAGTACTTACTTAAAAACAAACCCTGGTTAAACAGATGGGAGTTTTTTAAATACTACCTATTTATGGCACTAAAATATTGGACAAAAACACTCATATGCAGAGGAAAACATTAAAGTAATTATTAACTATTGGGGCTACATAACAGTATAGTTTTTCCCAGTACTGTATGCAAAGGTACCACGTATTTACAGATATAAATGATACATCAAATGAATTGCTACTTTTCTTTAAAATTCCCAGTTGTTACTTCCTTTTCCCCATAATAATCTTCCTCCAAATATAGCACCAGATACTGGAAAGTATCATTGGTACCTTAATTATAAAATAAGGTTATAGACTGTAGAAAGCTGCTGGACATGATTATATGCTTTTTTGTGAGGGAAAAAATGTGCTTTGTAGAGGAATGATAAGTAGTAATATGATAATAATCACAGATGAAACAGCTTGATTAACTGTACAGCTCAAGTGAAGAGAGACTAAAGATAAATGATAAGTCTGCTTTGTAATAAACATGTGAGCGCAGTGTCCATGTCAGGGTGGTGAAATCAGAACAGTCGCCATCACCTGTGCATCACAAATGCAGTGAAAACTGAATACAATTCATTCATTCATTCAGTATTTATAAATCCTTGCACATTTCCAGAATTCCAGGTTTAAAACTGACTCAAAGATTGTGAGCTAAGCTGTAGCGCTATCTGTGCACATCATAATGTGTGTGTACGTGCACACCTGTGTGGATCACGCTGTTATAAGCAACAATAACACTGCAACAGCAGTTGAGCCACAGTGCTGAAAAAAATAAGACATAAAGACGGACCCTGCACAGACAAGGGAGGCCTTCATGCATCATATGTCTGCAGTTAGGATCAGCCCTCTGAGCACAAAACAGCATGGGTGCTGTTCAGGGAACGAGAGAGAAAATAGAGAGACTGTGTGCAGTTGATGTAGCCACAGGGCCTTCTCCTGTGTATATGTGTGTGTGTGTGTGTGTGTGTAGTCCTGGGTTATGCTCTCTGAGTTACGTAAGCTGTTTGGGAAAAGGGCTAAACTTGCACACAGTAAAGGGGGAGGGAGGATGGTATCAAAAATACAATTTACAGGAGCTGAAAATAACGCAGATTTTATCCTATGTTGTACAGACACGCACACACACACACGTACACACACAGTAGCTGCAGTAAATCCACAGTCTGTTTCCATTATGATTCTCCAAACTTCTCTGCCAGTTTTCTTAATGTGCAGAACTTTGACGTTGTACCATAATCCTCTTTTCTCTCCTCATTTCTGCAAAATCACAGCCCTCGTCCCTCATCCCTTTCCAACTTCATTATTTGTCCTAGCGTGCACGTTTTCTGCTGTGCATGTGTGCACACATGGTGCAGTGCTGTATGTTGCTATGTGACACGCCAGGCTGCCACTAAGCCGTAGAAACATATCAGCTTTTTCCGACAAATGCCACCATCTGTGTGAGACCCCGATGCCTGTGAGTGTGTGTCTGTGTCATGTGCTTACTCATGTCGCTTTTAAGAGATAATCCCCACTTTTATCATTTGACACAGATGATACATGGGATTAAAAGGAGTGTAAAAACCAGAAAGACTAAATTTTTGTTGTGGTTAGCTTTCTAGTATTTATGCAAACGTAAACAAAGCAAGATTTTGTGGTAGATTTGGACCTTGGGAACAGAAACTCTTTAAAGAGTGAAAGTCTCTTCGAGCAGGCCTGAGCTGTGTATGAAGTTCACTGGTACAAGTGGTATTATGTATATGAAGTACGTAGACAACTAAGATAACACTGTCGCTAATCTCCAGTGATCATCCTATAGCCTTTTGTACCACTGATGAGGCTCATGATGTTCAGTTTTGCGTAGAAATATTCCCTGATTTTGAAAAAGGAGCCCACGGGAAGAGCCAAGTTGAGTCAAACTAGCTGCTGCACATTTTGGCATTTTGGGAGATATGCATCTTCGCTTCCTTTCAGCTAAATGAGAACATTGATGCCACTCTCATGTTTGTGCACTGACTATAAATCTAGACCCAAAAGACAATTAGCTTAACTTAAGCATAAAGACTGGAAACAGGGAAACAGCTGTCTGTCAAAAGTTCAAAACTCTACCAGCCTGCACCTTTAAGGCTTACTGATCTTCATACTGTAGCTCATTTGCTGAGTTCATTTGGTGCAAAGAGGTAAGCACTCAGTGTGATATGATCAAATGTGACTTTCAAGTAGTAGTGTTGGTGCTGTTTCTGTTTTAATTATTGACTGACAATATGCTGGAAAATCAAGAAAATCAATAGTTTATTTTACCACAGCAGACTAAGCCAAAGCTGAATGAATGACTTTGTTTCATCAGAAAGAGCCACACTGACTATTCTGGACATGCAGGTAAAACGGGCTGGATGGTCAGTAGATGAGTTGGATCAGGTTTTTGGGGAGCTGCCCGACGGGCCCAGCAGGCCTGAACATATTGAGGGTTCGCTGCGAGCACCCAGCGTAGAGGACTCTGTCCAGAATCATTTCATCTTTCATCTCCCTGCAAACTTAATGACATGCAGCCCGCATGGACCCTCTTCAAAACCTCTATCATGGAAGCAGCTGCAGCACTCTGTGGCCAGAGGATGGTCGTGGGCCTGTTGTGGTGGCAGCCAAAGAGCTAAAGAGTGGCTGAAGACAGAGACCTTCCAAGCTCTGACAGTGCGGCGTCAGCAGGCCAGAAAGCCTGCAGCTGATGTAGCTTCAGAGCAGAAAGACAGATGCATACAGCAGGAAATCACAGAGGCTGGATGACTGATTTCTGGACAGTTACACACCAGTGAGCATGGGTATTATGCATGAATAAGTTACTTACATTAACAATAAATTTGCTGCCATACATTTCCTTTTTCACCATTACCAGGGCTATTTGTAAAATAATTCAAATGAACAATTACAATTGAGATATATCCTGTAGAAATGAAATAAAATTACAAAAAGCTTTTATTGAGTATCCGTGGGTGTGAAATATGATCTCATCACAAAACAGCAACACAACCAATCAATGAAATCTATGAGATTAAACATGATGCTCCGAATCACCATAACAACAGAGTAAGGAGGGTAGACATAGTTCATGCTTATTATGCTTCATTTAAACAATGAGTGGAGCACAGGTGTGTTTCTGGGACTGAAAGGGTTCAACTGGAAATACATGAAATTGTTCCATCAACCTGATGAACGTTAAGGCCGAAGGAAGTATAATTATATAATTAACTGTTATATGTAACTTTTTGTATGATTTTGTGAATGGAATCACACTCACTTGGCTTCATGATCATCGTTAGTGTTAACAGCAAATGAATGAAGAACAAAATGCTGTGAAACACTGCTGCATCAAAAACATTTTTTGGAAAAGATGATGGAACCTGCAAATGTCCCCTGAACGCCGCTGTACATGCAGTGCGTATGTGTGTGTGAATGTAGGGGCTTGGTGTGCGGATCAGGCACTTTTTTTAAAGTGTATTATTGGAAAGATAAGCACAACTGTCTCATATTATTTCCTTTAATTCATGCTGCTAAGTCAGCCAGCAGCCATCTGGCTCCCCCTGGAACACACTCACACACATACAGTCCCCTCTCTCACACTTACAGATATAAACACACACACATACGCACACACAGAGCAAACTCAGTGGGAATGACAATCCGAGGGCATGCAGTCAGAGAGAGGATATTATGACAGGCCAGAGTGACCATAACTCCCAGCTGATGGAGCCTTCAGACAGTTCATACTCTTTCTCGCAGACTGACAAAGTGATGAGAAAACCCAAGTCTTTCTTTTTTTGTAAAACTGGAGAACAAAGTAATTCATCAAGTCCTATTTTTTTTCTTTCTGCGAGGCATTTGTAAAACCATCCGATGCTCCTGAATGACTCTCAGGGGCCGTAAATCCACTAAACTTGCTTGGTCCATCGAGGATAATATAGAGGCAGAATTGAATGAAGTCAAAGCAAAACTACGTGCTCCTGGTGATGGCTGGGCTGCTGTGTTTCCCCTCCTGCAGGGCTCAAAAGATTTAGCTGATAATAAGCTAAAGCCTCGCACAATATGTGGTGCTGTGCCTTTGGCTGAGCCTAGAAAATCATGTGACATCATCAAAAGAATAAAAAAAAGAACCCTTGTGCTGTGAAAATGAGACTGTAGCAGTGCTGGGCCCAGCACATGACTGTGACTCTGGTCTGCTGGCTTTGTGCTGACATATAACTCAAACACTGTACGTTTTGTTGAATAATGTCGGACGTTTTTTCCACAACATGGACTCAGAATAGTTTCCATTTCAAATGAAGCACTGTGTGACACTGTATCATTTTATGTTGCCTAAAGTGTCATACTCCAACACAAACCTCTCAGTCTACAGTTTACATTTTAGGGACTTCTTAATCCAAAGTGATTAATGGTCCTGACCAGGTAGTAGCCTCAGTGTCTCACTACTGAATTCTGTGACCTCTCTGCTGTATGTGACTCCAGGCCTGGTCCGAAGATATTATATGACAATGATAATCAAATGGATGATGAGAAAAGCTGTGCAGCAGAGAGTGTGGAGTTTACTTTAGATTCAGCGAAACTGGTTGTGTGACAATGTGACACCGAAAACATGCAACTTCCTCTAAAAGGGCGACCGTTTAGCAGCTTCAGTCTGTAGTCCCAGTGACCCGCTTTGTGCTTTTATTTAGCACAGTTCACTGGCTCTGAGGCTTGATTTGCTATGAAACTTTTCTAGCCCTTTCTCGTAGCCTGATAAGTTATGCATCAGAGGAGGCCTGGCTGTTGAAATTATTAAAATATTCACACAGAAAACAGTTCACAGAGAGGAGTTGTATAATGTCTTGAAGAGCATCACTTTTCACTGTGTGTGTGTGTGTGTATGTGTATGTGTGTGTGTGTGTGTGTGTGTCTGTGTCTGTGTGTGTGTGTGTTTTTTCCTGTAGCTGCTGATACAATATAATTAACTCAATGTTCTCCAGTGTAGTTGGAGGGGGCAGAGTAATGTCAAAGCAGTTAAAGATCACAGTGAGATATACATTATATATCATGAACATGCAGCATAAACATGTGCAGTGATTATGTGACTGACTGCAAGCACAAACACCCTGTATTTCAAAAGACAACCCATACATAAAACAGGAGGAAAACGTCTCTGTTCATTATGGAGGCTGATGAAATTAACTTAAACCATAATGCAATGTTGAACCAGTGCCGCCCGGCTATCTGGACTACTCTACAAAGGCACGTTCAAGTGGTCTGACTGTACTGGCAGCCATGGGTTAGCTCGCCCTGAACTGGTGCAAAGTAATCCATATGTTGAGGATGAACACTTTGAAAATGGGTTTAATTAGTTTTGGGAAAACTCAGCCCTGGGCTATGGATAACACTGGGCAACAACCAATCTGCGATAATACCGCGAAAGATCAAGTGAAGATGACAGTGCCCATAGGGTCTCCGGCTAATACTGTGTTTGGATGGCTGTAAGAAGAGGCTTATGTGTGGTGGGAATGGCAGGATGGAAGAACGGAGGAAGGAAGGGGAGAGCCAGAGGAAGTGAAGGAGGAAGGAGAGGGAAAAGAAGAGGCAGGACTCGTGGGCTACAGGAAGGTATTAAAGCAAGCACAGCAGGGATGGAGGGAAGAAGGAAGGACAGAGGGGGAAAGGGAGGGGAGCGCAGGCAGAGAAAGGAGGGGATTAAGATAAGGAGGGATAGATAGGGGAAGAGAAAAATGACTGAAAAATATCTGCGCTCAACAGGAACTCTTTTTTTTTTTGCTAGCAGTCGATTTATTTCCAAAAATTCCTCAAACCTGAACGATAAGTCGGGTTTATCAATGCCTTCGAAAATGACCCATATAACTGTTCCTAAAATGGCTCATATGAGACTTTTCTGGTCTGTCATCTTTAGGACTAAGATATGGTTCGTTTGAGACAACTAAAACTACATGAAGAAGCTATAAACTGTTTTTTTCTTATATGCACAATGGATCACACGACTAGTTTTCCTTTGACCAGTTCTGGTCGGGACAGACAACCAAGATCCAGGAATACATCGAGAAGATAGTCCATGAAGTTGAGCTACTCAGGGAATACCTCGGGCAGCAGACAGGCAATAATGCAGAAAAGATGGATGAGCCTTCATGGTGGGACAAGCCACTACACAGTATGTACCACTGACAGATAGAAGAAGTGGCTGACATCAAGTAAAAATTCTACCATCGGCTGGATGAAAAGACAGCACAGAAGCACTGTCTACCACACCAGACAGGACCCCAGGTGCAGGCTGTGCAAAGACGCTCCTGAGACAGTCCAGCGCATAATAGGACGGTGTAAGATGCAGGCAGGAACAGTATATGTGTCTATATTTTGTACAGCATGCAGGGTCCCGCGGTCAGAAAGGAAGAAATCTTCCAGATCCAAAATGACAAACTGGTGATGGCTAACCAATCGGACGTGATGTTGCTTAACAGAAGAAGGCAGCGTGGAATAGAGATGTGTATATTTTTAATCACACGTTACAAACCAGTTTGCCGTCTCTTTTCCACGGACACCCTGCATCTCTGTTCTCCATATGCCTGCTCACCAAAACTGTGCTCTGTTCTCCATTTAGTTAACATTGTGGCTTTGATTTGGATTGCGATGTTGGACAAACTGAAAATGGAAATGATTGTCCAGCCCTGCATCGCCAAATCAAGCTGCCACTTCAGTACAAAAAGCATAAAGGGCCCTCTGTAGACCCGGTTTGTCCAGTCTGGGCAAACTCGTGAAAATATTACCTTTGTGGTTAAAACTAACAAACACTGTGATGCTGACTCTTTGATTGCGCAGCCTTCCACCCTGACCTGCACCGTAACTCCACGTCCTCTCAGCAAAGAACAGTAATGTCACAACACTTGTTGCTTTGCTGCTGAGTGAGGGCAGCCATTATTTACATGGTCACAAGTTGTCACCTGTAAACAGATCATGTCGAGTGTGAGGACTGTATCTACAATCCTGAACTTCTTCTCCACACGGTCCTTACGGTCTGTTTATTTTCCTCCACAAACTGGACCGCGGAAACTGCTGCTGCTCGTTATTTGTTGCTTGTTACCGACTCAACACCATGTGAGCAGAACAAGGGAAGAAGAAGTGATGGAGAAGGTGCAGAGTGGTGCTGTTTGGACACGGTAATGAAACTCGTTCTGCTGGATTGTCTTTCGTGCCAAAATCGAGCAGCTGACACTGTCAAGGAGATTGGGAGGGAGACGTCTGTGTGTATTTGCTGAGAGAGGGAAGTCGACAGAGCCAAGCAAGGCAGAGCGATACAAGCAATAAACACACACAGAAAAAAAAAAAAAACATCCACGGCTTTGCCAGCCTTGGCCAGTCTGGCCCCACGGTGTGCGTGATTTGAACCTGCTCCAAGTTAGAGAGCAGATAAATCTCTCCATGTGAAGGACAGGTAAGGGCAGGAGACACACGTTTCACCAACTCTTTATTTACCTCGTTCCATTTTGTTCTTTTACCCCAATATGCCATTCACACCCATATTGTCACCCCATATGTCTGCTGCAGGCACCACAGCTCACGGCAGTGTCGCAACACACTGTCTATTTATCACAGCCTGTTGTAAGATAGCATTGTCGCTGATACTGTGACTCAACAGAGAGCTATTTACCAGTCGGGCCACAGGCACAGAGAGGATCATAAATAATTAAGTGTCCGTTCACTCTGCACTTTCAAATTCCAGGAAGTATTAACGATTGGTAGATCTGAGCGCTCATAAATGTCAGTAAACACTCCAGGTTGAGGACAGGAGGTCTAATCAGGTCCTGGTGTAATCAACTCAAGAAGCTGATACGGGCACGACACTCTGGGGGACTCAATCAAGTGAAGCGTGGCACGGTTTCCCTCGGCTGCACAGCTTTGTTGGATCACAACAAGAGGATTTAGCTTCACGGTCACTAAACTTTGATATTGATGTCAGGGGAGTCGTCTTGTCTTGCTGTTCGCTTATCTGATCCAGGCGCACCTTGATTAGATCTTGCTCCTGATCCACGCGCACCTTGATTAGATCTTGCTATAGGATGCTCAAGACGGACACCGAGTGTGATGGCAATACTGATCTCACTGAGCCAGAAGCTGAAGCACATCTCACACTCTGCCTGGCTTTGTACTGCCAGATTAAAACACAATATATTTCGCTGCTTTGCACTTTCAACACATGTGATTTGGGCTCAGGGGGGATGAAATGTCTCTAATTTTAGCCTTACGTAACAAACAAATCAGTTTTTAATGAGGGGGAGATACTTCAGGGTCACATTAATGGGTCGCTTCAGTTTCAATCACATATTAAAAGAGTTTTAAAATGAGCAGAGCCGTGGCTGACTGCGCAGCTCATCAGTCTCATTTTATTTACAGCAGCAGCTCCGCTCAGTGTGTTTGAGTACAGGCTGGAACAAAAGGAACTTCCCCTCTCATAAAAGTAAGCTTCAGTGCATTTTATTGCGGAGCACTGGTCAGACACTGCTGTCACTTTACAGCTGCGGCCCCTTACCGTCCCTCTTTGCCTGACTTTATTATTGGTGTGGTCCTGTGAGTACTGATGGAGAAATATTAGATTTGGCTGCAAAAAGTAAAATAATAATAATAATACAAGAACTCTTAAATAATCTTTCAGCTTATAAAGAATATGGGGTCACATTCATCAGCTGGTCCAGTCAAAAATTCAAACATTAATTTATTGATGCTAGATGAGCACACTTAAAAAAAAAACTGGTATAAATACTTAATCCAACTGGTGTTGAAAGTCTATTGCAGACATTTCTTTGACCAGATTCCCTGCGGAGAATCTGTTAGAAGCCACACTGACTGATCTGAAACCAGGGGAGGGGGCTGCTCTGCTGGACAAACACACACAAATACATGTTGAGAGACAGCTGAGCACCATAAATCTGTATTCCAACACAGCAGATGTGACATGTGCGCACACACACACACACACACACAAACACAAACACACACACACACACACAGGCAAACTTGACATGTCAGTAATATGGTTCACAGCCTTCCTTATTCTGCTGCAGCTCTCCTCTTCTGACCTTTTCTCTTCATCCTCACTTGTGTATTATTCTCCCCTGCCCACCTCCTCTGTCCACTGTCACCTCCCCCGTTTTCTGTCCTCTCCCCCTGCAAGTTGCTTTGTCTCTCTCTGTCTTCTCCTCTCTTGTAATGGACAGCTCCCGCTGGGTGACCTGAGATGCCTCTATTAAAATTGCAGGGCTTTCCAGACATGTTGCATTGTCCCTCTGTATTTTCTCAATAAGTGTCTCACAAAATTAAGTGCCACATGCCTCTGGCTGGTGGTTCCCTACGAGACAACAGAACGAGACAAAAACAACCTCTTGGGTCGCAAATTGCCCACTTTTTAAAATGCTTCTTTGACGTAAGTCTGACCCTGATGTTGGAGGACAGTCTACATCAAGAGCTACAGTATGTGTCTGGATACAGAACTACAGGGATATGTTCACACAGCCACAACAGATCTGATTTTTGGACTCTCTGGTCTTCCTCTATTAGACAGAGATAGTCTGGCTTAAATCAGATTTCATCTGTTTAGACAGAGATATGGAGATTGTCCACATGCCACAAATTATAAATAAACACACTTTCTGTTGAGGTCTAAATACAGCTCGAGCCTGTAACCATTACACAGGACAATGAGGGGATGTCTTTTTTTTAAATGCCCACTCATATTTGTCACAAAACTGAAGGACCTGCGAGAAAGCATGCACAGTGTGCATTTCTTGCATATGCCATATGTGCATATGCCAGTGTAAATACTGCATCAGCTGTTTTGTATGTTTTTACCAACACTGTGGTCTAGTCAAAATATGACTAATGGGCTTAAGCAAAAAGAAAGAAACAAATCTGAGTGTATGTTTTTGGACTTTTTGTGAAATACTGCATGGTTCTGCCTCCAATAATGAACCCATTAACTAACATCCATTACCATTAAACTCTGTTCATGTCAGCTCACTTTAACAACACTTCACATACTGTATAATCCAGCACAGTGAATAAACACCAGTAAGGTCCACTGCCTCCCTTTACAGAGTATTTTTGCAGGTTCTGGTTGTACCCCTGAGCCCAAGTGACCTCTGACCTTTCTGTAATTGCCTGTCAGAGATGTTGTTGTTGCTACAGATAAGTAGTCTGCAGCAGTGCACTGTAAGCTGTTGTGCAGTGCGTTATTGTTGTAGATAGGCCTTTTAACTTGGCTGCAGTTCTTGTGGGTGCGCCATTTCAAGGGTCACGCTGCTGTCATTTCCGATGTTAATAGTTACACCTGTGTTTTACCAGAGATATTTGACTTCCTCTAATCAGGAGCAGGCCAATCAGGTGTCAGTTTTGCACAGTTTTATTTAAGTTAAAGACCACTGAGGGCTAATTTTCAGTGTAGAGCACAGAGACTCATTACTCTGTGTCAGAAGGTAAAAAGATAATATGAAGGTGCAGAAGTTCAGTCCAAATGTAAATACAAATGTAGCCCCACCATCCAAACACAAGAAGGTATGAATGTCTTACATGGATTGACAGAGTACCACCAGTCAGATTAAAACAAAAAAAAGGGGCTCTGCTCATGCACACAGGTGTTTGCAGTTATGGCTGATTGGCATTTTTTTTCCTCAGGCTGGAGTGTAACAGAACTGCGGTAGAAATGTCTTGAGGTTGCCAAACTCATTAACTAATAATGATGTTTGGGATGATGATGAACAGATGCAACAAATCAGTGTTGGTGTCACAGATGTCAATCAATCACAGTGTGAACATGCTGGCAGCCCTAAGTGGAGGGTGTGGGGTAGGGGGGGTCCAATCAGGCACAAAATAATTGACAACACCTGTGTGGATGGTTGTAGGTCACAGGCAGAATGAGCATTTTGTCACCCTGTTTAAGATTTATTTACCTAAAAGAGCATGCTGCTTTTCTCTCCAACATGTTGGGACAAAAATCCTCAGGATGCAGAACAGCTGACAGGCAAAGCCCCCTTGAAGGATATTTAAAGGCCTCGGTTGTCAACAAACATTTCCAAGGCTCCTCTTTCACAGTGTGCCGCGCTAAATCCTCGCTGCTTCCTCGTGTGTACTGGAAAGGCCATAAAAGGCAGAAGATGGACCTTGAGACCTCGCGATCCCGTGACAGACGCGCAACATGTGGCTCATGAGAAGTGCGAGGACAGATACCATCTCCTCTGTTTAGGAAGGAGAGGAGGGAGGAGGGGGGGGGGGGCAAGTTCATGTGCTGTCCTGTGTCAGATCTGTACGGACAGGAGTCAGGGTAGAGAAGAGGAAGAAGAAGAGGAAGAGGGAGAGGAGGAGGAGCGCGCGTCGGTGGGAGTTTGTGTGAAAATGCGCAGCGGGGGCGCAACTTTGCAACCGGACAACTTTTCATCTCCACGGATGATAAAATTACAGACACGACCGGAGGAGGGCTGCTGTGAAGGAGTGAACGCTGATGAGCCCGTGTGGCTTTGAACGTGGAGGCACCGTCTCTCTCTCTCTCTCTCTCTCTCTTTCTCTCTCTCAGCCCTTTATATCCTCGCTCACCACAGCTCGAGTATCAGTTACCGGGTCCCGACCAATCCCCGCGCGCTGTCAGAGCTCGAGAGGAGACATCAGCCGCGGAGAGGCAGACACACACACACACACACACACACATACACACACCGAGCGGAGAGACGGAGCGCGAGAGCAGCACACACCCAGACACCCACCTCTCCATCCATCCATCCGCCCGTCCGTCCGTCGTACACAGCTATCCTCCTCTCTCCCTCACACACACACACACACTCTGATCCCTCCTCCTCTCCTCCTCCTCCTCTCCATCACTCCGCCGGGTCTGACTGCAGCTGTTTAAGGCGCGAGGCAGGATGCGCGATGGGACAAGCGTGCGGACACGCGCTCCTCTGCCGTAGCCAGCCGCCGTCCTCCGAGATGTAAGTGTCTGAATAAGTGTGTGTGTGTGTGTGTTCCTGCCCCCCTCTCTCCCTTTTTTTTGTAAAAAGCCTCTCGCCGTGGAGGCACATGGCGCCCTGCACCGAGCCAAAGACTGACTGATGTAGTAGAGAGAGTGTGACCCCCCCTTCACCTCCACGCCCACCTCATGCAGCGCCACGTACAAACTGGTGGGCAAAAGATCCGCGTCTCACCTGAGCTGTCCCACAGTCTGCTCCACGTCTGCCTGGGAATCTGATAGGCTGCTCTACCTCTCGTAGTGCTGCTGGGACAGATCTCCAGATTCATTTCTCTCCAGGACTTAAAGGAGTGACTCCGTCCTGATTTGTAGCCGAAACTTGTATGGCACTCTTTAGAAAGAAGCGGTCTCATATATTTGTTAATGAGTAATAAATGATATACTAGTACTTTATACAATATGATTAATTCAAAACAACTTTTGGGTTGCCAGGTTGTGGAAAGTTTTCTTTGAAGGGTAAGACTCTCCTGAAGGAATATACAGAGAAACTGGACCAAGACAAATTCATTACTATCTAATTATGCATTTCTTAATTGATTATCAATATTTCTGATTTGATTCTTTTGTTGCACATATGAGACACAACCAGTTAACCAAAATGTCTATTTATAAATGGGTTATGACTGCTCTGTAAACAATTTTTGACTATCAGTCATTAATGGAGATGTTATCTACATCTTGTGAACCCTTTTATAGGGGGTGCCTTATTATCAAAAGCGCCTCTGATTCACCAGATTTTTTAATAGATTTTATATAAAGTTGAGAATAAACAGTCCTTTGTGCACTGTTCCTTCTTTGAAACCCCACAAATGCCTCATCCTCACGGCTGCTTAAAACGAGTCTGTTTTTCAGCGTGAGAGTTCATTCTTGACCCTGAGGCTGTTTTCCTTGTTCATGAAAGGTTGAGATAAGTGGTTTTCACAGGACGGCAAATAAGTGCCGTGGATCAGAGGAGGCTGACATGATCATTATAACAATAAAGCCGCCCGGCGATGCATCCTGTCTTTTAAGAAGTGTTTTATGACGCGCTGAGGGTGTGCCATAGAGGTGTTCATTAAACTCTGTGGTAACTGTTGAGGCTGTTAGTTGGGGTGTTGTCATTATTCACACTGTACATATATATATATATATATATATATATAT
>JBAJHX010000049.1:15669723-15680447 GCA_037176925.1 Amniataba percoides
GAAAACACGACAGCGTACAGTGTGTATATATATATATATATATATATATATATATATATATATATATATATTTGTAGTGACGTCTCTCATCTGTACCTGGAGGAAAAAAAAAAACTTTTAAATGTCAGGGGCACACTCTGAGTTTAGCTAAATGTTAGCTAATAAAGTCGAGGCCTCCTGATATCGAACCAGGTTCTTTCTGCTTGAAATTAAAGTTTGCCATGCAAACACAAAATGCCTCCTCTCAAATGAAGTGACGCATCTGCTGTTGATGGAGTTGAGTGATTGCGATTGCAATTAGAGAGCACGACTGATCAAACAGCATGCAGCAAGCTGTCTATATGATGAGAGCTTCCCTCAGGACATGTTTTGATGCCTATATGTTTAATCCTCTTTGTCCTGTCCCTCTTTCGTAGCTGAACAGCATCATCTGTGCATAATAGCATTGTGATGAAATTATACACTGATTGCACAAAATATAAGACTTCTTCCTCATATCAAGTTTCAACCCTTTTTGTCAAAAAAAAAAAAAAAAATCCTTGTCCAATGTGTGCGGTTCTCTTTATCCCCTCCTTCATTATTGGTTTAAATCCAATAAGGGAAATCATTGGAGGATAATGGCTTTTATTCACTAGTGCTTGTCAGAAATGGCTAAGCCTCTGACGGTGAACATTTGTTGGCCAGTCTGGGAGAAAAATAGCCAGACCTGTGGAGGAATAATGAATCTGCCAGGTGGACGTCAGTGATCTCTGACATACAATTAGTTTCAGTAGCTGGTCTCACCTGTTTCCCCAAAGCTGGAGTCGGTTTGACGTGGAGCTGAGGTCGTGAAGGGTGATGCGTCACAGAAAAAAAAACAACAAAAAAAAATGAGCCGATGTTGTACCCACTGGGATACGTCCCCTCTTGTGACTGAGTATCAGGATCAAATAAAGCCACACAGGCTGAAAAAATAAGCAAGAGGAACATCCACAGCCCTTTGTGTTTTATCATTGTGATGGGTTTTCTAGTCAAACCTTGGATCCCCGGAGCTTTGAAGAAAGCTGAGGAATTACATACATGTATTCTCTCTGAGCTCAGACCTCCATTCAACCTTACTTAGCTCTGTCTGCTGCTGTGTCTTTATATTGCCTTTTTAGGAGGACACATTCCTATTCAATGCACTTTGTTTATCAGCTGTTATTTTCTTGCATCGTTGTAGGAGCCAACAGGCGTTGCCCTTGTTATCTGTGTGTGTTTGTGTGCATATGAACACTCTTTGGCCTGAAAAAAATATTGCAATTTACTGGATTGACGCCAGGAAGTCAGATCCCCCCCAGCCTCCTGCTGAACACACACACTCACAGAAATGCACACAAGTACACAGCGGCAGCAGCAGAGTTGTAACCCGACTCCTGATGAGTGAGCGTGTGTATGTGTGTGTGTGTGAGAGAGAGAGAGAAAGAGAAAGGATGCTGACGTTGCACTGTGTTATCATCAGTAATGGGCTCATCAATACTAAAATATTCAGTGAGAGAGACAGTGAGAGAGAGGAGACAGAGCGGGAAGAGAGAGATAAAGTGAGAGCAAAGGGAAAGCAGAGAGAAAGCATTGTGAGTGGCGCTCGCATGCTTTTGCACGTGTCCGCGTGTGTATCTGCAGAATGTGTACGCTTCAGCAAAACATTTGGCTTAGAAGTGTTCAATTCACTGATTTTCTACATTTCAATTCACTGTCTCTGCGACCAGAAACCTATGTAAATTATTCAGTTATAAGTACAACATACGTACTCAATCTGATGATGTGTACGTTTACTGTGTTTACTTTGGAGGCCTGCAGTAAATAATAAATGTTATTTAAGGTTGTTTTTGTATAAACAAGATAATTAGCTGTTTTACATCCAAATAAATATGTAGAAGTAGATGTAATGATGGAAATTGAACCATAATGGGAGTTGAACACATCCCAAGCAGAGAAATGATTTCTGAGGAAGTGAACTGAATTAATATCTGGTCACTTACTCCTGTTTGTTTTCTGCACACATATTACGAGGTGACTGGTAAAGCCTGGATGCTCTGAAACTCTTCCAGCTGAATAATTATTACAAAAGATGAGCAACTATTTAAAAAAAGTCTTCAATAAAAAGTCAAAGGTCAAGAGTGTGAGAGACGAGAAAAGTCAACTGTGGCTCCAGTCCACATCCAGTCACAAAGATTCAAATTCTGCTCCCAGCACCAGGCTTATGATGACTTTAATAATACACTCACTGCTTTTAATCAACAAATTTGTGGATTCTGAGTTACAGTCTTAAATGAATTCAGTAAGTGGTGAAGTGTTTTGCTTCTGATTGCAGAGACGAAGCTCTGATTTGTGCCTCAGGCTGAACGAAACAGAAGGGATGATCTCTGTTTTCCAGACATGTAGATAAAAGAAATTACATCCACGTTCTTCAACAGACACCCAATGACATTGAATTACCCAGGAGACTTTGCTGCGGCCGTAGTGGAGAGGTTATCACTGAAAGATAACCTCAAATGTAAATATACAGCAGAGAACTCTGCTTTTAGACCAGTGTGCCTGGAGGATGTCATTTTTATTTAATGGTGAAAGTACATTGTGGAGTTTTGTCCCAACATAGTAGATCATTCTGTAGGCCGGTTTCTGATGAAGTCCATACACCAGGATGGGAGGAAGATCTCTTATATTCAAGTGAAATGCAATTAAATGCGACACCAAAACACGTTCGCTTGGCTCAGAGTAGTGTGGGGACTTTAGCTGTATTACTGTGCTAAATTGATTCAACTCTGTGCGCTCGATAAATGCCACAACAGGGCTTGTATTTTACTCATTAAAGCCAGAGGAAAGGAGATAGATGTGTTAATTAAGCGACACAAACAGCTGTTTAACATTAACGTTAAACAGAGTGTAATCTATGTAATAAGATGTAATGTGGCCATCCCTATTACTAACAAAGTGGAAATCCATTTTTATCACTAGTCGTAGCTAAACATTGTTTGGTTCTCCTCGACTTGACTTGTAATCTGCCAGTGATTTACTTTTTAATCCGAATTGACGCACCATAAAAACAGCTGTTTAATGAGTGACGAAAGCAAACATCTAAAGGCGAACACTGTGAGCCGTGGTGGACATGTAAATGGAGCCGGCGTGGACTCGAGGAGGTCGAGCCAAGGAGACGACTGTAATCTGTCCAGTGGGAATAATTTTTTGTTAAACATGTTATCTTCAAGGGCTGATCTGTTTCTTCTGCTGGCATGGTAATGGGTGTCCAACGGGTGTCTAAAATGCTGCATTTTTAAAAATTATATATGCGTTACCCCCGATATCACACATAACCCATAAACATCAGATGAGCACACTTGTTTTTATGGGCTAGAGTGAGAATTTACTTGATGTGATAATTAATTAATCAATAAAAATGAAAAGCCTTGAAGTCAGATTTTTATCCTCCTAATTTTCTGTCAGTTTACAGCTAACTAATTTCATAGGTGCCAGTGCCTGTCAAATATTTACAGGTCATTTTTACTGATACTTTGAACACAGTCCTGTTATCTACTCTGGAACGACTTCCATTGGTCCCTTTCAAATTAAGTTAAAATAAAGAAAATTTACTCATTCATACACAAACACAGTTTCAGCCAGTCAACACACTGTAGGACAGAGGAGTGGATGTGAAAACAATGATGTCTTGAAACATAAGGCAACCTTAGTACTTAAATATATTCAAGAGTACATTTACTTCTCCATGAAATGTCATCCATTATTCAAGTCAGCGCATCCCCATACTGAGTGAAACATTAGTCTTTCTTTAGTTTTTCTCCTCCATTAATTTTATTTCATTGCTTTTTTTCCATCCGTCATGTCACAACACGAGCACTGAGTGTGCTCTTTTTCAGAAACTGTCTTTATGCCGTCTCTGCTGTTTCTATTGTGGGTTATACACAAGAATAGAAAACCTGCCAGCTGGTCACTTGTTAAGACTGTTTCGCACACCTTATTAGGAAGTGTTATTTTAAAGAGAGGCTAGAGTTACAGTTGAGCTTGAGCTTTCACATGTTCAGATGATGTAGATTTAAGATAAAAGCTGCAGCACGTTTAGTGTTGGGTTGATATTAGAGGAAGGTTTGGATTAAGTACAGAATATAATGGTTATGGTAAGAATACAGCTCCAGGGACTTGATATAAGCCAACACAATTTCATCACAAGTGTGTGTGCATGTGTGTGTGAGGGCCTGGAGGTGTCATGGGGAAATGAGCTTGACAGCTACCATGGTTCCCAGCTTTGGCTCCAGCAGCTCCTGTCAGCCTTCTTATCTCTGTGGACTGTTGCCACAGACAGGTGTTTCTGTGTGTGTGTGTGTGTGTGTGTGTGCGTGTGTGCGTAAAGTAACAAGTGAGTGTGTACGTATGAGTGCAGTTGTGCCGCTGCCATTAATCCAGTGGGCAGCCACAACTGTGTGAGTGTTTTTAAATGTGTTTTGTTGTCAGTGGCTACAACTAGCATATGTGTGTGCGTGTGTCTGTGTGTGTGTGTGTGTGAGGTCCCTCAAGATTAAGGTGGGAAGTGAGGCAGCTGTGTTTGGGACACACTGCTTTAGTTTAATTAGAAAACAGTATCAAGATAGGCAGTAGAGGTGTGCATACATGTGTGTATCCGTGTGTGTGTGTGTTTCCGTGTGTGTGTGCGTGTGTGTGTCATCTTTACAATATAATTTGAGGAATAAATGACCTTAAGTGGTTGTGGCATAATCTCCTAAAGAGACAGAATAGAGCCAAGTAGGTTTGACATCCGGCTTTAGCGGTGCAGTCATTGTGAGGTACTTTAGTCTGAAGGTCGTTTCAGTCTGAGTGTGAACAGCTACATCTATTTTAGTTTAGAAAGTGTTTGTCTACTCATTTGTTTTTGAAGGATGCCTGTGTGTCTTTCTTTAGACAAGAGCAAAAGTCACAGGGGTCATGGCCACAGGGTCACTGTTACAGCATGAAAAGCAGAGAGGCTCATGTATATTAGATTTACTGGATATATAGCTACTGTACACAGTAATAGTAAAGGTAGATCCTCTAGTGGCATACTGGGTGTAGAATAAAATGTGCCTATTTGAAGCAACTACTGAGCAGAAGTGGGAGATAAAAATGACACAAGATGACTGAAGTTAATTATTTATGAACCTCAAATTCGCAGACACAAGAAAAGCGTTTCGCAAAGCACAGAGTGGAGGGATGACTTCTCTCAGATCCTGGATTAATTCCTGGGCTTTTAGCGTTCATTTGGTGAGGCGACTGTGGCCACTGAATCCAACGACTCCTTCATCTTAACTGATTTAATTTTGTTACCCTTCGCAGTGCGTGGTGGATGTTATTATCTGTTTTAATGTTTTTATTACTGATATTCATCACATGTCGCTGTTGTTTCTCTCAGTTTTGCAGGTGTTTTGTGCTCATCTTTCAGTGGCTTCAGATGTTTCCTGTTGTGGTCTTTACTCTTTTGAACAAGCATATATTCTCATTACTAGTATTTAATTGTTTTGCTGCTATAGATTTAGCAGCTTGTCAGTTTACAGTTTTACATTTACAGTTATTATTGTGCCGCTGTTGTGCTGGCGCTCCACAGTAGAGTAGCAGAATGTGTTCCTGTGCCCCGGTTCCTCTTGCCCTGACTGCAGGGCTTTTTCTTATTGATCGGCCATATTGATTGACTCACACAGAGATAAAGCCACTGACAGGCTGTAAATGTCGCATTTGAGACATTCAGGGGTTTTGTGATGCTTGTAGCGGTGAATGAAATGACTCGTCCAACAGCACATGAACACAGGGACTGTAGAGACGCAAACACACCACACATGCATAACCACAACGGCACACACACACACTACACCTCACATAATAATTTTCACAAAAGGCTGATTGTATTTTTGCATTCAGCATTTTGACAAACTCCATCAGCACTCAGCAGATATTCCTATACTGATTGCCAAATGGAAACATGGTGATGATAATTGTGATCACATGGACGATAAACTATTGACTGTTTGTGTATCTGTCTGTCCTCGCTGTCTATACACTGCCCTTGTTGTTGAGTTTGTTATTATTTCCAACAGACTAACTCTCTGCTCCCTCGTCACCTCATTTGTGTCACTGTCTCCACCCACCCACCCTCCTTTTTTTTTCTCACTCCTCTGTCCCGACTTTCCACCCTTGAAATCCCACCCGTCACACAGAGAGAGAGAGACAGGTGCGACAGGAGGAAATGTCTGCTGAGATGACTTGATAGATGAAGGGCAGGTGTTTCATCCAAAGAATATTCCAGGTTGCCTGGCAACTAATGGTGTCAGAGGTTACCCGACATGTATTTTATCAGTCCTCGATGTAGTGTTTTCCTCTTTTGATCTGTCTGTATATTTGTCATTTCATGGTCTTGCGCGCTTAATACATCACACAATCAATACATTTGTTCATGTGAGCATGTTTGTACGTTTGTGTGTGTGCGTTTGTGTGTGTGTCTTTAAAGGCTCTATGTCAAGTGTGTGACGAATATGACGAGGCTGCTGCACATTTTTTTTGGAGGTTTTTCTGCCTTTCTCTCTTTCTGTCTGTGTCGTGGAAAGGTGGTTGCTCACCGAACAAATGACAGTGTTTAGCTGTCAACGAAACTAATCCAGACAGATGTCATGCTTTGGAATGCATCAAATGTTCAAATTATAGATATATAAATATAGATAAATAAGGATGCATTTTGCAAAGGTGCAATGGTTAGACTCAATCCAGAAATACTGTGCCATCAAACAAAATCTAATTTCAGGTACACAGTTTCTAATAAACTGAAAAAAAACCCCTCAAAAAAAGATGCTTTGTGGGCCTGTAGAAGCTTTTTTTGCTGTATTATTGCATATTCTTTAAAACAAATTATAATATTTACATTTTAAAACACTTAGCTATTGTTCTGGGCTCAATCATTCTGCTGAATCTATACAGTATCTTTTATTTCTTTAAACTTTCCAAACCCTAACTTACCAATCATCAATTAAATATTTATATTTGTATTTTTTCATTGTAATATAAATTTGTGTTGATGAGTTTTGACCTTCTGGTTGTGTGTCCTGCTCCTCAGCTCTCGGGATCCAGCTGGTTTTCATTTTCACCATTTACTATCGACTCATTTTCACCTGGACGTGAGGTGGTTGCAGTTAAAGGGTGGCTTGAATAGAAAATCAGCGGGACGGCTGCGCTCCCCACCGCTTCTCTGCTGCTCAGACTGGACATGACAGAGAGCACAACGCCAGTGTGCAGTCATTTCTGCAGTTTTTATAACATATAATAACACGAGACAGTCCTATCATTAAGTCAAGCCCGGACTGTATTATGTCTCATTAAAACAGCGCTCAAAGTCAAATTACAAAAACTGTCATCTTGATGTAGGCAACAAAAAGTTATAGTCGCGTCCTGCAGTCTGCAGACTTTGTACTAAGCTGAACACATCAAAGTGATTGTTATCTAAATGAACTGATTGCTTCTTTGTTCTACAAAATGTTTGAAAATGGCCACAGTCATTTCCACCACTATTTGACCTCTTTACATAATGAGTTCTGTCAGATCAAGAGCACAAAATCCAAAGATATTAAATGTATGGTAAAATATAATACAGACAAAAATAGCAAATCTACCAATTTGGAAGGCTGGAACTAGGAAATAACTAATAAATATGTGTTAAATTATTATTTTATTATCACATTTTTTATGGAAATTTGAAGTAAATTTAAATTTTCTCTTCAGCAGCGTGCATCTTACATACCATCATAGTAAGGTGCATTGTTGATGTTAAATAATAATGGTATTGTTATATATTTAGGTAAGAGAGATGCATCTTTACAACTTGACTACTTTTACTACCTCCAGTACTATTCATACAGTAGTAATATTCATGTTTGTAGTTTTAGGTAGCATTTCCAGAGCATTACAAAATGCTCTGCAACTGGGTTCCTTCAGAATCTAAATACAGCAAGTTAAATCACAGTATAAAAGATAAAAGAAACAAAAGTCAACCAACACACGGCATCTAATCAAACAAAGAATTTGGAGGATAAAAGAGCTTAAAACATACGACAGTCGTCAAGTTTCTAAATGAGAAAGAATATAAATAGATCATAAAAATCCTGTTGCATTAAAGAGACTTTGAGAAGGGATTTCAAAGTGGAAACAGACTTGGCACACATAAGCTCCTCAGGCAGGGAGATCTACAAAACCTTAGTCACCAAAACTGCTGTGAGATCACAGAGACCACCGCGGCTCAAACGGAGTTAACATATCAGTGATGTTACCAGAAACACAGCTGTGTAAGGCTTTACATGTAAGCAGTGAGTATCTTTAAATCTGACATGAACATTACAGTCAACCAGTGTAGTGAGGCCATAGTGTTGGTTTGTAACTGTGTTTTGAACAAGTTGAGATGGAGATGGATTTAGGCTTTCTGATGAGGATGGAAATACAAAGACTGAAACCAACATGAATGACCATTTTAAGATAGAATGAACTATTTATTGATATAGGAACTGTAGTTGACAAAGTTTTAGCAAGAACTAGTAAGATTAACCCATACAGAAATGTATAATGCAAACTCTAAAAGATTAATCTAAATAAATGGAAGATAAAATCATAAGTTACGAGACAGACATAGATAAACATGGCAGAAATTAGTTTTAATCCATTTGTAATGAATTGAACTGGAATAAGAAATTCTACTTATATTAGAAAGAATAGCATAAGAAACTGTATGAGGTAAATTTAGGTGGAAAACAACCTTTAGGTATGTTGAGCTTAGGAGATGAGCTATAGACACCGAGCTGAGATCATACAGTCTGCTCAGAGGCATTAAGGGGTTCTTTCAGAGGAAACTGGTGGTTTTAAAAACACTGGATGGACATCATGTAAACTCTAAACCCAACTATGTACACTACACTGTCACTAAGTGCTCTTGAGTCCAGTCATTTCCTCAACAAGTTCCACATACAGATGGACAGAAATGTTAAGTGCTTGTGCCAGAGGCTTTTAAACGCACAGCGGAGTAGTATAAATCAAGGCACAGTAATGAACTGTGGCAGAGGCTCGACGCATTTGCTTACAGGATTAGTAAAAACATAATCTTTTACACATATATATGGTTCTTTAGAGCAGCAGGAACACAGCACAGAATGTTCATGTTAAGGGATGACTGCATACAGATGCTAAAAATGACTTCAGCCAGCACAGTGTGTGGTAATGCACAATTTGAATGGTCCACTGAATGATCTTTTAAAATTCAATAATGTCAATATCCCACAAAGTTGCCGTCAGGGCTGGGTTAACTTGCTTTGGGTGGAACATAAGACTGCTCCTGGCTTTCCTCTCGCTCTTTGTGAACATATATATATATGATTATATGAATAATTTTTGGTGTGGATTAATCAGCTGGTTATTTTCTCAATGAGTTAATATTATATTATTGGGTCCATAAACAACTTCGAACAATTTCCTAGAGCCCAAAGTGATTTCAACCTGACATATGTGTGATGTTTTTGAATATGTGATGGTTGGTTTTCAACACCTCATACATTGTTTGATTCCTGGTGAAACCTCAAACTAAAACACTGGGCTGCAACTGAGCAAGATGCTACTTGAATACAGAAATGTATGAAAAATGTGAGGTTGTTTTCCTTCAAGTACCTGGAACCTTCAATCTTTTTTGCTCTTTGAAACTTTATAATCAATTATTAAAGTAGTTTTATGCTGATTGACTTATAGATTGAATCATTACAGCTCTGTGAATGACCTTTGGTATATTGATTAAACACACAGTTCTTTCTGTTCCATGTAAGCACAGGTTGGTCTGTAATGGAGACGCAGAGACTTTAATTTCAAGACAGGCACCAGAAGACCCTTATAATGTCAGGCAATATTGTGCTTTAGCAGTGCATATTCCTTTTTTGCTAAACTAAATTACATCCAATAAAAAGACAAAAAAACTTGATGATCTGAGGCCCTGAAGCGTTTGCATGCTTTTCCCAGTTGCCAATTCAACCATGGTTATAACTAATAATAGCGAACATTTTAAAGAAAATACACAGCCTCTCTTTCAGTGCTACTTTCATCGCAACTCCTCTTTTTGTATTGCTTCATCAGAGAGCTCAGTCTGCCGTTTTTCAGAGTTTACAATGAAAATATTTTACACTTTTAAGGTTGGAGAGGTGCTTTGTTGGTTTGACCTACTGTGTCACATTTTAGCACACACGCATGTAACGCAGTCAAAGAGAGACCATAAACTGCTCCCAGACAAACACACAAAGGTTGTCCTTGACCAATGCTTATTTTCCAGTAGGAACACACTCTGCTGGGGGCCATGTGTGCTGAAGACAAAATTGCACACACATAAATGCAGGCTTATACACACACACACACTCACATATCTAATTGTTTGAAAGTCTTGAGAAGTGCTGTGAAACGGTCTAGTAGGACGGGGTGGAATTAATTTGCATTCAGACAGCATTTTCTCAGTTTGATTGGCTGTTAAAGCAGCAGCCCTGTGATATGCTAATTACATGTAAAGGAGCCACCCCGCTGACAATTTCTGTCTCTGAAACTCTGATAACCTCCAAATGATAACACATGGAGAAAGACACCAGTAAACACACACACACACACACACACACACACACACACACACACACACACACACACACACACACACACACACACAC
>JBAJHX010000049.1:15687012-15701297 GCA_037176925.1 Amniataba percoides
TCTATCTATCTATCTATCTATCTATCTATCTATCTATCTATCTATCTATCTATCTATCTATCTATCTATGTGTGTATATATATATATATATATGCATGTGTGTGTGTGTGTATATATATAGGACTAATCCTACTTTCACACTCATCTAATTCCCTCACTGCTCCTGTTCTGCCTGCTGCTTTGCAATTTGACTTCCTCCACTGCCTCCTCCAGCATCTGGATGATGCAGGTGTGATTTCAGGTGATTTCCCCCTTTTTTTTTCAGAGGCCATCTGTTGAGCTCATATTTGAGTTTCAAAGTTAATTCTTGACCTTGGAAATGGCAGTCAACAAACAATCTCTCCTCAAGATCAGTTTTCCAGTTGTCATGGAAATGATGCTGTGAGAGTACTGAGAGTGAACTAAAACTGTGAAGTTGCAGACGGACAGTTAAACAATGACCTTAAACTCACTATAAAGCTCTGTAAAGCTGTGGGGAAGCAGATTCAAATCATAAGTCTCTGTAAGGTCAACCCTACAAGCCACCCGCTTTGCATTATCACTCGATTTTCATGTAGTCATTTGATATGTTTGTTATAAAAATATTGACTAGAGCTGCTTATCCAGAGGGTCTTCATTCTGTGCAGGAAAATTTAATGTGATCACAAGCTCCAAAACAGCTACTAAATAGACCTCAGGGTGAGATTCTTTGCTCAGATTTGTTCAAGAGCACAGTTGCACCACCGAATTCAAATACATACAGCGTCATGGTAAAATTAAAGGTTCAGTTTGTTTCATTTCACTTAAATAATCCAGCATCACGTCCTGCGTACATGTAATGAAAACAAACAGTAAACCTCGACACGAGTGTGCTGACTGTAATGAGTGACATTTAGCTGACTCACAATAGGCTGTGAAATTGCGTCTCAATCAGCAGTGTGCTGCTCTGCTTCTACAGCACCTCCTGATGGCTGAAATGATTTTAAAAAGCTACAAGGACAGCATTATAAATACAGTGTGAGATGGCACAGTGCATTTTCATTTCGTGACCGTTTTAGGATTTTGTAGACTTCCTGATGTCATCACTGATTTATAATGCTCTCTCCCTCTATCACCCCCCTCTCTTTACTCCCTGCCTCTATCCATGACAGCTATTAATAATGAATGGCTCCAACTGTGTAAAATGCCAGTCTCTTGCATATCAGTGAACTGTCCCTTTTAGAAAGCTAATGTTGACAAATGACTGGGAGCATAAGGCATTTGAACACACTATTAACCTTTGAAATGTCATTGTGCTTGCGTGTGTGCTCCTGTGCATGCGGCGGATAAACTGTGTGTGATTGTGCGTGTGTGTGTGCCCATCCATAAAATGTTATTAGGGTCTTTGTTGGCCGCTACGAACCTCCATTGACCTTCATTATATTTCTGTCTTGTCATTCCAGTTGCTTTTTCTTCAAATGCCGTCACATATCACAGCGATTATGCCAGATGCTGTACCTCCTGTGCGTACACTAATGCAAAAAGTCATGCGCAGACAAGTCTCGCACACACGCACTCACATGTACACACACACACACACACACCAAGATACCTCCATGCTCACATATGCTGCTGCACAGTGAGTCGAGTGGGCAGATAAGCTGTCTAAGGATGTCTAATCTATCTAAGGGTCTAATTGGCTGCTTAACTAGAGATTTTATTACACACTCGTGCACACACACACACACACAAACACACACACACACAAGCTGTGCCCTCGGGCAATTTTTTTTCTTTTGTCGTTAATGAATAGTACAGTGTTAAAGAGATAACGCTAAACTGGACTCATTAAATCGCGCCTGTGTGCTGAAGATCGAGTTTTCTGTGTGAGTGAGTCAGAGGGAGAGAATGAGTGAGAAAGGAGAGAGAGAGAGAGTCTACAGGTTGCTGAGCTGCTTAATTACCTTGCCATGGAAAATCATGTTAGCTCTGTAAGAGGTGCTGGATTAAATGTCAGCATATCCGCACATATAATCAGCATGTGTGTGTGGATTCAGGTGTGTGCCTGAATGTGCCTGCAGATGTGTGTGTGTGTGTGTGTGTGTGTGTGTGCGTGTGTGTGCGTGCGTGCGTGTGTGTGTGTGTTTATGGATGCACTTTGTCAATTCCGGTTGCGCTCATCTCACACTGTTTTTTCCTCCTGTCGATTTGGGAGCCCTCCTCACAGCTCCATTTACTTAACTAGGCTGCCTGAGTATCACAGTGTGTGCGTGTGTGTGTGTGTGTTAGACCCTTGTGTGTGCGTTGTCTGCTTTGCTTTATCGTTCTGCACTTGCTTATTAAACTTACTTGTGGCCTCCTGTTTCTCCCTCCCCTGACGATCTCCATCTCTTTTGTCTCGTCTCCTCCTCTTCACCTCCTATTCGCTCTGCCTCGTCACCTCTCTTTGTCTCTCTTTTTTTTGGTTTGATTTGTTCTCCTGTGTCTCCTTTGTCTCGTTTTTATATTCCTGTCTTAGTCATCACCTTTCTTGCATGTCCTCATGTGTTCTCTCCCTCCCTGTCTGCCTCTGCTTACTGTCTGACTCTTTCTATTGCTGTCTCATAAGCAGAGATTACGTCATTTCTCTCCATTAAGTTGAGCGTCATTATGCTCAGTCATCAGTCAAGGGCTAATCAGAAATTATAATGTACAATACAGTTTAATCTAACTGCCCTGAAATCTCTGTTTTTACTGAACAGAAAACCTCTCAGGGCATTTGGTGAATTTAAATTATGAGTAACATACAAGGATGCTGCCAGTAAAACATGACCGTATTGCCCACAGGTGGTCATGGATTTAATGATGGAAGTAACGGAGAACATTTACTCAGGTACCACACTTAAGAACAGTTTTGTGATTCTGCCACTTTATACTTCTACGCTACATTTCAGAGGCAAATGTTGAACTTTTCACACTCAGTCTTGGTTTATTTGATAGTTTACTTGAAAACATGAAAAATAAGAATTATGATGTCCTACATGTTAAGTGAAAACTTTATTCAATCCTGGTGGACAAATTCACAAACCACCCAGCAGAAAATATGGAAATGAGTCCTTTGTTGAAATATTAAATTCATTAACACATGAATATGTCAATAATTGTAACTTAATAACATAATAAACATTATTATGAGATAGGCCACTATTTTTGGTACTCACAGTACAATTTGATGTTCTACTTTTGTAGTTAAATTTTAAATGCAGGACTGAAGTATAAGATCTGAGTACGTCTTCCACCTCTGATCATGCGTTATGCTGTTATACCTGAGCTTTATTTTTGTCTCATTTATCCAATAATTTGACACATAGATATATACACATGTTTACACTTAAGCAAAATTTGTGCTGTGTTCTTTATGAATGAAATTACAAGCAACACGGTTGTATTAATTATTAGTTAGCTACATTTTCAGTTTTTCTTTTAAGCGAACAGAGATCATAACAAATAACACTCAGTGGAACCTTGTTTGGGAATAATTAATCATATTTCCCTTCATTAGTTTGCACCTCACAGCATAATTACTGCGCAGTGTACATTATCAAGCTGACTGAACCTGAATTTCACAGCTACACTGCTGTTTGAAGCCTCATAATGTAACTGAAATTAAACACACAGTGTTCTTGAATTCAACATTGCTTGACTCTCAAATCTATCCATCAAATCTTAAACAAATTAGCTTGTAACATTGTATATGAACAAACAGTAAATTATGGACTATATAATTGTTGTAGTTATGACTTAAAGCAAAAATCTCTGATCAAAGAACCTGGGAATAAGACCTGTCAAAGCATTAAACCAAATTTATTCTGCAGTCTTACTGTTCATAATAATTATAATAATGATAACTTAATTTATACAGCACATTTAAAAAACATAGTTTACAAATCAGGATATACTCTGAAAGCAGTATAACTTAAGTTTCAACAAACCAAACAGACCCCAAAAATCAATTATAGACAAAAACGGGAAAAAAATCCATAAAAAGATGATGAAAAGTAACAATGACAGACTATAAAAAGATGAGCTGAAAGCCCTCCTGTTCTTCTGACTTTCTAAAACCTAGAAAAGCATCATCACTTGAACTAGCTTGAACTTTGTAGTTTTATAAACTCACGTCAGGCTCACTTGGTCAATTTGGTCAAAAAGTAGCTGCTTTGCTTCTGAGCATCTTATTGGTATTACTCTGTGCTGCAGAGATCTGGATCTGTGTGCATCCTTGAATATTACATAGAGCTTATTCATTACTCTCTCTATCTCCTGTGTCCAGGATTTGTGCTCTGAGCAGCTTTAATTCTGAGGTCACTTCCAGTCAGGATACAGCCCGCACATTCACTCGTGTGCAAACATTACTGGGTGAACATCAAAGGATACGTTGTGATCCTTTGTTTGTGTTCCTGTGTGTGTGTCGGAGAGATGTATCACGCCAGACACAGGTTTATGCTTAAACCCGAGTTTTGCACGCTTGCTTTTGTGTGTTTACGCCAGTGAGTGCGATATATCATATGTGTGTGTGAATTTATGCATGTGTGTATGCGCTGTCCGTTGCTCTCTTATCTCAGGCGTCACACAGGAACTGAACCAACAGATGACCGGAAGCCTTATCGCTCCAAACACCACCACACTGTTTACTCGGACAAGCAGACACACACACACACACACACACCTTTACTTTCCTCTCTGGTATATTCATTCTGCGTAATGAGAGGAAGTGTGATGTTTACAGTACGATGTGTATGCGTGTGTTTGAGTGTGCATGCGTGTGTTTCTGCGCGCGTACAGTCAACAACGTGAGAACAGGTGGCGTAATAATAGTACAGTATACTGGACGTGCATGTAATTGGTTTAAGGTCAGATTCAATGTGTGAAGCCATAATTGCAGCTTTGAGCAAGATTACATGCGTGGTGTGTGTATTTACATGTACATAAATATCTGGTGGGCTTAATTTATGTTTATACAATTTGTGTAAAGAGGATGATATTGAGTAATAGCAGAGAAGATGGACAATGTATAGAGCTGGATAGTTCAAATCTGCAGCTTTGACTAGAACAAGCAGGGGATTAGACCAATCAGGAACTGTCCCTAAATATTGAGACGGATGTTCACAAGTCAAATTATGAGATGTTTCTGAACACCATTTTATGATTTCTCTTTGTGGAGCTGTCATGTAATCAGAAAAGGATGAAATGGGGACGCTCCCAATGTTTTGACCCACAGGGCATTCATCAGGCAATGTGCGCACAAAAAAACAAGATGTGCTGTTCATATAGACAAAATAAGTACTTTTCCCATATACGTTGTTTTGATGTGCACTCTATCCACCGTCTGCAGTCACATATTGAACCATGAATGGGATGGCTTTGGCCTGTGGGTGGAAAAATCCTCTACCGTGTGACTGGGAGACTGTTTCCACTGCTGTCCATGTGGCACCTGACCTGACCTGACCTCTGATGCACATATTCATGTAATAGCAGCATTGAGTTAATGCAGCTCACATACATGAAAGCTGATCGTCCACTGATCACATGGTTGGCTGCTCGATCCCACCTCCTCTCGTCCACATGTCAGAGTGTCCTTGGACAATCATTGCCATCATTGTGTGGGTGAATGAGAGGCACACTGTGCTTTGGATCAAAGTATTACATAAATGCAGCCATTTACAGTTGTTACCATTTACATACAACGTGCTAGTATAGCATTGATGTCGATGTTGCAACTGTTTTCTCATCTGTAAGATTCAGTCAGACTGTTGCTTTCTGGGTCATGTACTTTTTTTTTTTTTTTATAAAACTTTCAGATCTACACAGTGCACTTCTCTACTTGTGACTGCTTTGTTATGTAGAAGACAGATAGCATGATCATTAAAGGTTACTGAGTGTAATTATGGTTATTCACAGGATGAGCTGCAGAATGTAACTGATGGGGGAGCATTATGTTTCCATGGGGGAGGGGGGGGGGGCATATAAAGCATTACAGATATGTTTTCAGATTGCTTTCAGCAAAAATAATAACAGCCAGAGTGCTGTTCAGCATATTCGTCTACCAGTAGGTGACTAAGTGCCCCGACCAGATGTGTCATTAGCAGAAATCACATTGCATATGTGCACAGTGTAGTGCTGTAACTTTAAAACTAAGATTCAACATAAACTTCTAATGAAAGTCAGATTTTCTTAATGTACAGATAAATCAAATAAAGCAAATATGCTGTAAATGTTCCACAGATGACGCAGTAAAACAAGCCTTCCTAACATTTAATCAGCAGGCAGGTTTAGTTTTCACCTGTCAAAATGTTGTTTTCACTAGTTAAGAGGAATGACTTGTAGATAAATATTAGAATTAGATAAATAATTAGAATTGCTACTAGTCCAAATTACATTATTAACATGTTGGCTTGGAATTCTAACTAGTCAAAAAGCAATTGCTGATATCTACAATTGCTTTTACTGCTACTGATTAAATGTTAAACGCCTTTGCCACACAGACAGTTGAAACACTGCCATTGATCAAAGAGATACAGTATTTACACTCAAGTTTCACTTTTCCGATAGTCAATTTGACGAGCAGGCAGTAACCCACTGTGACCAACCCACCACACTGAATAATACAGAACTTGCACTTTTTGTTTCATTTCTCTTTCATTTCCACCACTTTCCGTCTTCCAAATCTAAACCCCATCCATATCCACTATTTTCTGAAAGGATTTTTTTTCTTGTAGGAGTGCTAATGACTTTTATTACATAATCGCTTGTCGGGGTAGAAAATTGACACCAGAGACAATGTAACAGTGATGGTGATCTTTCCCTAATGACCATGACCTTAACCAAACGGGTTTAATTGGCCAAGTTCTCCGTAAAGGTGGCAGAAATATTATTATGTCATTTTTGGAACAGTCGTCTGGGTTTGACATGCAATTTTATTTTATCTTTTAGGAATGAAGACTTTACTGAAAGTGTCCAGTATTTCATGGAGCTTTGGGTGGTAGCAAATGTTTCCTCCAGACATCATATTATCTGCAGCTTTCACTGTTTCAAAGATGACTTTGCTTGTTCACAGTGTTATACTAATCTGTGATGTGTGTTTGGACGTCTGTCTTCATTTATCTCTGCTAAAGCCACGGTGTGTACAGGAGCGTGTCAACGTTGTCGCTTCATGTTTGCAGATGAGCTCTCACTTTTTTTTCCACTGTTTGCATTAACGTAAGTCGCTCTGGATATGTCAGCTAAATAATGAAAGAGTAAATGTCCATACGATAGTGAGGTGGGTGAGGGGATTAAAGGAGAGAAGTGAGAGGAGAAGGAGGGAGAGGGACAGGGGGTTGAGAGAGAGTCAGGCATAGAGAAGAGAGAAGGGAAGATAAACAGAGATGAGAGAGAAAAGAGGGGAAGCATCTCAGACTTTGAGAGGGAGTTTAGGAGCACTCTTTATCAGCCTGTTCACACACTCATGCGCAAACAAAAATATAGATACGCTCACATTTACATGCCAATTTACATACACAGTCCTCACATACACTGACTCTCGTTTCAAAACTCAATTTCAGCTCATTTGCATCCACAACTGTGTTGAGAGCAGAGTGACAGTTCGATAATTTCTTCCTGTCAGCCTCCTTCTGTATCTTCCTCTTCGTGTCTCTTTCTGAGAACGTTAATTGAAAACATCACCCCGGTGCTTGGAGGTGTCAAAAGCGGGTGCTATCATCCACTTTTTCATATTAAACCTAACCACCCCCCCCCCAAAAGCAGCCAATATTGCTCTGTTGGTAACACAGAAATAAATTGGACACCTTCATGCAGAGAGGGTGGGGTTTTTTTTGGTGTTGAAATCATTCAACCAACCCTCAGAAACCAGGGTTACCTCAGGACTCACTGATTAATATGAACGATTCACTTTCCACTTTAGTCATGTTCGTCTGTGAATTGCGTTTACAGTGACTCATAGATTTCCTGGAAGTTTCCAATGGCCCCATGAAGAGGGTAGATGAAATATTATTCATCTTGTGAGCAGAATTTCTTTTTGCTGAAACCGTGGACTCTGTGCAGACAATGACAGTCCCACAGCTGGAGCACTCTCAGATCTGCCCACTAAAGGCTTCTCTTTCAGCATTTTGTGCCATTGTAAGCACTACTGTTAGCTCTACTACTGTCTTAATTATAGCCATGGTTATATATGAAAGGTAAACACAAAGTTTGTGAGTTCTTTTGAAACAGAATATTTTCGGGACTTTTAGCATAGGCCTGTCTAAACCATATTTGATTGGCATAATCATAATACATAATTTCATAATACCATTTACTTGTCTTAGAGTAAATTGTATTAACATTGTATACAACCACATTTAGGGTTCTTTTCCAGGTTTGCACATAACATAGTGCGCAGCATTTAGGAAAAACTGGCAACAAGAAGAGTCTTGAGTGACAAAAAAAGTGACAGTCAGAATCAGTTGTATGCAAATCAAACTGAGAGCAGAGTGAAATCCATTGGATTCGACATGCCTCAAAGTGTCATCCAGTTGACTTTGCCTTCTGTCAGGCTACTTCTCAGTGCCATTTGGCGGCTGCGGATGTTACACTCATCTCAACATGTGTCTTTAACGACTGGCTACATTGATTTCCATTAGAAAAATGTTTGAGGGAAACACAGAGATATGACCTCATTGTATTAGTAAACCAGGTAGGACATGTGTAACTAATTTTTTTATCATCTGAGAATTGCCTTTGCACCTCCCTTTGTTCGATATTTTTCTCTGTTTCCTCCAGAGTTTTCTTTTTCTCTGTAGATTCTCCTGTCTCTCCACCTGTCAGTCCTCCTGTGGGGAGCAAAGGCTCACACACATCACGTGTCTCTGGCCTCAAATCAAAGAAAAAACTGACTTTACCTCTCAGTAGCAAAGATAAAACAACCGGAACAGTTTCAGCACATCCGTAGCTTTACGAACAGCAGTGTGGTTAATCCTGAACATGTTGGTGATTTAAATCTTCTCAGTGAAAAACCTCATGATCAAAAACAAGAGTCAGCATGAGATGGGATTCAGTAGTTCGCTTTAATGTTGGCAGTAGCACAATCTAATTCACTTAACTACATTAACTTAGTGTTTACTTAAGTACAAATTCAATGTACTTGAAATGTGTAGTGAAATGCAACATACATAGTATTGCAGCAAAATTAATAATCCCAACACATCACATATTTAGTAAATGTGTTCGTGATTATACTTGCAGACTTACTTAAGGTTTTGAATGTACAGCTTTTAATTGTAGTGGGGTACTTACTAGTGGTATTAGTACTTAAGTAAATAATCTGATTACTTTGCAGCATAAAACCTTATGTGCAATTTCTTAATGTTTTTGTTTATAGATTGTTTTAAAACATATTACATAGCAGACTTTATGTAGAGCAGTTTTCCCTCTTTTAGTGAAATCAAATTATTAAATACTTTAATTTAGAACATTCAAAGGTTTATTTCTAACTCATTTTCATGTTTTATAACCACAAATTGCATTGCAGACATAAATGAAACACTTTTTCTTAGTTAGTGAAGATTTCATCCTGCAAACACTTACAAATTTATCATATGAGCGGTGAAGCTGCTCACAATATTGCATCATTCTGTATTGCATAGTGTTGTATCACTGTGTTGTATTGCATCTTGGCAGGGCTGTCTTTAAATGTATCACAGTGACAGCAAATTATAAACTGGGAGCTGATAAAATCCGGGTTTCGCTCTAAAAACTTCCTTCCCATTTGTGATTCTGTCCATCCTCGGGTGTCTCTTCGACTGCTGTCTTGGTGACACGTTCATCTCCATGTCTTGACTTGAAAGTACTTGTAGAAGATGTAGGAAGGGAAAATGGGCTGTAATAAGAGAAAGGGAGGGTGAAAGTTGTGACAATAATGCAGAGAAGCAGAGCGAGAGGTGAAGAAATGGGATTGAGAACGATGGAGAACAAAATGGGGTGGGAGGATAGAGAGACCCAGAGAGGGGCGGCAAGGGGAGAATTCAGGGGAGAACGAGGTCTGTTTTCACCGGCGGGAAACGGGGAAGGTTGTTATGGCCACGTTACCATGGTGACAGCAGGTTTCTAGTACTGTTTTTCTCATCGCCTTGATCACTCGCTGTGATAAAAGGTGTTTGTGTCTGTGTGTGTTCTAGATATTTATGTTGGGCTGATAATGGCAGTGCTGCCCATGTGGTCAGAACCTGTATGTGAATGCATATAAGACAGTGAGATCGTTTGTGTTTGTCTGTTTACGTCATGACTTTGTGCTCTCTGTGTGGCTGTCCTTAATGTGTGTGTGCATGAGATGTTTATTCACGCTGTGGGAACATAAACCTGTTTTAATAGGCACATTGTGGACTCGCCTCCCATATGGAGACAAAATAGATGTCCACATAACGTAAGTCTTCGCATTTTAAGGTGAAGACTTGGCTGACTTGTGTGTGTGTGTAATTGAGCGAGTGCCTCTCTGGAAAAAAAAGGTGTTTGAATTGAAATGAGGGAGGTATTGAGGAGGGTCGCAAAAGGCAGAAACAAATCATTGTCTAGCAATCCCATCAAGTACGGAAAAAGCATTTAAGTGGAAAGCGTGTTAACGACAGAAAATAGAATCGGCTCAAGTTACATCTTAAAGGGTGAGAACCAGAGAGAGAGTGAGAAAGAGAGAGAAAGAGAGAGAGGTGCAGAGGGGAAAGATGACAGGTGAGGAAAATTGGAGAGAAAATGATTTCTGATTTCCTCAGCAGCGGTGAGGAGATTGGACAGGCACAGCTGCCGAGATAGAGTGCTGCACACACTCTCACACACACACACACACACACACACACTTATCCACTTTCACTACTACACTTTGTCAGTACTTTAACGCTGAGTGCTATGAGCAGGGCCTGGCTGCAGTAATCACGAGATAAAGTGTTCTAATCGTGGAGCAGAATCGCCTCCCTTATCCTTTAATCACTGTGATGTGGGGGGGAGTTGCTGTCAGAATGTAATCTAGTACCAACCAGCTGCTGAGTATCAAGCTGTAATCTTGATACTTGCAGAGAGTGAACTTCTTATGTGATCTTATATGTACGTATATGATCAAAAACCTCACCTTCAAGTATAGATAGTTTTCTTTCAAGGGGTCATAGGTTGAAAGGGTTATTATCAGAGTGTGGACATTGTTGCAAATCAATTAGCAGGACTGCTGTACACTCGATTGACCCACATGTTTGCACTGATATGACAAATCACTTTAATTTTTCAGACATTCAGTTAACTGGATTACCCCAAAGCAGGTCTGTTTATTATATCTGTTCATATGTGATTTTCAACACACATGTTGTCGTTATATAACATCACATACACTACAGTCAAAGACGAATCATTAAATATTAACTCAAACTCGGCGGCACATGGAGACACGTGTAGACGTTGCGTACTTTATGACCACCTGCTGGAGTGAGGTCCTGCTGAGAGACTGCTGATCCTTTGTAACACACACGCAGAGACATATATGGCATAAGCATAAATGCATGTGCTGACATGTGTGCTGGCTGGAGTACTTGTGTCACAATCAATCAGATTCAACTGAGAGAAAATGCCACAAAGATGAAGAGGCTGCAGCATGCATACACAGCGAGTGCCAGCCTACTGTACTGTAAATCTGGCCTACTTGGCACTGTAGCCTCTCTGTGGATTAGACTTTCTTCTTTCTTGTCTTGTTTTTCTTTTCCCCTTCTTTGTCTTATTTATCCCATTTTTAGGGGGGACAGATGTGATGTTTAATTCTTAGCCTCTTTAGGCCGGCTGCTTCCCTTTGAAATGGAAACAATAAGCTCATTGGCATTCCTTATAGAGATGTGTAAGTGTGTGTGTAGGAGAGAGAAAGAGGGAGAGAGAGCACACTCGTAAGACTTTGAAGATTGAGCTTGGGAGGCGGACTGATATTGTAATTGATGCGGGACATTGAGATGAAGTCAGCGCTGAAGTTGCTCTTCATTTCCGCTCTGTGATTACAGCACCTCTGAGAGACGTTGTCAAGAAAATGCAAAAATTGGTTTCCATTTTGGACGTCAGTCCTCACATAGCGAAGGGAGCGGTGCAGTTGAAACCTGACAATAATCCAAATGGGAGTCAGAGCCCTAATTCACGCTGCGTTCGGGTGCAGTGGGGATTCACGGCTACAGACCCCCTGCATCACATTGTCTAGGGTACAGACTATATGGTGTGCAGAACACACACCATATAGTCTGTTTTTCTTGCATATGAGAAACAGAGATAAAGCAGGGAAGAGACTGTCAGAAAGGATAAGAATAGATTCCAGTTATGTGCTGAATTTGAATACAGCTTTCAGAATAAAGTCAGATGTGCAGATGATTTGATCTGCAGTGGGAGGTCCGACTGTGTGTGTAGTTTAGGTATTTGTACACTTGGGGGCACTCTGACAGCAGCACTGATTTGTTTGACATTGTAAATCTGCAGCGAGAACGTAGGAAAAAAAATGGAATGAAAGGGGGGAAGCGAAGGTATCAGAAAAGAGAAAAAGACACCATTATAAAAGGCTAAATGAGTGAAGGAAGGAAGGAAGGGAGGAAGAGGGTGGGGAAAGTGAGAAAATATGAGGGAAGACAAAGAACGAGGCCAGAGATGAGCAAGGTCAAACATGTGTGTGACTGAGGTCTGTTTATTTAGGCGTGGGTGTGTGTTGAGGGCGTGTGTGTACATTTGTCATACATGTTCATGACATGAATGAGCACACAAGTTGAGGTGTTGAGTGTGTGTGTGCGTGTGTGTTGGCGTGCCAATAATTGCCTCTGTGTATTCAGACCTAGTGTGTGCTGTAGTGTTGACCTGTTGCCTGTCTGCGTCACAGTTTCAAAGGACTTGCTCCATTTCTGTCGTCCTCAAACTAATGAAGTGGTCGTCTTTCGTCTGTCGTTGACTGCTCACATTTTTCTGTCATTACTCTCCATTCAGCCATACACATCGGCCAGACCACCCATCTTGATTGAAAAAAATTGTTAAATTTTTAGTAGAAGATGAATTTATCATAGTTCTGTTTGTTTGATTGAATTTTTTATATCTTTGGTTTATAAAATGTCAGAACTTTAGTTAATGTTTTCATGTTGCTTATTTGTCTGGCCAATAATCCAAAACACAGAGAAATTAAGTTTACTGCTGAAAACATTTATTAGGTAAATATTTATTGTCAATATTCAACCCTAAATTAAATGATGTGGTTAGTCAATGAATTCTTAATTAAAACTCATCTGGTTGTATGTTGCAAAAATGTAGATTATATTCTCTCATGCAATATTGCTTCAAAATAAATGCTTTAGGTTTGTTAAAAATTTCAAGCAAATTTTGAAATTATTTGACAAATTGCTTTAAAACCTCTAGTGAACAGATGTAAAAACTGGTTAAAAATGCTTGTTTGATTTTATGCCCTTTAAACCAAATATATTTGTAGGAAACAGAGCACTTAAAAAATGAAATTTGAACTAAACTTGGTGAAATCTGGGCAAAATCTATTCAGTGAGGAAGATCAAAGTTGTATGTCGTCTTTTAAGAAAGGCGTCTTGCCAGAGAGCTTTTATATCAAGGTGCCATAAACTTTTCTTTTTGCAGTTGTAGTAGACACTCTTAACAACATCCTGGTGTCTGCTTTCACTCCTCTCCGCCTCTCTCGGTGCTGTATAACATCTTGCATCATTATTTTACATGTAACAAGAACTCGGAGACAGAATTCCCGTCTGGTAACTCTGCCTGTTTTGTGGACGTGAATAATTCTCTCCGTAAGCTACAAAACAGATTCGACTTCTGCTCTCTAACAAAATCAAAAGGAGGTCTAAACTTGACTCGAGTGGTACTGTGGGATGCTTGTTTGGGAACATATTCCAGATACGCTGCACTGTACTGTGTCTGTAACTTAGTAATACTCCCCCTTTGAAAATGTGGTTACTCTCTTTCATAACTCCATTTAGTCCCTGAGGTTAGTTCGAATACGCCATCTGTAGCAGAGGGTCGGGGCTCTTTGAGAGGATAAAGCCGCTGCAAATGTGTGCATGCAAGTGTGTGTGTGTGTGTGTGTGTGTGTGCACGCCAGGGTCAACGCATTCACTGCTTCATTATAGAGAGGAAATTGTGAGTATAAATTGTTCTGTGATTTTTGCACCTCAGGAAGATGGGGTGCCATAGCAACAAATCGGAGTCAGCATGGTTGTTTCACACACACGCACACATGCACACACACACACACACACACACACACACACACACACACACACACACACACACACACACACACA
>JBAJHX010000049.1:15701397-15715414 GCA_037176925.1 Amniataba percoides
CACACACACACACACACACACACACACACACACACACACACACACACACACACACACACACACACACACACTACCATCGTCATTACCACTTGTAGCATCTATTCAGCTGCCTCACTGCCGGCTTGCAGCAGATAGTCTGAATGCTGCGTTCAGATTGGTTGAACTGAGGAACCAATTAGATTAGAGAAATGAGGAGATAAAGAGAGCCCAAAGGTAATAATGTAGCCAGACAATCTCTGTCTGATCTATTTGGTTACTACCAGTGCAAACATGCAAATGCTAAAACACAAATATCACACCTATATTGAGTTCGCATTCCCAAACACACACATCACAGACGCAGTGCGGGGCGAGCTCTGTCGCCCACAACTCATTAGTTGTTGGGTAGTTTTCAGGCAAGAAAGTAAAAGAGGAAAAGAAATGAGAGAGTGTGGGTGAAAGAGGAAGTTTAGTTTCTTTCCTTCCTCTCACTGGCACTGCATGACTTCTCCATCTATTATTTTTTAGTTTCTTTCTGCAGCTGCTGTTGTTGTTGCTGCTGCAGAGTTTCCATTTTTTCTGTTTTTTAAATGCCACATGTAATCATAAATGGTGAAATGTAATCCTGGCTTTTCTTTCAATTTGTGAATGAAAAAGACTTTAAACAGAATTAATATATCTGCATTATGAGGAACCTTGTTTACGATCTGAGTGCTGAGAAGCTCTTCCTGAGCCTCTCTGCGCTGTGTGACATCTTCTTGATCACAGCAGGAAGAAAAAAAAACTGTTAACCAGGTGAGTGGGATCCTTAACAGTTTTCCCAGCCTCAGTCTCACACCACTTTGGGTCCATGTCCTTTCAACTTGGTAGAGCAGCACCTATGATGTATTCAGCCCGAATGAACCGCTCTTTTTAGGGCCTTGCAGTCCTGTTCTGTGCTGTTCTCATACTGGGCAGTTATGTTTCCTGTCAGGATGCTCTCGATAGTTCAGGAGTAGAAATTTCTCAGCACTCAAGGGGAAACTTCCTCAAGCATCTCTAGCATAACAGTCTCCGCCTCGCCTTCCTCACAGAAGAGTTGTGTTCTGTGATGTGGATACTGAGGTAAAGGGCACCCACCCTTTACCCTTTATTTCCCTCCCCTTCTTCATGGTATTTCACTCTCAGCTCCTTGGTCTTGTGGAAATTCAGGTGTAGGTTGTTGTCCCTCTACTTCCTGCAGGTAGGCCTTTTCATTGTTATCTGTGATCCGACCCACCACAGCTGTGTCGTCAACAAACGTGACGTGGCTTGAGTCAAAAGTGTTTACACAGTCATGTCACTTTTTGTCTCTGCTGGTGATTTTATGCAGCACTCACTGATTTTGCATTCGACCTGTCTGTGTTTTTTTTCTTACTCTTTGTAGTGCATGTCAGCGTACATGTACCAGCAACTGTGACACCTTTTAGGTAGGTAAGTTACCAGAGGCTACGCTGACAAAGATTGACAGGGTCAGGTCACTCCCCTTCAGCCTTTAGCTGCCTTCCTTCCGTCTCTCCGTCTCCTTGTACATCTCCTTTTGCTTCCCGCATCCTCTGAATTTACGGCTAATTCTTCACGCTCCTCACAGTTTCGTCACTCACCTCTGACATGATGACCAAATACTGAAGGAAGGAAATGTGTGCGTGTGTGTGTGTTTGGGTCCGTGCGGCCGAACATTTTTGAGCAGCACATCAGGAAGGAAGCAATTAACTATGACAGGAGAAGAGCTGTCCTTTACACACATAAACAACGACACAAACATCTTAGTATCTTTGTTTATGTTCTTGTTAGTCCATTTTGGGATGTGCACATTAGAGGACACAAACTCTGAAACTCATGTTGGTCTTGTTGGTCCTCTTTACCACACATAAAAAATGCAGGTAGGAGCAGCTTGCAGTACCTTACAAGTACTTTTCCTCAGATGTGTCTGACCTTTGTGGTACCACTTTCTTGTGAGGCACTCTTCATAAAGTGTTGTAACTATATGGCATTATTAGACTTAGTGAATCATTTGCTAATGCTATGTAGACCAGGTTTTGGGTTGCCAGGTTGTAAAAAAAAATCCTTGACTGTATTTTTCCTTGTCCAGACACTTGTTTTGTCTTTAGCTCTGTAGCTCATCAGGTGTGGATCTTCAGGGGACAATTTGAGCTCTTACCTCGTGAAGAAAGAAACAATAAAAGCCACACAGACATTTATTAACTACTTCCCAACAATGCAGACTTGATGGATCGCTAGAGAAACCCTTTATTAATGACTTACTAACATTTATAACTGCAAACATGACTGCTTAGTAGAAAGTAAGAAACCCATTTAGTAATGTAATTGGCAAAGGGTCTAATTTTCATCCATCAAGTCTGCAGTTGTAAATGTTAATAAGTTGCTAACAAATGGATTTTAGTCCAGGCGCACTGCAGCATGGCCCAACAGTCCACTGGAGGGTAATGATGAATTAAAGTGCTACCTAACAAGAGTGATACCGGAGGAGAACCTATCGAGGGGATTTCTCACCTGGCAACGCAAATGTTGATCTTATAAATGGCTTTCAACTGATCTATAAAAAATGTGTTTATTTATTAATTATTAATACCGTTTTAATCAGGGCGCCCTGTTAAAAAGAGGCACCACATTTGCAGAGCAGAGTCAGAGTTAGAATCAAATAGATGCTGATTGGCTTTGCAACCTTAGAAAAGACACCTCGGAGCTTGCTGCTGTTCTCATTTGGTGTATTGACTTTAAGGCTGTTGCACAGTTTGACTGCAGCAGGCACAACACAGGAATGTTTCTAAATGCTTATAGATGATACTGCATGTCTTCAACCAACACGTTAACAATTTAGATATGGTAAATAAAAACAAACAAACAAACAAACAACAAAGAAAAAATCCATGATGAGTTAAAAAATTACTATTTTTAATCTTCAGTCCCTGACCAAGGTGTGGAAAAAAACTTCCTAAAATACATCAAAGCATAAACAAACACTGTACACGTAGAACAACGTTGCAAACAAGCAGGTTGTATAAATAAGCGCTTAACAAGAGAGTTTAATGCTGACGTGTATTTATTAATCATACATTGTTTCAAGTGGTTGGCTGGTTTCATGGTCTGATGGTGATTTGGCTGACTCACTAAAGGCAGCTTTTGCATTCATCTGATTTCCAATGAATCAGACAAGAGTTTTTCATATGTGACTTGAAGGGAAAGGTAGTCAGTTAACGCAGATATTTGAATTCACTCACCTGTGTACAGCATGTGGTTTTAACGCAGCATCCATTTACAATATTCAATCAGTTTTTCTGACGCAAACATGGGGACTTGTCATGAAGCCAGGGCAGAGTTGTTTCTGTCCCTTCAAATCCACCCGCAGCCTCTCAGCATTAGCAGCAAATGACAGTGCCCCTCGTGTGGATCAAAGGATCAGTTCTGACGTCCGTACAAACAATTACAGAGTCAGACCTCAGACGGTCCAGGGTCACTCTAGTTCTCACACAGAGGTCATTCAAGTCATAAAAGAGGCCGGTCAAAGAACAAAGCCAGCGGAGCATTAGTACATTTTTGTTGCTGGAAGCCTGAGACAACTGGCTTATTGGCTTTGGCTTTTTTTTTTTTTGCCAGATCTCATGTACTGAAACAGATCATCTCTACAGAGCTCCCACACAGTTTTATCATCAGTACTTCACACGCTCAGCAACATGACAGCCTCTGATCATCACAGATCCCCTCCGCGTTTTGTGCCCTGAATCTTCTCTTTGAGTGTTTAAGTTCTCACTTGCATGGCAAAACTCCTTTTCACTCTGCTCGCTTTAAAACTTTAAAAGGTAAGTGGTCTTTGGGAAAAGAAAAATAGAAAAGCTACAGGATTTCCAACTGGCTACCTGCTGAATAGCCTCCAATTTTAGCAGCACCATGCCATCAATCAGGTGAAAAAAATTCAGAACTTATACAACTAACCAGCTGTTAAGGCTGCTAGTGAAATTCATGTCCCAGGCAAAGTACAAGTAAAATACACTTTGAGTTACTGGTGCAAAAGCTCATTAACAGGTGTGCAGCATCAGGGTGGCACCATTGTGTCGCTCAGTAGGTGCAGCGCTCTGTATAGACATTTCTATAGAGCAGTGAGGCCTCTTCTGCTCTCTCTCTTCATTCTCTCATCCGCCTCTACTCACTCTTCGACACCACTGAGATGGACTCTAGTTAGCAGACAGCGCGTGTTGGTATGGAAACTGGATTCTAAGCTGTTCAGGTTGCCAACGTCCTAACTCACATAGCAACCAACCAACCAGCCTCTCGAAATGTTGACGCGAAGCAGCTTTGTGATTTCTGATTAATAGAGAGAGGCCAGAGAGGTTTATTATATTTGCTGTATGGATATTCTGCTTGTCATGGCACAGCGCTATATGCTGCATAGCGGCGGAGAGCGGGAGGCTTGTCGACTGCTTGAATGAAACGACGCCCACGCACCTACTGCACTTTAACATGGACTGGTATGGAAATGAAGCACATTCAAGTTATGTGTCATCGTAGGACCTTTGCTCACAAAACACTCTTTTCAGCTCATTTGATCAGCTGATGAATTTTAAAGCACAAAATGGATCCTTTCCACTTTAGGAATAAAAGCCCACAAAGAAATTTGCAGCAGTGCGGTCCAGACTGCAGTGTCCTTCAGATGTTAAAAGTATTTTCTTTTCCACATGAAGACAAATTTTCAGTGCAGTACTCAACAGCACATCCTGTTCATTTAACATTTGAAGCTGTAAATAAAAACACTTTCAGTACGGTACGGTGAAAAATGTCATCTTCCCTGCTTTCTGTTTTTTTTTTTTTTTATATCTCTTTGTCAGAATTATTGATGCTTGTTGCATTTAGATGCATTGTTTCAAAGTGCTGTGCCTTTACAGAGTATGCTCAGCATACCAAACGCATTGCAATGTTGAAATAGGTTATCAATACAAACAGTGCAGCTCGCTGTTGAAAGTGTGTGTGTGTGTGAGATTGCGTATGTCTGTGTGACTTTCCAAAGTAGGGTGTGTCATTGTCGCTTTCCTGCTGTTGTTTTACTGCTCGTGTTGTTTAAGGAAATTATGAGTAACAATAAGGTTAAGTCATTTTCACACACACACACACACACAAAGAGACACTCAGACACACTTTTCTCCAAGTCATTAGTCATATGCCATGTGGTAAATGCTTTTATTTGAGGTATTTTACAGTTCTGTGAGTGTACAGATTTTCAGAATTGGTGGCTTCAGCAGGAATCACACCAGTAACCTTGTTTTTATTCTGCAGGTAAACTCACAGTATTAGTATTTGTATACACTGATTAAACAGCTTCAATGTCTCATAGAGCTCTACATTGCATGAATGCATTGTATGTTTAACAGTTGTGTCACATAGATAGATTTGGCAAGATGGAAAACCACCAGTATTAAGGAGATAAATTAAAACATTTCCATTGTCGGTTAATCTGTCGACCGCAGTGATCCCAACCCAAACATGCACTATTTTCTTCACTACAATATGAAGCGAAGAAGCAGAAAAAAAAATGTTATTATTATTGCTTAATTATTAAAAAATCAAACTAGTTAAGGTAGGAATTAAGTTATTGAAAACGCACTAAATTATATCAAGACGTTACATTTTTCCGTTTACAGGTATAAATGTAAATTTCCTCATCCCTGATCCAATCTGACCCCCTACACCTCACACTCCCACTGCATGCAAGATCATTTACTGCCTCTCTCTCTCTTTCTCTCTCTCTCCCTCTTTCTCTTTGTCTTTTTTTCCGGCTCCTCACACAGCAGAAGTGCTTTTTCCCCCCAAATGCACGTTTCTCATCAATTTCTGAAGCAGCCACCTCAAGACGGGGACCACTATTGTTCCACAGAGGAGGATGTCATTGCATTTGCAGATCCCTTTCAAGCTGGGATGGAGTCGCAGGGAGAGAGACACTAATATGAAAGGCTCTCGAAATTGTTCATGTCATGGAGGATTGGTTTTTAGAGAATACTGCTGATGCTTTTGATTTTAGCAGAGAAAAAGAGATGATGAGATGTGTCTGTGGAGTGGCAGTAACCTGTCACCTGAAAGGCTGTCCTGTAATAATCAGTCATTAATTGCATTAAGTGCAATGGCAATACAATGGACAAATATGCACTTTAACTTACAATTAGCATTTTTGACAATATAGTTAAATGGAGAACTAATTAAATACAAATTAAGACACTAATTATTTATTTCACTGTAACATTTTCAAGTCAGATATGATATGTGATTACCTCCGTCCATTTTCACAAGCTCTGTCAGATCAGCAGGAGGAAAACTGGTTGTGTGGGGGATGAGAGAAGCTCGCTCTCAATTGACACCTTGGCGTGTGTGTGTGTGTGTGTGTGTGTGTGTGTGTGTGTGTCCGGATGCTGTTAATATAGCTCCACCATTATGTAGATTAGCCCTATTCCCCTGAGTGCACCATCACCATTTAGAGCGTTCAATCACTCTGCTTTATGGGAGTCAGGACAAACACACACACACACACACACGCACACACACACACACACACACACACACATTTTTGTACATATGCACTTTCAATCACTGTTTTTATGGACATAATATATGTGCATAAAACCACATAACATCCGACAAGACACACATGTTGACTTATAGTCTGTTCACAAACGCACACACACGCACAAGCTCGCACACTCACACACTCAGCAGACCAAGGTTAAAGGCTGTATCCTCATCAGATGCCAGGTCCCTGGATTGCTAATTATGTTCCTCTGCACTGTAGTTATTCATGCTGCTGCACTTTGTGTGTGTGTGTGTGTGTGTGTGTCAGTGAGTGGGTGAGAGAGAGGGCAACTGAGTAAGAAAGTGATCACACGGTGGGGTTTGTGTGGTGATTGCATTTGAGCAGCGACAACAGTCCCCGTTTTAATCACAAACTTGGGATCAATACTCTATTCAGCTGAACTAATGTGTGTGTATGTGCTGTCTGTATGTGTGTGTTTTAAAAGGTACTCTAGATCACAGAGTCCACAGCAAATGAGGAGAGACAGTCTTTGAGGAGAATTTGCTTTGAACTAACCCATTTTCAGGGGTGTGTTTGTGCCTCCTTGGCTGCTTGTGTGTTTTCCTGAGCACGTGTGAGGCTCTGCTCTCCTACCTGTGTGCTCATGTGAGAGACCGAGCAAAGAATTGATCATATGAACAGCGTGTAGTAATCTCGTTTTGTGTCTTGGTGCTGTTAGCCAACAATGGTCTGTCTGAGATTGTGCTGCACTGGAATAACCTTTTGCAGTGTTTACAACACAAGCACACTCTCGGTTGATATTACAACATGTTAAAGTACACAGAAATGTGTTTCAAAGTATGTAAGTCCTTAACATATGTTGTGCTCAATATAAGGATCACAATGTATAAAAGAACACTTTGATGTTTACATTTTCTCTAATGTATAAAAAAAATTTTCAGCTTCAATTAAGTGTGTATTATAGATGTGACATTGTAGTACAGGGTGTCCAAAAATGCTTAATCATGACAGTGATCAGATATGATTTTCAAGTTTCTGAATTTTCCAAGATCCTTTGTTTATTTCAGGCAATTTCAGCCTCCACTAAACACATCACAACAGTACTTCGTTCTGATTGTTTTTCCAAACAATTTACGGTTTCGTCTCCGAGTCGGGCCAATTTTCAGCATTTGAACCGAAGTGACTTGCTTCATTTGAATTAGGGGTGCTACCACTATGTCTGTCTGCCTGTGATAGCTACAGATCTCTTCAGTCAATACTCTCTACATCCAAAAATCTGCCTTTTGACAACACCGTTTGGAAAAAGATCATGCATGATCAGAATTCTTATCTAAGCCTCAAAGCATGTAAAAAAACCCCCTCAGAATTAACAGTTGTCAAAATCCCACAGAGACGATGAGAAGAAGAACGTGTTTCACATTTTATGCTTCTGGCAAGCTTGCTTTTAGCACATGACACTGAGGTTCATTGTCTCACTGATGGACTACATTAGGCAGTCCCACTCTACCTGTACAGTTTCGAGCTAAATGTCCTGTCACCACCAATGTCACCTCGGAGAGTCAGCTGTCGGCCACATGCGGGACATTTCCCGCAGCAGATTGTAGCTGATATGATGAATCTGTTAGCTGATTAAATGTATGGAGGAGCTGCGGTGGGGATAAATCTTTGATGCACTAAAAAAGGCTTTATTTAGTTTTTAGTTTTCTGGATTAATATGCTGGTGTTGTACTTTGAATTAATTGTGGGTGAAAATCAGATTATAAAAATAGCATTTGAAAGGCAACACTGCAGTTTAATCATAGTTTTTGCATATTTTCTATTATTTTCTATTACTTTGAAGAACCCTGAAGCACGATTTACTTTTTGTACCTTTTTTCATATCACATTGCATGATCTGAAGTGTTTTACTGTGCTTGTAGCAAGGAGACTATGATAAACAAAACAATGAAAAAGTCTCACCTAAAGGTCCATTTGATAGGTCTGCTGGTGCTTTTTTATTGTATTATATGTTGCTTTAATACTTTGAGCTAAAATGGAAGAGAAAGTGCTCTGATGAAGCTCATGTGACATGAATGAAAGCTGCAGAAAAGTCAAATGAGTGTCCTTTGGGATGGTTATTTTTAATCAACTACAAAATAGTAATTTCTCTTCCTACTAAACAGACAAAAATATTCTTAACATTTTATGATCTGTTGCCTTTATCTGTTGGTTGAGTCTACTGACACTAAAGATTGTTGATTGACCCTCTCTCTTAGTGGTTTTGCACCAGTATGGCAGTGATACAGTTTTCCTTCCAAGCTTGTTGCTTGTCAAAAATGTGCATTTTAATAGTTTGAACAAATGGCCATTGGTGTATTTTTCTGATTTGAGCACCACATCCAAAATGTGTGAGGGAATTTATTTTTATACCTTTGAAAAAAGGCTGTTTTTGTTGAAAATCAGAAAAATCTTTATTTTAGATTTTATTCTAGATACATTCTTAAAGGTTCATAATTCTGCTGCTTCCTGCGCAGTCACACTGAGTCAACTCTGTGCTGTACCTGTAGTGTAGTATTTTTGTTTGTGTGCATCCTGCCGGTGTGCACACTGAGAGCAGGAGAATGAAATGTGTGGAGGACAGAGGGAGGCAGTAAGACCCAGAGGAGGAGCAGAGAGAGAGAGAGAGAAAGAGAGAGAGAGAGAGAGAGAGAGAGAGAGAGAGAGAGAGAGGTGGGAGGAGAGAGGAGGAACTGTGCTCACTCCCGGCTCTATGCGTTGCGGCTCCTGGTGTTAGCACACCAGTGTGTGTCTCAGCCTGCCGGCGCGAGTGTGTGCACTGGTGCGTCGCCGGGTGTGTGAATGTGTGTGTGACTCCAGCGCTCTCTCTGCGTACGACAGGTGGAGATGACATGACTGCGCTCGAGAGGAAGAAAGGGAAGGACCTGTAAGGACTTCACACACACACCTTTTCTCTTACATTCCCTCACACACACACCTTTCAAATTCCTTCACTCCACACTTCAGGGAAGAGATAAGTGTGCTGAGTGTGTGTGTATGTGTGTGTGAAAAGGCTCTTTTCCCAGCAGCTTTTCACTCAGTCTGTAACAGCTGACTCCATGTGTGCACAGCGGACGACTCAATCCTGACTGTTATTTTTTGATGCTTGCAGACGCGGTCAGCAAGTGTTTCTGCGCCCTGAGGAGAGTTCAGCTCCAGCCCTGACTACCAGACAGTCCACCACGTTGTCCGAACAACTCCAGGTAAGATTTACTCTTCTCTTCCCCGTTGTCCACGCTGTGTGAAAAACAGGATGCTGTATCCTTCGCACCCTCTGTGCTCCTCTCTCTTCCTTCCTTACTTCTCTTTGCCATCTTTGTCTGTCCAGTCTGCAACAACTACAGGTAGACTCTGATATGTACTTTTTTGTTTTTACCTTTTATGAAATCTGTCTCAAAATCCCTTATGCGAGCTTCCTTTCTTGTTCTGTTGGTCCTTTGATCTCCTCCTTTCTTTTCCTCTTACGCATACGCACACACACAAACAATGTCTCCTCACCGTTGTTGTTTTTGGAGCAATGAACTTCTGTCCGCAGGAGGTAAGTTTCAGCTCCTGTTGCTGCAGCTTTCTGTCTTTCTGTTGATTGAGTAGGCGAGATACTCATTACCTGCCTGGGGCTTCTGTGCGTGTCTGTGTGTGTGTGTGTGTGGGCTCAGACAAAAGACGGAAAGATAAAACATAAAACAGCAATAAACATGAAAGGTAGGAAATTAAAGCCAGTGACATTTTTGTCTGAATGGCAGATGAGCGCTTGTGCCCGACCACCTCTGTTGTGTGTTAAATGTGAGTTCACGTGTGTGTGTGTATGTGTGTGTCTGTGTGTGTTTTAGGTTACTATGTTTTTCAGTTGAGTTGATGCAATTTTCTTTGTACAGTCCCCAGAGCAGCAAGCCCCATTTTGTTATGTCTTTTTATTTTTCACTTACATCCCGCTTTGGTCTTTGCTCTCGCTCCTTCTTTTATCTTCGAGTGATTTGTGGCACACGAGCAGACGGCTAAAATTTAGAACTGCTCCTTTCTTGGATCCCCACACGTGCCATCAAGCAGAATTACTTTGAGTGTGTGCTCATACCCAGTGTGAGTACAAGAGTGTGTCTGCCCTTGTGTCTGCGCTTGTGTTTTTTATTGCTCTGGGATTTAATGTTGTTGGCAGCAAAATAGAAAAAAAAATCTTTGATTGGCTGCCAGTGTCGACATGTTCTGCTCCGATCCAATTACTTTCACAGATACACACTCACAGTGACGCAGGCACATGTGCGCGCACTTTGATGACACACAACCTCACATGCACGAATGTTGTCATTCATACATGAAAGAAATAAATAACCATGTAAATAATATTCTCTGTGAAATACTTACTCGTCAATTTATGTCTGTGCGTTATATGGTAAACATCAATTATATACATATACATACCGTACATACTTATACATATATATTACAGTAAATATTCTGGATGTCTGTGTGTGTGTGTGTGTGTGAAATTTCAAACGTGCTCTCCTATAATTATAGTCTTTTGTGTGTTTAATTACGTTTGCGCATTTGTTTTCTTTATTCAACCTTTATTTACACAGGCAGGGGTGTGTGTGTGTGTGTGTGTCTCCATGTCTTTGTGTGTCTCCGTCGTTACAGTGCTAATGCACTCCTGAGTCAGCCCTCCACATGCGCATTTCCGCAGACAGTTTACGCTACTGAAAGTCTTGCCCTACTGCATTCCTCTCTTACAGGCTTTGTGTGTTTGTAAATGGTTTGTTGCTGATGGCCGTTTGCTGAAGTGTCACCACACACTGTAAGTCTGTTTGTGATTTGGCTGCTGGTGGATGCTCAGCGTGTGCAGCAGGAGGAGCTGCCTGAAAGATTTACATTTTGTTGAGGTCTCCAGGGCGCATTAAGAGGAATAAATGAAATGTTTCTGCATATTCTCTGGATCAGAGGGCTTTTACAGTTTTGTTTCGCGGGTTCCACAAAATGGTTTTTGTGATGTCACAACTCTTATCCTCTGATTTGACGGATTATGACAAAGGCGTCTCTGAACGCAGGCGTCCAAGTGTCCACAGATGCCTTGATGCTTCTGTGTGTGTGAGCTGTCTTGATCCCATGCTTTTATATAGTTTCACATCACGAAGAAGTGAAACGCGAGTGCATGTGTGTGTGTAAGTGTGTATTCATGTGCGTGCATGTGTGTTCATCTGTCCGTGCGTGTGAACCAATGAGGCAGTAAAAGCAGCAGGTTAATCTCTTCTCAGTCTCCAGCAGAACAGATGTGAGGATTAATTTGTCAGGGAATCGGGGGTGGTGCTTGCATGCTTGTGTGTCAGTGAGGGAGAGGCCGCGTAGTTCCGCTAAAATTGACCAAAATAAGTGTTTGTGTGCATCCCAATGTATATATTTTAGAAGCTCTGCTGTTCTGGGGGTTTGTGTGCCAATGCAAATGCATTTTCTGTTTCACAGCTATCCACATTCACACATACTGCGCAGTGCAGTTTGTGTGAGGCTCAACAAGTTTTAAAAAAATGTTTTTTTTTTAACAAAATCAGAAGCAACACTTGGGGACAGGTGTGTTTATTCACCTGTCTTGACTCTCCTCTCTCCCTCCTTCAGCTCTTTTACAATTATCCGCGTCTCTCATCTCCATCACTCTGCTACTTTTTTCTCCTTATTTCACAAAGATGCTGTGTTATAAGCAATGGAAAATTCTGAGCCGAGTACTGAACATAACAGACACAACAGCGTAATTATTTTGCGTGCGCCTGTGTGAGTGAGTGAATCCAGAAAGTCCATACAGTAGCGGCCCAGATAATTTGACCTTAATGACATCAAGACATTTGATTAATTGTATATCTCGCTCTCGTAGTGTTTCTCTGCCTCTTTTTCTACAGAAACAATCTGTGCATGTTTGCCTTTTTTTCCATTTTGTGGATTGATATAGAGTATGTGAGCAGGTCTTCACAGTCTTGCTCAAGGGCGAAACAACAGTACATCAACTATCAATAGAGGATTCTTTTGAAGAGCCAGAACAAGTCAGAAATGGATTATATTCTCTATTTCTTTTGAATATACTGATGCTGAAAAAGAATTTAGTCATTAAGAATGAATGTAATGATTTTTTTTACTCAAAAAACAGTCTGATGCCATAAACTAGTGCTCCAAGAGCTCCAACCAATCTTTTTTTTTCATTTCATTGACACTGTATAAAATTGAGTATTTCTTCTTGTCCACCCTGCTTCTACCCCTAATGTGGACCAGCAGACCGATATGCAGCAGAGAGCAGCAAATACAGAGCTCAATATTCAGCACATTTAGTCAAGCACACACAGCAGAAGAGTCCATTGTCGGTGAGCACTCAACGCTCAAGATTGAAACAAATTATCTCCAGTGCCAGCACAAGACTAGCAACCATTGTGACCTGTGTAGGTTGTATACTACTATACGGTATGTGACGTGGTGGAGGAGCCACTACAGGAAGAAAATGGATTGTAACTCATTTCGCATCACCAGATATATAACCACTGTGTGACATGACCCTCGAAATCTGCAGCAGCAGTGTCTTCTGGGAATTACACGTCAGTCGTACCTGATCCAAAAACACTGTGATGCTTTACATTTAGAACAGGCTCTCCTGCCTGAACCTATTTGATCCACAGCGTTCGGGTCACATAGAGCCCGAAAATCACCAATAACTGTCACTCACGTAGTTTATGTCGCCAAGTGTGCGCTCCGTCTGCCGATTTTATGGCATTGATCGCCGATGGCTTCACTTAAACAACTCGGGGCGGGATCTGCAACGTTCTACAATTCTCAACACTGTTCTTCGATCGTTCTTCAATTGCAAACATCGAGGGACTCGGTGATAACAGGTAAGGCATGACATGCATTTGTAGTAGCTGCAGCAGAGGCGAATGTGCAGTGAAGTGACAGCTTGGATTGAACTGAATCACACAGCTGGGATGTTGGTAGGCTTGAGGTTGAGTGGTGTTTGTGAACTGGCTTACAGACTAGTTTTAATTTATTTATATATTCTATAATTTATTGTTTTGGATAAGTTCAGTATTATGTCTAGACAAGTACAGTGAAAGGATTTATACTACAGTAAGCTGTAGTTTCCTTTTCTGGGTTCAAATGGATGGTTTCAGCCGGATTTAATCACAAGAGGATGAATTCACATAAACAGCATTTTCTACAGAATTGTTTATATACATCTCTTACATACATTTCTCTTTTCAATTCAGTGATCGCTCTATTTGATCATGGTGAGCACGGAGGAGCCATTAAAATACCACCCACCTGTGCATGATAAAAAAACATCTTCAATGCAGCAAAAACACTGATTAGTGCCGATTTCGAATGGGGGTGGGGGGGGGGGGGGGGGGGGGGAAGGAAAAAAAAAAAAACTCGAAAAAACCCCCCTCTAACCCCCACTCCCCCCTCCCACTCTGGGGGGGCGTCTTT
>JBAJHX010000049.1:15715514-15726400 GCA_037176925.1 Amniataba percoides
CCCCCCCCCCCCCCCCCCCCCCCCCCCCCCCCCCCCCCCCCCCCCCCCCCCCCCCCCCCCCCCCCCCCCCACACAAGAAACAGACAAGACCAGCATCCAGCAGTAAACATTATGCATCAATAATAATCTGTTAAATAAAACACTGCAAAAGCCAGAGAGAGAGAGATATCAGTCGCTGTATATGTAGGGAAGGTTGTCTGAATCTGTTTAGTCGGATCACAGCAAACTTTTCCTGCTGTAGACCAAGGTCACATTGTTAACTTCTGCCTTCTTTAATGCCTCAATGCAAGTGTCAGTATAAATGTTCCAGCATCACTCTTTAGCAGTCGGGCTTTTATTGTATAAGTAAAAGTACTCATTCTGTGAGTGACATTATTAGATTGTTAAAACTGATGCATCTCATACGTAGCAATTTACTGCTGTAGCTGATGGAGGTGGAGGCCACAAGATAAATCGGAGAGGTTATGGCATGATTAATGATAGAGGAAAGCCCCTCTACTTATCTTGATTGTGAAAAAAACATACACCTTTTCACAAATAAGGTAAAGATATATCATTCTATCCCTTTGGGCTTCAGTCAGTAAGTTAAAAGAAGCCGTCTGAGAAGTTTAAACTAATCTGAAAACAAGCCAAAAATGTTGGAAACTGATTAGTTCTCTGATAATCAAGTGTTTTTTAAGCGTATGTGTTTGAGTTTACAGTATTAAACAGTAACTACAAGTGTCTGATGAATGTATCGTAGTGTAACTTAGCAAAAAAAAAAAAAAAATCAGGAAGCTCTCTAATAATAAATAAATAAAAGAAAAACTTGCCCATAAACCTTGTGTGTCATTTTGGGTTAAAGAATAGCTTTTTTGTTTATTTGATCCTTTCTCCTGCTGGGGTGCCATTTCTCCCATTGCAGGGCTCACTGTGGCTGAACGATGCAAATCCAGACACGGGGGAGAGAATGTTTTACATTTCAGGGGCACACCAGCGTGGCATTATGGGCTGTAGGGCTCAAAGCGACGAGACAAAATTTACACAAGTAGAGACCACTGGGCTTCGCCTGCCATGCCACTTTGAATCACGTATTCTGATAAATGACCACAGACACAAGGGCACCTTCACTACACAGCAACCCTCTGAGAGCGCTGTATGTATACGTGCGTCAGGGTTAGTGTTTTTTCTTTGATAAATGGACTGTATTATTCATCGCTGCTGAATTTGATCTCAAGTGGATCCCTGCAGGGTATTGAGCAAGCGCTTTCTCTTTCTCCTTGTGTGTGGGTGCGTGCTTGCACATACTCACACAGTGCACAACCCCACATGCGCCTTTCTGCAGGTAAATATACAGTATGATTGTGTTTTTGGCCGTTGTGCAAGGCCCCTGCTGACTTGCTAAACTTCAAAGAGTACGAGGAGGCATTTGAGCACTCTCCACTCATTCAGACAGCCAGCCAATAATCATCATCAGTCTGTTGGCTGAGTTAATATAATTAAAAACAAGGCAGGAGGGCATAAGAACGTACTGGCACTGCAGATGCACACTGAGAGGCAGCGAGCAGTGTTGCGGTGGGTTATTTTTGCTAATCAGCTTCTTGCGTTTTGTTTTTTTCAAATGGTTTGCTCGCTTGTTGCTGTTGTATGAAGCATCTTGTTTATGTTGTTGCTCAGCAGGTTGAGTGGGTTGTTTATTAAATGCATGAAGTTAGTAGATTGAAAAACATTCAGGACAACAGGGTGTGCGAATTATGCAAATTAGGGGAAGCAAAGAATGAGTCACATTGCTTTTTTTCTTTTTTCTTATTATGATAGGTAAAGAATATCTAATTTAAGCAAAATGTCTGTTCAACGTGCAGTAATGTCATGGTGCACTGACAATGACAGAATGGAAGTGTTGTTTATTTAAATGCTTTAATGCTTAATGCAAAGAAACTGACCTCCCTTCTTGGCCATGCGACTGCTGGGTTCCACTTCTTGAACATCTCAAGATTATAAAAGACTATTATAACTTGGCAATGGAGATATACAATAAAGCATGATTATGCAATGCATGCCATTTCTTAACTCTCAAGTATCTTGGGGGAAATTTTCAGAAAACTGCACATTACTAATGAGAGTCCAACAGTGAAGTATTGGAAGCTTTATTGTGTGTATTGTTGTAAGCAAAGGACAAATTACGTACTCATGTACTGGACAGCCTACTTTGCAGTAAATGATGTCTGCTTCAAGCCAATTCATCCACTGCCTTGTCCGAGCACAATGGGAAAAAACGACATTGCGAGGTGGCTTTGTGAGGCTGGAAGGCACATTCACCGCTCCGAGCAAAGCAGAGGAAAGAAACAACCGATGAGTCATCACTCACCTCATGTAGGCAGAAAGACCACAGAGAAGTTCTCCTTCTGCAACTATTTCTTAAAGTGATATTCCACCCAAAGTGCAGACGTGCCTCTGGAAGCTAGGAGGGTCTGGTAGTAACTTTAAAAAAAGTTTTAAATGAACTACTGTGGATGTTTTGCTTATAAGAAAGTGTAAGTGTAAGTTTTGTAAGGACTTTCTGTCTTCACAGTTACCTGTTGCAAAGGACAGAAGTCGCAGTGGTTACAGTAAAAGTGGTGCTGTTTGCATGGTAAAAAGTGTAGCCAATTAAAATTTTGGACAGTTTTGATTAACTTTTGACTCAATTTTGATTAACTAATAGAGAAACTGCAAGTTACACATCAGTAGCGATTGCAAACTGAAGGCGACTCTACATACAAACATAAATCTGTGTCTCTTCCTTCATTCCAACTGCTTATGATACAGAAACACAATGGGTTTTTTTTGCCCCACTCAAAAAAAGTTGGAACATTTCTTTGCTGTTTTCCAAGCCAATGTATAAAATCTATCTAAAACTTAAGGTGGGTGGCCTGCCCACACTCCTTTTACAAAAAGAGTAGATGGTTTTCTCTTCATCTGGCATCACTGCAGTAGCTCACCACCAGCGAGGCCAAGTTAGATAAGGACGTGAGTGCAGAGGCAGGAGAGAGAGGCAGCATGAGTAATAGACAGTTGCGAGAACAGCAACATAAGGGGATGGATGGATGGATGGATGGATGGATAGATAGATAGATAGATAGATAGATAGATAGATAGATAGAAATATTAAGTAATACAGATGGGACAGCAGAAAAAAAAAATTAATGGGCTCCCAAGTAACCCTGTTGAAAAGGTGCAGTTTTCTATTCATCCCTCATTTCCCTCTTAATATCTCGGTGTGTTTTTTGGGGGGTTGTTTGTGCATTTTAGTGCTATTCTCTTTCTGTCCCATTCAATCTGCAGTCCTTGCATTGTGGTAATAGAGCATTAGTGAATGGAGGCTTGAATAGAAGAGAGAATAAAAGGCAGAGAAGAAAGAAAAGAGCCGAGGAAGTGGGTGAAAGAACAGCGAGGGAAGAGGTGTCAGTATGTGATTTCCCCGAGGGATTGAACTAAAAGAGAGGGGCGTGTCCCTTTCTCTCTGACTCTCTTTCACTTGGTTTGTGTCCGCCTGTGCAGACGTGTGTGTGCGTGTGTGTGTAGGTGGTTGGGTGGGCTCACCTACAAAGGGCACTCTTGCACTGTGCCACTCTGTAGAACTGACCTTCGTGTATCTCTGACATGCTCCATTTTCCCCATTGGGCAGAAATTTCAATAACCAGCCACTCCAACAGAAGTGTGTGTGTGTTTGTGTGTGTCTGTGTGTGGGTACATGCATACGGGTGTGGGGAAAGCACGTGCATGTTCTTGCATGTAGGTGTGTTTTTAACACTTCATTTTCACCTTTTTCAACATTGGTTGACTTACTGACTTATTGATCCAATTCACAGCAATAATGGAGATTGATCTCCTTCCGTTTCTGCACATATACACTACCAGGCGCACACACACCTACACATTCATGCACTCAAACTTACACTTAAAATTTTCCATAGGCAGAGAGGTCAGCATCGCCCAGGCTTATGATCCTTTTACTCTAAAAGCTCAGCTACGTCAAGAGGGATACATTGAGACATGTGAGTGGCTTTTAGATATCCCTGCGGAGAAACTGACAGTTAACTGACGCGAAAATATGGGCCTCTACATCTCAAAGGACAGTCAATGTAAAATTTAGCTGTATTTGGCACAACACACCGTCCACATATCCAGATATCTCATCTCAAAACTGTATATTCAGCTTTAACACACACACACACACACACACACACACACACACACACACACACACAGTGTTTCTATGCATGTAAATGTGTTTATTTTTCGTCACTAAACAGTAACCTCTAGATATTCTGGAGGATGTTATAAAACTTCACTGCTTCCAGTTTAATTCTGGAAATGAACTTTGGTCAAATGTCTCTCTCCTCTCCACTGCGCTGTCAAATAAAGCCATTTGTTTCAGCCACTGCACCACTAGCATCCTCACATTCAGACCACTCCTGCTGGGAAAGTTTCCAGAGTCCTCCTCCTTGCAACTTTTTCTATTGTGAAACAAAGAAAAGGTGAAACATGAAATCCCTCCACTACAACATGTTAATCAGTCACATATTCGCTCTGCGGAGTCAGGCCCTTTTCAGCCCTTTGTGACGAAGGCGTGCTAACTAAACACTGTTAGGGATGATATTTTATAAACAAAAACCCAATTGACTAGTGTTAAGGCCACAAATAACCCATAATTCTTACATGTCTAGTCATTTTCACCTTACATGAGATCAAAACATAAAGCTAAATCATTATACTGTACTCTAACTCTTTGCAGATGATCCAGCACTTTCCAGTGCAATTGTGATTGAAAGATGAGTTGTTTGATTTGGTGGATGGCAATGTCGATCACAGTCAGCAGGCCAAATGTCACGGTGGAAAGGGAGACCGTAGTTTGAATGGGAGGTATATCAGGCAGCCGCCGAGTGCATCGAGGCATCACTATCGGCATTTGAGCTGCATGAAGGTCTCTCTAAAGATGAGCTCATGCAGCACCACCATCATTAGATTGTGTTTCAGTAAGGAGTTGGTGGCTGAGGGTGTAGCTGCTGTCACCTGTAGTGTTGATGCAGAGGGCATAATGGTTGTACCAGTGCTAACACAAAGTTTTGTGTAGTTGAGAGATTTGTGAACATGAAGCATAATGTTTCTCTGAGAAGTATGTCGTGAAATCACACACAGCTCCGGGCGGAGGCTGGCTCCCCTCTGCTGCTCTGACACAGAATAAATTAACCAGTCATGCCTTTGAGATCCACATCGCAAATAATTTAAGTTTAAGTTTTAATGATCAAGTGATCAACAAAATTGAGGAAAGATGAACATTTACTCTGAGAGGAATTTTGGCAAGTTTACCTGCAGTGTAAGGAAATGTGATGTGGCATTTCAATCACATCTCCATTATGGAGGCAAGCGCTGGCTGTGAAAACAGATTTTTCATAAATTAGTTAATTTAGTGTCAGGGTGTTTTTATACCTATACCTTTGTTTTCATTGCAAGAGCTGTATTAAAGCTCTTAGACATTGCAGCTGTGTTATTTTGAGATTTTGACTTCTCACGTCTTTTGTTTGTGTTCATTTCTGAAAATCAGTCTTAAATTGCACGCCTCGTGGCAATATGAGAGGATTAAAATTGACTTTCAGGAAGAAACCCTGAATATTATATGTCTGGAAAAAAGCTTCAGTTGTGGAGCTGTTTTGTGAAAAGTCCAATTAAGGACTTTTATTTGCAAGGAGTAGACAAAATAAACTCAACACTTCATAAAAAAGTACATTAACTTTGAAGTGCATGAATTACAATTACAAACACTGCTGCCACTGCTGGGTGGGTCATATTATACTGAATGCTAATTAGTAGCCTTTGTCAGCTATAAAGCAGCATAGCAATTGGCACTTTGATATGTGGGCTTTCAAATCAACAGGAGACGGCTGACAGAGCTGCAGAGAGCCGTCGTATAAGAATCAGATGAAAAATAATTTGAGAAGCTGAGAGCAGCGGTTTGGAAAATCAAAACTCAGACAAACTGCATCAACAAAGAAGAACAGAGGCCACCAGTAGAAACTGACCGAGAGCGACTGACGGTTTATTGGCTTCAAAAATATCCTTTTCAGTGGCTGTTATTTTGTGTAGCCTCTTTCGACCGGCAGTTGGCCGTGGCTTACTCACGAACACATCTGATCCTGACTGACGATGAAGTTTTTCATGTCTCTGCTGTCTGCTCGTCTGTGATGCAACTTGGCAGCTCGTCCACCAAAAAGACGTTAACTAGTGGCATCTCCATATTAAACTGTCGTATTTGATTTTTTCTGTCACAGCTTTTCCTCTCTCTCTCTCTCTCTCTCTCTCTCTCTCTCTCTCTCTCTCTCTCTCTTTCTCTCTGCTGTCTTTTTTTTTATATCCCCCCATGTTTTTTTTTTGCCTCATCTTAGTGTGCAGACGTATCACACACACATACACACATCAGACAACTAGTTACCCTTGAACTTCTCATAATTGCAATCTGTCCTCTGAAGACTCTTGCCATGTTGCGTTTCAGGGGCTAGACTGCCATCCACGTCGAAGTATGTGACTACTGAAGCGCTCGACGGGCGTGTAGAGCACTGTGTGTGTCTAATGTGTCATTCAGCGCAGCCGAAATGTCAGAGTGATGTTGACGCTCTGTCCATCTTTTCACTTTGTGTTCTTTCTCTTACTAGTGGGCCACTTTTCATCAGAGCCTCAAGCTCTTCACTCTTGATGTTTAAACATCACCGAATGCACAGTGGCTTGCAAAAGTACTCATACCCCTTGAACTTCTCCACATTTTGTCACGTTACGACCACAAACATAAATATATTTTGTTTATTTATGTGAAAGACCAACACAAAGTGGTATACAATTCTGAAGTAGAAAGAATATGCAAAGCTTGAGAAATCCTTTTATAGCCTAAATCTCCTTTAAACTTCTCCACAACTTTAGCCCTGACCTGTCTGGTGTGTTTCTTCACGACTTCACAATGCCATTTCCTCCCCAGTAGTCTCTTAACAAACCTATGAGGCCATCACAGAACGGCTGTATTTGTACTGAGATTAGATTTCACACAGATGGACTCTATTTAGTCATTAGGTCAACATTCGATCACTCAGTAATCATCAGGCAACTTCTGACGGCAATCGGTTGCACTCAGAGAAAAGGGGGCTGAATACTTTTGCACACCACACTTTTCAGTTTTTTATCTGCAAATTAAAAAATTAAAATCATATCTAAATTTCTTTCTACTTCACAATTGTATGCCACTTTGTGTTGGTCTTTCACATAAAATTCCAATAAAATATATTTTTATTTGTGTTCGTAACGTGACAAAATGTGGAAAAAATCAAGGGGTATGAATACACTGTATGCCCATCAATTAATTAGAGTTGTAGGTAGCTCCAGTATGCGTTTTCATTTAAAGTTAAGGAAAACCGCAGTCAAAGCGACAGCCCCGCTCTGTTTTCAGCAGAATCACAGGTGTTGCTGTGGGGGAGACTGAATGGTATAAAACCTAGGTAATGTGTTCCAGCTTTGGCTAATCCTGTTTTACCCTGTGGATGAAAACAGAAGAAGGATTTCTTTTTTTCTCTGTCCACCCATGCCATTTTACATCCACAATTTAATTTTACAAATGCTTCCTGAGGGCTGTTATATCAAACGAAAAGTAAATCGCCAAATTGAATCTGGCAAAAGGACCGACGAGCTGCTAACAAAACAACATACACACAGAAGGTTATATTTCTAGATGCCAAGACGCTAAAGAGAACAACAAAAAACACATAAACAAGAAGTAAAACAAACACCGAAACAATGACCATCATGTTATTAACTCTCAGAATAGAAAACTAAAACTTTTTACAGCAGCACCACAGTGACAATTAAAGTAACTGACCTTACTGCGTTTTCACTCAGGTCAGATAAATGACCTGGAAAATGAAAAGTGTACATCTAATTAGCATTACATTACCATTTTTCAGCATCAGGCACCATATAGAGAGCATATGCACAACCACTGCTGGGATAAAATGAAACTAAATCACCTGCATACAAAACTGATTAATTACAACATCACGCAGCCTGTTTTAATCATTTTACTGCCTGAACAAGTCATCCATAAACAAGTTAAACAAGACTGGAGATAATGTTTCACCTTACCTCATACTCCAGTGAGTAAGAGTCAGATAACACCACAGTCATTTGACCCCATCAAGAAACATCAGTGGGGCATCTGACTGAAGGGCCTGTGGTGCTGTATGTATACAGACTGTGAAGCACCTTGAGGCAAATTATGATTTGTGATCCTGGGCTATGTAAATAGAGTTGACTTGAATGGAAATTACTTAACCGTATGTCATGCATGAGGGGCTCAAAAGACTTTAAATTAGGTGGCAAGATATGGTTTTTGATATGCGTATTGAAGACGCCGAATGTGATCAGTTTTACATTCAACACAGTCATGATTCAGGTGCCTCATTATCATGCTCCTAGCAGCTCTGACAGTAAATTGCTATTTGCACAATGAAATGAGTCGTAATAAAGCGTTGCCATCGGTGTTTGGTGATAGTTGATTTTTTTTTTTTACTGTTATTCATAATTTTGACCTTTTTTAGAATTAATTAGCACTTACTTAGCTTCTCCCTGGTGAGGGGATTGGCCCTCATAGAAGTGTTATTTTGTTTTTTGGAGCGAAGTACAAGCCTGAATATAGATGTTTTAAAGATCGAGCGAGGATAAAATGTCAATATGTGGAATTCCTCCCCTCAAAATCAATTTTAAATCAATATCACAGTATTTGCTGAGCCCGTTGAAGATTTGAAGAATTTAAAGTTCATGAAATGTCTGCTGATGGTGAGTGAAAAAAGGAGATAAGAGAAGAGATGGAAATTCAATTTAGAGCATGTCACTGGCGCACTGAAAGACGAAACAATGGAGCCTTTGAAGGTGAGCAGCGCCGTGTTATCCTCCTCCACTGACTGCGTGATGCAGCAAACTCAATACTTTGTCCTTGCTGCCGGATACGAGTCATCTCTTTCGCTGTGACTACCTGTGGTTAGTCATCAGTTTTTATGTATATTATGTTGCATCAAACGCAGGTAGGATTTATAAAACCCAGTTTTCTCATCAAATAGGGATACAGCTTTTGTAACACCTACATGGAGCATCATGTCTTATAGCTGTTGAATGTCAATTTCAGCTACCATTGAGCTTTTCACTCCATTCAAATGTTATATGTGTTGCTTTGGTTGTGGTTCCATATATTTTTGTTCTTTTCTTTTTGTTATGTACTAAATTTACCAAAAGTTTGTGCCAAAAAAGCTGGTTTTGGATTTTTTCAGTCTAGTAACCACAAATGGGACCCCTGTAGCATTCATAGTGTTATTAACCAACATGATGTTTATTTATATCACTGTCATATTTTTGCTAAAGATATAGTAGATGCTACGTCTGAACTGGGATATGTTCACAAAAGTTTTTACAGTATTTACTGTTCTCCATGCCCACTGTGGGATGGCTCTGTTTCTCTGCTGTGCCCCTAAAGGATTTCTGCAGTTGCTCTGTCTTCACTTTGATCTCACACCATAAAACAACATTTCACTGTCTGTAGATTATTTTCTGCTGTTGTTTGCGTAGTTCTGCAAACGTCGAAACAAGCCTCAGACGGGAGTTTGAAGAATTCAAGTTGTTAGCTGAAATTAATTCAAAAGGCCTCATGAAGAAGTGAGGCATAAAGGAATAAGATCCCACTTGTGATTTTCTTTCACCGTGAAGTGAAAATGATTCTACATAGCGTTTATATCAGTCTACCTGTTCATTTAATACTGTTGCGTAAGTGTGGGATATCTAATGAATTTCTCCAACTTGTCTGATGAAATGCTGTAATTAGATTTTCTTGCCATAAACACTTTATCTGTCTTTCATTTCCATTTTTTCACAGTTTTAGAGAGTGTTTCTCTCCTAGACGGAGAACACAGTGACAATGCTCATAAAATTGTGATAATAACAGCAGTTGAATAAGTGAGTAACACACCCCTTACTCAGCAAGCTGTAACGCGTCTTGCAGCTGTAAAACATTGTTGGCAACAGCTTTCTCTTCCTCTGCTACGATGGATTTCTCCCTGTACAATTGTCTGAATTCTTACTTTTGTCTTCATATCAGAGACAAAAAAACCCAACAACCCTGATGTCAGTCACTGATGTGTTTTATCAAAGGTTGAAACATATTTCTCCTGTCATGTGTATGTTGATGTTATGTCACTTTTTATCGCATTTGGTTAGCCCAGCTGCTAAAATAAGAGATATATACAATGCAGAGTGGCAAAATGTGTGACAGAGTATCACAAACCAATTCTTCCTCCTTGGAATTACAATTTGAGATTGTTTTCCCCATTAAATTTCTGTAGTGAAACTAAATTGCTGCTTTTCTTATGTTCTCCAGAAACATATCCTCTAATGCTACAGGGCCATGATAAAGTGGTTTGTGTGAACAAAATGAAGGACTCTGATGGTTTTCATTAAATACTGATAAAGTAAACACGTCCTGTCTCGTGCGTCAAATCACTTTGAACTTTTTCTAATTTAACCAAGGTGATGATCTTTCTCTAACCTTAACCAAGTGTTGTTAATCAACATTTGCGCCGTGGCTTCTGTGTGTGCTGAAAACATTTCCTCATTATCTTGTAATTATGTTTGAAAAATCATTTCAAGGAGAAATTGTTCCTCAAGCACACCTCAAAAAATTATAATTCTCCTTCAGCATTTTCTTCAGCTTGCATGAGTGCGTTGTGGCACTACGCTGGGAGTCTTGTACACAGGAAGTGATGTTTAGAATAGAATAGAATAGAATAGAATTCAACTTTATTGTCATTGCACCTGCAGTACAGAGCAACGAAATGCAGTTT
>JBAJHX010000049.1:15730511-15766933 GCA_037176925.1 Amniataba percoides
AGGGTTAATGAGTTTTGTAAGATGCACCTACATAGGTGAAAGTAGTGTATGGTTGTGCCAAAAAAGGGATTAATTCAATAAATGTGTTTAGGCATTTGAGAATTTAATTCAGAGAATGAGGTTTAGTGTTTTAGCAACTGTGAAAAACTGTAACTATGTCAATTTAATTTAACATTGACATTTTGTCTTTACAACTTTCCTTTCTGCTTCTCTGAAGTGACCCAAATTAGATATTGCAGCTTTGAGAAAAAAAATATTCACTTCTGCAGAGTAGATAATCATGTAATTTCTTGCATCTGCTCTCATCATCTCTTCTCTCTACATTATGTCAGAAGAGGAATATAGCATATTTCGCTCATTTTTCCTACAATCCTAATTCAGATTCAACTCCACTGATCTCACTGCCATTTAACTGGTTTTGTTTTCAGCCCCTAATATGTTCTTTTTTTATCCCCATCCCTCTGTTACTTCAAATGTGCTCACTGGCTTGGTTAGTGTTTGTGCGTATGTGTGGGTGTAGTGTGGTACATTTTAGTTAGTGTCATCCTTGGACCCCTGCGGACGGATACCAATCTATAGCTTACACACACAGAGGTGGTCCTTCTCTAACGACCAGAGCCACCATGCAGTCTCTTCATTAGCCTTTAAACCCCTTCAGCCGTGTCACAGTAATCATTAAAATAGCTCTGCCATTTAACGCACACATACACACGTGCACACAGAGAAAAACACACCATTCCTGTCCTATCACCATTAACTTACTGGACTTGAACGCACCTAGATGTACATTGTATGAGAGAGTGAGAGAGACAGATCGAGGCAAGAAATAGAAAGAGTGGGTGGGAGAGGCAGACAAACCAAAACGAAAAGAAATTGAAATAAATTTCAAGATTGCTGCAAAAAAACAAAAAAAACAAACATAAAACAGACGCGTGTGGATAATGAGCGGTTGGACGAGGTGATGGAGAGACAGAAAGAGGAGAATAAATCAAGCGCATTGTGCCGTTCGTATCCTCCTTTCCATCAGGTTGTTGTTTCTCCTCAATGCTGTTTATCACCGTGGCAACTGTCACTTAGACGTGTCGATGTGGGGGCGATGGGAAGTGAAGATGTGTTATTCAAGACAGGAAGCAGAAATTGTAGGGCCGCCGCCGAATCGAGACCAGAATAATGGACGACAGTGTTTAATGATTGTCCTCAGTGGACTGAATATTTTCGTTCCTCTGCCACCCTCTCATCAGCGGGTGTGGTGGAGATTATTCAGCCTCAGGCCCTGATGAAGGCTGTTTTTTTTTACACTCTAGAAATAATTAGGCCTGTATTATATTTGTCAAGTGAGATTATTTAAAAAAAATGTTATTCTTTCTATCATCAGGGATGGAGGCATAAAGCAGGAAATCAGAAAGTAGAGAGGAAGGTGCAGCGATCTGTGTGTGTGTGTGTGTGTGTGTGTGTGTGTGTTTGGAGGTAGGAGTGACTTGTAGAGTATTTGTCAAGTCGAGTGAATTATTTTGCAGCAACACAAACAGTGACATATAATATAATATAATTCAGCAGGGATGAAAAACATTGTTCAATAATTAAAGTGTACAGCGGCCACATAATGCACCACTGTACATAACACAGACAATACAGAAGCCATTGCCTTAATCCTTAGCCAGATGCAGTTTTTCTGAACATGATTTTTCGTCTCTGTCTCTCTTTTTCTTCTTGTATATCCAGCTGCCAATGACGCTTTTTGTGTGCATGCTTGTGTGTGTGTGTGTTAGTGTGAATGTGTGCTCTGTGTGGGTGTGCATGTGGAGGTTTCTGCCATTCTCCTCTGCTCTTTATGAGCGCTTTTTCATTATGAGATTCTTTTCAGTGCCTCGTGTCAAAGATCATATTCTCGCCCACTCACACACACACACACACACACACACACACACACACACACACACGTAGTGCACGCAGCCTCAGATGCTGCCCATATATGCTGAGATGAACAGTTGTGTGGAAAATGGACTGATTGAGTCGTCTTTGTGTGTAGGTGTGTGGGTCTATTTTCGGTGTGAGTTCAGAAAGTTCCAACTTTTCTAGGAGTTTCTTAATCCTCAGTAAGTCAGCAAGGCCATCATTTCTCTGCGTATGTGTGTGTTTGAGAGGAAGAGCAAGAGAGAGAAAGAGCGAGAGAGAAGATGGCGGAGCAAAAGCCAATTCAAGCAGCACTGTGCACAGAAACATGTTGGTATTTTCATGACCTTGAAATGCACTTTTCCCTGTTTGTTTCTTTCATGACCAGCGAGCTTTGTGTGCCGCACAGGTGGACCAAGATGTCCAGGCACTTACAGCGGTGCGATATGAACAATTTATATTTGAATATTAGATCTCAGATTGCAAAATAATCCCTAAATAAAGTGATAAACAAATGCTTATGCATTCTTTAACCAGGAAACATGTTCAAGAAAGATAAACTCAGTGGTATCATTACAGGAGTGACAGCGTGTACTGCACTGATTCTGCAACCACAAACCACCAACAAAATAACACAACACCTCATTCATTTTTACTTTCATTGTACTATTTTTATTTTGATGCAGAATCAGTAATAATGCCACTTCACTTGACCATGTTACAGCACAAATATGAACAAATAACAGGTCTAATTTTGATTCGCCATTGTCATGTACGCAAGGCACATGACCTCGCGATTTGCACTTGTGATTTGTAGTTGTGATTGGGCTGTGAAGAGGCCACATTGTTTGTATGAAAGAGAAAGATACAGCAGGATGTAAGAAACAAATGTGTGAATAAACACTTACTGTGTTTCTGTGGCTGTGCCTTTTGAGTTTGTGCATGATTTTGTCTGCGTGTATCCCAACTGTGGCTGCCGCTGTGCTGTCTGTCTTGTGTTGTTTTGTACATACCTGAGTGTGTGTGTGTGTGTGTGTGTGTGTGTGTGTGTGTGTGTTTGTGTGTGAATGTGTCTTTGCAGTCTTTTGACGCTCTTTTTAGTCCAGCGGTAAAAGCTGACCTCCCCTCTGGGAGGCAGCACAGGAGTAAAAGCCTTCCCCCCGCTGACTCTCGCAGCCTTTCCTTTCACCAGTGAATTAACATCAACATGGCTGAGATGAAGCAAGCAAGAAAGAAAGTGTCAAGAGTGAAGGTAAAAGGAGTCAAATGTGGAAATGGCAGGTAATAGGTACATATACAGGTACATATAAAAGAGGAAAAAGTAGAGGTTTCAGCAGCTTTTATTGTCTGGGGCAAAACAGAGGGAGTAAAAATCAGAAGAGACAAAAATTCAGTACATCTTCAGTTTGCAGCTCTCAGAACAGAGCTCAGCAGTGACGAACAGTAAACATCTTCAGGGAGCAGATTCTTGATTCAATCATGTGAAAAGTATTTTCTCATGCTTTTAGTCTGATTACATTGTCAGTTTGCTGTTATGGCTGATTTTGAAAATAGGACTGAGTGAACTTTAAACACCACCCTGTTTTGAAGGTTATTTATCCATAATTTTATTTAACAGAGTGGAACATATTGAGCGCACAAATGGACAACAAAGAAGAAGCGTAGAAGTGGCTTTAGAAGTTATTAAAGACTTTTCTTTAAAGATTTTTTCCCCTACCACGAATGCTTTTTCAACATATATCATTATTATTATCAATAGTTGCAGCATTTATTCATTTAATATTCATTTAATGCTTATCGATTAATTTCATAATTCACAATTTCTAGATCAGCCATTAACTGACTGGCAGTATTGCCATATTGCTTTCATTAATTTGTGAACTCTAAATTTCATGGACTCTGGTCTTTTTTTGTGCATAGTTAAGTGTCTTTATGTGTCACCTGACTTTGTCAACACAGATGAGGGACCTATTTGTCACACAGTGAAGCACGCTGACTTTGTTTGTTACAGTAAATCTGTTTCTTCTTTGTATCTGGGCTCCAGTCGCTACACAGCCGTCAAGGGACTGTTCCTGAAAATAGGATTCAGACAATTTCCTCAAACTGTCACCGCAGCAGCTCCACTGTCATATTTGTGGAAGTGAAGAACTGTGTGATGGCTCTGAGCATAATGTGTGCTCTCCTCTATAAAACGTTGACCCTGTGAGAAAAAGCCTTCATTTCATTTAATCTCCAAAGAGGCCTCTGCTGCTGATTCTTTTTTGACATGAATTTATAGATTACTTCTTACTTGTGCAATTTTACTTTCGCTGGGTTGAATGCCTGCCAGTAAAGATGCTGAATGGATGCAACCGGCAGCTAATTTAAAGCAAGACTGTGACTGTACATATTAGTACACTAACACGATTACTGTGAATTAAACAATGATCAGGTGAAGGCATTTATTGTGTGTGATCACATAAACTGATCCACATAGCAGTTAAATTATTGCAAGACTATTTAACTTTTAAAATAAAAAAAGAAATCATCCTCTCCCAAATTGAATTTCCACTGGCTTCATTAGGCAGCTCCGCTGGTCTTACAAATAGTTACTCGTTATGCTGGAAAATATGCAAATGCCCTCAACATCATAGGCTTTAACGTGTCTGTATGTTTATGAAGTAGTTTCATAAAGCCCCAGTATAAGCGCAAACTTTTGGCTCAAGTTGAAACATTTGTGTCACCTACTATAGAGCAACTTAAGAACTATTCAGGACCTCTGAGGACTTTTCAGCGAGCATGTGTATGTGTATGAAATCGTGATCTAAAATTCGCTTTGTGCTCTGCTGTGACTGGAGTCAGGTCTTTGCAGAAAGATATACACACTCTCCCAGCAGTCACAGTAATACATTTCAATTGAATTACACTAATATTTATATTAGTTTTAATAGATTAGCCAACTTAATATGTCCCTGCTCAGTTTCTGTGTGATCTAAACAGACAGTGAACATCATACATCTTTGGCTGGAGAAGTTTTTATCTCTCTCTCCATCTGCAGGATGTTGGACTAAGTATAGTTGAAGTAAGGTGAGAGAGATGACTGTTTGCTGCTCTGTCACTCTGATCCTTGTCTGCTGTGTGCGTCATTCACTCCTCAGGAGACCACCTCGACTTCTCTCTTTTGTCTCTCCTTCCCTCACTTCATACCCTCAAGTCAAATCAATTTAAAGGCACTCTGTTTGGTGATGATGGCATTTATCCACAGCATCAAAGCACAATAAGAGACTCTGGGCTTGCTCATCTAATACATTTCCTCTGCTTTTATCAATTCCCGTTGTTCTCTCCTACTCGACATTTTTCTTCCCTCTGTCCTTCTGTCTGTCCCTCAGCACCATTCCTCTCTCATTTTCTCTTTTAACCACTTTCGCCTCTCCAGTGTCCGTCTGTTGATCTCTCACAGTTGCTCAACAGAGAAAACCACTTACAAATACATCATTTTCAACCAATTGCTTCTTAAAAGCGAGTATACATCCCTGAACAGAGACAGTTTGGGGATAAGGGGGGGGCAACATGCAAGGACACTTTCATGCACAAATACCACTGCTCAGAATCTACTTCTCTGGGGAAGTTTGTTGCTTCATGTATTAATCTAAATATCTGCTGTTTGCCTGTAATAATTTCAGTACCATTTAGATTAACATCTCATGTTTTAAGGTGTATTGTTGATTTTTTGTGATAAAGTTGAATTTTCTCCTGCCACGGTTTATCATTGCTGATAACTTTTCAACACATCCTCAACACATCCTTGTCCATTAAAGACCATATCTTGTACTTTTTCATTTTTCAGTGGCTAAAATACAGTCACAATCCTTCTCCATCCATTGACTTGTAGGTGCAGACTTGTAGGAATACTGCAAAGTATAAATAACAAATGTCTATTGTAAAAAACTGGTTGGAAAGTTACTTAAAACACTTAACTAAATTGGACAGTATGACCAATTTTGTGGGCAGCAGATAAAATCCACGTGCTTGTAGGTGACAGGAAATCACACAGTTTACTCAGTGTGACACTCAATTAAAATCACTGATGAGATCAGTTTCAGCTGATAAGTAGCGGCTCATAATTATCAAGTCTAACGGCTATAATATTTGTCTCAACATGCATAAATGTATTTGGGCCTCTTCCAGGATTTTGAGGATCTTAAAAGCTGTGCTAGACGGGCACTTTGACATACATCTGGAGGGAGGTGTGGAAACAGGAAGAATAATGTGGGTTTCTTCAACCAAATGTAAACATGTCCAGCATGTAATAAATATCTATCTGTTACATGCTGGACCCCCGTCAGTAAGTGTAATAAGTGATTTTTAACCCGTATGGTGACACTTTGAGTCCATTGCCAAGGTGTGAATGTGAACATTGTTCAAGGCTGACAACATGCTCTTGCTTTAAAGGAGCATTAGATCATACATTGAGGCTTGTAGCTGCAGAAAGGCAGTTTGGAGGACACTTTTCAGCCTGACTCAAAGAACAGCTGAGTAGAATACAGCATTATGTGCACAAATACTGTTCCAATGTTGTGTTTAAAAAATGAAATAAAACATACAAATTCAGTGTGGTAAAATCCACACTAATGTTGTCTATGAAATGTCATTTATGACCAAGCTTCATGTGCAAAGTAGCTCTTAAACCTGTCTAGTAAAATCCACTGATGTGCTCAACAACAGCTCACTGACAAATCAGAGGATGCTTTCTTTGCTAAGCATTTAATAAAGTAAGTTTACTATCATAGCTGCATTGATGTTGCCATGGTGTGAGTTTAATGATAAATTAGGAATTAATTTTCAGTCAGCTCCAATTATGAGCTAATCTTAAATTTGAGAGCCCTGTCATGGACTGGCTGAAATAATGTGGGGGGTTGTATGCAGTCGATATGGCGGATCCCCACTCTTTAATAATCAGAGGAGCACATAGGCAGCTTTCCTCTGTTTGGAAAAAGAAATTGGTCTGAAGACTTTGGGTGGAAATATGAGCAATGGGCTCAGCAATATAATCAGCTACAACCTTTAAATGACTGGGTGCCGAGCTGTCAGGCCATGGTGACTTTTCTGGATCAATAGCTTTTAAAGCCTTACAGATCTCCACACTAGAAATAGCGATGAAAAAGAAAAGGTTCTGAGGTGAACCTCTACTGAATAGAGATATCACAGAAATGGGATTTTAGTGATGGGACCCCGAAGCAGACGTGATAAAACCGGCACAGCTGGTATTAAATTCTCATTAACGTGCCTAACAGTGTTTTGGTTGTTCTTAATATCAATTGCATTGGCTGAAGGGAAGCCTGATGGAGGACTGGAGCAATGCACAATTTCTATCAGCTTCTGAAATTTAGTCACATTTTCCTTCCTCAGACAGGACAAACACTATATCACCTGCAGTTTTTGTAGTGTGTTGGCACCTTTGGCTGTATTTGGTTTTGCCTTTATTCACACCTGTTCAGCAAGTTGAATTGGCACCAGAAATTCAGCTGCAAGCTGAAAGCTGAATGCACAGGAGCACAGTAAAGCGAAGCAGAACTTCATTGTACCAGACATCAGAAATATTCTGTTTGTATTTGTTTGCTTAATGAGATTCGCTATGGCATGAAAATAGTATCTAGTTTGTTTTGTTCATCTGTCTGCAATATTCTTCAGAGTATAAAAACAGATTATTGACCAGTTAATTTCTTTTTACCCAGGCGCAGAATGAAAAGCATTATTGGGAGCCAGCCATCCGTGAGCTGTGGCCTTTTGTCTGTATTCAAATACAATTTTAACAGCAAATGTGATGCAGTGTGATCACTTGGTCTTTGTCAGTGGTAGATCTTTGAAATCAGCTTGGTGTTTTCATGGCCCTAAAGACACGCCATGAATTAAAGGATCAAGCTTTGGTCAGAGTTTGTTTTACATAATTAAACTTAGATGAATAGCCTATCTACAGGCAATCGTCCCTCTTAGAAACATTACATGTTTGAGTGAGCAATAAATATATTCCCATGCTTAAAATCAAGTCAACTCGGCATCAGAGATCAGACTGACTACGAGTGTCACTGGGGTACTTCTTACACAACACACTGACTACACTGACCTCTATCTGCTTTCCTTCAATCTCTCAGCTGCCTGTAACAATGGAAAACATGTATATATTTATGCATTGTATCATATACACATTCCCCATTTTGTTCAAGCATGCAGGCTTGGTATACACACACACACACACACACACACACACACACACACACACACATACACATATACATATATATATATACAGTACATAGAGTAAATTAGTAAAAGGTTTTTTCTGTGTTAGTTTTTATCTACTGTATCTTCCTCTTCGTGCATTGTGCTTGTTGAAATGTGTGTGTGCGTGCATACATGTGTGTGCGCTGTGTGTGTTCTTCACCAGCCCTTGCTGTGGGGGTGTCTGTTATTATTAGCACCTCTGTCGCCATGGAAACTATTTCAGTTACACTAATTGGCTTCATAACAAGAAGAGTGGGTACGTGTTGAACTGGCAGAGAGACGGAGAAAAATCGAGGGAGAATCGAGAGAGAAAGAGTGAAGAGGACAGAGGAAAAGTTAGAGGGCATGAAAAGAGTTTTCCAGGGTGCAAAGTGGAAATGCACAAACATGTAGATGGGATGGAAGAGACGGTTGAAGAACAAGGATGGAAATGCTCTTTTTCTTCCCAGATTTTTAGAAAATAGCACACGTATTCCCACGAGGTCCTGCACTCAGGCATCTGTTGTGCAACTGCTTTTGTAGGATGTGTGTGTGCGTGTGTGTCTTTATTGTCTGATGCTGTGGAAGAGAGTGAAGGGAGGCCATTGTAGTGGTTCACTACCTTGAATGATTTAAGGGCGGCTGTTGCGGTTGCTAGATCAATCATGCAGTGTGCTGGAGTTTGCACAGAATCCGAATCAATGGCGATATCATGCCTCCCTTCATTCAGAGGGCCTCTATTATTTCTTGTACAGTATCAGAAACAGACTTCAAATCCGTCCGGGCTGCATCATCCATGTTAACAAAAACGCTGTGTTTTGTCATTTTCTCTGCCTCTGTTGTTGCTGTTATTTCACTGTGTCTGAGCTATTTTCCGATCAGCGCGCACATGTAGCAGCCTCTCACTGGACCGAAGAATATTTCTCTGACTAAATGAAAGATGCTGCGGGGCGATGTCAGTAAATATAGGATGCGGACAAAACTTTACGCCAATCACTGCCAATCCGCTGCGACACAACGCAACCACCTGACACAAGTGTCCGCTAAGAAAACGTCACATGTCACTTTTGCAGATTTTGTCACATCTTGTTTCAGGGGGTCTCTGTCAGCCCGGGGAGCTACAGTTGTACCAAGGAGGGTTTGACAAAAGCGGCAAAATACGGGTAATTAAATGTGACGTGCCTTGCAAAATGCATAGACAAAAGTAAACGGCCTGTACTTTAACTCAAAATGACACCAGCATTCTCTTTTAACACTGGCTGGCTGCGAGCTTGGCAGTGAGACTTCCAGCAGGCTGGTCCATGCATATTGGAGGCACACAGATGGCCTCATCGCTTAATATGGATGAGGGATCTGACACCACAGCTCAGACAGACAGCAAGGAAGGGAGTGGGAAAGAAGGAAAGAGGAGAGGAAGGGGAGAAGGAGGGAAGCAGACTGGAGGGCAGATCAATAAAATGGAACCTCAGGTGGCAATTACATATCAGTAAAAACATCTGCTTTTTAATAACCCCACTCCATTTTCTCTCTCCCCTTATCCCATTCTGTGCCTCCCCTGCCTCTTCAATCCCTTGCCTATCCCTCCGGCTACAGCTATATGAATTATGAGGCACAAATGAGGTGTGTGTGAGTGTTGTGTTAGAGTGCAGTCCTGCAGTGCATTGTGGTTGTGGTTGCCTATGAGTGGGCTGAAGGCCAAGAGCGAGCGAGAGGCGCAGGGCAACAGTAGCTGCCACAGCATCTGTCGGGCTGAGGGTGTGAAGGTATTCCCTGGCGATACACAGAGGTTATAAAAAGACGCGCACTAACACATTTCTCGCACAGATACGCAAACACAAACAGACGAGCACAAGTGGACTCTCGCAGACAAAAAAACAAAAACACACATGCAGTGCGGCAAGAGAACACAAACACATATTCGCTCCTCAGGTATGACTGTACGGCTGAAACATAAATAAAACATAATTTTCACGGAGCGCTGCAGGGTGTAATCCTGTGTGTTTTTACATTTGCATCTGTGTACATATCTACCTCGGTATTTGTGTGTATGTGTGTGCGTATGTCAGTGCCAGGGCTAATGAGGTCTTTAGTAGAGGTGATCCGAGCCAGTCTGGTGAGGGTGGTCCAGAAATCCTTCCATGTTACCACATTAAATCAGTTTCTACCTCTGCGGGAGAAAAGAGAGGGAGAGCGAGAGGAGAGGGGAGGAACAAGTGGCCGGTGTGAGGAGAGAGGGAGGAAGAAAAGGAGGTGTTGTCATGAGAGGAGAGAGGATCAGCGGAAGAGAACAATAGTGATGTGATGGTTAGAGGGAAAGTAGTGTGAGGAATATTGTCAACATTAAACTCTTTTGAAAACTGGAGGTGCTTTTAAGAGTGCAGAGAGAAACATGCGAGGTTTCTCAAAAAGTGGATCTTTCATATTACAGAGATACTGACATTAAGGTAATGAGCTGTAGCCAAGTAGGTGTACTTTATTGTAATGTATATCAGAGACGCTTCCTCTTAATGATCAAACAAATGGGTTGAATCCAGGTACAAAACATTATCCTTTACTGGTTTGAAACGATTATATGAGATGTGGGATTTGAACAAGGAACCTCGACTCCCCACCAAGTCTCCAAAATAAAATTTTATATTTATTGTATGGTGTTGAATATGATATATTGAATATATATGTGAATATGTCATGTCAATATGCCAGTCAATGTCATTATTCTGTAAAGTTTTGCACATTTTGTTCCAATACATGTAGGCGCAGAGCAGAAGACGTATACTTGTTTTACAAAGCATACAAGATTGATGTCGCACCTTCCAGGCAGCCTCTGGTTTCAGTTCCTTCTGGGGCAGAAAATCAACTGAGAAACTTGCCTCTTATACGCAATCCATCATGGTGAACATTTAATCAGCTTTATTTTTTTGTCAGGGTTACTTACTAGCTTCATTATGCGCATGCAGTCGCAGAAAAGAATGTTTTTAAAAATTCTGTTGTTCACTGACACTTTGACATCCAATATTAAAGAGCTGAACTGGATTAATGCTCAAATGAGCAGATTGCTCTCCAGTCTGTGTTTGCTTATTGTTTGTATTTCTGATTTGATTTACCAACAGCATTTTTATAACCTGCGCAGATACTGCAGACTGTCTAATAGAAGTCCAATAAAAGCTTCTGTAGGATTTCTTTTTTCAGTGTAATTGATCACGCTAAGAAAATCAGTGTAAATTCACATAAATATATGTTACATAAAACACATTACGTTATATGAATCATTGTGCAAAATAAATCATTAAAAACCAATAAATTAACACGTCCTTGGCAAATAAACAAGAAATAATATTAGAACTGACTTCTGAGGCCTGATAAATTAACACAGCCTGTCACACTGAGTTATGCATTAATAATTCATAAAACAACTAAGAACAGTCCAATTTCATTAAAATGATATCAATCACATATACAGCTTCACTGTATTAAAGGTGTGTGTTGCCCAAATTTCACCAGAGGACGGAAGAATTGGCTCTACTCACCAAACAACTAAAATGAAGCATTATGCAATAAATGACGATGGACTTAAAGCTCTTAAAACACCCCCGTGGTCCCTCCCCACAGAGCTGTCACAAGTGCTGCCTAATTAGACAGATGACGGTGTGACAGTGAGCCAGCATGCACGAAACCATGATCCTAAAACAGGAGCAGCTAAGTGGAATTCAGCCATCATTTATTTCATTATTTGCATCTGTGCTTCTCCGACTGTTACGTTAGAAATATCTGTGTGAAAAAGGCATGTCGTTATTAGCACATAGTTTCTTGAATTCCCAGCATGGCTCCTCATATCTTTTACCTGACTACACGTCTAATTAGTTACTGAAAAGCCAATAATTGTTTAAGCAGCCTTTTGCTGTATGTATCTTAACAATTTAGTTTAGTTTTTTCTTTTTGTTCTTGTGTAAAAACATGAATGAATTCATAAATTCATCATAAACACACCACAGGCAATGTCTCCCATGAAGAAACATCGTACCAACTTTTCAAGCCTACGGGGGGCTTGAGTGTTTTATTCTGCAAAGATGGAAATATTTTGGGTGAAGTGTCACTTCGCATTATAATTTCCCTTCTACAGTGCAGTCTAAGTAAGTCCTCTGTTTCAAGTCTTTGCAAGTTTATTTCACAGTGAAAAATGTTGAAATACAAGGAAACCAATTGCTGCCTGGAAGGTAGAACATCTATCAAAAAAAAGATATGGTGTGCTTGGCAGTAATGTAAAGTATTGGTGATTTGTAGTTAATGGACTAAGGCATGCAAAAACCATCATTATGGTTCTTTAAAGCTCCGATTTTCTCCATGACTCGAATACCAGCTTTGCTCTTCCCCTTTTCTCTCTTATTTTCTCTTTCTCTGTCTTTTCCAAACCAACGGAAGCATAAAATGGCCCTCCTCGGGGAGCAGCTTGTAATGTCTGTTTGTAAGATTGAAACGGGCAAAGTTTCACCTCAGGCTCGACTCCCCAGCGGCTGCTCATATCAGAGCTACTGGGCCTCGATTACTTTTTCCTGTATCTCCCGTCTCCATCACCAGCAGGGAGATGAAGCACTTGGTGATATATTTCTCTGTCTGGGTGCGGGGACGATAAGTCGAGTCCCTTTTGGGTCCATTCGCTCCAGTCGTGACAGATAAAGTATGTTTCTTTTATGTGTCTGTGTGTGTTGGCACATGGACGAAAGGGGACTCCTGCAACAAACGCAACTGGTGGCTCAATAAACTAATTTGACGATCTAAGTATCGGTGTCTTTCTGTTTGTGCGCTCTTTGTTTGGCGCTCTCAAAGACTATTTCAAGTCTTTTGTTCCATCCGTCACCGCTGTCTCTGAAAGGATTTTCGCCTTATTTAGAGTGCCAGTTTGCTCCTTTTTTTGTTTGAGACTTTGCCTGCTTGTTTTGTCTTTTCTCAAGATAATTTTGTTTGGAGTTACATTGACTCATTAACATTTTGTTTCTCAGATGAGAGGCGTAATTTTTCTTTTGACACTTGAATAAGTAGTTATATTTGGAAATATTTGAAGTTATTGGACTCAATCCCAACAAAGCTCATTCATATTTCTTAGCATTTCTTATTTTTTCTTTTCTGATCTTTGAATCACATTGTTTCCACCCACATTGGACAAATCTGCATCTCAAACCGGGACCACTATCTCTTCCCACCAAGTGTTTGAATTGCCCAACCCAAACTATAATAGCTCTGTAATTTATTTTCCATGTCCACGTTCATTTTCCAACCTTCACCATACCTTTCCATTACGATGTGCTGACGTTGTAGAAATGTTAATAGGAAATTAATGCTTTTAAAAACTAAATTCATGTGTACAGCTTGTGAATTAAAATAGGTATGTACTGAGCCACATTTTGAATTAGTAATGAGACTATATGTACAGTCTACTGTAAAGCCACGCGCACACATGCACACATACTCAAGTACCTGTTAGATTTTCCTGTTCCCCTCAGATGTAATTGCAGTAATTACAGAGAATCAAAGCACTGACTGAGTTAAGGGCAGAGATGAAGAGACAGCGAAGGACAGAACAAAGAGGGGATGAGGGGAGATGACTGAAGGAGAGGAAATGGAGAGCAGAAGAATAAGGGGTGGAAGCGTGGCGCGGGGGGAGGGAGCAAAGGAGCGGGGGAATAGGTGGAAAAAGTGAAGAGAAAGAGCAGAGCGATGAAAATTGGCACCCGCCTCGCCTTTCTGCGCAGTCAGCAGAGAGCAATGGAGACGAGACGAGGGTGCAAAGACAGAGGGTGGCTCGTATCTGCGAAAAAAGAAGCGAGTGATGCGGCAATAAAGATGTACAGGTGGATGGTAAATGTGAGGGGTGGAAGCGAGAGGTGTCACATCGGGAAACTTCATAGAAAGAAGACAAGGACAAGAAACAGCAGTGACACCTCAGCATTTGTACACCAGATAAAATATTAAACATCAGACAGCCACATCCAAAGCTGTGACGCGTGTTATCCGGGTGAAGTGGTGATGTGGGAGGTGAGGGGGAGGAGAGACGTGTAGGGGCTCGCTGTTGCACAACCACGTGTGTTGGTTTGTACTTTCGCAGCGGTTCGACTCGACGGGCCATCGACCTGCCGACCGAACTGTTCGTGTTTCCTTGTTTTCCCGATGGCTGTGCACCTGCAAGCCGAAAGGCGCCACAGAAGCAAAAACAACCATTAGAGTTACTCAATGAGAAAAACTAAACCGAACAAAAACATCAGATCCGGCAAATGAATTCCACTTTGCTCATTATGTGCACACGGTCAATCACTTTTGTCTGTGCCTGAAGCGCGAGTCGGAGAAGAAAGAAAGAAAGAAAGAAAGAAAGAAAAGGAAAGTTGGTGACTTGAAATGTACCTTAGCTGAACAATCCATCTGAACTCACAAATTCATTTGCTCTGGGCTTGTTTAAACAATCAAATGAACACCCCGCGAGAACATCATTATACCCACTCCTCTTCCCTCCTCTTCCCTCTCTCCCTCTCTCCACCTCTCTCTCTCTCTGTCTCTTTCAAGGCTTTAATTATTTATGATTTAATCACAGGGAGCTCTAACAGCAGCCACAGCTGCTGCCTGTCACACACACACACACACACCGATACATGCAAACGTGAGAAAACATGACTAATGACACTATATCAGTTTGTTTGAAATTGTTCCTGTTTTCCTTGGTGATACCTTAATAATACAAATTTTAAAAATTAATGATGTGTTTGAAAAAGCTCAACACGCACATTTTGTTCACTCATTTAACCTTTTGCCTTATTGATGTTTTTCAATTCTCATGTCTCAGAAATATCACACCTTGTGTGCACACCTCTCTCTGAACACACTGTCAAATTCAGGCTAAATACATTGTAATAGATGCCCTCCAATCAGGGTAAAAAATTCTCATTTGGTGCCCAATTAAGGGAAATTCTTTAGGGAATGAAATTGCCTCAATCGAATACCTTAACTGTCTAATTGTCTTTCCTGATGTGTGTAACCAAGAAACAGCCTCTCTCAAGCTGTAAGCAAAGCGGGAAGTTGGCGAGACTGAATCATTTAATGCACAATTTATGCATTGGAGGCTGGACTGAAAGTAGAAATTGAAATTGCCTTTCAGGCAATCATTATTCTGTGACACTAAGTGCATAACTTCCTTTTCAGCCCGGTCTCTCAAACCGCCGTTAAAATGTAGGACACACTATTACTGCACATTTAATGCTGACTTTTTCTCCACCAGATTTCACTTGTAGGATACAGTTCAATTAACTAGATGCTTGCTTTTAGATATTAACATATCAACTATTGCTTAAACCTGTTTTCTGAGTTTCTTACTTTGTATTCAGTGATGGTAGCAGGGGGAGGGGAATGAGAGAGGAAGGGGGGAAGAGGAGAGGTTATGTCGTCCCCTCAGGGATTAGATTGGCTGTTAAATTTAAATCATCGGGCTGAAAGTCAAAGACAGACGGAGAGAGGAAGGTTGAGGTTATGCACAGAGGGCAGACGAAGACAAAACACAGGATTAAGAAGAGGCATTTTTATTATAATGTTTTCTCTGGTTTGGAGACGCAGGCAAACACATCTCATATTTTTAAAAACACGTACAAATTGTAAAGAAATTGAACAATTTAGCGATTTAGCATTCAGTCCCCGAGAGTTCATTTGGATTCGACAGGTAGACGAGGTTTACATGACTGGCACTGGAAGAAACGCCGAACCTCTCAAATTAAATTTTCAGCAGTTAATTGGGAGTTCTGTCTGAATGACAAACAAGAAAATGACCTTTTTTAATAAGACACCACTGATACTGTTTTCCTGAAGACACACACACACACACACACACACTGATTGAAACGTTACGATCCAAGAATAGAGATGTTCACAGAAAGTAAAAAAAAAAAAAAAAAAATCTGACATTCATCATTTGTCTTCTTTGTTTGAGAGAAGAAATCTCTACATCTACTCATAGCTCTGTGCGTACCATTATGTGGGAACATACGTGTGCGTGCGTGTGTGTGTGTGAGTATATTTAGACATGTCGACATGCCTCCACAGGCAATCCTCTGCTGCGTTACCATGGAAATGACAGAGGCAAATTGTCAGTTTGCACCAGGAAAGAGGGGTAAGTGATGCAGAGCCTCGACGTCTTTGTGTGTGTGTGTGTGTTTGCAGTGTGTATTAACTTCATTTATTCGTTTGCGTGTATATAGTCGCTCCAAGAGACTCTAGCGGGATTATGTGTGTTTGTTTTGGTTATTGAGGCTGATAAAACAATATTAGTGGCATTGCACCCTCGCCCTCGGCCACTCAGTGTCTCCATGCGTGTTTGACCAGGAAATTAAATCTTTCATGCTTTTCAAGCGAGGCTGAGCCATTTGATCTCCCTCATTGTCTCTGCCAACGTTATTGACCCTTTTCTACCTGCCAATCTTTTCCCTCTTTCTCCTCTTCCTCGACATCCCCTTTTCTTTTTTTACCGTTATCTCTCTGCGTCTCTCTCTGCCCTGTAGCGCATCTGTCCACCCCTCACTGGGCGATCGTGGGGAGATGCAGCTGTTTTGGGAGGAAACAAAAAAGACAGATGATGAGATTTTCGCCGAGGTTCATTTAGCTGCTTTTGGGGGGCCGTGTGCTCTCCAAAAGCAGCTAAATGAACCTAAACTGTTGAAGACGCAAAGTTTAGATTCCTAAACTTCTTAAGACAACCGTGAAGCTGGCATGTCGAAGAGCCTGCTTTCAAGAAGTTCACTTGAAATTGTATCTAAATAGACTGGATAAAATACTGGAAAAATATCTCAGTATGGTCTGTTTGTTTTTAGCTGGCGGCGTGACTCTGTGGGAACGTCAGCCATCGGTCGATCCTCTACTTTGGTCCAGACTGAAATATTTTAACATCTACCAAATGGGCCGATGAAGTTCAAAGTTTTCAGTTTCCTTGTGAAATTGTACAGACTTTCATGGTTCCCAGAGGATACGTCATACTCACCTTGGTGATCTCCTGCCTTCTCCTTTAGCGCCACCATGAGGTTCATATTTGTAGATATGATTAAAAATGTTGACTAATAGTGAATGGTCTCCCATGAAATTTGGCGGATATTTTCACGTCCCTGTCAGAAATATGTTTGGTCATATCTCAGGTGTAAATCTTGACATCCCATTAAATCCTGTTCATTTCCTGTGTGGTAACTACTGAGCATCACACTGCTATAGGTCCATGTTAAGATCTAAAAACGTCGTAGCAATCATTTTGTCAGGGATTTAAAAGCAAAGAAAGAAAAACCTAAACCGAAATTTGGTTTGCTATCGGGCTTGAAAATAACTTTCCATGTTGTGCTTTTTTTTTCAGCTTCATTCCAACTTCTCAGACACAAACAATATTACCATAAAGTGGATAAAGTTAGTGGCATAACTGTAGGCAAGGTAAACCTCTCTGCAACTGGGAAATTGCTCGACAAAATGCGGGCATCGGTTTTGAGGGAAATTACAATGTAATTATTTTGTCAGATTCTTAATAGTCTCCTAACCTCGGGGCACATTGTTCACTGTTGCGTAATGATACATGCTGACACTGATCAAAGTGAAAGTAAAACTGCAGCCCACAGTAAATTGTGGGGACAAGATCAGCACAATCCTCTTCAAACAAAGGGCATGTAGGCGTGAAAATACGCCAGCAGTAGACACAAACTCCGCCCCACAACAAGGAGAGACGGAGCGGTTTAACTGGGCAAAGCAAATCTGCCAGAACGAGGAGAAAAATGCAAGTCTGTCTCTCTCTCTCCTCTCTTTTTATTGCCAGTCTTTCTATTTGCTCTCCGTGTATGCTAGCAGTGCAAAGGTTAGTCTTTAGCCACACATGCTTTCACCGGCAGATACTGAATGGAGATGCTGAAAAAGATATTGTAAGAGCAAGCGAGAGGAAGGTCAGGAAGCAGCGATACAACACTGAACTCTGTGCTTTGCTTGAGGGAGGCCTTAGGGAGTGTGAGAGAGAGAGTTCTGCCTTTGTGTATGTACAGGAACGTGTGTGAGAGAGTTTTCGTGGAAAGGAAGATGTGTTATTACCGTGGGGGAACACAGAGACAAAGTGTCCAGGTCTGATACGGCGAGACCATTTAGATTATTAGTCCACGCTCGTGCACCAGCTATTTCTCTTCGGAGAATGAGCATGTGTGCAAACCGAGACAGGAGCTATTATTCTCTTCATCTCATCCTCTCATCGTTTTTCATTTCATTTCACTTCATCTGTGTGTTTTTCTGTGTCTATCAGTGTGAGTGGCAGTGAGTGGGCGCATGAGAGCGCGAGAGAGGGATGAAGGACGGGAGGAGCGGAGAGAGAAGAGACAGCGTCGGGGCTGAGAGACATTCGCAGGGACAATGCACAAGATCCACTGTAAAAATCAGCACAAAGTTTGGATAGAGGGCCTGTATCTGAATACACACACACACACACACATTTATATATACACAGACTAAATTTATAGGGTTATCAGACAAGGGGAAAAGGGAGTAATGTGATGGCTAAAACGATGTGCTCGGTACGATAGGTAATGCAGGATTTTCTGCTTCTGTTTAATCCAATGATAACAAACAGCCAATTCTCACATTTTCATGAATAACACTTCACTTCTAATGCATAAAGCAGAGAAAACCTGTTGAAAGCACACACTCTGCTCACTCACTTTTACTTAGAAATGGAGCTGTCGTCAGTGGAAATTTTTTTTTTTGTAACTTAAGGTATAATTCTACTAAAGCTCCTGAAAATCTTCAGAGTAAATAAGACGTGCAGGTATTATTTATTAGGAGTTTAACACTCAAACGCTAATTTGCCTCATCAGGACAGTGTGGGCGGTTTGGATGGATTTGATTGACGGTGACCGAACAACCCACCAGCTGTCATCAGATTGTGATCAGTGCGCTGAAGTAACCTTTTTCAGAAACCTTTTTGAAAGTTTTTGAGGGCACTGACAAAAACACAAATAAAAACAATACTGGAATCACAAAAAACTGTTTGTGGTTTGACCCCGTCACTCGCTGATTGAGAAATGAGGTTTTCTGGAACTTTTTCAAGTTTTCAAGTCTGTCAAATCAAAACATCTTTCTTAGAGGAAAATAAATGAGTCTGAGGGATCCACTCATCTAAAAGTAAAGTAAGTTTTATGATAACCAGGGTGATGCTGAAATTGATTTCTCTATGTTGATCATTTTTACATCAAAAAAAGAAATGTTCTTATTTATTTATCCACATTATTTTTTTCACTGGATTTGAATTGAATAGTGTCACCATTACATCGTTTGTCCAGCAGGGAGCAATGAAAGTTATTTTTCAACTAAAAAATATCCCTCCTAATTATCAATTTCTTCAAATCCCAACTAGATGTCAGCCTTAAGAAATGGAGAATCACAATGCCATAATCATGATTTACATTGACATTGAAAGATAATGAAGGTTTTGTACACCCCCCCTACTCATAACTCAGTAGTTTCAACATCTGAAGTTGTGCTGTGTTTACTTACATCGTGTCCCCGTGTCTCTCTGTTTACCATCTGAGAGTCCTCGCTCCACAACCTTCTGTTAGGGGCTACTAATGTGTATTTTAACTGACTCCCATCTGCCTGTGTAATGTTTTGCTGCACCGTGTACTGACCTATTTCAAGGCAACTCAAACTACTGTTATGCTGTTAGCACTTACTGGAAGAGCGTCAGCTAAACGGTGTGATAATACCGAGCTAAAATGTCTGTAAAAAAAACAAAAAAACCCACTTTTTTTTTTCACTCAACAAAATAATGATACCAGTAGAAAACAGAGAAGGGATTGGGGGAGTTGTGATATAATGAGGATAAAGAATAATGGCACCTTTTACAGTTTCATTTCTCAGTAACCGTAGAAACAGCCAACAGGGATGTAAAATTGCCGTCACCTTGGGAACCGAATTGCATCTAGAGAGCGAGAGAGAAATGTATGGAGCGAGTCGTGAAATGATGTCATGTGACAGGTTGTACTTAGCATAATAAGGTGCAAGGTGTGTGTGTGTGTGTGAGTGTGTGTGTGTCTGAGTGTGTGAATACGGGTATGTGTTTTTGTGAATGTCAGCCAAACAAAGAGAAATCAAGGCGTAGCGAGGACTTAATCAGCACTCTCTTCCTTTCAGTGGAGCATTCTGATGGATACAGTTATTATGTAAATGATTGTTCCTGCGTTTCCTAATTTTGCCTTCTGTGTCACTACCTCCTTCGCACAGTGATCTAAAAGCAAGGGGGAGTGGGGGGGGGTTATGTGGGTGTAAAAGATTAGTAGCAGCTCCTCTATGAGTGGAGTGAACAATGCTGACCTCTGAGTCACAGTAACCCTCAGATCAGAGCAGCGAGTGCTGTGCTGAGCTCTGTTTTCACTGCTGCTTTAAACCGGTTGTGGTGATTTTCTACACAAATTCAGCCTGCTCTTTAAGATCTGGTTGAAACATTTTTGATCCTGTCATTTTTGTTAATCCCTTTTTAAAGGAAGAACTCTCTTAAATTCACCCAAAATATCTTTGCAGTTTGCAGGAATGTTTCAAAACAGCCTGCAGAGCAGATTTAGGAGGACCCCCTTCTGAGCCAGTTCAAAAGGCAGCTTTCTAAATTCTGGAGCCCCTTGTTTCAAACTGAGTCTGACTCATCCCATCATACAGCTGTCCTATAGAGCCGAGGGAAAAAAAACAAGACAAAACGCAAAATCCTCAAACAAGTGTTGAAAAACAGAAGCTTTATCTTCTTTTCAGCCTCAGCCCAATTTAAAACGATCGTCACGTCTCAGTCACATCATTCAGACCAGAAAAACTTACGTTAGAGGTGCATTGGCAGCAGGTTGTTTCAGGTACGATTGAGACAATGAAACACAGCACAGGAGGGCCAGTTTTAATAATAGATACATTCACAAGTTTAAAGCCTCCGACAACAAAATACTGCAGAGTATTTTATATCATGCTATTACTGTGAAGTAAACTGTGGAAAAATATGCTGTTCAAGTTAACAAACAAAGCAAAAAATGTACAAAATAAGCAGAGTTAAGCAAGATAGGAGTTTTTAAAAACTAAGAAAATGAAATGTGTGTTAAATGCTAAAACAGGTCATCATCTTACTTTTTATCTGACCACCATCTGCACAAGTTCAAACGCGCATGAATCCCTCGGCCATGTATGAAAAACGTCCCCCTTTACATTTCACTTTCTTCGTTTTTACAAAGAGAGCGCTTACTAAATTCTGGGTAAGATGGAAACTAGAGTTTGACTTTAACATCCTCCCACTCAAAGTTTGACCTTAAACCAAATGGAAATATATCCATCAATATAAAAATGAACAAATTACATCTGGCCCTTCACTCATTAAATTACAATTCTGAAAGGAAGAATTTTGTTTCACTTTGCAGCGTGACAAGAACCTTGAAAATTGCATGCAGCTTTTAAATGATTCAAGTCCGCTGTGAAATATTTCACTCTTCTTGTTGAACCTCACAGTCCGTTGTAAAACCAAAATTTGGAAAGAGCAGACAGCCTACGAGCGCGCGCGCTCATAGGTTAAAAGTAACAGACAGGGAGAAAAGTGAATGATGCACACGGACAAAAACACTTTTGTCCTGATTTTTAAAAAAATACTTTTTTTTCTACCACAGCAGAGACAGGAGAACTTTGCAAGAGTACAAATACTTAAGTGTGTGTGCGCTCGTGAGTCTGTGAAGCGCGCAGAATACCTGTTTGAATAGCTGCACGTTGTTTTCTTTTTCCTCTCTGAAGCGAATGTTCTTGTATCATTTTCACAAACGAGAACAGCAGCCCTCATCTTTCGTTCCCCCTTTCTGATCCCTCGATCCTCTCCTTCCTCTGCCTTCATCTCTCTCAGGTCAGGTCAGGTTAGATTCCAATAAGCTCCAAAATAATCATCGTAATTTATACGGGGGGAGCTTAGAGTCGAGGCAGACAGAAATTCTATCTGAGAGTGGTCTGAAATATTTTGTGGGTTTATTTTATCTTGCATCGCTTTGATGTTGTCCTAAAATCTTTATGTCTGCAACAAGGTTGAGTTTTTCTTTACATTCATTTAATTCCATTACTTTATTTTTCAATCAATGCATGCAACACAAACTGATATAAATATACAACAACTCAGTAACTAAACCTCAGAATAAGGTTGAAAATGAGCAAAATAAATGTTGACTTATGTGGCAAATGTCAGCAGAATTAGGTTACACAATGCCAGGGAACATAGCACAAATGTTAATTATGTATTTGGCATTTCACTAATTTGAGGTAGCGGGAGGGGCGAGACTGCATCAAATGTGCTTAAACAGACATTAGTGCTTGCGAAGAAACACACAGAGATGGAACATCAAAGGCTGCGGAGTGACTGGTAAGTGACAGCTTGATCAGAAAGTTTTACGTCTCTTCCTCTGACTGATCCGACAGGAAACAGACACGCGGCCTCTGTATCCTGGCAACAGGCCTCTTTCTGTGGCACGGAGAGATGGACAGGATGCAAGGGTGTGTGCGAGTGTGTGTGTGTGAATAACGGATTGTGAATACACTTGTGTCTTCTGTCAGTTTAACCTCCTGAAATCTGTCGAACGCAGCGGTCGATCCAACTTCACAAGCTCGTGCTGTGTGGCCAAACGTTCAGACCCCCAGAACTTGATTTTCAATCCTCACGGCATTTTTTTGCGCAGATTTTTTCTGAGATCATCTGACATAAAAGAAAACGTTTGAAACATTTCCTTTTGGTGCAACAGGTTTTAATGGAAGACATTTTCACATGTCACAATAGGAAAAGCACGTGTGTAAACAATAAAATTAATCATGGCTGAAATCCATTTTAGCTGCTTCGGTTTCAAGGTCCCCTGCACGCTGTCTTACTGTCGCACCATATGAATCTAAATGTCCACAAAGACGCTGCAGACTGGACCCTGGAGGACGGTTATATGTACTGTGACATGCTCACCTTCAGCATGTCAAGCTCGCAAGGCTACCAGACTACAGAGATGTCTGATAAGATGGGCCTGGCACTTCATGACTTTCATGCTATTTTTTAATGAATGGTAGTGTCATCGTTTTTCTTCAATACATTTCTACAATTTCACAGGGTTAAGCATTGCTTATACACAATACTGGTCTCATTTTATTTTTTTATGTGTCATACAATCAGCACATTTTTGTGCCAGCAAAGAAATAACAAAATATGTTCCCTCTTGCAGACTTGTTGATCTATGAATTTGAACTTTCTGAAGATGTGACCATTAAATCAGCAAGTCTGAAAGTTAGACAAACACTGGACCTTTGACTTCACTTGAATCAAACAGAGCCATCGTTCATGTTAAAGTCAAAATGTGTGTTGTGAAAAAGGCCAGCTATACAAGACATTGTGTGTTGAGTGAGAATATTCTACTCAGCTTAAACATCATATTTCAGTGCAGTTTTCATTCATTTATTTTTCAAACACTTGTCATTTTTCTCGGTAGTTTCAGACTAACTCCTGTGAACACCTCCCAAACTGACATTCGCAAATAATTACTGAAATTCATCCATTCAGTTCATCCAGTTTGCGGCGTCAGCAGTTTGCATTCAAGCTGCTGCTGTCGGCCAGAAAGAGGTCCAGCATTGTGACTGCTCTGCTTGGTTTGATTCACTCTTCAAATTTATTCAGTTTAACTGGTTCAGCAGAGTTTTCAACTAACCCACATTTGCATGGAGAACATTATTCTGATCCTGCGGCAGGCTAGATCTGAAAACATGAAAATTGAATGACATGGAGTCTTTACGGGTGTTATTATCACAAGGGGAAGTGACGATGTTGTGACAAACTGCATTATGCCAGGGAAGAGAAAAATTAGATTCCCATGGCAGATGTAAACAGAATCCTGCAGCATCAGATCAAGACACAATGTGGAGGGGGGGGCGCGTGTTAATGCCAGGTGAAACTGGATCTTTTGTGTATTTGATTGCCTTGGAACTTGTGAGCGTATCTGCGTGTAAGTGACTTTGGCTCACCACATATGAGAGATGTCATCTCGCGTGGGTGTAACAAAGAGAGCATACCTCTATGTGTGTGAGTGTGTGTGTGTGTGTGAGAGTGAGAGTGAGTATCTTAATCCTGCCCGTCAAAATGATTTTACAGCCCTCGCTCATCTCCTCCAGTCTTTCCAAACAGAGGAAGAGAAGATTAGTCACACCTCCTCCACTCTTGCTCTCAGTCTCTCCCTTTATCCTCTCTTCCACAAGTGTGTATCTTTGTGTGTGTGTATGTGTGTGTGTGTGTGTGTGTGTGTGTGTGTGCCGGTGTGTTTGTGTTTGTGTGTGGGCTCAGCGGTTTTACGTAAAGCTTCATAGAAAAGGCAAGAGTCAAGCAGAGAGTCCTTGGCAGCAAAATACAATTGCAGCTCAATGGAGCATTTTCTGCAGAGCTGACCCTGGCATATTGAGTTTTCTGTAGAGGAGCACACACACACACACACACACACACACACACACACACACGACCACATACACACACACACAACCACATACACACACATACAAATGGCTTTGCATGATGAGGCTGCAGAGAGACATTCAAGAAAATTGATCACACACACACGTACACACACGTACAGAAAGATCTTCACAGACACATGAATGCAGCAGCATGCATACACATGTACATCACACACAAACACGAGCTGTAGCTTCTTTGCCCACACTCACACTCACTCACAGACACATACACTTGCACAGATACGCAGATGACAGAAAGCAGTGGTTTTTCAGAATGATGTGCCCACATTTGGCTTGATAATGATAATTACAACCTAATCACATATTCACACACAACGCGTAATTACCTACACAGCTGTTTGTACACAGTGTTTGTGTGTGTGACCGTGTGTGTGTGTGTGTGTGTGTTGTAACAGTGTGTGCGGGCATGCATTTGTGCCTTTAGGTCAAAGGGAAGTGGGTGGCGTTCCCTTCAGTGCGGAAGTGTGTGTGATGACATGATGACCTTTCCATCAGTGCCATTCTGTCACCTTTGACCTTTAACCAAAATGAGGCTTTTCTTTTTTTCGGAGGGGGGCACCTTCGTTTATACAATGTCACGTTGCTTTTTGTGATATTTTTCTTATGACAAGTCCTGACTTATAACGCAGTCCTGACCTCTCTGCTGTTAGCTTGTCACAGTATGCTTTAAAGAGACTCACTTAATTCTTTGTGTGTGCCGGCATAATTTTCTCCCCCGAGCGAAGTCTGTTAAATGAATCCATTAATGAATCTTTTTTTTTAAAGATTCTTGTTTTCATATGCAGAATATTTTTATGAAATGAAAAGAACTGTAATGTTTCCAAAACTTGCATCACACCAAGGAGATTCAGGAACATTATGTCAGAAAACTGCAGATGTTCGCATATCGTAAAACTCTAAAGAAAAAATAAGAATTAAAAAAAGGAAAAAAGGGGGGGGAAAGAAAAATGAATAATTCTTTAATGATAATCACCTTTTTTTCTCTCTCTCTCTCTCTCCTATTTATGTCTCTTCCCCTCATGGCGATGCTCTCCGATGTTCCTCTTTCAGGTAAGAGGCTGCTGCACACTCAGTGTATCACAGTACTGAAATAGATGGATAGATAGATTTACTTACATACTTTTAGATACACATGAATGTCCTCAGAATTTCATAAAAAACGTATAAGATTAGATATAAACAGGAAGATTGATAGAATGAGATGGGCAGGATGGATCAATAAACAGGTCAATGAACGGGAAGATTGATCAAGGGAGTGATAGAAGGGCCGGCTGATCAACAGATGGCCGGATTACATCTCAGATTAATAGATTATCACATAGACAGAAATAGACAGATGAGCAGAGGGATGGAAGGACCCAAAAAAGAGGTTGACAGAAGGACAATCATATCTACAAGTCTGCTAACAGACATTTTGGCTGTGATGGCTTTCCTCTGTTGCCATGGCAGCACTGTCACATACCAGCTGGACTGGAGGAGAGGTGCCCTAACATGCACGCACACACGCATACATGCCAACACACACACATGCATATGCACTTTTTTTTTCTGCGCTCTTCAACCAAATGACTCATTTTACTTAATAACATAAATTATAAACACTTCCCTGTAGAGAGGAAAATTATGTAAATTAAGTCATTATTGCTGCCTTTAGTTTAACACCCGACTGTGAGAGGGAGTGCATCATTGACGATAACAGCAAACCCTGCAGTTGATTTTAAGGTGCTATCGGTGGGATGTGGCTCTTCAGTATCATGTATTGGCAGCCGAGAGAAACTACAACAACATTAGCCGATTTTTGCTTACGAATTTTAAGCTTAGCTCATCTAAGTGATACAGCGCTGCAAAGATAAGGCCTCATATCATCACAGTGTTTATTTAACTATATACATTTTTCTCCAGGAATTTCTACACCGCCACTGTGCAAACTAGCTAACAGCAAAGCTAAATACACCATGCTTCACATATAAAATCACATATGTGACTTTCGATTAAAGAAAAAAACATTTCTCTTTTTTATTTTAAAACAATTACATCAACCCAGTTTCAAAAGCTGCACTGATTTTCACCTGGAAACACTGTTAAGTGGTTAAATCAGGGTGACTGGTAGATCTGAACTTGCTGTGCCTGTTCAAAAAGCTTGAAATCGCATGGTAGTTATGTTAATTTTAAACCAGAAAAATATTACTGATTGCACTTTAATGTGATTGTAATCATTAAAAAACCTGACCAAAATCCTAAGCGCCACTTCAGTTAAAAAAATCTTCTCATACATGCTGTTCTCTATCTTCAACATGTTGGTGTCACGGGGTTAACTCAAGTTTCACCTTTGTTAACATAATTATTATTAATATAAGACTCCTCCACTTGATATGCATGCCAGAGTTCAGTTCAAGACATGCAGACTTACAGAAAAGTTCAAACTGCAGGTCATCTCACCTCTAGTTTTGCCTTTTTCACTGCCTGCAGCTATTACTCTTTCAGTCATTAATCCCTCTTTTTATTATTCTCTCAAAGTCGCACACCTCTCTCTTGGCTCCCTCTCCTCCTCTCCTCTCCCTGCATGTACAACTTGCAGACAACTAACCTTTTCCTAATGGGTCATAAAGCGAAAGAGAACACGCTGTGGTCTGCATGCTCTCAGGTCAGCTAGAACACACATCTTCGGATCTGTGCCAGGTGATAAATGCAAACCGCACATTTTGGTCACAAAAAGCCAATAAGTTGAAAGGTCACCTAACTCCTAATCCTACCTCCTGCTGAGCAAGCAACCCTTCACTCTGCAAAATAAGAGCCTTCCTTCTTAATATACAATTAAAAGTGCAGCATCTTGTAACACTGTCTCACAGTGGACAGTTTTAAATGAGATGTGCAGAGATTTAGTCCATTTATTCTTCCTCCTTGTGTAAACCTTATTCCTTATTCCTAGTTTGGTGTGAGATTTACATGTGTTATGCTTGGAGCCACTAAGGTAGCCTCAAGCAGAAATGAGGAGAGTGCTCCAGAGGTCTGTTAAACTCACTTCTGTCTGACTCCACACCTCCACATTTATATTACATTTTCAACTCTGTGCTCTTCAAACCCAGCCGACTCAAGTGATCTCACTTACTTTGCGCAGCCCCCTCTGGAGCCGCGGGAGGCTTCACGCCACATTTTTCACATATGAAGAAGTAATGCACTGTGCAAGACCTGTAAACAGACTCTGGTACATGACATCAGTTCCCCTTTAATTTCAGGTGTAAAGCAAACGTTCATTATCACCCAGGTATCATATGCAGAACCTGGCGTATATAAAGGGTCTAAGTCACACGTTTACTCTCTCTTTCTTGTCTCACTTTCTACCTCTTTTCCTCTCATTTTCCTCTCATAATTTCCTCACATTCTTTCTTCCTTCTCCTCTCCTGCTTTCCTTCGCTCTCTCTTCCTGTGTTACCATCATGCCTGCTCCCTCTAACATTTGCCACTCCAATTCGATCTACCTGAAGCTGGTGTTTATTCTAATCCCATGTTTCCGTCAGTCTCTCTTCCTCCCTCATCTGTCTTTTCAACTTACATCGAAACACTCTCTCTTCCCCCGCTCCTTTTCTCTCGCATAGTCTGCCTTGTATCAATCACTTCATCCCCATCTATTTTCACCTCGTCTCTTGTTTCATGTTTCCTAATCTCTCCACCTGCTTCTCTCTTGTCTGTTTCTCTTTGTCTTTCCCTCACTGTGCCTCTTTTCCTTTCAGTCATTCTTACGCTGCTCTTTTCTCCCGGCTCCGTGTCCACAGCTACGGCTTCAGTCAGTCTTATTGATGAACTGATTACAGTTGAGGGGGGGAGTATGGGGTTAGGACCCATTCTGCGTCACTAGTATGTGCATATCTCTGTGCATACTGCATGTGTTTATGCGATGCACTCTCTGTCCTCTTTTATCTTAAAAAACTTCAAGTGTTGTTTCAAAACATGCACGTGTGCTTTTGTACAGCAGCATATAATAAGTACCTCTCCTCAAATATATTTAGAGACTTTACCCCAGATTCAAACAAATGCACACAGAAGCACACATGATACACACCTTTGACATAAATGTGTAATTGGCCATGCTGTCGCTCTTCATACGCATTAAACTGACTGCACCTGCAGACGATTTACACAATTCAAACACCCAGTTAACACTCACTCGCCTCAAACCAACCTGGCCTTAACGCAGGTAAGTAACACGATGCGATAGCAGGGTTCAAATGATCGACCTTGAGTGTGTGTGTTTGTGGCGTAGAATTAATGGAGTGATTATGATCTCTGTATTTGACTGTGCCCACTCTCAGGAAACACACACACACACACACACACTGCAGTTATGCTCAGTATGAAACTGTTATTGCTAAAGCAGCTTTGAAAAATAGATAATGATACTATGTTTGTTCTCCATGTGTGCCTTCTTTGGCACCTCAGAAAATGTGAAAAACGCAATTTTGGCAGCCTCATAGTTTGGACAAAAATGCGTCTCTCCAGCGTTTACCGGGTCAAATGTACTCAAATGTTCTCATCACATGTACACAGGTGTTTTACATTGTAAAATATGCATTTGTGCCGATGTCTGCAGCACACTGATCAGTTGTGACGGGTGCATGGAATAATTTCTGTTTGCCTTCTCTGAATTAAACTTGTATTTAACAGTGTCAAACACACACACACACACACACACACACACACACACACACACACACACACAGAGGATGTAGTTATTTTGAAATTCAAAGCAGACTCCTGCAAGTTCCTGATAAGGTAGCCCCAGGCAAGATACAACAAATATTAATATTAGTTTCTACTATTTCACTGGGTTTGCATCAATGTGTGTGTGTGTGTGTGTGTGTGTGTGTGTGTTTGCTCATGAAGTGCTTCCACCCTCAGGCCATGAGGATCCTAAATGAGGTCACTGCCTAAGACCCATCTATTTATTACTGTGATTGTACATTATATGATTACATGGGACAAATAAACTTGATTGATTGATTGACTGATCAGTCACGTCTTGTCCAATCAGCTAAGTGGGCCTTTGCAGGTTTTTTTTGTGTGTGTGTGTGTGAGTGTTTGAAATGCATGCATTAGACTGCTTCATTTAATTCATTTACATTTAATATATTTAGCTTTTTCCGTTTAGTCAGCAGAGTCCATTTAAATGTCAGACGGTTTGTCAAGCGTCTCCCGCTCTCTACTCAAATTGAACAAAATGCGTGACAGCTTGAACAAAGCAGGCGCATTTCTTCCTGCTGGCAATACAATCAATTTCGCTGCCTAGTTCAGCTGTAGTACATGAGTACGGTAACGATAGGAAGTCAGCAGTGTCTTCACTTCTCTGCTTCATTGTCACACCTTACAGTGTATATTCTGACTTCTGGTTGTGGTCTTTTTGTATGTTTCTTTCTGTCTCTGTGTGTCTGTGTGTGTGTGAGTGAGTGTTTTACCCGTAATTTATGTTCTGCCACAGCAGGCTTCCTGTCCAGTCTGTGTGTCTGTGGCAGGAATCCTTTAGTCAGAATTATGGCCTCAGGCTGCAGCAACACACTGTCATGCTGTGTGCGCGTGTGTGTGTGTATGTGTGTGCATGCTTGTGTGTGACCTCTTGGGCGAGTATTGATTGAGTGTCTGCTGCCCCGTTGTCAGCACACAGTTAGCCTCATTAGAAATAGGTCTTGACGTCCCCTCCTCTTCCTCTTGCTCCTCACATATCTTCAATCACATCTTCCTCCCATTCCACCGCCTTCACCTTCCCTGACCCCGTCCTCCTCTCCTCTCCTCCTCTTCCTCACCAGTTCATGACAGCTGATGCATGGGCAGCTGGGGGTTGGCAACATTTTCGTAATGATAGTTTGCAACCACACTCAATGTGGAACACATAATGGCCTGTGAAGGACAATGGTTAGATGAAACAAAATACTGTTTTTGTGTGATTATTGGCAGCGGCTCATCTTTTCACCTCTAATGGCAGCTGGTGAGTAATGAATGCAACATCGTCCCTCATCGGTTCTTGTAGGATTTCCACAAAAGATATCATAATTACTTGGAGGATGAAGATGTCCTTTTGTCCCAGACAGCCTCTTTGCAGTTTGAATAGTCTCAGTGGGAAAAAAAAAGTCATTTGTATCGCAGCTTTCTAGGCATGAGGCAACAATGACCTCATACAAATTTTAATGCACAATAGGCTATATAAAAGATAAAATGAATATGGATACTGAAAATAAGAAAAAAAGGAAGATTACATCTGCAAATCTATTTGCATGGAAGAGCTTTTCCAAATGTAGCAGTCACAGTTGATGGCTGTTTTAAGGCTGTTCTTTGCCCATCGGGTTCTGCGTGGCCTCAGTGACTCCACAAACGTAATGTCAGAGCCCGACCATGTTACCTTGTGTGAAATGAAAAAGATTTTGAAATCGAATCTGCGTTTCACTGGGGCCCAGTAAAAAAGAGGCCAGCCACGGGGTGATGTGGGACCTGCAAGAGCATTTGTCAAAAGCCTGGCAGCAGCATCCTGCGGCAGCTCCAGCCAGGTCATTGTTGACTGACTGAGGCAGGAAAACAAGCCAATACCAAAGACCTGACATGATGAGATAAAAGCATGAACGGAAAAAAAAAGGAATGAAAATGAAAAGCTGGACAGGTTGCCCATCCATCGCAAGGTAAAAAAAATACAGAAAGAGAAAACAAATTCACACCTACAGCCAGTTTGCAGTTTCCAGCTCACCTGGTTTGCTTGTCTGTCTCTGTTGCACAAAGTCCACATGAATACACAGGATATCGTCGTTCCCACTGAGCGTCTTTGCTGCTGACTTAATAATTTGCTTGCTTGAATTAATCAGACTCACCCAGATGAGTGTGAGAACTATTGATAGAGGGAGGCATGCTGAGTAAACGAGACTGTGTTTAGGACACAAAAACAGCTAATACACACCCCCTCCTTAAGAATCCAGCAGTATAAGTCAATTTATTTTTATTTGAATCATCTGCCTTCTCTGTGTGTCACAGGCATTGTTTAATTATCCAAAGACCAGAGTGGCAACGAATTAGCTCACTCCAATTAATAGACCCATCCTGCCAGCTTGTAATTACTGTTTCTGGGCTTGTTCCATATTATGTTCATGCTATCGGGGTTATAATTATTTTCCTGAATCACACACTTTGCCAACGGAAACAGTGCACAGTGTATTTCATCTAACCTAGAGTATACGTCAGCTGTGCCAGAAGGGCTGCATAATGAGGCGCTGTGGTTCAGTGCATTTTTACTTACTTTTTTAACATTTTGTCAATTTGTTTTGAAACCACATGCTATTTTGTTATATGAGATGTACCGCTAAGACCCTGGCATGAGGGAAGCAGAGTCAACTTCCAAAACAGAGTTTATTGCTTTTGCTCAAAGCGAACAATGGCGCTGGCTGCAGTGTGTGTGTGTGTGTGTGTGTGTGTGTGTGTGTGTTAGAGTTTTTTTTAAAGGCCAGCCAACAGGTGCCAGAAACCAGGAGATGACTGAGGGAAGAGGTCCAGGTTACCTCCAATATATACGTGCAGATGCATACAGAGCAGCTTTGGAAACAACATGAAAGCTCTTTAGATATGATTCACAAATTTATGACACTTTCACAAGCTGGATTTTATCATTTTATAGATGGCTTAGATAGAGCAGATGGAAGAGCATCACACACATATATACCATATATACACACAGACACGCACAATCAGAGACTCTTTCTGCTTAAAAACTGATCATCAGAGTAGATGCAGATTCTTTTTATGTCATTCTACTGATTTATTAATGGGCTCACTGTTTTGGCTCTACTAGATAGCCTGCAGGTATCAATGAATCTGTCTGTTTTTGGCAGGCCTGTTCAAGGTATATGCTGCCTCTCATCCAGTATAAAATGGATATATAGGATGTGAACAAATACACACAGAATATGTACAGTATCAGCTAAACTAAACAGCTCGATACAAGATCAGTCATTTCCCTTCAGTCTGCATACATAGTGTCTTAATGTTTGTTTTAAAGTTTTCCTGTTACCAGTCAAGCAGGAACACGCAGGTCGTTGGCTGAAATAATAACTGCACTGGAAAGTTGGTTCAGCCACCTGACAGTCTGCACTTTTTCCTGAGGAACTCATCATTATAGTTTACAACCTGAGAAAAGACTTGACATCTCTGCCACCAGGGCCAACACCTCTGTTTTCTACTTACTCACTGTCACTCCTCTAATGTGTTCACAACTCAGCTTTCACCACAAAGCCACCCCACTGTCTTTTATCAGTTTCTCTCTTCAACCGTAAGCATACAAGAGTGTAGCAAAGATTTATGGCTCATATGAACAGGAAACGACCCCCTGATCCCTCCGTCCTCGCAGACACTTCCTGTCAACAACTCCAACACACCTTCACACTCATCAGTTATGGGCAATCATAGTAATAGTTTGTTTTTTTTTCATCTAGTGCTTCCAAATTGACCGAATGTTACTGCTGCTTGCATCAGTTTCAGTATCATATTTTCAAAAAGAATTGTTTTTGTGGACCAACCTTGTTTGAAAACTAGAACAGTGTGAAATTAAATATTTATGAATACACACTTGAGGATCACAAAATGTGTTTTGAGACGTGAGATAACCTCTCTGTGCTTGGAGCCGTGTGTAGTCAGTACTTCTGGTGGGTGTTTCCCCTGCAGATTGAAACACACACACACACACACACACACACACACACACACACACACACACACACACACTTACACACACACACCGCTTAAGGTGACCCAAGATTTTTTGAAAGGAAAAAGACACAGAAGAGGAAAAGAGGTCATGGGAAAGGAGAGGAGCAAGTTAGGGGACATGAAATGACCCAATAGAAGAAAAGAAAAGAGGGAGGGTGAAGAAAAACGGAAGAAAGGAAAGGGAGAGGTGAGCAAAATGTCAAGGAGACTTAGAGGTAACATCAGGAGACTGAGGCATTGTATTGCCCTGCATAAATGTGTGTTTGTGTGTGTGTGTGTGTTCCTGAGCAGATAAACAGGGAAGCTCCCAGAGGGGAGTCCATCCTGGAATTTTTAACAGGAAATTTATTCTACCTCTAAACAATGGTATAATGCACACACACAGGTGCGCGCGCATGCACACACACACATACACACACATGCCTCTGGCTCTCATTAGGAGTGCAAGACAGTACAACAAAACATTTAAATCAATCAAATCACTCACCTTGGACAGTGTTTTTTTTTTTTTTGCCCTGTGTGTGTGTGAGTGTGTGTGTGTGTGTGCGTGTGTGTTTGTATGTGTGTGTCTGTACAGAATATGTGTGTTCTTGCGTCAATAACAGTGTATGTTTGTGTTTGTTTTAATGTTTTTTCTAGTTATTCAATCAATGAAATCATATTTGTGAGCTTGCACCTGTGCATATTTCCATTTGTGTGTTTGGGGAGAACTAATCACACCGTGTTTTATAATTCAATTTAATGAATTTTCATTTTTAATTTGCTGCATTCATGTGCAATAGCTGCCCCAGGTGTACACTTTGAAGTGGGATCTCACACAGACAAGCGTGTTGAACAGACGGATGGAGTCAGGTGAAAGGCTCCGCGGTTAAAATAACAAGTGTGTGAACACATGAGCATAGGAAACACACCCCTCTCTTTCCTCTGTTTCTGCATACTCGGCAGTAGGCAATATGATGGTGGATGAGGCAGGATGCCATTCCCCTTGCTAGCAAAATAACTAAAATGTATATCCTCCCTTTTTAACCTGCCACTGTGCTCTTTTTTTTTCGTCGATTCCCTCTGTCAGTTACATCTTCCATCTATAATATTCTCTAAATTATATCAGTTTCCCTGCTCTTATATTATATTTTTGCACCCCACCTAAGCCGTAGGAACCAGTCACTGTCAGCACTGTTAACACGGTGTAATGTACTGAATGAGAAAAAAAACGAGTTGACTAGAAAGTGTACTAGCCCCGCAATTAGAAAGCAGTGTGTTATATTGCCTCTGAGAGTGAATCATCTACTGTAATTCTGTTAGAATGCGGTTTTATTTGTTTATTTTAAGGATCCCCATTAAACTGATGCCTGGCAATCAGCTAATCTCCCTGAGGTCCACACACGCCGTACAATACATTACACATTACACGATGGAACTGCTTGTTTACAAATGCATTGAACTGAGCACTGATGAAACGATGTTCATCACACTAATGGGCACAAGAACGGTGTCGCTTTAGTAATATGCCTGTGTTAAACATGTTAATTTGACCATCACATGCTAGTGTTTTCAGCGTATTGGCCCAGCGCTGTGGAAAATAAATCACTAACACAATAGTAGTTGAGTAGAAATTGCATGATTCTAAGTAAAATTGAATCTATCATTGCTATGGTTACAGTCATTCAGTCATCTAGCTTTTAGATTAACGTGAACATAGTAATACAAGGCCCCCCTAGTATAGTGTTACCACTCATATGTATTAACAACAGTGATGGCTCTGAAACTGGTTAGGTAGATAAAATGTGACTCTAACCAAACAAAACTCCCTCTATAAATTCTACCGAGCGTTATATAATCTGAAAGCCTTTCCCACCAGGTCTGTTATTTCTAAGAAACTGCAGTTTTACTTCCAATCACCCCACTTCACAGTTAAAGGCAGGTTCAGAAGAGACTCTTTTACTAGTTGCCAACTATCTCCCATGGGTGGCTTCCAGTGGCTTTGAAGCCCTGCATGCCCCCATGAGTGATGTGACATAACATGGATCCGAACGTTTTCCAGCCCCCTGCAACTATTTTCAAACATGACTGATTCCAGCAGCCTGTTTCTGTAGATCTAGCTTGAGCACACTGGAGAAAACACAAAAGCAGAGACAGCAACAGCGAGAACCCGAGCTGAAGTTGTGCAGCAACAAATAGAAAAACACACCTTACTTTACAGGTCAAATAGGTTTCTATGGATTACTGACACAAACATATCTGTAACATATATGTAAATACATTATCCAGTCATAATTTGATACTGATTTTGGAATCAATTAATGATTCATAAATTATGGTTATAGTTAAATTAGTAGTATAAATAGTATACATTTTCTACATAATATGAACTGAAGTTAAACAATTCACCAGATTAAGTGTCTCATAACGAACTCAATATAAATCCTCCAAATTAAAGTATACACTACCAGTGCTGTTCTTGGGTCTCAAATTTAATGATGTATTATTTACTTTTTCCATTGCAGCAGTGCAACGAAGTTCCAGGAATCACTCTAGGAAATGATTAGGAACATACAGACCTATTAAAGTAGAGTTACCGGAGCATTTTTTTTTCAAAGTGATTTCTGTGTGACAAACCACCAGTGGAGAAGGAGTTCGGAGGCGAGATGCAATAAAAACCACATAGTTGCGCGGTGTGACATTATCAGGTGCTGCATTGTGAACTACATGGCAACTGTGATATCTGTATCCATGGCAATTTGTTTGTCTGGTGCGCAAGCAGTTTCCTTGGCAGCAACAGGTGTTGGCTTGTCTGAGCGTCTAAAACGTCCAGGCATTTTAATTCTGCAACTACACAAGAGATTATTTCTTAGTTTGTGGAAACAGAAGCAAAAGCAGACTGTTTAACTTATTCAGTAACTTTTTATAATCTCAACCACATGATAGATAGATTAGACAGACAGATAGACAGACAGACAGACAGACAGATAGATAGATAGATAGATAGATAGATAGATAGATAGATAGATAGATAGATA
>JBAJHX010000049.1:15767033-15784161 GCA_037176925.1 Amniataba percoides
TAGATAGATAGATAGAAAGATAGATAGATAGATAGATAGATAGATAGATAGATAGATAGATAGATAGATAGATAGATGTGGCGAGTAGGAGGGAAATATGAGCAAAGGAGAAAAAACAAGGTAAAATACTGAGAGAAATGAAGCTGAAAGTAGAGGTTCAAACAGGGTAAAAACCTAGTGGAGGATAACAAAAAAGGGCGAATAGAGAGTGAAATGGAGCTAAGAGAATGGCGAGAGCATGTGGGTGTCTGTTCCTGAACAGAAGAGTCAGATTAAAATAGAACAACAGCCATGTGACGACAGTGTGACTGTCAAACACCTGCAGCGGGGAGACAGAAAGAAAGAGAGAGAGGAGGGAGAGAGTGAGACAGGCATAATAGGGTGTAAGGGACAAATGGAGAAACAGACAGGTGACAAAGAGGCAGAGAGAAAGGGGTGGGGGTGGAAATTGTGAATAGTGAGACTATGCAAAGCATGAGAGCGAACTGAGCGCCAAAGAGGGAGAGCGTGAATGAGGCACAGATGAGCGAAAGGTTGAGAACAAATGAAAAAGAAGGTGGGAATGAAGGATGGAGACCATTATTGTGGCCTCCCTGCCAGAGTTTTTGAAAATGAGAAAGAGCTGGTGTTTCTCTCCTGTGCACTCTCATCAGTCTCCCCTTTTTCCTGCCCTGAGTTCCCTGCTGGAACGAGACACAGCGAGCGAGCTGAGGTATCATTGTCTCGAACAAAGGTGCTATCATACACGACCCATCTGTTGCATTTTCACAGGTAGTTTTGGAGCGGCCATGATATTTAGACAGCCCTGATTGGCACTTGTTGACATTTGAAAGGAGGCCAGTCCCTCTGTGAGAACTGATGACAATCAGACCCGTTTAAATTAGACAAGGTGCTTAGCATTTTACTGCATCACTGCTCAGTGTGCATCAGGAGCAAACACAGGGACAAGACTGAAATATCATTATATAATATCAGGCATGCTGTTAGATTCAGCATGATATTGGTAGCATGATCATAATCATCATTGGGAGTAATTAAGTAATAGTTTCTATGGTGACAGTGCAAATAAGAGTTTGTTAGTTTGGCATGACAATTTACCAAATTGCAAACAAATAGAGTCTAAAAAGATTTTTATTTCCTACTTGTATCCTTCAAAGCATTGTGGAAATTGTCATTTTAAAACAAAAACAAAAGAAAAATCAAAAAGAAAACCACAATTGCATTTTTTGTTACTATTACTACTATTAAGGCCTCAGCATGTCCCATTATCATCTGTCTGTATATTTTTGAAACAGACATTTATACTGTTTACACTGAAATGTGAATGTGTGAATGAAAATAATTAAAATGCAGATGACAATCTTTTTTCCATTACAACTTTCCCATAAAAATGTATAATACAATGCATAAAAATCTCTTCAGTTTCTAAATAGCACAACTTGTTGAATTTAACAAAATATGTAGCATGGCAGTCTAAGGCATGTAGTGACACCTGCAAATACAGGAAGTGAAAAAAAGATTTTAACAACGAAGGGTTAAAACCTTAAATAAAAACAACATCGCAAGTTATTAAATTGCAATTAAGAGATTTACTACTATCCTCTAATGAGTAGATACTGAATAAATGTTGAAAACACAAATGACATTCACCGAACAATTCAACAAGAACACAGAGGTGAACTTTCAGATTCATCACCAGCTTGGTCCGTGTCGTCATTGTTGTCATTGGTGTAATTGTAAAAATGACACCCGAAGTGGGAACATTAGTGCCGCTTCGGTCACCGCGGGCAACGACCACCAGAGGCGATGACAGGGGAAGAGTCAGACGGCTCAAAGGATACTGATGCTGCTCGATCACGTCCGAAAGCAAAAGGAGACATGAGACACATATGAACACGCAGCAGAGGAAGTCATTCATTTACTCACGCAGACAGATGCACGCAGAACAAGCTAGCTGGACAGAGTGATTTCCCATTAACAAGAATGTTTAACTGTTTCCAGACTAATATACTTTGCAGGGAAAGAAACTGCTCTCTTATGCTACATATGGACAAATATGTTTTGGGGTTTTTTTTGTAAACAAAATTAGAACTTACAAATAGTGCTTTTAGTACTATTTTCTAAAACCATCATTATGTCCTGACAGTAGTGCATGAGACAGAAAAAAATCAGGGTCCACCAGCTCCATCTGCTGCCTCTTAGATCAATCGGCAAGAATCTACTGCAACCAAATCAAAGCAACCAATTAGAGCAAAGTATCTGACAAAGCATCGATCCCTGCTTCTGCACACTGCAGGAAGCTAACTGTCAACGGTGGGAAGACAACCACCGAACAAACGAGCAATAACAAAACTGAACAGAAGAAGACAAATAAAGAAAAGCAAGCTAAAAAGGAAGCTGACTGAGCGACTCTGCCTTTGGAGGTGGGCTGGAGCGCAGTGCAGAGAAAGAGAGAGGGTTATTTGTACTCAGTGTAGTCGCTGATATTTTGATATTTTAAGCCCACTCTTTTCTCAAACCTGCTAACTGCATTTTCTGTGAATTTTAATGTAAAAGCACCATAAACGGCAAAAAAATATTTATTTATTCATTAGTTTATGTAACACCTTTCAACAACAAAAGGGAATTCAAAGTGTTTTACATAAGACATAAAGGCATTAAGACCACATATGATAGAAATACAAGGAAAGTGTAAGCCCTGAGAATAAATCTGGGCATCAAGATGGAGAAGTACCAGTTAACCTGTTTTACATAACATACATGTTTTTATGCATGTGTTGGATATTTAGCATATTATGCAGCAGCAATCATTTGTTTTTGTACAAAAAAACATTAAGGAGGTATTTTTTACATTATGCTAAACATGAATTTACTCAGATTCTCAGAGGTCTTATATGGAAAAATCAATGTGTTTTATGTCGAACCGCTGACTCTTTTTAATTCTCTTTTTCGCCTTTAATTAAAATGTCATACTCATGAGCCCAGGTGAGAACAGATGTCTGCTGTTGTCCCTGGAGATGCTAAACCAGCCTTAGACTGACTGACAGGAGAATTGGCAGACGTTCATTACTGCCAGGATCTCTCTGTCAAGTTTTACAGAACATCGGTCCGATTCAAATCAATCTTGTCGGATTCGTTACAGATGAGCTCATATGAAATTTGGCCGAGGGCATTAATTAGAGCCTTTATTACATTACCAAAAAAAATTGAATATGAATTATTGATTTCCATTGTGGATCGTTGATATGTTGGAGCACGTTGACCACAAAGCACAGGCTGTACACTGACCAAAGTGACGGTGTCAGTAGAGCTCTCTTCAAACTTTCTTGCAATGCCTCAACAGTCGTCTCTCTCCTCCGGGCAATGTGTGCTTCATCAGTGAGCAGTTTTCTGTCTTTATGGGATTGGGTTCCCCTGTTTAGTCTGTCAATTCCTGCCTTTCTACTTGTTCTTTCAGGTCTGAATTTCTGTTTCTGGCTCCTCCTGTCTATCATCCCCCTCCCTGGAGTCATGCTGAGGAAATATTTATGAATTATGGACTGTTGGCTGTTTCAGTTTAATAACTTGCACTCAAAACTCCAGAAAAATCCTGTCTGTCTCGCTCTCACTCTCTCTCTCTCTCTCTTTCTTACACACACACAGGTTGGTTAAATAACATACGCAACACCGTGATGCATCTGTTTGTTCTGTTCTTCACACAGTCACAGGTCAGCCTTATCATCGCCATAGCAGCTTCACTTTAGTGTTGTACACCTCCAGTCCTTTATCTGCTCTTTTGTATGTGTGTGCATGAGTATGTCCACGTGTGTTTGTGTGTGCAGGTGTGTGTGCGCATGGCGTGGCCTGTCATTATGGCTTGGCTGTATTCTACAGTGCATGTGTCTCCAGTATGTTAGTGATGCTACTGGAGACCCAGCTCTGTTGGAATAACAACCAGGACCCACTGCAGCACTACCAGCCTCTCTCTGGCCATGCTGTGTGTGTGTGTGTGCGTGTGTGTGTGTGTGTGTGTGTGTGCGTGTGTGTGTGTGTGTGTGTGTGTGTCTTTTTCCCCAAATGATGCTGAGGCTGACACATTGATTTAGTCTTTACATTCGTCCCTCTTCACCCATCTCTCCCTTTGGAGATTGACAGACAACTGGCAAAAATCAATCCGCATCAGTAATTCACTTAACTCAAATGTTAAAGAGTCAACAATGCATCCTTTGTGGAGTTAAACATGCAGCAGGTGAAGGAGAGGAACCAAGCTAGTGATTTGAAATGCACAGAGGGGCTTGTCAGAGCATGTAAATATTTGATTTTACATAAAAATCTATAGGCATGAGGGAGGATGCCTTTAATCATCTGTAAGTGTGGCACCATTACCCTTCATCCTCTTGCTGTGAGATCAAGGTCGAAACAGCAAACCTCTTGAAATGCAGATCAGCTTGATTCACAGAATCAGATGGCTCCATGAACAATGCAGCAGATAAGAAATAGCTACCCTAAAGGCTCCAATTAGCTCCTTAAACTAATCTCCCAGTCAAGTCTTTGGCTAAGCTCTGTCTTTGTCTAATGTGGCCAATTTACAGTATTAGTATTCAGCTAACAGGCTAATCTAAAATCTGATTCTCAAATGAATGTGTTGCCTTCAAAACATGCATGAGTGATGTCATACAAATGAAATGAAAACTAATTGTTACAAATTTTCTGGAAGCTTTCATTTCTCTTGATGAACAGTAAATGTTTTCTGTCAATTTGAGTCTTTTTTTGTCATTTTTAAGCATTTGTCAGCTGAAGAGGCATTCGTTTGTCCAATAATGTGGACTGTAACTCACATCCTTCGCTTTACATGCTCAACAGTTAATGAAATTTGCCCACAACTGACAGCTGGGCCAGTGACTCAAAGGAAGTGTAAAAACTGTAAATTTTGAAGGTTTTCCAAGTACATGTTGATATTTAGGTAACAAATTTCAGGGCAGCCCTTATCAAAAAATATTACTATTATTGAGTCGTTTCCAGTCATTTCTAGATGTGATGTATGAAAGAGAAAAACTTCAAAGGTGCCGTGTGTCCCTTTAAAAGTGGCTGATTTGTATTGATGGTGGAGGGAGTGGTTCAGTAGAAGAAAATAAACACTTTGATGATGATTACAGGCTTGATCCTCCACAGGAGATGGATGTGAGTGAGCCGGGAGAGAGAAATGGTGTCGTATTTCATCCTGATTTCATAGCTGCTTTTCCAAAAACAGGACCTCTAAGTCACGCGTGTCACATCAGCTGATCAACATCCGATCCAAACAAACTGCAGTCATTCACCTTTTCCCACAAGGCCATTCTGACAGAGCTGTCGGAAAACAGCTGGCCTCAAATAAGCATACCAGAAAAGGGGAGGCCTCTTTGAATATCATGAAATATTGAGCTTGACAGTTCATCATTTATGTCGGAAGCAGCAGTAGTCATGGAGACGGATCAAAACATCTCCATGACAACTGATGTATGTGTGCGATCTGTAGAAAATTAGTCATTATGTTCCTCCATATTGTATGTATATATTGTTGTTTCCATCTATTTTTACACATGACACATGTTTCATATTCATCTTGGAAGAGCGGTCGTCATTTTTTATATTTATTAAAGGTTTTTCTTTTATTATTTTTCTAAGGATAGAGGACATGTTATGTTAAACAGACTACAAAGCCCTTATAGTCCCTTATACACCCTTAAACAGAGGCCATTTAGTGATTTTGGGGAGAAAGAAACTTCATCTGTTGACAAAGATCATGAGACGAGGCAAGTAGTCTCTAATTATTGCCTGTCTCAAATAAAGGTCTTTTCTCTCTTCACCTCAGTTAAATAGAAAAGAAAAGTGCAGATGTTGCTGCATCTCATTCATTAATTCACGCATACATGGCTGTATGATATTTTGCAACAGCTCCTTTCTCTTTGTAAATCAAATGTATGTGTAGTAGCGTTTTCTTGCATCTTACATTATTTATATTCCATATCTCTCTACTGTGCTCCTCAGGGGCTCAACACTGTGCTGGTGGATTCACACAATCAGCTCCATCAACAAAGTTATCGCTTAAATATGTCGCTGTTTGTATTTATTATCCTAAAACATGTTTTTCGGTGGTTTATTCGCTGTAAAAATGGCTTTTATCGTTGTAAATGAACTCTTCATATACGATAGGTGAACGGTAATATTTCAATTTCGTCTACATAATAGGAGTGCATACAAGTGGGTCAGAGTTTGCGTGGAGGACCGCTGTTAGTTTTTTATAAACCACAAAGTTTGCGTACAAATTGGTGTACATTCTTTTGTACATACGCAACGTTTATAAATGAGGCCCCAGATCCTCCACCACCACCAAGCTACTTAAGTACTTGTTTAATTAGGTTTTCACCATTAGAGAGCAAAATACAGACAACATGAGAGCAGAGTAGCAGAGCTGGGTAAAATAGCTGCGGGAAATAATTCAGTTTTAATAATATTTCTGCATACATATATCATATGTCACATAAAAAGGTTTACAAGTCAAGCAGTATCGTGAGAGTTGTCTTTCATATGAAAGTATAACTGCAAACAAAAAACTACTCACTGGATTATGTAGATGTGCTATATGCCAAAAAAAACCCTGCTCACCAGGAAGCCAAAGCGGGCGAAAATAAACCTTAGAAAGACTGCAAATATTATCTGGCCTAGTTCTGCAAAGTAGAAAATTATCTCGACATTATACAGCACTGATTTTGCTCTGTCCTGCTAGCTACAGCTCTGTCCATGTAGACTTAATTATGCTTTTCAGTTAGTTGTCCTCCTGGAGTTATGCTCCAAATATCAGCCTCCCTCTCTATTAACTCTGATTTATGGCTGCTGTAGTTCATCGACACAATTCAATGAAAGGGTAAAAAAAATGTCCATATCTAATAGCAGGTCAGAATTTTCTTGTTCGAAAATCTTGCTTGCATATAATCTCATTTCCATGCAGTTATACCTGTAGGCTCACCACTGTGTCCTCAGCTTTTTACACCAGCTGCAGAGCAGCTTCACTGAGATGTTTAAGGCTTAAGTGCTGCCTGAAGAGCTAATTGAGCGTAGCTCTTGCAGGAGAGAAATGCACCGTGTACCTGCCTGCCAGCAGTTCAAAACCTGTAGTACATACAAATAAAAGTGGAAGGTGAGATAGGAGAAGAGACCCTAAAACCTTTTAACGAGGAAAAAAAAATCCAAAAGAGCGACAGACGAGGGGTCACTTTCCCAGGATGGACATGTAATCAATGTTGTGTCCACAGAACAGACCTCTCAAGAGTACCAAATCTTTTTTTCTGAATTCAGAAATCATGACAATTGGCTACTTTTAAATATTCCTCAATCTTCTGCAGGCCTGCTTATGAACCTGTGTTTCTGTAGAAGACCACCGTGTACATGTTTTTGACTGCCTTGTTTTGGTAGGAAGAGGTGCAGCTGAAGAGACTGTGGATAAGTCGTTGATACAATTTTCAACAGGGCCCGTCGCTGCAGTGAAAGAAGCAAGTGACAAATGTGGCGAGTGGTAAATACATCAGCACCAAGGACAGGCTAGTGTCACTTCAAATTTAATTAGGAAGTGATCTGACACCACAGATGTGACAGTCAGAGAAGACACCTGCATCCTGCATGATAGTATCAAGTCCAGGGTGTTACCACTGACGAGGAGGAGTTTAGTGTACAAACCAAAAGTATCAAGAGGTGTCAGAAAGACTTTAGTTAGAGGGTCAGACTGGGGGAAGTTGGAGTAAGGTTGTGTAGAGTACCACAAGGTAAGGACAGAGGAGCAGACATTTTAAAGCTTTAGATGGGTTCATTTTTAATATGAAATTTGGAGGCTAAATTGAGGTTAGATCAGTCTGAGCAGCACGTGCATTGGTATAGTTAGATGGGGAAGCTTCATTTGATGGTAAAAAAAACCCCAAAACATTTAGTTTCACATGAAATGTGTTTCGCATGAAGCAGTAATATCCAAGCTACACAGAGGAATCATTTCTCAGTTAACCTTTGATATATAGTGATCTGATATTTGCTGTGAGACCTGTTGGAGCTGCAGCCTTTATAGTAATAGGCAGCACACAAAGAGTGGAGATACAGTTGTGATTAGAGAAGTGTAGATATTTTGTTTTGTAGGACAGATGCTATAATCACAACCAGTGATGCTAAACTGTAATTGTACTGTGATCTTATGTTATAGATAAAACTATCAGTCTGATGGTCTGTATTGTGAAAGTTTTTTTGGCTGGGCATAATAACTAAGTTAACTTTGGAGCTAAACATCACATAGAAATTATTTTTAAATTAAATTATTTTATATAAGCAGTGTGATGCACAAAATGTCAGATGGTAAACAGAAGAGCCCAGGGAAAATACTGTATGTGTGCATGTGTCTGATAAATATAAAGACAGAGAGGAATCTGCGCTTAGTTATGCTGATCACTGGTGCCCTTCAAAATGTCAGAGCGCTGAGAGTGATTAGAGAGGCTGCAGATAAAGACAACAGCGCAGACCGCACGCTGACAAACGCAGGAGAGAGGGAGGATCGGGAAGGGTGTCGATGTAAAAGTTAGAGGTTCGGGTAGAAAGGTGCAGGGAGGAAAATGAGATGTAGAGGAGAGATGAGATGAAGTGGAGGGTGGAGGAGATGAATGGAATAAACAAGAGGCAGACAAACAAAGACACAATTCACAGTATGTATTAGTGTGACATTTACTGCAATGTAACATTTTAATTGTAATTACTCCTACTGCTTCATCCTCAGGACTCGAGGACATACTTCCTGCTTCAGATGAGTGCATTGCTAATACAAATTATGAATGACAGTAATGCAATGAGCAGAAGGGAATCTATGAGAGTATTTCTAAAATTAAATAGAAATAATTAGATAAGGATAATGAATATAAACCATTATCATAATGGCCCTTCACATTGTCCTGTCGTGCTGTTTTGGGTCTAGCTCCATCGTCAGGGAGGGATTTGAGGTCTCCCATATTAAAAATGTACTTTGTTATGTCATTTGGAAACTCAATTCAGATAAAAGCTTCAGCCAAATTCACATAAATTGAAATGGCATTAGAGAAAAACAAAGTGTGTCAGTATAATGAAATCAGCCAGTCTTTTCATTCAAATGTTTGAGACTGTCATGCTTCAGTTTTGAACTAATTGGAGGATTACATTGTTGTCTCTCTAATTCTTCTTGCTGGGAAGGTTCAGTGATCCTTAAAAAAATCCCACTGGATGAGCTCTAAAAGCACCATTTTCAATTAAGAAATAAAATAAAGCATCTCTTTTTCAGTTCCCAACATTTTTATAGGCATGTGATGGCATCAAAATAGATTAGATATAGTGTCATTAAAAGATAAAATGGTAAAAAGTCAAATTAATTTTGAAAAATGAAATTTCACTCAGCAAGAATAGATATGTGTTGTGTGTGTGTGTGTGTTAGAAAGACGATGATGGTGATGGGTGGAGAAGCAGCTAAATTAATATAACAGATGGTTTAAGGTTTATGGCGAGAAATGATTGCGAAAGGTCATAAGACAGAGTCTGACATTTACCAAGGCATATATCTTATTGCTAGTAATGCACATTCACACACAAACACACAAAGGTTTCCGTTCTCGACGAGTTCCTGTCAGCAGAGTGAGGAAGATGGGGAGCCTGAAATGCTCATTGTTTGTCTGCTGTTCAGCTCTGCTTTCGATCCAACATTACTTATCAGGATTTGCGTAAGCATTTCAAGATCCATGGCTTAAGATGCAACACGCTCTCAAATGCACACACACTCTCTTCAACACAGACACACGCAGACTCACACATGTGCTGGCTGAACTCCAACTTCATTACAACAGCACTCTGGCAGGCTGATTGAGTGATCAAAGCTAATCGCATTTAATCATATCTAATCATATGTAATAACCAACACTGAGTGCTCAGGCATGACAGCGCTCTCCACTCACTCTCTCTCTCTCTCCATCTCTTCTCCTCTCTCACTCCTTGACCCTCTCCCCACCTCGCCCACTAACACCTCCTCCTCCCCCGTCGTCCTCCTCTGCCGCCCTTTCCTTTGTCTTCCACGTTTGCGCTCGGTCAAAAACAGGACTGAACGCGAGCGAGAGGCAGAGACAGAGGTACAAAGGAGTGTGTCAAAATGTGTCAGATGAAAAATACAGATAAAGAGAGAGGGCGACAAACGGACACCCTCAGTGGAACACCGAGCCCCCCAGCAGACGCTGCTCGCAGTACCTTTGTGGTATTATGCACTTAAGGAAGGAACAAGACGCTCCTCCTTCCGGCTCAGCTGTGTGACTAACAGCTTTGTCAGAACAACTGGGAGAGGATGATCTGGCAGTCACAGGAAATACTTTCAACCTTATCATCCTCTGTCCAATTTATATTCACTACACTGTTTTAAAAGCCGCAGGATCTTAAAACTGCGATTTCTCCCTGTGTGTTTCCGCACTTTGATCAGATTTTGAAGTCCCACTAGGATTGTCTTTCTAGTCTGCGGTTACATGTAATAATAATGCGGAGTGATAAGTGGAACTGGCAGGGATTTAAGTAGACAGCACACAGAGTGTAAACATTCATATGGTATAAATTTATAGCTGTCACCCAGGATGTCACGACGACTGTACTGATAAAGTTGCGGTTTCGAGACCGCCTGTTTGCAACATTTGCAGAAGCAGAAAAAAAAAAAAATAATAATAAAGAAAAAACCTTGAGGCACAAACTTAATCTTGTATGACCTTTAAAATATAAACTCCTCTGTTATCTCAGATCAGCTCTCTTGCATTCTTATTCTTCTCCAGCCAGTTTCCAAACCTAATATTTATTAAAGTAGACAGTTGTTTTGAGGGGACCAAGAAGAAAAAGTACACTTGCAGACAACAAACTTCCCTCTCTCTGTAGTGTTATTGTCCCTTTAAAGGCATTAGTATGCTTCAAACGAAGCCTTTGTTTGATGGTCCCCTATGCCTTTCTGACGCTGGAATTATGCAGACTGTTTGGTGCTTTTTTGTTGCAATTTTCTTCTTTCCAAAAAATCGACAACTGGACAAGCACGGCCACTTTGTGTCTCCGAGTGGCCGAATGTGCGGAGGCAAGAAAGTCTCTTGAGCTGTCCATTTATATGATTCATCGTGTTTTCTCTCTCTTTGACAACAATCTTTTTTTGCTTCCACTGTGGCCACTGGGAACAGCTGTGAGCACTCACTCACTTCCTTCTGGTTTGTTTCAGCTGCGATGAGATTCTTCATACTTGTTTGTCTTCAGGATTTGTGGGTCTAGTGGATTTTTGATATGGAAAGATATTTTATCAGAGTCAAAAGATATAAAAATAGATTGTTAAATTAGATTGGACTGATCAGAGGCGGACTGTAATTAAGATAACCAGCACTCTCCTCCAAGTTAAGTGCTTCCATACAATCTTCAAAGAATGCTGCAATGATAAGAAAGCAAATATCTGTTATGTAATATGTGAAGCTTGTGCCGCCAAACACCATTTAATTTCATGAGTAATCAGCTGCTTCCTGCTCAGCAAACCCTGCAAATGAATTATCAAGTGCTCGGTTTTCACAGTGCCAAAAATGAAACAAAAGCATCGAGTGTCCTGAAGAGCAAAACCAACTCCAGTAATCCCCGACGATGTCTGTGCTCACTTCATTTTTTAAGTGCCTCACTTGTGCCTCCGACGAGCACAGATTGCCGTGCGTTTACTGAGTGTGACACAGTTTAAATATTGTTTCAGAGGCCTTCGCAGCCTGCCAAGCTGAATATCTTGGGAAGAGCTGTTGTAACATAAACCTTGTGCACGCACACACAAAGAGAAACTACAAAACTACAGCCAAGGCCTCAGGTTTTTGGAGCTTCACATTGAGATCATAAACAAACAACCAAACAGACATCAGGGCATCTGTTTGTCTCCTTCCCCAGGATGCTCTGCTGCGGCTGGCGGCGGTGGTCGACGCACGCACGCTGCGAGTGGCCCTTCGAGACAGCACACAGGAGCTGCTACCCGGCACGGTATTTGCACACACACACACAAACACACACACGTCTGCAATATCTACATTTGCAGCTAACATAACTGACATTTCCTTGATTTATTACCTGGGAAAAAAGCACCTCCTAATAGAATTCAGGGGTGAGGGTGAGTGCTTCAGACCTGACATAAGACAAAGGAACAGAGGCCCAGGCCTTGTTGCAAATGGATGAGGCTCATCACTCATTAAATTAATTGGAATCTGATTAATATTACAAATGAGTGCGTGCGGATGTGTGTGTGTGTGTGTTTTATTCTAGGAGTGTGTCTGTGTCTACATGCTGGAGGGAGACTCGAGGCTGCTGTCAGACGACCCCCAACACGAACTACCACAGGACGGAAAGATCAGGTGTGTACTCTTTGTCTTTGCGTGTGTGCAAAGCAGCGAGATGAGGAGGAGAAATGGAGACAGCTGTTTCCTCTGCGTGAAAAGCAGGTGTCACCTGAGTGAATATGAGCCGCCCAGCCCAAAATCACATCATCAGCACAGATACAGGAGTGTCACAGGGAGAGATCTCATCAACGAGACGCACGAGGACCGTCTCCCCTTTCTCTTATCCTCCCGTTTTTACCGTCTCTCGCTGTCTTTTCTCATCTCCCATCTCTGTCGCGCTCTCATTAAATCCCCTTTTATTACACATCCCTCTCTGTCAAACTCTTCTCCTCTCTTATCATCTGCTATTCCACCTTCCCACCTCACTGCATCAGTGTGTCGTTGGCCTTTTTTCCGTCTCAGCTTGCTCTCTCCCCAAAGAGAGCCGTGAAGCACTAAGCCGGCTGTGTTTCGGTCTTTCTAACCCCACCCCCCGCTCCCCTCCGCTTCCTTTTCTCTCTCACCTTCAATCCCTCTCCCTGCGGAAGCGTTGCAGGGCTAATAGCCAAGGTGACAGCGCCCAGGGTCCCACAGTGAGACACGGCGATCCTCTCCTCTCTTAAGTGCTGTCTGAAGCTCTACAAGCCTGTGTGCTGCTGTGACTGCTGCCCAGGCTCCGGCAAAAACCAACACTGCATTATAGATGAAACTGTCTGTTTGTCAGACAAGAACCCTTTTTCCAACACCTCATTGCCGCACAAACACCAAAGCACACACGAACATACTTATGCACACACAAACATGCGAGGACTTGAGCACATAGACACACACACACGTACACGCACACACATACAAACGCTTACACATGCATTTATCAGGGCTGTATGCTGGCTTGTGGTAGCGGGGATATTAAAAGAGCTACAGGGCACTTTGTTACTTTTCTCCCTCCAATTCACCTGCTTATATAAGCCTGTTATCAAGACCTTGGCATATACACACACAGAGAGAAACAAGCACAAGCACCCCTATACACACTCACACACACACACACACACTCAGTGAACCCATCTGAGAGGCAGAAGGCCACTTTGTTTGAGTTCACATCCAGCCCTCTTTCTAATACATACAAGCCCATTAACTGGACCTTGATAAATACACACACACACACACACACACACAGAGTTCAGCCAAGACTGTCTCTATGATCGTTTATCCTCTAAACTATTCGGCATGTACAAGATAAGCAATGCCTCTGAGCCAAACAAGCAATTGCAAGAAATGCAGTGAAAAAAGAAAGACCAAGGTCTCACTCGGACAGAGGACAGTGTTACATGTGCTCAATTCAGTTGCACAACAATGCGGCTGCAAAAGAGTTTTTCAGTTTTAAGTTAGTTTTACTTACTCTGAAAACACTTTTTAATAGCGCCTTCATATTGTACTTCATCTGCAGATTGTTGTTAATAAGATGTTTTTTCACAGTTGTGTCTTTGTGGTTTTGAACTAATTTGAAAATGAAAACTGATTTTCATTTTCAGCCAATCAACTTAAATCTATACATATTGTAACACCTCATTATAATAGCGAAGAGATATGATGTAAACTATAAATTTAAATGTGCAGTATATGACCTTTAAGTGAAAACACATGACCACAAAAACACAACCAAATCAACAGCTGGCAAATATACTTAACATATACTATACATCATGTAGGTGACTGTCCAGGTTTGTTGGGTTTTTTTCTGTCAGAAACTGCAGTGCTTCTTGATGACAGTGGTCCAGTTACAACAAATGTAGCTTCTGGTGCATTTTTGGGCAGGAACATGAAGTCATTAGCATCACCTAGGTCCATTAATCATCTGTGATTTCTATGAGTGCCACCTACGCACATACACACACACCTACACATGCGCACACATTTACTGTGGTCTGCTAAAATGTCCATCTCCGAGTCTTTGCCACTGCTGCTGCTGACTGCCGCAGTCGATACGTTATCCATTTTGAGTTATTGTTTCTGCTGAATGTTATAGGCAGATTTGTGAGGCTGTAGTTGACCACACAGCTCAGACATTTAAACATCCACTGGATTATCTGTCTGTATTGCATATGTGTACAGAGAAAACTAAATAACTGTATTTTTCTAACGCTGCAGGGTGAGTTTTTTGCTCTTTGCCATACCCATTATAAATTAGCTTCATGGTTGTGTGGGAAAGCTGCTTTGAACAAAGACAAACACAAAGGTCAGCTGTATTTGCCACAGTAGTAAACTACGACAAGAATGTTTTTTGACTGAAGCGGACTTGTTCCTCGGTGAGCTAAAATAAATGGACACATATAAATCGATGCACCATGCAGAGATTTGGCTGCAGTGGTTTGAGGGGATTTCAGACTCTGTGAGCATGTAATGGAGTGACTGCTGCTATGTGTGTGTTTGTGTGTGTGAGTGTGTGTGTGTATTGCTGCAGAGGTTGCACTAAATTATTATGTGAGGCGCATAGATCATGAATGTACCTGTGTGCATGAGTGAAACTATCTTCGCTCTTTTTGTTGTGCCTCATTTCCATATTCATGTCAGTCTGAGGGTGCGTGTGCTCACTGAAGTGTGCGGCCACGCGCATGCATGTTTTGCGCGTGTGCAAATCAACGTGTCTTTGTGTCCGTCGGCAGTAGCCGGTCCAGAATAAGCAAGTCCTTGTCTCATATTTTAGCATGAGAAAGCTGCTCCCCACTCTAAAACACAGACAGACCTTCACCATCATCATTCACACCTGGCAAGCACACACACACACACACACACACATGCAAGCGACTGTATTGAGTTCACATAATTTCACAATGAATAATAGTTCTATTCAGACATGTTTTGGTTGGTGTCGATGAACGCAACGTGTCTGTTTCTGTAATGCCTCTGATTGTTTTTCCATTTGCTCCAATTGTCCTCCAAATCCCCTTTTCTTCATCGTCTCGCCAGACCGTCTCTCTGTTTCTCACTCTGACTAATGTGTTGTTGTTGATTGTTTTCCTCAAACCCGAGTCATACTCAACCCGTGTCTGTGTCTCTCAGGAGTATCGTGGACCAGCTGAAGCGATGTCAGTGTGCCGGCCTTCCTCTGAACGAACTGCCGGAGAAATACAGAATCTGCCTCGCAGCACCGTTACCAGCGCACAGAAGAGGTGTGTGCACTTGTCAAATAAGAGGGGCATTGTGATTATGCTGGTGTACAGACGGATGGACCAACATCTGTGTGTGTTTGCCTTTTTTTGAGGATGCGTGAGTGTGTGCATGCAGAGGAGCAGAGAGATGCCAGTATGTGGGGGAAGAAAAAAAAAACAATATAGGTAGCGAGAGAAGTAGTGAACAAGAGATGATGATTGCAGAGGGAGAGGTATGGAGCATCGTGGGCAGTAAAATTGGACATGAGACCGCAAAAAAAAAAGCAATGAAAGGTTTTTGATGAGAAAAAAATGCGAGAGCGAGAGTAGAGCGAATGTACTCTGCATTCCTCCTCAAATTAACGTCTTTTTTTTTTATCAAAAAGCAGAAATGAGAGAAGAACCTGGTGGGATGTAATCACAGAGGCATCTAAATATACGCATGCATGAATGTTCTGCACTCAGTGGATCAATAAATACCACTGAACATGTACTGAGGATGAAGAAGAAAGAGTTAGTTCGGTACCAATGCGGCAAACACATCATTGTGTGTGTGTTTTGTCTGCTGTCGGCACACACAGCAACACTCGCCTCCGTGATCGAACTTACTTTGTCCAGAGAGATCTGCTGTTACTATCTGCTCCACATCGACAAGAACAACAAATGAAAGAGAGGGAAAGAAAGGAATAAACAGTGTTGTGCAAGGACATTAGTTTTTTTCCCCACATGTTCATTTCCCCTGTATATTTCTATTAGTATTAGAACATGAAGAATAAATAAGATTAGGAGAGAGACAAGGACGTGGGAAGAAAATTAAAGGAGCAAGACCCTGTTTCTGTCTGAATCAGTATGTTATGAATGCTTTTCTTTCTTTTCTTTTAGCTATTGTTATTCCTATCTTGGATCAGGAGCGGAACAAGGCCATTGCTGTCTTACTGGTGAGTCCTTGTATTCAGGGACATTCAATAAAGTTTCAAGAACTCAATTAACCCAAAGTAACAAAAGTTACCTCTATTGATTATACTAGTACCTTCTCTTTTCTAAAAAAAAAAAAGTGGAGTCATCTGTTTTATGTAATATTCACAAATGAAATGAACTCCACAGAGACGGCAGAGCCTGCAGCAGTCACGCTCGCATACTGGACTGATATGTCTCTGTGTGTTGCAGGTGGGCTGTAATCCACTGTCTGATCAAGATGAACTGCATCTTAACTTGCTGGAAAAACATGTAAGCTCTCTCTTTCTTTGTCCCTTTTGGTCATAAATGTGAAGGGAAAAAAAAACTTAGGAACAGCAGCTGACTCACAGGAGGAGTTGGCTCTTTATTTAAGCAACACGTTTCGGCTCTGGGCCTTCGTCAGGGTGTTTTACAGCCTAAATATACTCTACAAGAAGGCGTGATCTTTGTTTATCATCCAATGAGGACTACACACATAGCTTGCCAGCCTTTAAAAGATGCTGCAACTTGCAGAAAATACACAGCAAAAGGTTATATAAACAACAAAAAATCATCGCAAAAGCAAGGAGAGAATTTAAGCCATGAACTGCTAATTCAGTGCCAAAACTATAAAAGTTGTTGAATAATTGTGAACAACTGCAATGAGCTTGCTCAGTT
>JBAJHX010000049.1:15790640-15886559 GCA_037176925.1 Amniataba percoides
GTGTGTGTGGGTGTGTGTGTGTGTGTGTGTGTGTGTGTGTGTGTGTGTGTGTGTGTGTGTGTGTGTGTGTGTGTGTGACCATACAGATGGCTATGTGATGAACTGGAGTCAGGTCATGAGTGTAAACAGCGGATGGTTTGGCTGCCTGATTTGGCACGATGTCTTGGCATCCATTTGTGTGTGTGTGTGTGTGTGTGATACTGCCAGGAGCATTGCTGCTATCACCTGAATACAGAAATCTGTAAAAATGCACTGCAGCTGTGACTGTATATTTGTTTAAGAAACACTCTCACTCATGTGAGAAAAGAGCTTAGCTTTAATCAATCAATCAATCTATCTATCTATCTATCTATCTATCTATCTATCTATCTATCTATCTATCTATCTATCTATCTATCTATCTATCTATCAAGCAGTATTTTACTTATGTTAATGTGCTGCCAAATTAGTGTGTTTTATCCCTTAAACACACTTCACACACTCGCCTCACACACATGCTTGTGCTTACACGCGATCCCTCTTCTTTGCATGGTCTCCCTTCCTCTCACTCTCTCTCCCTCTCGCTAGTCTCTGAAGACTAAGATAGATGAGAGGGAATCATGTCCTATAATTTCTCCCTCTGCCAGTGGCACTGATGACAGAACCGGCATCTCATTACCATAGTAACAGAAGCAGGATTATGGTCGCAACTGTGCATAAAATGTGATAAATCTATCCTTTCTTCCCAGCACAGTCATCCGGATTTTAGTAGGGGCATACATCTAAGTGATACAGCCCCTCATCATATACAGATTGTGCATTCATATGCAGAGTTTCTTCTCTCTGCCCGGCCTCACGACAGTGTAATTTCACCTCTTGCCCCAGGACACGGGTGCATGAGAACATATTGTGACACCAGTAACAGGTCCATAGCTCCATTTTGCTGCCAGCTGATAAGAACTCTGCACGCAAACACAGCACAAATATTATTTAATCTCGTGTTACGCACAGGGCAGGTCGAGAACGCACAGTGTGGCATTGCTAGAAGGAGTAAGCAGCAACACGATGGCCTCATGATATATACCTGCACCCAAAGCAGCAGTGCAAGAATTTTAGGAGCTCAAGGATGCGCAGTCAACACAGGATGAGGTTTGATGTGAGAGGCGATGTTAGGAAGGTCATATTAGTTGGGTTTATTTGCAAGGACCGCAGGGTCTCATACTGTCATTATCTGTGAAAAACAGCACTCAACCCCGTGTCAGCGTGGTACAATACCAAACAGGCCACACACTTTCTTCATTTATTCCACATAAATCACTTTCTTTGCTGAAAGCGTTCTTTCCTAATGTGTGTATCCAACTTCTGGTCTTTGGAAATTGACTCCTGCTGGTTTTCATTCTAGCCACAGAAATGGAGCCTATTTTCTATCATGACTGCAAATAACTAGCTGGTACAGCACAATCTTATTCTCCGGCCTGACTTACAAGACTAAAGGCTGTTGCTCTGTGTGACTCTCCTGAATGTCAGTCGTAATGCCTTTGCAGCTCTTGTGGGAGACTGAACTTAATTGCCCTTAAACTGAGTTTCTCAGGCCTTTTCCAAATCCTGCTTCCTTTGCCTGGATCCCTGGGAGTCTAAGCTCAGGGTAAGAAAGCCCCGCAGCAACACGCTGCTCCTGACATCAGCGCAATAATGTGCCACTGCCCCCTGTAGGCAAAGAGCGATGACTGCAGGCATCACTGTGGTCTCTGCAGATCATTTCATTCATCAGTCTTCATTTGGCTGCTTTATGCTTGCAAGTTTTCACATCATGTCATTTTGAAGGAGAGTGAAACTGGAGTTTGGTTCTGTTTTCTGTCATTTAGACATTTTAAAGTAACTTGCCCTGAATTCATTCACTACATCATCACGGTGATAAATGATTCTCTCTCCACCATGTTTGTAGTTAATAGGTTTGTATCTTGCCTTTCATTCGTGGGCTAAAACTAAGAATCATTTTCTGTATCAATGAATATACTGATTATTTTCCTGAATAATCCACTAATTGTTTAATCTTTAAAATGAGGTGGTGGGAGAAGCACCAAGATGTTACTTAGTTTTATAACGTAAAACTTAACATACTTACTGAAAATAGAAGTGCTCAGTATGCAAAATCATATGCATATGTATTATTGGAATGTGACTTTTAATTAATGTTCATTATGTGTCATTTTTACAGCGTGACAGACAGGTGGCTTAATCTGTATCAATAGATAATGTATGGATGTAAGTCTCGAGCTGAAAAGTGACTACAGCTATTGGATGACAGTAGAAAAAAATTTTTTTGTTTCTCTCGGAAAGTTAGTTTTACTGAGAGGTGATGTTGAAATATGTTACATGCTTACTTGAAGTTCATGGATCTCAAAACTGTAGTATAAAACATGAGCAAAGACACTTGCTGGTGAAATGGTAAAAATTGTCAATCACAGTTTTCTAAAGCTGGTTTCCAAAGGTGATGTCTTGTTTTGTCAGCACTCTAAAACCCAAATATACTGAGCTTGTCAGTGCAATCAAACATAACAGAAAAAGCAGTAAATCCTAATGATTGCATTGCTGAAACCAGAAAAGAGGTTACACTTGAAAACCTGTTAAACAAGATACGTTCTCCTAATGTTTGGGAGTCCTACAGCAGCATATTAAGTCTGTCTATATTTAGATTTATCATGAGATTGTGTGTGTGTGTATGTGTGTGTGTGTGTGTGTGTGTGTGTGTGTGTTCACCGTAGACACACAGAGGCAGATGAGCATGCAATCCAGCACTGTTTCTGCTACACTTCAACGGTTCTCACTTCAACTTTGGCCTTCCAGAAAGAGCAGAAACTCAAAGTGGAGTGCCAGGTAAAGTGCACGTACACACACACACACACACACACACACTCACTGTATGCCTGCATAAATATACATGAAGTTGCCTTTTTAAGAGCTTCTCGTATCCACTGTTTCTCCTCACAGGCACTCTTACAAGTGGCCAAAAACCTCTTCACACACTTGGGTAAGTTTTTTCCCCCCTCTGCCTGTCTGTCTCTGTGAGGAAAGAGCCTTGTAGGACAATTTACTGTTAATGGCCGATATTTAAGTGATCACCAAGTGAAACGAATGGCGCCCTGAAATTGAATGAGATATTACTGAGCCTAAAGGTGATTACGCCCAGGATCATAACCATAAAATCAAAAGGGCATTAAAAATTATGGCTCCACCTCTCCGTCCTGTAATTACATAGAGGCATTTAGATTCTTATCTAACAGTAAGCACTGACAGTAGAATAAGTCATTGATGATTCATCATGATTGCTGGTACAAAAAATTGATCCACTGGTAGAGCAAATTGCCCCTCGCTGATTACAAAAGCTCTTATCAGATTGTACAGCTGATCCACAGGCACTCACTGTGTAATCTGTGTTTCTGTCTATCTGGCCTTTGCTGTATTCCTTTAATTTCCTCTGTTTTCCTTTTATTTCCTCTCTCACCCTCTTTTTCTCTCCCTCTCTTTCTCCAATTCTTGCAGATGATGTGTCAGTGCTGTTACAGGAAATTATAGTGGAGGCCAGGAACCTCAGTGATGCGGAGATGTAAGCCCTCTGATTCATCTTCAAAGGGATTTTTCAATGTGTGTGTGGAAGAGGGCGTGTGTGCGTGTGTGTGCATGCGTAGTGTGAATGTCTTTATCTCCATTTGAAAAGGCTATGTTGGCAATTTGCTCTTAACTGACTTGCCACATTTAATTAAGGTTACAAAATGACCCAAGATTAAATGAAATAAAACACTCTCATTTTCTCTGCCATGCTCTCTTCTCCACTGCGCCTCCAACTCCGTCTTTCTGTTGTTTCCACAGCTGTTCGGTGTTCCTGCTTGATCGTTTCACACACGAGCTCGTGGCGAAGGTGTTTGACGGGGGCGTGGTCAGCGACGAAGAGGTATTTTCTATTTATTTTCACTGATCCTTCATTTAGTGAGGAACGTTCCACTGAGATCCAAGATCTCCTCTTCCAGGGAGTCCTGGTCGTCCTGCGTGCTCACTTCTTAGAGCACACACAACACAAGCTAAACAACAAAGAAAAAGATATACAAAGGTCACAGCAGCAAAATCCATAGCACATTTCACCTTAGGGATTAAGTAAACAAGCAACAAGTTTGCTTCAGGGTAGTTTGTTAAAAAAGAGAAAATAGAAACCTTTAAAGGTATTCAGAGAATGGGGTACTTCTAAGATAATAGTATTTTGCAGCTTCCATGCCCAGGGTGCATAAAACAAATTTTACTAAACTCTTAGCACACCCTGGGGACTTTTAAAAGAATTCAAACTGTAATAATAGAAGAATAGTAGTATATATAGATGTTACAATAAAAGGATAAAAAGCTGGAGATATAGATATATAAGTGTGATAGGTGTGTTTACTTAACAGTGATTTAGCAATAAATAAATTTAGCATAACATATGCATTTTTCTCCTCAAGTACAAAAAGGACCATGCTAAAAAAATCATATGAAATGTAATTGTGTTTGAGCCAGCATTTGTTACAGAACGCAATGCAGATGATTCTGCATGAATGTAAATCACATCAAAGTAGATAAAAAAAAATTAGTTTTGCACAGTTGAATTTCTGGCCTCCAAAGGAAGGGGAAAAGAATGGTTGACTTAAGCGTTTTCAATTGATAATAATATGCACACTAAAAGTTAACTTTTCATTAAGTTTTAATGAAGTACAAGCACACATTTAATCTGTGATGATTATCTTCCAAAATATATATTATAGATACATTTTCCTCTGTAAAAGTGTATCTCATGAGACATTCTTTGGGGAGGATTTTATGCCTTTATTAGAGAGCTGACACCAGAAACAGGCAGAAAATAAGTGGAGGTGGTGACATGCTGCAGTTGAATTGGTCCCTGGTTAAGGACCATGGTTCATTTTCTACATTTCCTTAATGTCAGCCATAAAATAAATGCAAAAGTGTGCAAAAAATAAAAATAACATGTTCTGTGTTTGTGTCTGGTGTGTGTGAGCGCAGAAGGAGTTTCGTATCCCAGCAGATCAGGGTATTGCAGGTCACGTGGCAACCACTGGTCAGATTTTGAACATTAAGGATGCCTACTCTCACCCGCTCTTCTACCGTGGCGTGGACGACAGCACCGGCTTCAGGACTCGCAACATCCTCTGCTTCCCCATCAAAGACGAGAACAACGGTAGCGACAACGACGAAGAAAAAAATTCCTTTCTGTCTAAACACACTAAATTTCTCAGTCAAACTTTATTTTTAATTAGTTTTTCATACAGGTTAAATTGCTTTGCAGGTGCTAATAGAAAGAGAGGAAAATATAGATAAATTGGAGAGGAAAAGTAGAAATGATAAAAGTTACAGAGTACAATATGAACAACAGAAAAATGGCAACATCCATAACAAGAAAGATAAAATATAGATAACTAAGTAATTATTTGGAGTAAATAATTTAACATGTAAAAAGATTTTGGCCATTGTATTATTTTTCAATGTTTAAACATATTATACATTCAATTTCTCTTGGCCCAAGTGTTTCAGCAGCTCAGAGCATAAAAACTAAAAGCTCACCAAATGTCTTTTTTGCTCCACTTTAACTAAATGTGTATGTAAAGGAAGGTGCCCAGAGGTTACCTCTGTAGAGTCCGTTAATGGGCGAATCATACTGGTCGATATTATCTTTTCCGCACACTGTCAGTTTTAGCCTCATTACACTTTTGCTGCTTGCTCCTCTGCTGTCCGCTAGAGCACATACCTACTCTTTCTTTTTTCCTTTTAAAATCAAAGGCACATTTCTGCACAGGTGCTCTCTCAGAATAGCACAAAGGGTTGTTACATCACAGCCTGTTGCTCCTGAACGTTTAAGTACATGGTGCACTTTATGGAGAGAAGGACCATCTTCAGTGTGTGCCATACTTAGAAATTACAGCAGACTTTTGACGGTGCTCCCGAGTTCTTGCTGTATCCAAGCAGAGAAATTTTAGGTTGGGTGTGATCTGCCTCTACGTAGAAAACAGTCTGAAGCTCAGACTAAGAGTTTCAATTCACATCTTTTTATGTGCAATTAGGTTCAGCTCCAGTGTGAAATTAATTGAAGTCAGCAGACCTGTTTGATTCGACGCCTGCTCCGCACCTTCGACTGCGCCTCATTTTCCCGTCCTTGACTCTCATCTGACGCTCTCCATTTTTCTTCATCATCAACTTTCCCTCCCTCCATCCATCTCGCTCTTTTCCTCCCTCAACTCGTTGCCTCCCCTGCCTCACATTTACTCACCCCCTCCTCTCTCCATCTTCACATCTGTCCTCTTCATCCTTGTCTTTACATCCTTTTTTCTTCCAGAGGTGATCGGGGTGGCCGAGTTGGTGAATAAAATGAACGGGCCGTGGTTCAACCGCTTCGACGAGGACCTGGCCACGGCTTTCTCCATCTATTGTGGAATCAGCATCGCCCATGTAAGTCTCCTCTCCCGCGGAAAGAACTGACCCTCTGCGACCTTGAACTTTCCCGGTTCTGCTCGTTGAATAGCCGCAGACGCCTCACCAGTCAAACCACAGCATATTTATCTTACACTAACTCGAAAATTGCTACTACAAGATTGCTAGACGAACATTATCAGCTGTAAAATTAATTAACAGCTTCAACTTCTCACTTCACAGTACAAGACTGCCTCTATCACTTACTGTTATTATCTCCTTTAGCAGCTGTGGAAAAAAAGTACGAGGCATTAAAAGGGAATAAATGCAGTGTTTCTTAAACTCACACATTAATCTTCATCCACAGTGGCTCATTGTAAACAATCCCAGGTCATTAACTCTGCTTTTAAACACTGCTCAAAATGAAATGTAATGTATAATAATGTCATCTATGCAAGCTCCGCACATCTTTATGACCATAATTAAAATTGACTGCACAGAGAGAACTGAAAGGAAGTTTGGAAAATAGGAACGTACAGAACATCCATCACGATGAGTCTATTACTCCTTAAAACAGCGCAGTGGATCTGCTGTTAGTGCTCTTAGGGAGAATCGATCCTGGCTGGCAGAATGGGATCAGTTCGCTGGGAGCAAAGTCTCGAGGGAAATTTAAAGAGATTTAATCTGTGATGGAACTGAGTAGCTTTTTATGGTGTCATCATTGGCGTTGTGTGACTGCTGCACACCCGTTAGCACACAGTGATGATAACGATGATGATCATAATAATGTATTTTGTTGTCATGACCCACATAGCTATCGGGAGGCATGTTTTTTATTGCTTATAATGATTTCTAATTGTTTGCAAATGGATCTAAATCTGAAATCCAATTTTTCATTTAGTGATAAAGTGACTTTTTTTAACTGATTTGTTCTTTCTATTTAACAATTTTCTCTTCTCTTTAATAATGCCCTCAGTCATGCAATTGATTTGAGTAAATTTATTGATCTCGCATAATGTGCCATATGACAGAAACTGTAATAGAGTTAAAGCAGAGACAACCAGATAAACAGGAAATGCAACTATGACAATATTTTATCCAGCATTTCCACTTCACCTTCATATTAATTAGATCATCTAGCATCTGACATTTGAATAGCTGCAGGTACTCGATAGTTTATCGGCAAACTAAGAAGATATTTGATTGGAAAGATAATTGCCTTCTTGGTAGCTCATCAATCATGTAAAAGTGACCAAATGCATTATTTATGAAAGCTCACTCTGAATAGTGGTTTGCTGTGGCTTGTAAAGAAATCATTTTCATTATAACTGAAATGTAAGCAGCACTGACTTTTATTTACTGTATGTTGTTGTTTTGTCAAGTAGACTGACGTTAATACAGAAGGGGCAGAAATGTGTGCAGCCTGTCAGTCTGTAACAAGATGAAGTTTGCCATCAGTGCTGGGAGTGAAATATTGTAACAAAACATTTAACCTTGCTCCTTCTTCTTTTGGATGCCACAGATCAAAGACTCAACCCAATTATCTTTGCAAGTGTTGATGTAGCATGCAGGTATCTGTGGCAGTAATGACTAAACTGTTTGTTGTGACGTTGTTGTAACTTGGCGTGTGTTTCTCCAGTCTCTGCTCTACAAGAAAGTCCATGAAGCTCAGTTCAGGTCCCACCTGGCCAACGAAATGATGATGTACCATATGAAGGTAAAAATCACGGCCGCGCATCTCGCTCACTCTCGCTCGCGGGCACGTCGTATTTCCTGACACTGTCAATATTATTTACTCCGTATGATTCAGTATGTGTACGTTGCAGGTCTCAGAGGAAGAGGTGTCTAAGCTGCTGGTGACGGGGATCGAACCCGTGAGGGAGATCGACCCCTGCTTCGCCGAGTTCACGTACACACCTCGCTCACTGCCCGACGACACTACACCTCTGGTAAGCTGCTGAGAGAGGGAGAGAGAGAAAGAAAGGCAGGCAGGGAATAGAAGAGGCAAAAAAAAGAAAAGAAAAAAGAAAAGTAACTGACCCTGTTGTGTGTGTCTGCAGTGCATCCTCAGCATGTTTGAAGACATGGGTTTCATCAACACATACAAGATTGACCTACACACTCTCGCCAGGTCTGACAACTCCATCAATTCATATAGTGAATATAAGAGTCTGTGTGTATGAGTGTGTCCTCCGATTACTTTCAGTGCAGCGCGTTGATAAATTGACCTGCTGTTTCCTGGTGTAGATTTTTTTTTCTTTTTGTCCTTTGATTAAAGAATAAATTTCTTTTTCATCACCTGATCAGATTTTTGTCAGCTGCTGTATAATGTTTGAAGTAGACAGACTTTGAGTGCTTTTAGTGTTGAAATATTCTAATATTCATAAGACCCGAACCCCAAAAACTTGGGAAGAGAGAAGTAAGAACTTCTTTGGTAACAGAACTGACTAGACATCAGAATTGGTCAGAAGCATATGGGAATGTTTCAAATCAAAATTATTCTTTTTATTATTGATTATATGTGTTGCACGTGTCGCTTGTTCTGTGCTGTGCCGTATATGATAATAAAAGTCCTGTTTGGTGTCAGGTTCTGTCTGATGGTGAAGAAAGGCTACAGGGATCCTCCCTACCACAACTGGATGCACGCCTTCTCTGTCTCGCACTTCTGCTACCTGCTCTACAAAAACCTAGGGCTGTCCAACTACCTCGAGTAAGCTTAAAACACTCTGCTGCCCTGTGTTTCAATGATGTAAACAAGCAAGACATTGAATTTTAGCACTGCTTTCGATGCTAAAATAATGAGACTAGTAGCCAAGAGTTGCCGTTTTGACCCTTAACCCTCCTCTCTGTTCTCTTTTTAGGGATATAGAGATTCTTGCTCTCTTCGTCTCCTGTATGTGCCATGACCTGGACCACCGTGGCACCAACAATTCTTTCCAAGTCGCCTCAGTGAGAGCATAAATCATGCTTTTGTTTCTGCTTTATTAGAAGGCTCATGGCGAAGCATCAAAAGTGATGCAGAGGGGAGGGAAATGGAGAATAAAAACATTAAACCTCACCTCACGTAGAGTGCAGTGGAGCAGCTCTGCGCCTGCTCTTTAAAAATGGAGACGGAAAATGGACTTTTAGAAGCTCAGGATGAAGCGCGTCAATAAGAGCCGGGCTCTGGGTGTCTCATAGAGATATCTCAGTCTGTGGCTCTTCATCTGTAAATTCGCCCCAGTGAGACACTAGATGTCATTGTGATTAGATGCATGTTGTTGTGCTGCACTCTAATCATGCATAACCCTCCAGCGCCTAAATGACACTCACAGCAACTGTCATTATGCAACAAAGGTCATCATTTTACCAGCTTTTTTTGTTTGTTTTTCTGTTTGAACATTCATATTCAAGCCGACAAGTGCAATTAAAGAGAAGAACTGCATCTTATCAAATACTGTTGTGTCTTTTGAATCAATACAATGTGTGCACTAAAAGGATTGTGTCTGTCTGTTTCTATTTTCAGCAATCTGTGCTGGCTGCTCTCTACAGTTCAGAGGGATCTGTGATGGAGGTAAGCTCACAGCCAGTCGCATCACATCAGAGAGAGCTGACTGGAAATCAAAGCTGTAATATACCTGTGCCCGTATAAATCAACGTGCATGTACACACATAGGCTGCTTTATTGGATGTACCTGCACAATATACTGCAATTCAATGCAACAACTGAGTCATGAATTCCACTATTGTTTGTTTATTGCTGAGGTCATTGTTAAAGGTCATGTTGTATTGGACTACATTGTGTTGAGATATTGAGACCTCAATTTATTCTCTTCATTTTCCTTCCCATTTAAATACATGAAGGGGGGGTCAAATCATTGAAGCACCTCACAATGTAATTATGTCCACACCGATACCAGAGGAATTTTCTTCTGTTTGTGCGTTCCTCTTTTTTTGATGAACTTCATTATGTGGCGCCTTCTTATATTGTTCTGTGCTTCTACGACACCTAGTGGCCAAAATTGTGCTTGAATCTTTGTGTTGTGTTGTCGTTTTAGCGTATGAGGCACAAAAAACTGGCTTTACTTGTTGCATTTTAACGTGGCTCCACATTCTTTAAGGGGAGGTGTTTTTGAATGTCCTCACTGAGTTCTCTGTCATGCTTTGTTTGCCACAACAGAGACATCACTTTGCCCAGGCCATTGCCATTCTGAATACCATTGGCTGCAACATCTTTGAGAAGTTTTCCAGGAAGGTAAGAATGGGCATTACAAATGTCTGTCTTTGTTTCTCTGTCTTTTACTTTTAATTTTCATGTACTTCGTTCTGATGTTGATGTGGAGCTGAAGTTATTTTTGATGTTTTTGAAGGACTACCAGCGCGTACTGGATTTGATACGAGACATCATTCTGGCTACAGACCTGGCTCACCACCTTCGCATTTTCAAGGACTTGCAGAAGATGGCTGATGGTAAGGTCTAGCAGTTCAGTATGCACGGCCACGTCACTGCTTTTGCCCTGTACTGACATCCCTAAACAGCAAAAACAAGCTTATGCCAGAAGCTTGGTCCAGACGGATGACCGATTGTTTTTTAAATCAGGTTCATTGTTTTCATAAGACAAAACATGCAACTTGAGTGATAATTAAAGGAAACAGTCTTGAATATTAGTTTTTCACAATTTTCATAATAGTGTGATGAATCACAGGTAAACCTAAATAGCTTATGTCCATTTTTTAGAGTTAAGTAATCACTGGCTGTGACATTTTGAACCACTTTCCTCTGCAGTATTGCGTCATGGCACCATATAAAAGACTGGCCCTGAGTTTTCATTGTGCAGTTTATTTTATAAAGATCTAGGGTCAAACTCGAAGCATTTATCACAGACATACTTACTTATTCTCTTTTTTCATTGGACTATTTACCCTTTTGAGGGGACAGTTGCTTACTGGGCTCATATGTAATATAATTGGCTGTAACCTCCTGGCCTACGGTTTGTTACGCCTGAATGCAACCAATTATAAGTTATACTGAGTGGAAGTCTCCTCAGTGGCATCAATTTTGTGCTGTTAAAGCAATTCAAGGACATTAAAAACCTCTAAATGAGTTAGCAACCACTTTGCACCACAGTGTGTAACTTGTCAATCATGGCCGAAAATAGACTGACCGTGCAGTGAATAGAAGTATGCAATGTTAAGATTCAGCCATTAAAACATCATTTCTTCTTACCAAACTCACAAACTGCCCTTAAGGTACACTTGTATTTATCAGTACACACACACAGGGCCCTTTAAGTACAGCACAGTGAAATTACAGGGTTTAAAGTTGCTGTCTTTTTTTTTATCAGTGTTTTTTTCCTTAAATCTTCACAAAGTTTTCTGTGTGTGTTTCAGATGGATACAATCCAAAAAGCCACAACCATCGCTCTTTGCTGTTGTGCCTGTTGATGACATCGTGCGACCTGTCAGACCAAACCAAGGGCTGGAAAACCACACGCAAGATTGCTGTCAGTTCACAGTCTGGAACAAAGTTTATTATTTACACAATATGTGTAACCACAAATTTACCTTTTTGTTTTTTAATAGATGACAAACTAAAATATCTATTTGTCTCCACATTAGGAACAGCAATTACATAATGAAATATGAATCAGCTCACAGATGAGTGAACAGCCTCGTCTGGGCTTTGTGCTACACCATTTGACAAATATACTGTAGTATATCCATTCATGTAAATGTGCCCAACTGTTAGTCCAATTACCTCTGTAATGTGAACAGTTATTAATATAAATATTTAGCAATTAGTGCAGCATAAATTGTATAAGTATATTAGTGAACGTGATAGTGTTAATTATAGTTAATTATAGTTGTTCCATTACACTCTTGCCACTTAAAACAGCCTGTTTCAAGTGCAAACAAAAGCAAACAGGTCTTGATGCAATGTAGTTAAAGTATTGCACAGGTAATACTGCCTCTGTTTCCTCACATGCAAGATATTTCTTCACGGCAGCTCCTGTTTTCAGCAGTGCATTCTTGAAGTTTTACAGTCCCCAGTGACTGTAAAGTTAAACTGACCCATTTCTGGGACAATAAAGATTATGAGATGCTTAGCTGTACGGTTGGAAACGACCTTTTGGTCTTTATTCCATTATGTCCTATTCAGTGACACAGCTCTCCATTTTAGGATTATTTTTAATCTTGGTCTGCCCCCTTTTCGACACCAAACCCCTGACCCGTGTCCTAAATCCCACACCCGAGATCTCTGAAAACACGTTTCTGCTTCATTCAGGTTCTGGCTTGTATTGGTCTCAGTTGGTACAATATTTTCATCACTTGCCAGTATGGGGATTAATGAAACTGAAGCAGCAATTACACCAGATATTGAAATGCAACAAAGAGGAATGGCATTATATCTTAGATTACAGCATTGGTGTGATTCAGCACCATCTGAGTACAGTAATATTTGCAAGTGTGAGAGACTCTTTCTCAAAACTAAAAACACACTGTTTGTGTCAAATGTGGTGTCATGGTAATGTATGTTATCACATATTAGCTTGTAATAGTCTATTTTAGAATTGGTTTGTGCTCATTTTAAAGTTCAGTGAAAATCAAAACTTCTAAACTGACTGTTCTTGTCCCAAAAAATATGTATAAATGTGAATTACTACGTTTATATTGCTTTCCTGTTGACATTTTTCTGCTTTATTGTGTAACATTACATAAATTTAAGATGTATTTTCAGATCATTAGTGTCACTCTGAATGTGAAACCATATAAACAATAACAGATGCCTCTGTGTCCATAGGAGCTGATTTATAAAGAGTTCTTCTCTCAAGGAGATCTGGTATGTGTCAGTGTGCGCTGGCTGTTAAACAGCATGTGAAATTATTTAGCAAGTGCCTGAAGTATGTGTCATTTTACACTATAGTGATACCATTACTCATGTCTGTCTGCACTCTGTGTGTGTGTGTGTGTGTGTGTACAGGAAAAAGCCATGGGGAACCGTCCCAGTGAGATGATGGACAGAGAGAAAGCGTACATCCCAGAACTACAGATAAGCTTCATGGAACATATCGCCATGCCCATTTACAAGTTCGTACGAACAACTAAGACATCACACCCTTCGTACTCTGATCTGTTTCACCACATATCTTATTGATTTGGCTTTATGTTAAGTTTACTTACATCGCTGTTTTCAGTAAAAAAATATCCCTGATAAACTCACTGTATGTTACAAGTTGAGCACAATCCTCTGATACAAAGTCTGGAAAAGAAAACAAACATGTCTTAACTCACATGGTTTTCAGGCTGCTGTCTGAACTGTTTCCTGGGGCCACTGAGCTGTACGAGAGAGTGGCGGCAAATCGGGAGCAGTGGACCAAAGTGTCCCACAAGTTCACCATCCGTGGGTTGCCTAGCAACAACAGCCTGGACTTCCTGGACCAGGAATACGAGCTGCTGCAGTCCCAGGGTGCGTTCGGGAGCGACGACCACTGCCTCAACGGTTGCCTTGACGATGCAGAGGGAGGCAGGGGTCAGTGACACCAGCGGGAAGACGACGGTTTCTTGAAGTTTTCTGAGGTCCAATAAGAGGCTGAGGATACCTTTTTAGTGACCCCCAAGAAGGAGGAATCTCTCTGCTGTCAGTCACTTAGATGTTTAGCAGGCCATGCAGAATGGACAGGACAAACTAATTGAATCAGACAAGTGATTTGAAATGAGCGGATCCTCTTGAGCTGGTTCAGTGATTAGATGCTACATGTTGCTTGTGTCTCCAGTTCAGGAAAGCAGAAGGTGGTGACTTCATCTTTTTTCAGCAGCTACACTGGAAAAATACGTTTTTACCACAGTGTCACAAGTTCATTCATACAGTACTGATCCTGATTAAGATTGTAAGAACACACACACACTCTGACACACACGTACATGCACATACTGTTTAGAATCGAAACAGAGGAAAAAACTATTAATTCTTATGGAAAAAGACTACTTCAACATGTAATGGTGAGATAAAGTGCTATACCTTCTGTAAAATGTTTCATAATAGCTTATGTTGATTTAAATGGCTCCGCTTTGTTCACACACAAGCAGCTGCCATCGTCCCTCACCTGATGCTTATGAATGCATGCTGTATGGACACCTCATTTATTATTCCTTTAACAATCCTCATCATTGATTTCTCCATGGCTAGGAAATTAATACAGGCCAATTTTTATACCATCAAAACAGATTTTCGTATTCTGCTCTTCAAAGTATATTTAATCAGTTCATCACCATGAAGTTGTACAGGGGAGGTCTGGTTCTTTTACTCACACAGCACTACAATACCCATCTGTGTTGATTCACTTTACCTCATTTTTTGGGGGTGTTTAAGGGACAATTTGACAATCACTGATCAATGACAGAGTCACAGATCCCTGGCCACCACTACGGCCCACTCCATGCATAAAACGTTAAAAACCAACACCCTGTGTGTATCAAATAAAGGCCACTCCATTTATTCCTCTTCAGTACATCCGTCCTCACTCCCTTGCACCTTCCTTCCTCACGGCAGTTTCTTTTTGGTTACTGATTTCCTCATAATCCACTTTAGATATAGAGCAACTGAAGCCCTTTAAAAGATCCATCTCATCCGTCCGTGTTAATGTGCCAGAGTAGAGCGTGTTATATGGAGTGTGTCATTGAGTGTGTCATATGGATCTGCCTTATTGCGCATCTTTGCTGCCTTTCTTAGAGCTTTTAATATATGAAAATTGAAATAAAGAGTCTGTTTAGTATGTATGTTGTAAATTTGTTATAGGCATAGTTTGAGTATCAGTGTGTTGACTGAATGATCACCATGCTCAGAAGATGTATATTTGTGAAATACCTGTGTGAAGACCTCAGATGTCATTTCATTTAACTACTTTCTATTTTAAGTTATGTATACAACCACCATTGGATATTTGGCAGACACAACAGCATTTTTCTCAGTTCTCAATGCACTCAGAAACTATTTTAAAGAAGGAACTAGAGATGTAGCCATCATAGGAATGACTCTTTCCTGAGTGCATCACCGGTTCACTTTTGCTGCATCCCAAAGGAAATGTTTGGAAATTTTGAATTGTGTTCTCAGATTGTGCCTCATGTAAAAATGAAAAAAAAAAAACTTTTGGGGCGGTGGGTTCTTGTGTTACAATATGCCATATTCAGTTTTACCTTACCATGTTTCAAAATAGGAAATACTGCAGAGGTAGGGTAAGATAACCACAGAGTAGTTACAAGAAGAGAAACTTCTGTAATGGACATCACTGTACTGTATGTGGGCTTGTGGAGGGGTGAGCGAGCCAATGAGCTGATGGACGAGTGGGTGAATATATGAAACAGACAGAGCGAGAAAGAGAGAGAGAGAGAGAAAAAGCAAAGGACTGGAAATATTTGGTTTAAGATCCAGAGAGAAATGTTTGGAATACTCAGCCCTTACAAAGCTGTTGCTGACAGCGACGATGCAGACGCAAGCCTCAAGTGATCTGCTGGAATTTCTTCAATTATGCCACCTGTCATACACTCCTTGTAATGCCAGTGATGGTAGATGAAAGCAAAAAATACTGCAACCATAGGATTTGAATATATAATATTTAATCAAATGGGTCTCATGAGGGTGCTTAGGAGAGAAGGTTAATTGGTGAGAGGAGAGGTTTGATGTAGGTGTTTACATTGGGATATGCATTAGATCGACAGAATTCAAGTGTTTGATCTGCCTTCGTCTTCTTCATGGATTTGATATTTTTACAGTAAATTTTTTAAAGGGCATACACGTGTCTTGTTAGAAGAGCCACATTCTTTCTCTCTCTCGCTTTCTCAAGCTTTTTGTCTCACACGTGGGTTTTCCCCATTTTTTTTATTTTAAAACCACTATTTCATCCGTACCTGCCTTTTCATGTGCAATATGAACTGTCTGCCTCTGTGATGTTGCATAGATTCCTATGTAAATACCTATGCCTCTTGTTGAATTATTACTTTAGCTCTGAGTTCCCAAAGGCATTTAAGTGTTTGATCATTTTCCACTAAAAAAAAAATCTAATGCCTATGACAGTTTTAACCTTAAAATGCTTTTGAGAGTCCAGACCTAGGAGAATTTTCTATACTGAGTGTGTATCTGTCCCTTTATGTTTGTGTTAGAGAGTCAGGGCTAAACGTGCCAAGCAAATATTGTCTACTTCCTGGCCAAGCTGCAAAGTGAAAAACAGGCATACCTTCAGTTGTTTTTTTCTTCTCTAATAGTGGAGTGAAGTTTAGGGCCGCGTGCTCGCGTCATATAAAACTTTTTCTGATACGTCATGGTCTGAAGTTACGGCTCACCCAGGAAGTGTGAACCCGGTCTATTTCCTGTCATCACAGAACAGCAGGACTCTAACCTGTGATGTAACGTCATCGTAATGATCACCTGTGACATAATTGTTAAAAGTGGCAAAAATATAATTGCTGTAAATATCAAAGTTTTAAAAGAAAATGTTATTTGATTGTCTGTCATTATTACAATGGGAAGTATTTCAATTCTGTAATGTATTTAAAGTGGTTGCATCCTGTTATCTTTCTTTTTCATGCCATTTTTGAACAACCCTAAGCTTAGACTTTTAGACAGAGGGGATGAAAGAAAATGATATGTGTATTTAGCATATACATATGATGTTCTACCACAAGTAAGAACCGATCTAATCTGAACTGTATACATGATGCTTATACTGAGAACTTAATCCAGTCATCTGTTAATTATTTGTTTTGTTGAGTTCTGAGTGCTCGTGGTCTTGTTCTTCTTCAGACGTAATGAACGAGAACATTTTTGACAAGAAGACAAATGGATGAAATTTTGATTTTTTTTCTTTTCTTTTCTTGCAATAAATCTGGTGAAAAGCTTCTTGGTTGCTGTCTCTAAAAATGTGCACACCACACATTATTACACCACCATACTGTGCACCATTACTACACCATGAATGAGGATGCCTGCTCATGAGATCAGGTGATCAGATCAGGGCTCTGTGACACGGATTAAGTCATCTCAATGGCATCTGTGTTGATCCTGTTGGCCTATCCCACATGGTGATACTGTACAAGCATGGCCACATTAACACGTTGGAGGACCCGGGGGGAAATGCAGTCTGCAACATCTCTCCACGTTCTGCATGTAGTTAAACTTAAGTTATCATGACTTGTTTGCACAGAATCTCAAGCTTTTGTTAGGATGAGATACCAGTATGAGATTCCAGCATGTCCACAGTTGTGTATTTGGGAATATACATTGATCAAGACTTTGACAATGGTCCCTTCACAGGCTTCTCAACTGAACTCAATTACTCCTTAAAATGAGACTTATTAACAGATGTTACTAGAATGAATTAAATTATTATAACTCAAATGTGAAAACAAAGCTAGAATAGCTTTCCATTTAATTTAAAGAACTATATTCAGCATGCCAATCCAAATCAAGACAAGACAATCTATAAATATATGTATGTGCAAGTAATATCTAATTTATGAATGTGAGAAGCGGGACAAGGATAGACAGGACAAAGTTATGCAGGTATATTTTGTACCAATAAAACTGTGAAACAGTGTAGCTACAACAGATGGGGGCAAAAGGAATCATACATAATAAATACAAAAAGCAGAATAGATTATGCACATCCTAACTATATCATATCTTATCACAGCCAAGTGTTGATTTCCCGAGACCAAAGAGTCAGGCAGCTCATCACAGCCCAAACCAACCCAACCACAAAAAAATAAACTGGAACAAAAAGGAAAGTCATATCAGAGAAGTGGACATTACAAAAGCAAATAATCTGACCACAGCAACTAATGCAATAATTTGTTAATAGTTAAGATCAATAAACTGTTGCACTTTGCAATAGAGTAATGTTTATATATTTACCTATGAGTGTTTTTGTTTTTATAACTATAAGTACATCTTTCTGATATAATTTCCTTATTAGTTTTCTGCTCTTTACTTGAGTCTAAGCTTTATTGTAGGTCATATAATACTTACATACTAATAGTGTATTTTACAATTGAGGAGGACTTTTCCCACATCATTAACTCCAATAAAAATAACTATATTATTTATAAAAATGCTCCACTGCAAGTGCGTTAAGATGCATTTAGTCAAAGTATCAAAAGTAAAAATACTCATTCAAAGTCAAAAGTAATTATAGTAGTTAAATGAGTGCAAAATTACAGTATTTTCCTTTGATGGTTATGCAATAAAGCAGAAGTCTGACAAAAAGAAAAGTATTTGAGTAAAGTAAAAGTACAAAGATTACTAATAAGCACTCTGGCATCTATCTATCTGTAATATATGTGCAGAGGTTTTTCAGATCTTTTACTTTTACTAAAAATAAAACGGCCAAGTTCAAAATAAAGAATAGGAAGCAACAGATCTGCATTCAGTGTATTTAAAAAAAATACTTAAGTAAAGGTACAAAGGTTACATGAAAGTATACTTAAAGCACCAAAAGTAATGTATAAAAGAAAATTATGAAGAATGGCTCATTTCACTATAATAAATTATATATTATTAAATTATAATTATTGTTGCACTTAGGTGTAAATAACTTTAACGTTGTGGCTGCTAAAGATTTAACTAATTTAAGCTACGTTATGTGTTTCATACAAATATAAAATTTAAAAAAAAACTTTTATTTTGTAGTTTTTCCCGCAATGGCTCAATACAGTTTTATTTCTATCTATGATATCATCATTTATTTGTGGATTGTATCTTGTATTATGAGTCTGAATCTGCAAATATAAGTAAAGTGACCAGATAAGTAGCACTAAATGTACAGTGTTTGAATAAATTAGATACTTTACATAAATGAACATGTATTTAATCTAAAATAATTTAAGGTTGAAGTAAAGTTGAGAAAATGTTATTCCAGTTATCCAGGTCTTCTTGTCTCGCGTGACTTGGAGTCCGTGAGCTGTGCGCAGTGAGATCTGCAGGTCCGCCATTGCTGAGGGAACAACTCTCCATCGGACTTGGCGTTTGGCTGTCAACAAGAAACTTGCGGCGCCGGGACGCGGAGCTACGAGGTCGAGTGAAGGCTCGTCGGCTGCTCCACAAACCAGCCGTCCCTCCCCGGGAAACACTTTCATGTGAATACGGAGCCAGCGGACGGAGGCGACCATGTCCAATCTCAGCAAAGGCGGCACCAAGAAGGACACCAAGATGAGGATACGGGCCTTTCCTGTGAGTGCTCGCCGCCGCAGGAGCTCTGTGTGCCGGCCAGGCGGCGACTCGACCACCGTGGTCTGGGCCTGTAGCTGGAAAGCTAACCAGCTGAGCAGCAGATATGACTTGTCTGTCCGTAAACAAAGTGCAGCCGTCAAATGTCCAGTCGTCCCCCTCTCTATCTCTGTTTGTTAGACGGCTGCTCCGTTATATCACCAGCTCATGGAGAAGATTAATTAATCACTTTTATCGTTTATTTTAACATTTGATTGAACTAAACGTTAGCCGGCAGGTTGGGTCAGTCAATGTAGCCGATGCTAATATTAGCTCGGACTCTTGGACACTTGTTGTTGTTTTGACCGCTTTCGGCTTGCAGCTTTATCAGATGCATGTCGTGTTTGTGTCTTTGGCCCAAAATGTGTTTGACTTTGTTGCTCTCTGAGATGCAGCAGATATCGCAGCTGTAGATGGAGGCTAACAACAACAACAACCAAAAAACAAACCGGTTGACCCAAAGTCAGTGGTGTGTTTACGTTTATCTCCGTGTTAAAGGCAGATCTGAAGTTGTTTGTTGTTATTTCACTGCTAACGTGTTCACATGGGAGTCCTCCTGGTCCACCTGGCACTCCCTTTGTCTGCAAGTCATTGAAAGACCTCATTTATGAACTGACCTCATTCTGCATAAAATGACATTTCAGCCCTTCTGAGTGAGACTGCACATCATCACAGAGACTTGTTTGGTTGCTTCTCTGAGAGTCAGTCATTTCAGCGTGTGTTCCAGTTTTACTGGCCACATGTGTACGTGGTGTGTCTGCAGAGAGGACTCATGTGAGCCTGTTGAATGTGGCCCAGTCCTGACAGACTTGCTGTTAGAGCAGCATCTTGACATGCATGTGTTTGGGCTTGTCTACTGAAAAAGGAGCACACACTGTTCCTCCTCACTGGCGGTGGCACATATCAAGTCCACAAGAATGCTGAGGGGAACTGGTTAAACTTAAAGCCTATATGAATTGTAATGTTACAGTGCATCGCAGCTCAGCACCGCGCAGAACTTCATGTTTTTCTCTTGTTGTTGGAAATTCAAAATCCAGCTCCTGCACCTCCTTATTCATCTACAAATCTTGACAAATCAAAATCATTGTCCAACTGCTTTACAAGAACTAAAAAAGCTTCTAAATGTAAAAAATTAAAACTTCAAAAAATCACTGAGGTTTCAATGTGCAAATAAGGAGTGTAAAATTGGATCTTCATGCCACATTTAGAAATGTATGTGGTCAGAAGAGGCCACAGTACAGAACCCCATTTGAGTAATCGCTCAAATATGCACATACAGAAGTGTTCCTTGAATATTTAATACTAATTGGCTCCCTGTATAATGACAGCCCCTACTCATAGGGTCTTTAATTTTACATCTCCCTCATGGAGCTGATGCTCATAGTCAGAGCAGCCGAGGGGGTCAATCCAGCAAAGATCCCTCTGATTTAAGGTCGCTTGTCATTCTTAAGCATGCTCAAGTTGAACATGGCAGCATTTGACCATCTTACAACTCACAACAACAATATTTGAGATACATCAAAATATCTTAGTGTTTCTCAAGAAATTTGAAGGTGTCTTTTTGCCCAAAACACAAAAAACACAGAGTTCAGTACTGTGTATTAATTTTTCCCTGTCAGTGTTAAAATCAGAGCAGAGATATGTTATTTAAAGAAACCATTGCGATTTGTGACAGTGAAGCTCAGTTGCAAACTCTCAGACGCTCTGAGATATCTCAGTATCTCCTGTATGGAGATGGAGTCAAAATGAGCTGATATAGTAACGCGGCTCCTTGTAGCTGTTCGCTAAGCTGTCATGTCAGCACTTTGGTTTTTAAAGTCCTGATTGATTTTTTTACAGGCCTTTCTCTAAAGTTTAGTGAAACTCCTGGCTCGTTTGCTCTAATGAGCAGCTATGATTAGATCCCCAACCTTAACCATGTAGACATTAAAGTATATATTTTGGCGTTGATTCTTAATGGTGGTGCACACAGCAGGGTTAAGACTTGCCTTTGGATAACAGATCAGAGCAAACTGTCCTTTTCCTGGCATATGTTCTTTTACAATAAGTATACAGATGTGCGAACAGACAGATGTGGGAGTCTGTCAGAGGACAGAGAAGTGTTTGGTAGGGTTGGAAAAGCTGTTAGCTCAGGTATAATACAATGCCCTGTTAGAAGCTCATTCACAAAAACAAAGTAAACAATTGAAGATTGTGAATGAACAATGGGCTATTTTAGTTATTCTGTCCGCTGGCCCACATTTTCAAATTTACACAGATGAGGGAGTCTAGAAGCTTAATTTAGGAACAAGATCATAACATTAATAGTCATTGCTAATTGTAATTTTTACCGGCTACTTTGTGCAGATGACGATGGATGAGAAGTATGTCAACAACATTTGGGACCTTCTGAAGAACGCCATCCAGGAGATTCAGAGGAAGAACAACAGTGGCCTGAGCTTCGAGGAGCTGTACAGGAATGCTTACACAATGGTGCTCCACAAACACGGAGAGAAGCTGTACACGGGCCTGCGGGAGGTCGTCACTGAACACCTTATCAACAAAGTAAGGCTAACACAGATTACAGGCATTTGCAGAGCATCAGGTGTTATTATATTGTTTCAGATTTTGCCGTTCCTGACAGGGTATTTAGTCCTATAGTAAACACATTAGTCAGTGCTTTAGCTCCAAATTTTCGTGCAGTGCCTTCAATAAAAGAAGGCTGATTTTCATGAAAAGATCCATGTATCTTCAGCAAGCAAAGGAAATAATCTTACATAGAAAGGTGCACCTCTTAAGGATAATTTGCCACTCAAAGTCGAGTGCTGACATATTTCTTGCAGAATGAATTAAGACATGCTTTATGCCTCTATTTTTTGTGTTTAAAGTATATCTGACTGCTTTTTCACTCAACTGTACAACAAATATTTACAGTGCGTACCTAAAAAATCTGAGACTAGATGTTGATTTAGAAATTCTGAAACAGTATTGGTCCAAATCTGTTCAAGATATAAAAAAACTGACGCAAGCTTTTGATTCAAATATGGAGCTGAGTTTAAGATGGCCTATTTTCTGTCTACAGCTAAACAGTCTTTCCTAGGTTTCATGTTGAGATTCATATCACTGCTCGGCCACTGAGTTGTCCTTGAAAACCAAAGGTGATACTACACAACTCTCGCTGTTTCTATTCATGAACAGCTGTGTGAGGGTGAGTGAGTATTAAATGGAGTTAGAAAGCTGGAGAATACAATGTCAAAGGTTGTTACTCAAGTCTGGAGTAATGGGAGATTTGTATGATATTTTAAGGATCACTCAGACCTCCTTTTGACAGATTTCTCATTTCTGTGACTGGCTGGGAAGTGCCAAGGTTTGTTTGGTCCTTGACTTGTAATTCTGTTCTGGGTTTCCAGCCCTACAAGGGACCTGCTAGCTTTTCATGAAACAGATTTTGCCTCGTGTGTTGGAGGAGTGCAGCAGTGTGTTCTTGATTAACAGCACAATTTAGTGCATTTATTTGCCTGAAGAAATGTGCAAGTTCAGTATTGTGAGTGAAATGCTAGACTAGAGAATTGGATTATTTTGAGTAGTCTGTGGTAAAAAAAAAAAAATGCAGAAGGGACGCCACTACGTTGCTCATTCTGCAACTCATTTGTTTTCAAATTCCTGTAAAGAATTTGGAGAAACAATCAGTGAATGTTTATTTCATCTGTCACTTGCTTTTGTTGCATATAATTACTAACAAATTAAGGTTGGCCATGACATCTGTAGTGGATGATCCTGTGCACCTTACAGTTCCAGCAGATACCCAATGAGCAATATTTCAGCAGCCTGCTGTTGAATCCCAGCCAGATGGGTCTACAGCTTAATTAAATGCACATTCTCAACTTGGCAGGCTTTGGAAATTAGCAGTCAGGGAATGTCAACAAGCAACAGTTCAAAGAAGAGAGATCTGACACCTGTGTGTGTTTTTGTTGTCTAATAATGATCCTGATATCACGTTCATGGAAAGACTAATTATTTTCATGCAGCCTAAAAATCTCCAGACTTATCTCAGACAATTAAACCAGACTGAAGTACAAAAAAAAATTCAGAGATAGATGTGTTAGATATTGAAGGTGTACCATAAGCTCACCCCTACGCCTTGGGTGTCTTGAATTGTTTTTTTAAGCCCAATGATTTCCATTAAGAATTACTGACAGAGGGATTTGGAGATGTAAAAGCCCTCTGAACAATGACACTGTCTGAGTTTACGCTGTGGGCTCAGTGTGCTGCTGTGCGCCGACCAGGCGGCAGGACAGCAGGTGAATTTTGAAGTCACCATGAAAGAGGTGGCAGATTCAGTGTCTTTTATGTCACCTGGACCAGGGCTGAAGAAGAGCTTAATATCCTTCCTGTCTTTGTGTATGTCCTCTACAATCCTTCTGGCCTTCATGGTTAATTTGACTTCTTCTAATCTTCCCCTGTCACTCTCAAAGCACAGCAGTGACTGTATATATACAGTCCTCTGCCTAAACAACAATTTTGAAAAACCAGTGGATAAAATCGTATTCATGTTTTGACATTTCTTTACAGTGATGCATCACATCATGCATTAGTAACAACAATAGCTTAAATATGTCACTCTAACACTGTTATTGCTGAAATAGAAACTGTCAGAACAGATTAATATAAAATCAGCTTCATCTTATCAGTACCAAGCAACAATGTTAACCTCATAATGACTTTAATAAGTAAGCCACGAGTGTGCACAGGGAGTCTTTGATTTAAAGGCATACTCGGATTTATGTGTTTGCTTCCGTCCTGCATCTTAACATTTGACATGGATGTGTATAAGAGGAAGTTAGCGAGTCCGTGAGGGATGATCTGGTGTTACTGGGAGCAGAGGTAATCATTCTTCATGTCTGTCCGGTAGGAGGAAAAAGAGGAGGTCGATGTGCCCTTAAGAATCTAGAGAGACGTTACAGTGCTGAGTCACACTGCAGTGTGACTATTATGAAGCTGTTTTATGCCTGACTAGTAGAGAAAAGGTATTAAAGAAACAGCCAAGTACGATCACAAGAAAAGACTGCATTAACAAGAAATCACAACTGTAAGTGTCAGCTTGATGCAAGAGCATTTTTTTCTCTTTTCTAGTATTTTTTCCTCCTGGTCTTTCACTGTGTTGTTATTAACACTGCAGATCTTGGTGTACTTCACCCACCTCATTCATGTGGGTTTGTCTTCCCCAAAGGTACGAGAAGATGTTCTCAACTCCTTAAACAATAACTTCCTCCAAACATTAAATCAAGCCTGGAATGACCATCAAACAGCAATGGTGATGATTAGAGACATCCTGATGTACATGGTGAGTGGCCACTTAAGAACGTGACTCATATTGTGTTATATGTAAAAGAAAAGTGTTGTTCTTGTTGAATCATCACTAAAGAATGAAGAGCATCAGGTCTGCTTTGGGCACATCGCTGAGCAAACTACAGTTGATCTTATCAATATTTCATTTGTTATGTCAACACATAAGTAAGATGTATAAAAGCTGAAGGCTGGCCCAGGAAGTATTACTGAAATTAAACTATATCATATGATCATGCAGCAAATAATGAGCAATAATATTAGGACTGAACCCGTTTTAAAAGATGACACAAACACATTTAAGCAAATAGAAGATATTTTAATATTTCATATCCAGTATTGTCATTCTTCTTTTTTACCCACAGGACCGTGTGTACGTACAGCAGAACAATGTAGAGAATGTCTACAACCTGGGTCTCATCATCTTTAGGGACCAGGTGGTTCGTTACGGCTGCATCAGAGACCACCTCCGACAGACCCTGCTGGACATGATTGCACGAGAGAGGAAGGGGGAGGTGGTGGACAGGTATCCAAAACTTTACAGACAGCACTGATTGCATGACAACCAAATTGATTGCCAGTCGATGTTGTAGAAAATGGGATTTACATCCTTTATGTTCAAATAAATTAGGAAAATATTGAATCATCATTTGTCACCAGAGAGAAGGACAGGGTACATGTTGTCTGCATAAACAACAATGTCTGACATTTTACTGATTTTGCTGAACTACACACAATGTTGTGTGTTGTTTTTTTTTCCAATGAGCAAATAATCAAAAGTTGGCAGCCAAAGTAAGTGTGAAAATCAAAATTCTTCTGAATTACTGATCTTGCCGCCAACATTTCGTTTGTTTCTCCTCTCCACCAGGGGGGCCATTAGAAATGCCTGCCAAATGTTAATGATCCTCGGCCTTGAAGGGAGATCTGTTTATGAAGAAGACTTTGAGGCGCCATTCTTAGAAATGTCTGCAGAATTTTTCCAGGTTTGTCAAAGAAAATAATTCCACTGACCACCCCTTGTTTATCGCTCATTTGAATATCTTTTTATTTTTACTTTGGCTACACCTTCCCTTTCTGTAGTCCATGTGTAGATACAGATGGTTCCCCAAACAACTTTAAGAAGATTGACAACACTGATTTTATATAAGCTGCAACACTCACTGTAGACCAAAAAATTGAAAAAAGGAAAGTGAGTGTGAGAACATTTGCAAACATTTTCACTTTTTAAACAAGTGTTTCTTGTCTTCACTTAGATGGAGAGCCAGAAGTTCCTTGCAGAAAACAGTGCCAGTGTGTACATAAAGAAGGTGGAGGCCAGGATCAATGAGGAGATTGAGCGGGTGATGCACTGCCTGGACAAATCCACAGAGGAGCCCATTGTCAAGGTGGTGGAACGTGAGCTCATCTCCAAACACATGAAGACGATCGTGGAGATGGAGAACTCTGGCCTGGTCCACATGCTCAAAAATGGCAAAACAGACGGTGAGAGCGCTGCGGTCTTGTTCTGCTCATGTTTCATGTCTTAAACATTTGTCATCGGATCGGTGCCCTTGTCACCACTTAACATGAAATCCACACAAGCTGCAGTTAAAATTCATTCCTGACTCCAAAAAAAGCAAACCAAAAATCCCCAAAGCTCTTTAATAAACCATTTAACTGTCACTTTCAAGAGATATATATATTTTACCAGTACAGTAATGTAGTCAAAGAGCTCCCCTTGCTGATGTCACAAACAATAAACTATGAGAAATGTAACTTTCATTATTAGATTTAGATGAAACTGGGACAGCAGTGGTGTAGCTTCAGTGATGATGTGTGCCTTTAGAGGATATTTACACAATGATCAGAGGTTTTTTAAGTTCACAGATAAATTCCCTCTTCAGTAGATCTCAGCTGCTCAGTCCTCTTTCTTTCAGTTGGTAGAAATGTGTTTCTGATATGTGTGCCCGTGCGTGTGTGTTTCTGCATATCCGTCACAGATTTGGCGTGCATGTACAAGCTGTTCAGCAGGGTTCCCAATGGGCTGAAGACCATGTGTGAGTGCATGAGCTCATACCTGCGGGAACAAGGAAAGGCCCTCGTGTCAGAGGAGGGAGAGGGAAAGAACCCAGTAGATTACATTCAGGTAAGAAGATGTTATTACTGAGTCCTATGAATCTACAACAACATTTCATTTTAATTAATTTGCTGCTGCCATTCTGATGGTACGCATACTTTGTTAGAGCACTATGACCTGCTAACGAACAAGAGAGAGCGGTCCTTACCGCAAACTTTGTTAGAGATCAGGGAGTCATTTCCACTGGCTTTAACATACCATCGCGTGCTGAGCTTTGACCATAATGCCCTTCCAAAACCTCCCAGCAGAGGATAACTGCTCTGACCCTCCGCGTGTGTGGCCACAAACCATGTAGGTCTCTACCCTTACCACACTCAGTTGTTGCACTTTAACATGTGAGGTCTAACAGCCACATATAGAAAAGGCACTTTTTTATAAGTCTTGTTGTGGTCATTTTCCAGTAATTTTCCAGCTTTTTTATGTGAAATAGTCTCTGTAGTTTGTGGCTCCACTCCTTTGTTTCTTTGCAGTAGTAGCTCTTGTTAATCTACTGTAAGACGAACTCCCTCTTTAACCCCGTCTCCATGACTTCTTCCTGTAGGGTTTACTGGACCTGAAGTCACGCTTCGACCGCTTCCTTCAGGAGTCCTTCAATAATGACCGACTCTTCAAACAAACAATTGCTGGCGACTTTGAGTACTTCCTTAACCTGAACTCTCGCTCACCTGAGTACCTGTCACTCTTCATTGATGACAAACTTAAGAAAGGAGTGAAAGGGGTGAGTCCTCTAATAGATTCATGCTCTTATTTGTAGGACACTGGCCTGCACATTCTACAAATACATATCACAAACAAGCAATGCTATTATTGCTCATATTATTTACATAGTAAGGAATGATCAAATATTTTGCTTTTATAGCTTGCTTTGTATGAAAAGCAACATGGAGTCCAGGTGCGTGATTGAAAATCATTTGCATGATTTTGTTTTTTTGTCCAGTTGACGGAGCAGGAGGTCGAATCCATACTGGACAAGGCCATGGTGCTGTTCCGCTTCATGCAGGAAAAGGACGTGTTTGAGAGGTACTACAAGCAGCACCTGGCCCGCAGGCTGCTCACCAACAAGAGCGTCTCTGATGACTCAGAGAAGAACATGATCTCGAAGCTCAAGGTGAGCAGGAGCATGGTGTGACAAAGATGTGTTTGTTAGAGAAAAATACTGAGGTGCCAGTTGAATGAAAAAACTTTGGCCTCTGGGTGAGGAGTAGGTGATCTTTATGACTCTTCTTCTAATAAAAAAAAACTTTTATATATTTTCCATTGTGTTTTCCAAGTCCACTCATACTCACAGGTGTTACTTAGTATCGAATTATACTTTGTATGATCTTGTTAATTGTATCTAAACTCCTGCTGTAAGCATTTAAGCTTTTTTCAGTGTGCAGGACCATTACAGAGGACTGTAAATTGGACCTCTGCAAATTGACAAAAGACCTGTTGACCACCATGCAAGTGTTAATGTACTTTGAATGGCTTTTGATTAACCAAATGTGATCCATGTTCTGGTTTTCATTTTGCAGACCGAGTGCGGCTGTCAGTTCACCTCTAAACTGGAGGGCATGTTCCGGGATATGAGCATCTCCAACACCACCATGGATGAGTTTAGACAACATCTACAGACGACTGGGGTGAGGAGACGCCGTACGCCACAACACATCCTGTCAAAATAACGAACCCACTCACTGTCTGTAATCAGAACACGGCAGCTCGACTGACTGAACATTGCGGTTTTGCTCAGTTACATAAAACAATCACGCACCTAACTATCCATGTCGTGGGATTACATGCTGCTAATATCTGGCTGGTGCTTCGCTGTCAAGTGTCTTTTTGTCACCAGAGTCTCTCTTACGATGTTTTCTTGTCATTGTAGTTGCACAGTTGCTCAAGCTAGTTATGTTTAGCACACGATAAAGTCTATTAAAAACCTATTAGTTATCTAAATTATTGTTTTTTGACAGAGGTTTCTATTTTTTCTGAATGCAACACAATGATCTGTTTCAGATAAATGACAAATGTTTGCTCTGGAAGTTATTATTTCTCTAATCACATTGTTTCTCTGTTTCTTTTCTGATTTCTCTCATATAAATCAGTGAACAACTGCTGTGAGCTACAGGATGTAATTACATCTGGGCAGATTGTAACTTGATTGCACGTCTTGTGTTTTTTCTGACTCCAGGTGTCACTTGGAGGAGTTGATCTCACTGTGAGAGTCCTGACCACGGGATACTGGCCAACACAATCAGCAACACCCAAGTGCAACATCCCCCCTTCACCACGACACGCGTTTGAAGTCTTTAGAAGGTTAGTCCGCCGTACACTTCAATCTCAGACCTTTACTGCTGATATGTGTGAATGGTTTTATAGTCTTTTAAAGAGTAAAGAGTCTGTTAGCCTATATTTTTTATATTTTTGCAGCTGACCAGAGTAACAACCTTTTTCAGTTCCTGACGGTGTAAGCTTGTGTCTGTTCCTAAAAATATGATTATCTTTACTTGTGTCTATGCTGTATCGTCAAAATCTTCTCCTCGGACCTGTCGCAGAACTTAAATTGGATTATTTGTGGTGCATTGACTATTCTTAGATGTTAACCTGGAGTGACTCTGCCTGTAGGTTTTATCTTGGTAAGCACAGCGGCAGACAACTCACACTGCAGCACCATATGGGTTCTGCAGATTTAAACGCCACCTTCTACGGACCCATCAAAAAGGTATGAGCACAGTCTGTATGTTGAAGTTATTTTCAAATACAAATTTACAGTGTCATATGAATGTACTATGAAGAATAACAAGGTAACCAAGTTATAAAGATAATAGTTAAATGCAGCCCGATAATAGTTTCTCTTTAAATATTCTCCAAAAACACCTTGTGACACTGAAATAAACTCAAAGAATAACAGACACTACTAAATGTGGATTATTAATTGTAAACACGACTCTGCACTTTGAGTGAGACCACAAAAAGTAATAAGCAGTATTTGTTATGTTGTTTGTCAAGAAGTTGTGAAGAACAGTTAAATCACTGAGCAACATGAAACTTGTTTTGAGGACTTTGCGTAAGAGAAAACTTCTGAGGCAGATTTTAAGATTCTGATCTGTCACATATTAACAGGAGGACGGCTCGGAGGTCGGAGTAGGAGGAGCCCAGGTTACTGGCTCCAACACCAGGAAGCACATCCTGCAGGTTTCCACCTTCCAGATGACCATCCTCATGCTATTCAACAACAGAGAGAAGTCCACCTTTGAGGTACACGACTTAAAGCTGTCTGCCCAGAAACACAAAAAGTCTGTTGAATCCAGCATTTCTACATTTGTTACTGTTTCATCATTATCCTGAACTTAATGTCTTCACCCTGCAGGAGATCCAGCAGGAGACGGACATCCCAGAGAGGGAGCTGGTGCGAGCGCTGCAGTCTCTGGCCTGTGGGAAGCCCACCCAGAGAGTTCTCACCAAAGAGCCCAAGTCTAAGGAGATCGAAAATGGCCACGTGTTTACAGTCAATGACCAGTTTACCTCCAAACTGCACCGTGTGAAGATCCAGACAGGTACATTATATGATGTTATCTTAAAATAACTTAGAATTTTTTGGTACATGTTGAATGTGTTTTGTGCTTTCTGAGGCTATTGAAGCACAAAACAATGTGAGGTAGTGTAGCTGATTAGTATTTGACAGTAATTAGTAATAAGCAGCATCTAGATTACACATACAGTTTGTCTTGCACATTTTCCTTCTGACCTTTTCTTTTCTGCTCTCGTCTCCACACTCTCATAGAGTTATGCAACTTAATAACAATATGATAACAAGTGTTTTCTCAGGTTTGAAACTTTTCTGCTAGAAGACTTTGGCAGAAGCATTTTCTCTTTAACTCTGAACAGTCCAAAACATTTTACCACTGAACTGTAACACAGTTATATTAGAAAAGCCATTAGGGATGAGGTGTAATATTCTAATGTCCTCTCATATTCATATTATCAACAGTTAAATGCTCAAAACAATTGGCAAATTTTCAAAGCCCTTATTTGGAAAAAAAACGTGTTTCTGTTGCTCTCATTACTTGCCATTGATATTTACTTTCCTGTGTTGTGCACCACCTAGTGGCTGCTAAGCAGGGGGAGTCGGACCCAGAGAGGAAGGAGACACGACAGAAAGTGGACGACGACAGAAAGCATGAGATCGAAGCTGCTATTGTTCGCATCATGAAGTCCAGAAAGAAGATGCAGCACAATGTTCTAGTAGCAGAGGTCAGTCAACAGAAACGGCACACACACACAAAATAAAGAAATGTCAGTTCCCTCCTTTCTTTTGACAGTGTGCCCAAAGTTTTGGACCATTTGCTGCTGTAAATGACCAGACGATGAAACATGAACATAACAGAAAATTAGAATGATGATTATTGGATTAAAAAAAATATGTTGTGATACGATGTTTACTGTGTTTTGTGTCTCCACAGGTCACGCAGCAGTTGCGGGCACGATTCCTCCCTAGTCCTGTAGTCATCAAGAAACGCATTGAAGGACTCATTGAGAGGGAATATTTGGCACGAACACCGGAGGACCGCAAAGTGTACACTTATGTAGCATAAAAAAAGTGAATTCAATGAAAGCTAAGATCGAGTTGAGAGAAACTGAGAGCCTTGTTTTTTTTTTTTGTTTGTTTGTTTTTTTTTTGTGGACTGCTATGCGTTTGAAAGAACTTGGAAGTGCTTTCATCATTGATTCTGGGAAACACTGGGAAGCTTACCTTTTCTTCCATAAAAATGTGTAAAAAAAAATCATGCAAAAAGATGGGGAAGTTTTCTAGATATGTTAGATTTCTTCTGCAGAGAGAAATGAAATGAGGGGATCTAGTTTTGTACAAAATCATGTTTCTTGTGGCCTTTGAAAAGAATGGGGCGTTAGCCTGTTTGCCAATTAACTACGTGCTGCCGAGAACGAGCACAAACGCATTAAAGCAAACACACGGCTACATGGAGACCAAGAAAACATTTGAATTCACTCCCCTGTTTTAAATGTTGATGTCAATGTGTTCTGTTTTTTTGTGGCACATTGATGGCTGTACAGGTTGACAGACACTCTTGGCCTTTCCTCCCAGAGGATTTTAAATTTAGAGAAGAGGACAATGGGTTAACTGGTACAGACCTGGTTTACAACTGAAGCAAAATACTTTTTGAGTACTTGAGCAAAACATGGAAGAGTGCTTAATTTATGTTGCAAATATGTCTGTTTCTTGAGGTTGTTTTAATGTCTGATATGAATTAAGTGCAACTCACTCAGCTGAAATATTTAATGCCATTTTCAATATTTTGGCCAGGTCTGTGCTAGCGGTCAGAGAGATCAAGAGCTGTAGCTTCACAGCATGCTTTTATCCAACGGATCAATCGGGGGGGAGGGAATAAGACACATAAAAGCTCCATAAATGGTGTTTGGTCTCTCATGACACATTTTTCACTTCAGGCCTGCTGTATGATCGGCCAAAAGATTTATCTCCTCTAGTTGAATGGAAGGTTCCTTGTGGTGCAAGTTTCAGAGAATTTTTGTTGTTTTCTTGTTTTTGTTTTTTTTTCATTCTTGACTGCATTTTGAACGGGTGGAACCAGTGTAGCACCATGTTCTAATGTGTACAAATTGTAAAATAATTATTGTACTCACTGCGAAGGTGGATTGTACAGGGCCTTGTTTTCATCATATTAAATGTAGAATAAAAAAAGTGATGGGGTGGGTTTTTCTTTTTTTTTTTTTTTTTTATGTCTTCCATGAGAAGGACACGGAAAACTTCAGAAATACTCTCTTCTCTGACCATAATTAAAGCTTAATGTTAAATGGTAAGCCACAGTCAAAATCCCCGCATTCACATCAGGAACTTTGCCTCTGAATTACATTGTTTACTACAGCATTTCTTTTCTTTGCAACTTTCCAACAATATTCACCCTCTAATATGCCACTAACTATAACCAAGCAAGTGACCATAAAGTTTGAGCATTACCAGTATTAAACAGTTCCAACAAAATGAAATGAAATGTTCAATCAAAAATCCATATATAAAATACTAACATTGTTGTGAACTGTGAAATAATGCAATACATTTTTAAAACTGCTAAGTACTATGAAATGTTATTTTCTCCTGCATTTTTAAGGTTATTTTTATTTTATGACAGCAATTTCTATTTTAGAAATTTAAAAGTCTGTTGCCTCATTCAGACCAAAGTCTCTGCCCAGCTGCTCTTGACTGACAGACAAAGAGTGAATGATTCAAATAAAATCTTACTGGGGGAGGGGAGCAGGTTTGGGAATTGGAAACAGACTTTTTTGAGAAAAAAAATGGAATTAAAAAGGCCTGCAATAAACTAGTGAAGAGAAGCATTTCATCACGATGATGTGGCTTTTAAACATTTGAAGGGTAATCCCACATTGGTTGAATTGTATATGATTTCTGCTGTTATTCATGTGACAGGTTGTTTCCTAATGTTTATATGTCTAATATTGAACGTTGGGTCTCCATACATGATGGGAGGAGTTTTGCAGACAGAGGTGGAAAAAGTTCTCAGACCTTGTGCTCGAGTAACAACAGTACAATTTAAAAACACTGTGTAACAAGTAAAAGTCGTGCATTCAGTTTTTTGTACTGACGTATATAGTTAAAGTACTAGAAAAGTAGTTATTATACAGAATGGCCTGTTTCAGAACAATATATATTATATTATCAAATGATCATTCTTGATTAATTAATGTGTTCACCACCTTAATGCTGCATCTCATTTAATCTTTTCAATATATCAGTCTACTTTTCTACTAAAGTCTACTAAATCTATCTTATTACGTCATAATTTCATGTTTGATCTTGTTTTGTATAATTACTCTGAATTTGCAAAGTTACTAAAGTAATCAGAGAAAAAATTTAAATACAAATACAACTCCAGACTCCACTTGAGTAAAGTATTTGAGTACTTATCCACCTCTGGTTATGTGTCTGTTGTGTTTGCTGAGCACACACACATAGAAACTACAGGACTGTGTGTGTGTGTGTATGTCACAGGTTAGAGAGTCGTATGAGCTTTTCTAGCTCCAAAACCAGTTTAATACTCTTAACGGGGTCTTAACAAACAATGTCTTTTAATTTTCGGGGGGAGGTGGCACACTGCTCGTGTCTTTCAATCCGCCCGGCCCGTCTGTGGCGTCTCTCTTTGTCTCTTCATCCTGTCAGACGCACGCCATCTGCTCCGTATTATTATTATTACGGCCGGCCTCAAGCTGCTCCCTTTCTCCGGGAAACTCCTCAAAAACACAGCCCGGGACGTAGAATCGTCTCAACTTGCATGCGGACATCTTATTTTTTATTTTTCTTTTAATAATTCAAAGTCCATATTTTCTAACATAACAGTGTGTGGCTGCCTGGTGACGTCAGCGAGAGTCCCCTTTTTTCTCGTATGTGTGTCAGTGTGTGTGTGCGCGCAGGATGCTTTTCACTCTCAACCCGGACCGCTGCGACAAAAACCGGCTCAAACTTTGCCGTGAAGGGAGGCTGGAGCACATGTGAGCCGTGTGCCGGACGATGTTTGGCGGGACTGCGGCGCTGAAGAGAGCCGACGATGGAAACGTGGACTCCGGAGCTGAAACTGCCGAGTGAGTCAACTTCAGCTAACTAGCTCCAGGCTAACGTTAGCTTTTTTTCTTTTTTCATTTTTACCCGTAGTCACAGCGTGAATGAATGGACTCCAACACATCAAAGTGTGAAGGGCCTGACATTGCACTTTAGCTGCTTTACATTGTGTTTTTTTAATTATATTTTTCGCGCTTTTTGTGGCGTTTTTACTTAACTGGCTAACAACAGATAATGTGTTGTCATGGTGACCGCAGCAGAGGGGCAGGTTTCCAGAGCGACCACCGCAAGATGGAGACAAATTTTTGTCTTTTCTCCAAAACAATGAAAAAAGTGAAGTGTGAGCCGAGTAATCAGTCATCTGCTTTTGATTTTGTGTGTCTCTTAGATCTGACTGCTGCAGGATGTCGTCGTCTGGCAGTAAGTACTCCTTCACTCCTACAAACAGCTCAAGACTTTACTGTATAAATGTTCAAAGTTAAGTTAAAAATTATAAAATAAGTGCTAATAATTGATGCAGGAGAGGTAATTTATCATGACCAATTTTGTCACAGTTCCTATGACCAGTCAAGATGCACATTAAACAGTGGAAAGTAACTAAGTATATTTACTCAAGTACTCTTAAGTAAAATTTTGAGGTATTTGTACTTTACTGAGAGTATTTTAATTTTCTGCAACTTTATACTTGCAATCAGCTTAATTTCTTAGGCATATAATGTACCTTTTTACATCACTATTTTTATTTGATTACTTAAGTTATTTTTCAGATTCAGATCAACAATAAAAACATCAATTAACAAATAAATCAAGGTGTGTTATTATTGGTTAGAATATGATTTATTAAGTAAGTATTTATTAATCCTGAGGAGGATTCACATCCTACCCACCTCTTTAACCAGCTGCCAGTTTATAGTCTAGTAGTGGTTTTAAAACAGGTGATGAGACACAGTGGGATAATGACTTCTCCATTTCCACACTCAGTGCATAAGTTTTTGTTTTTGGCTGACCAACTTGAACAAAGTTGAACAACAGTCAGCTTTCATCAGATCACTAATGGTCAGAGCCGAATGGAGATCTCACTAAAACATGAAGGCCGTTCGTTACTTTGTTGTAATGTGACTGCAGCTCTTCAAACCAGACCAGCTGAGTCAGACTCTCCATGACAAGGAGACTTACATTGATGTCTAAAATCAACGAACTAGAAATTTGTAATGACATTTACTAAGGTTTCTGTCCTGGTTTTAGCATTTGCACCTTTTCACCTGTCCAAAATATCTTTGTGCCTAGTTGAGCTCATGACCAGCCGGGTTAGGCAGCAGCGGCAGCAGCAGCTCCTGCTACTGAACTTGCATCTGCTGGCCAATCCTGGAGATTCGCTGCTGCTGCAGCACACCCTGGATCGCCTCCTCCGCTGGCTCTGCCCAAGCCTCCGCATCTTCCATGTGTCAGAGAGGGCCTCCCCATTTAGAAGTTATGCTCGTCTTTGTCCCACAGCAGGTAACAATCCTCACTGTGTGGTCTTTACTATACGCATGTCACCTTATGCAGTCAGGTTGCAGGGATTTAATTTATCAATCCCTTTGTGCCCATACATTTAAACTCATTGCCCTTTCTGTGGGTGTATTTTTCCATCCATTGGGGATATTATTCTAATCATTTCCATGCGTGAGAACAAGACAGAAATTTAAACTATATTTACTTTCCGTTTACATCAGCAGCCCTCTCAAATGTCGCACTGTTAACAGAATACTGTATTTATTCCATGAATGCTGTAAACACGCATCCCACAACAAGCTTGCTAGAATTGTATTTAAGGTTGATTGAGAACAAATCTTTTCAGGCTACCCTTCTGTGGCGATCACGTTCTTCCTCCATGAGGCATACGGAGAGGAGCGAATCCTCAAAGTGCTGGACTTCTTCCAGCGTCCACCCTGGCAGTACCACCACACTGAGAGCTGTGGCAGACGAACTGGAGGGATCCACATCACATCCAGCAGCTCTCCTGCTAATGCCCTGATGAGGCCCTACCTTTTGCCCAGCAGAGACTTTTATAGTTTGGGTGCAGGGATGCCCGTGTGGGGGGTTCGACCGGTGCACTGTGGAGGAGAAATACTACGTGTGACACTGTACAGCGGATACGACAACTATGAAGACGCTGTGCGGCTCTACGAGACAGTGTTGCAGCGACAGGCAGAGGAGCAGAAAACGGGCTTCTGCTGGTTCACTCTGCACACAGGTACGTCACTCAGGTAGCCATTTTTTGTATTATTCTAAGAAGGAAATCAAATAGGCAGTGAGGGGACACAAAGTCACCAATGTACATATATGTGTTTACTCTGCAGAACTTTGCATATGGTGACATTATGTTAACAACATGAACTGATCTGCAGTATTCAAAATACCAGTTCAATTTGAAGAGAAAAGAGTAAAACATTTCATTTCCCTCCACTCTGTTCTGCTCTGCCATATTCCTGTATGTCTTGTTTCGTCTCCCGCACAGAGCCCGGGCTGTGCCTGCAGCTGGCTCTAAAACAGCTGTCTCCAGGAGTCCGGGTGGAGCCGTGCAGCTCTGCTGTGCTGCAGTTTAGCGTGGAAGAAATTGGCCAGCTTGTCCCTCTGTTGCCCAACCCCTGTACCCCCATCAGCACTACACGCTGGCAGACTGAAGACCTGGATGGCAACAAGGTTCTCTTCCAGGTGGGTCTGGCTCATTTTACCTCATTTCATCCTGTCATCAAAAAGCAATGAAAGGTTTTCATGACAAAGTTGTCAGATGATGATGATGTCCAAATGATGGTGACGACATGATGGTTCTGTTCCTGCTTTTTAATACTATGTTTTACATGCAGCATAATGACTGTTGTGTGTTGTTTTAAGTATTTTAGTCTGCCGCACTCACTTGTTACATCGAATGGATGAAAAAAACTTCCCGTTGATTTATGTCAGGCTAAATCATGAGGTTTGTCAAACATCAGGGGTTGCATCAGTCAGGAGCAGCCCTACATTAACTGTAAACACACAGCGGGCTGCTGGAAGGTTTACTCTGTAATCATCTCACAACATACAGAGTCCAAAGAACAGGATCTTTGTTCATTGTTCAAAGAACTCCAAAATTCTGCACTCAGTGTGTAGCTGTAGCCATATTCCTCTATTTGCTTTGAAGAGAAGCAGCAGTTGAGCAGTAAGTGCATACATTGTGTCATATTTTATGTTTACTTGTGAAAAACTGAGGATGAGTTAATCTGGGATAAATCAAGGAGAAGATTTCCTTCCATTCACAATTACCTCACATTAAGCAAGGGAAGACACATGATATCTGTCATTATGCTGTCAGAAAACATGGTTTTCAGAATGGAAATCACAGTTAGTTAGTTTAAAGAACCACATGGTACCAGATGCTGCTCATGTCAGTGTAAATATAAAAACAAATGTTTTATTTCTTCCTTCATCATGAGAAATAATAGGAAATCTGTTTAGATGTATATAGAAAAAGAGTTTTACTGTTCCCATTCCTTAAGAGGGTCTTATTATTGTTACTATAAAATGGTAATTAATGTGAACCAATTTATATACATTGATCTTGGTGGGGAAGTCCTGATTTATGAGTCACTGTGGTTAAGCATAATTTTCCTTTTCTTGTGTCTCAAATGTTGTTTTCCAGAGTCAAGTTTTAACAGTGTCAGATTGATGACACACAGTCCAGCAAACCAAAATGAGTCAGAACTCTTCAGTCTGCTCACCACAGAGTAATCGGTCTGCATTAGCTGCCCTGGAAAAAATACTTGTCATGTCATTCTTCCTGATAATGGTATTAGAAAGACATGTGGTCTTTCAGAGAACCGACTCAAATCTGTCAAACCGCCATATGTTAGATGCGTGTATGTTAATTCTGACAAAGTTGCTTAGCAAGGTTAAGGATCTTTTCCTGGTGTAAATCATAATCCCTTTCCCCCTGTCCTTCTGTCCTGCAGGTGAAAACCCCAGCTCAACCTCCGCGACCTCTGACCTGTGCTTTCCCCCTGACCTGCCACAACGTGTCCCCACGGGGAATGCAGCTCCGGAGCTCGGGACAGTTGCCCTGCGGCCTCATAACGCCCCTGCCCTGGCAAACACACAGGCAAGGTAAGTACACAGATGGGAAAACTGAGATTAAAGATGCTGCACCTAGATGAATATACAGTGTGTCAAAACAGCGGGATATATTAGTTGCTGGAGGGAGGAAGCAGCAGGACAGCACACCAAACTGGCAGCGAGACAGGTCTATAAATAAATAGAGCGCAAATGCCACTGAGTCAAATATAATGATTTGACTCAACTCATGATAGCATTATTGTTTACTTTTCCACTGCTCACAGATCGTCTGTTGATCGGCCGTTTTTATGTGGGAGGTTTTTGTAATCATAATCATCTTAATGAATCAGAGACACTGTTTTACATTGCATGGATCAACTACAGGTAGCAGAAACACGGCAAGAGATGTGAGAGGCAGCAATGTGCCAACAAAGACAGCAAAAAGACAGACGAGTGACCGTGAATGTAAAAGATGCAGGATTTCAAAAGTTTTTAAGAATTTTTCAGTGTTCTCTGGCCCACCTTTTTAAAGTATTTATTAGAAAAAGTCCATTTAAAATAAAATAAAAAAAAGCATTAAAGGATATCACAGTTCATTTTTCAAATGGAAAATATGTAAAAAAAAAAAGAGTAATATTGAGGTCATGAAACTCTTTAGACATTTCTGTGACAGAAAGTAAACACATCGAGCTGTTCTCTTGTTTAATAACATTTAGTACAGCAGCTTTCTAATTGGCCCACTTCCGCTTGATGTGTGTTTGGTTGTCGACAGGCCACAGGCCGCGCAGTGACCCCGTCCTGGAGAAGCTGCTCGGAGGAGGTGGTGGAGCGGAGAGCTTGGGATCAGGAAGCTACTGCAGCACCCCTCCAGGCAGCTCCTGTTATTCGTCCCAGCGCAGCAGCCCTGCACCGGCCTCCACCGCCAATCACCCCGACTCCCCTCTGCGCCCCTCCATCACTCGCTCTCTGTCCCACCTCCTTCTGGAGGAGGACGAAGACGAGTCGGAGACCAATGTGGACACGGGAGTCCCCGTCTCACCTCACTGTGACGCAGCAGGCAAAACAATTGCTCGTTCTTCCTCCATGGACTTTTTGATGAATCTCCGCTCAGAGAGACCTGCAGCTGTCGGGGCTTCAGCTTGTGAGAGTCTGGCCAAGGAGCTGATTGAATGTCTGCCACGGACACACATGCACCCTCAGGGACCCTCCAAGACATGGGGCTCTGCCCGTTGTGCAGCCAGGACTGTGGGAGCAGGACAAAGCCTCTCTAAAGGCCCCGTGGTGGGGAGCAGGACGACTGCTGAGCTGCTGTCAGCGCACACAAACAACGAGGAGCCAGTCGATGAGTTCTTCATCTGAATCCCTGCCACATGCTGCGGTACTACACAGTGCAGTTAAAAACAGACTTGAGAAACCCTTTGAAAAGGAGCTGAGGTCCTTTTAGGAGGACGCAGCTGTGAAGTTTGACAAAAGTATACAAGGATACAGAGGAAACCAAAGTTCAACTGCAGGTGACACTTTCTACTCACAAGTGACATGGTGTCTAATTTCTTAAAATGGTTTAAATCATTGCATAAATACCAGCCAAGAAAGTGGTACAAGTGTAAGAAAGTGCAAATAATAATGGCATTGTTGAATGTCTAAATAACTTTTATTTTCAGATCCAGCTATTGATTTGTGCAGCTATTGTGCTAAAATGTGGCCAAGTGAAGATCAACGCAGGGCTGAAATGCTCCATATGAAGTGTTACTTTCAGGGTTTTAGTGCCAGTCAGGGTTTCTCTACTCAGCTCGGCAAGTTGATGTCTTATTTCTCAGTTGCCTTTGACAGAGATGAAAATGATCTCAGCGTGAAGTCGCTCTTTGATGTTGCTGTTGGTCGTAATTAGAAAACTGTTGGAGTCTTGTGGCTCATCCCTTTGCAGCACTGTCAGCCTGTGTTATGGATCTGAAGCCAGGTGTCACATAGTAAGTCTGTTTAAAAGAAAAGAAAATCTTTTGTCTGGTATTTGTGTGTTAAAATGTGTAGGTGGTGCACTGCAAATGGCCAGTTTACTTCTTTTCTCAGATCTTTTTTTCCTTGATAGCCTAGAGTTAACAGGATTTTTAAATAACTACTTAAAGAGAACATTTGGACTTTACAAAAAATGTGTAATATATATATATATATATATATATATATTTTATGATTAATCTAACCATTAGAGTGCAAGGCGCCTCAAACAGCCCAAATGTATCAGGAGATTTCAGAAATGTTAATTACTGTAAGGCCACAGTAAGAAGATTAACTTAAGTGAAAACTTAGCAAATGCATCATGTATTAGTTCAAACAGATGGCAGTTCACTTGTGGCCAAGGGCAGCAACGAGGTGTGAATGTGATTAACTGTTACTGTAAAAGGGCATTACTGGAAGAAGAAAAAAAGCAAGTGTGCTCAGTCAGAAATCATCAACTGTGAGACTGTCTGAAATGTTTAGCAATGCAGAGAAATGTCTGAAATGAATAAAACGTCTCTTTCTGTTGTGGTCGGATCATAAATCTTAACAGTGCGTGTCGTGACAGAGATGGAGATTCAATACCGATGTAACACTGCTGTCAGAGTGAATTAGCTGTAGGATCAGTGAACAGTGAGCGGACTAATCGATGATGTGCACACACTGACGACAGTCACACGCCAGACAGGATTTCATTTTGGGCTCTGGTTGGAAATATTCGTGGTAAGAGTTGAATCGTTGTTCCTCTACATAAACCGTTTGACTCACCCACCTGCACATCTGTCATTTATGATGCACTCATTATATTACACATCTTCTGCCTGCTGTGAATAAAAAGTCAGTGATTAAGATTTAGGCCTTCTACTACACAACATACACATAACAGGCCATAGTATGGAGTTATTTTTACATTATGTTACACTTCTAAGTGACCTTACTGAGATGATGAGATGATTAAGGCAATTATCTTTTTGTTTCTCTGTCAGTGTGCAAATGCTACAAGTGAAAGAGTTTAAAATATTTCCAACAATAAAAACATTATTTGGTCGCTCACAGAAGAGTGCACAGTACCATCGTTATCTAAAGTTTACTAAGGAGGCTATAATTGCACATCCATATACAGTAATATCCATTGCTCTGCAGTATAAATACTAAATGTGCTTTAAAATGTATAAAGTGTTAGTTAGTTAGGTTTAGTTTTGTTCCCTTCATGGTAAGTTTTCCACATATAAACTCAGTGTGGGTTTAAGCTGAGAACATTAAAGCACCATTACATCACAGCCTACATCGACACATTGCACATTATCTAAAGCTTACAGCTCCCTCTGCTGGTCAAAGGATGTTGTTGCTCTGTGGATGGTGTCTGCAGCCAGTCCAGCTCAGGTCTTTGGCCCACTGCCCCTCTCTGGTGACTCGCACCTTGACTGGGTCAAATCTCCAGAACCGCTGTTCTCTGAACAGGTAGAGGCGTCCGTCTGCGCGAGTCAGCGCGCCATTGGTCCCCTGTGGCACGCCGGTCCAATCCGTCAGCCTGCGGGGGTAGTAGGGCTCCTGGTGCAGGGTCTGGAGGTTGAGCACAGAGTAGCGGGAGCCCTTGAAGAGGACCATGTGACCCAGAGGAGCATAATAGAAGGCGCAGTCAGGGTGGCGAGGCAGGCCCAGCTCGCTGCTCCGCCTGGGGAAGCCGGGGTCCAACGTGCTGCCGCTGTAGCGCCACATCCGCTTCCCTGATCAAGACCACGAGGACAACGTGACGTTACAAATTTTACAAGTCTGCAGCATAACAGAAGCAGAACTTAAAGACTTTATTTTGGTATTGTTGAAGAAACCATTCACAAAGCATCATCATGTTACATTTGATGGAAGTAGCTTAACATTTCACCTCATTAGATTAACGGGTCAAACTCAAAGGGCCTTCTTCTCTTTTAAAGATTTCTAGAGGATTTATATGAAAAGAGAAATGCAATAAGCTCTGCTCTTATAAAAACTAAGCATAACCTTTACAAAGACAGTAAGGACCTTTATGTTGCGCTCTTCTCTGGAGAGACTCAGAGGGGCTCTGTGTTTTGAGGAAATGCAAGCAGCTTCGTATGAGAGAAAAGTTTCTCTTAGTTCACAGATCACAAGGCAAAGAGATGAAGATGATTTATGGTGCCTCAGTAGAGTGTCTGTTTTGCATGAAGCTGTGTTGCATTCAGAAGATAAGTGAGTCTAGATAACATTGTCAGGTTTCTGGCCTCCAGCCGGAAACTTGGCGATAACTTCAAACAAGTAATTTTCCTTTAGCACGAAGGTGACGCAACTCTAAACTACAGCCGAGGCGTCAGTGCAGTATAGTCTTTAAATAGGCACAAAAGAATCTATTTTGGGGGGTTTAACAGACACGTGAAGTTAGGCAACAGGTTAGGGAATGTCTTTAAAAGGAAGCGCGAGCCACATTAATGAGCTCGATGAAGCATCACCTTTGAAGAAATACCACTTGGAGTCTGGTGGTGAGAAGGCAGCAGCCTCGATGGCCGGAGGGAGGTTGGGCCAGCGCTGACCGAGAGGCAGCGGGCCGCTCGCTCTGCCTTCGGCTGACACCGTCCAGTACACGCTGCCCCGAAACACCAGCACCGTCTCATTCTGATCTGCATACACAAACAGAAAAGAAAAAAAAAGACAGAAAGACAGTTAATTCCTGACCTTTGACAAAACAGTCTGAACTCGAGGTCCAATTAGCTGCTTTTTTCAGATGTGTCGTGTACAACATGAGCTCTTTTTCTGTTTAATTTCATAGTTTTCATGAAGCTTTGTCCACCAGGATCCTTTTCTTTCTGCAGGATTTACTTTGATTTCTGACCTTTCTGAAGCCCCACCAGCAGCTACAGACATGAAGGACATGTCTGCATGTTACCCTCTAATAACGTTTCACTTGGGCCTCACCTATAGTGATGGCATCAAAGACGCCCTGGCAGTAGAGCGGCTGCCCTGTGGACTGCTGCCCGCTGTGAAGCTCTGTGGACTCCCACTCCTGCAGCGCGGCGTGCAGAACCTGGCCGGGCAGCCTCACGGCCCGATCGCCTGAAGGTTTACCTGAGGGCAGGAACAAGGACAGAAAACAAGATGAATCCACCTTTGTCATCACTGCTAGCTGTGCTTAACTTTCCCACAAATAAATGTGGTTATAAAGAGGTAACTATTTGAAGCGGTGAGGACAGACCAGACTAATTTTAAAGTATTTTCTAAATTGGAACGCATGGGAACAAATGGAAAGACAAACAGAGGAGGCTTCTCTTAAAACAGGACTTGGAAAATGTTAACATTTAAATAGTCCTTTACAGGATGTGGCTGGGTTGATGTATACTGATGGATGACATTACACCGCACAGGAAATAAACAATGGACTGTAGATAGAGCCCACACAGGAGCTTTAAGCAAACTTATCGGACACTTAATGCTAAAAGAATGATCTCACATCTTTTTTTTTACCTTATTTTGGCCTGTTCAGCCTCATAGTGCAGAGTCCTGGCAGAACAGGTCAGAAGGATAAAGGAGGAATGAAAGCAGAACAAAAAGAAAAGCGCAACATACCAAAGCTTAAAGAGTGAGCGATGGTGCTTTAGACGTGATTACAGCCACTTTGTTTGCAAGGAGCTGAACAAACATTTGTGTAGGAGGTGGATAAAATCAGCACACCCAAGAACAGGAGGAAGACTGCAGGAAAAATAGATATACACACCAGAGTGGATAACACATGGACAGGAGTGCATAGACGCTCTGTGAGAGAGAGAGTGTGTGTGTGTGTGTGTGTTGTCAGATAAGGGAAAGGTGTCTGACTTCACTCTGTTTACATTCATCAGTGGTAGAAGAAGTATTCAGATCTTTTACTGATGTAACAAATCACATTGTAGAAATGCTCAAAACGTGAGTAATATTCATTATTAATATAATTAAGGTATTGAAAATAAATGTGCAAATTACTGTGCAGGATGATGTTTTGCATACTGTTTTAATTTCATGTATGGTTAGGTAGTTTATTCTATAGTCGATATTCTCACAATTTAGTGGAATAAAAATATGAAGAAACAGAATGAAAAGACTGAAGTACCTCAAAATGTTGATCAAGTAAGGTGCTTAAACAGTGGTCACTGCCTGTTACTACCTTACACTAACTATAATTGTTCAGATTAGCTCAACCAACTACAACAGCTGAATAATAGACATTAACATATTAGTAATAATGATAATAATGATGGTATGTGTAATACAGTACATTTACTGGGGCCAGCTTTTGATACTTTAGTGTATTTAGTTGATATTACTGTACTTTTACTTTATGCTTTAAAGTATCACATTACTTTACACTGTGATACTACTTCACTGGCGTAATGGATGTCAATACTTTTGGCACTGACGTAGCCCCACATCTGCTTCTTATCAGATCAGTCAATGCCAACAGCAGGAATGGTTCACTCTGTCTCCCCGTTAGCGTTTTCACAGCACTGCCAGTTGCGGTTCTTGTCTGTCTTTGGAGCTGCTTGACATTTACGTGAGAGCAGCTGCAGCCTGAAAAAATTACCGCCACAGGGTGGAAATCAGGTTTTAAAAAAAACCTCCACCTGAGTGCTTACTAAAGCCTTCTGGAAAAACTCTCTTCTTTTCCTTCTTTAAGGGTTGGTAAACAAACAGACACACACAGACCATCAAAAAGTAATCAGCACTTCTGTCTTCTGCTCATTAAGTCAGTGGCCGTATCTGTGGTCACATAATAAATAAAGTGGCATTAAGCTGAAAATGAGGAAACGTCTGAGCGGTGGCCTGGCCGAGGCAGCGGGGTGGTCAGTCACTGTTTTGTTTAAATCCAGAGTGAATAAGGGAGGCCCAGAGGAGAAAAGGTTTGGCCAATACCATTTTAGGAAGCTGAGGCCAACATATCTCCAGAGGCACAGCAGATGGTTCTCCTCTGATATGAAACAGAAAAGGAGGCATCTGCCTGCAAGCCTCTGCTGGGCTGAATCTCAAGTTTAGAGTTGAACCTGTCCTGCAGCCACGCAAAACATTCCTGCTGAATTCATCTGTTTTACACCTCACTTCAGGGCCCAAGTAATGAACGTTAACTTTGCATCTATGACACTCGAGGGTACAGCATATTCAGAGAGGAGGGTCGAGTTACGGCAGCTGCTTTCGGAGGAAAACAAGTTAGAAAGACGTGCTCTTGTGCAACCGCTGCACTGGAGTCAGTATCCCGGCAGCAGAGGAAAACACACGCAATAAGAGAAATGCTGCACATGTGGAAACCTGCCTCACACATGCCAGGAGGGACAACACACTCATGGTAAACAGAAACCCATTTTATTTGTCACACTCGAAACACCCAGGTAAACACTGCGTGCAGCACAGAGAGGCTGGATGATAATAATAATAATAACAACAACACACAAACAGGCCGCTGAGAGTGTGCATCTGTGTGTTATTTTGATGTTCACACTACGTCTGATGCCCTCAGTTTACTTACCAGCAGCTACGAGGCCGCAGAAGTACTTTAAAAGAAAAAACTCAAGAAAGCACACAAAGGGATTTCCACTAATCTCTCTCACAAATAATGCTGCTACAGACTCTTAATCACATTCATAGCTGTGAGCTTTATTTCACTAGAACTACAAACACTTAAATAGGAAAGAACAGGATGATACTATTGGAAAGATGGCTCTGTGGCTCCAATGTAACTCTAATTATAAAACTGTTTGGCTCTTTTTCTGTCAGGTTTTAATGAACTGTGCCAATTCTCAACAGGCATCGCCGTTCTTCTCATTCTCATTCTGCGTCTGCAGCCGGCGGCCTTCAGGGCTGCCTCTCCGGCCTTTTCACAGCTCGTTGCCGCGGCCGCCGATTTAATGGGCAACGGAGCAAAAATGACTCGACTTCTGTGTTTCCTCGAAGGCAGTTTGGTTTCATAACAAGTCGGTAATTCAAGTGATTCATTCTGCGTATTAGTTCATTCCGAACGGCAGCCTCACCTCACTATCTTTAAGTCAGCTGTCCTGAAGCCAGACAGTGAGACATTTGTCATCTGGCCACTAAAGTGAGTGTTTTTTTTTCTCTCAACCTTTCAGACTTTAAACCTGAGGGGAAAGTGGTAAAAATATGTGTGTGTGTCCAGGGAAGGTGCTGCGTTTCACACTCCTCCTGACCTTGAGGCCACACACATAGAGAGCATTTCCCTTCAGCTCCGTTCGATGTCTTAGAAATGTTTGAGTCTGATTTGTTGGGTTGAATAGATCATCAGAAAAGGAGGCGTCGTCTCACCGTACAGCTGCTGCACTGCGATGATGTCGTCCCAGCTCAGCACCAGGCTGCGGCCCAGTTTTCTGTAGTACGGCGACATCAGGGAGTGACGCACGGGGGAGTGCTCCAGCCCCAGAGTGTGTCCGATCTCGTGGGCGGTCACCATGAACAGGTTGTGTCCCTTGTGTCCGTTTAGCGTCCACCTCTCTGCCCTGTCGAAGTGGGCCTCCCCGCGGCGAGGCAGGAAGGCGTGAGCCAGAGTTCCTCCTGCAGGTCGAAGAGGAGGGGAACAGTTAAGAGGGTCACCGTAAAGTTTAGTCATCTCCAGGGACAAGACAAGGATGAAGAGCTTTTATCTCAGGAGAAAGTACCGACACAGGAATGTCAAAGAACATAAGTTATATCAACTCAATGTACTTACAGTACACAGTACAGTATCATTATCAAACTAAAGAAAATAGGCCCCTATAACTGATATTTTATTTTATATTTTGCTTGAGGTCAAGGTTTTTTCAAATGAAACCATCTGAGAAGTTTACAGGGAAAACAGGGAAGCTGCTAACAACAAATTAATGTATTTTCTAAGTATATTTTAATACATATGTGCAAGCTGGTAACTGAAGTTGTAAATAAATATAGAGGAGTGAAAAGTACACTGTTTACCTCTGAGATATAGAAGCATAAAGATGCATAAGTACCCCAAAATACCCCCAAATTATACTGTACAGTACATGTATGTATCTAATTATATTCGGTCCATGGTTATATCTCACTAAAATAACATTATACTTTTACAAATTTTGAAAGAGGATATAATTAACTTGTTTGTTGGTAATAAAATTGAATTGACTGGCTGAGACTCCTGAGAAAATATGGATCCATATGTGGCATTAATACAAAGTTTGCTGCAGGTGATCTCACATCCAAACGCTGACCTGATCTGTTAAATCCCTTGTATTGAGTAACTCTGTGTTAGCACAGAGTGTGCAATCAAGTTATTGTGTTAATCTGATTTACTCCAGTGATCCTGTTTCTGGGTTCACATAAACAGTCGGACTGGTTCAGTTTTATTTATTCAGAAAGTTAGCATCAAGCTCTGTTTTGCAAGAGAATAAATTCATTGGAACTTCAACACATTTTCCCTGTTCGGTGTTAAAAACGACAGCACAGGTATGATCGCATAGATGGATCAGCGGTGACTTGAATCTGAGGATGCCTCTGACCTGGTCCATCGAAGGCATTGCTGGCCCCGTCATTGTGGTCTCCTTCATAAAAGGCCAGTCGAATGTCTGCGGGCCCTTCGGGGGCCTCCTGGAAGACCAGGCCCGACACGTTGCTCCACAGCTGGAAGGCAGCGCGCACTGCCAGCCGCACGGAGCCCAGAGACAGGTGGCGAGGCCAGTTCACCACCTGGTAGGTCAGGTGACGTTTGTACCACTTCTCAGCTGCAGAGCACCCACAGACACAGAGAGAGGAGGAGGAACAGAGACATGCAGGTATGAGGTATGAGGCTCTCAGTCATATTCATAACTCTGGGAAGTTCACAGACAACAAGCTCCCGACTTCTAACTCGACCTTACCGTCTGCTCAGGTAACCTGAGGGTCTTCAAAAACTATTAAAACACACCAGAGATCCAAACTGTTGCGCTGAGTGACGCGTTCCTTCAGTTTTATTTTGAGTCAGAGCAGAAAAAACTGTAAATATCACAACACACCAAATTCCTGGCTGAAAATAGTTCTAAATAAATGGATAGTTTTATTATAAGGTTTTGGTGATATTTGCTAAAACCACAGCACCCAGCTGGTTTGGAAAATTCTGTAGAAATAAAAAATATATAAAAGTACATATTTGCAACCAATTTTTCAAATCAGCTCCTTCAGTGGGAGTGACTGAGCTGAAAACATATCAGAGAAAGTCTCAAACACACAGACTGAGCAATGTTTTCTCATCCTACTAATCCGTCTGTCTGTTTCTATATGACCATATCCCAGTTCCTGTCTAGTGTTTTTATTACATTTTGTTATTGATGCTTAATGCTAGTTTAAAAAAGGTTCCATAAACTATTTACATTATTATTATTACCCTTTGGATAAGCTATGTATTTACATCTGTAGTATAAACTCGGATGACAGATACCTCATGTTCAGCTGTGATGTTTGGGAGTCCACATCCAACAGACGGAGCCAAAATGATAGGATGTTAACCACGTTAGCTCACAGCTGGGTAAACTAACAAGCACTCAGAGCGCATGCTTGACTAAACATTTACCTCAACACGTGTCTGTGGTTTCCCTTCTTAGATGTAATTACATGTGTCGCAAACTTCAGGATCTCACATTTGTCCGGGATATGGGGAAGGTGGGAGTTATATTCAGCTATTCTTTAATTTACAAAATATTAATCTCCTCATACGTACATCGGCTTACACAATGTAGCAGTCTGGAGACAAAGCAAACACACACACACACTCTGAACCACGCAGCGCTCATTCACAACGAGCAGACAGGAAACAATCATTAGATAATATGAACCTTTAGGGAGACGCAGCTGGAGGCAGCAGGACTCTGACTCTGTCTCCTCAAAAGCGAGCACATTTTAACTAGAAGTAATGTTAAATAGGTTTGTGAGTTTTCTGTAATAATCATCTAAATCATCTCTCCAAAAATCTATACTGGTATACTATTTTTTCTTGTTCTCTGAATGAATATAAAAATATGTGGAACTGAAGATCTTTTGTCACATTATGATGCCAAAATCGCAAATTAACTCATAATGCAGGCCTAATATGTGTTTTAAATATATTTTTTTCTGAATAATTGATAAATAAATCTACAATTTCCATTGAAATGAGTGCAGGCAAATCATCCACCAAAGGACAATTTGACAGTCAGAAAAACAAACTGTATGGAGAAACTGACCTGTGCCTTAATTTGAAGTATCTTGTACATGAACATGATCTTTCAGTGACATGTTTAATAAGTGAATATATAAAGTTAACATCTTATAGTATTTTACAGATTATTTGAAAAGTAAAACAACAAACTGCAAATGTGCAGTGGTAATAACTAACAAAATGGCAGTACTGCCTTTTGAAAGTATTTGTACTTGGATCAGTAAGAGACCTTGAAAAGGTGAGACACATAATGTGTGTTTGGGTCAAATCCACTCAGAGCGGAAGGTAATGCACTTTAGATGACTTTCCACGAGGGCTTTACGCGTTTCCACATACTTCCACATTCACTTCGTGAAAGTGGCAACATAACTCAAGCACACTTACAGTTGTCAAAATATTTAAAGATGTAGTTGACGTGTGTTTGCCCCAACGCGAAGGCACAATCTGTGAGCGGGAGGTCTTCACACACTTCTGCTCAATCATAAGCGGAGAGGACCGAGGCAGTCGGCTTTGAGTTATTTCGATGCCATTTGTGCTTAAATAACGTACAGCGCAGAGTCATGTGACAGATGAGAGCGATAAAAAAGAGGTATGCATGCAGTTACATACTGTGAGCTGCCAGGAGAGCTCAATGGCACCCTGGAGAAAAGAAAATATCTGCATATCAGGAGCCATTCAGACGTGGGCTTGGCACTGGCATGAGACTGTTTCTGTTAGTGTAAACACACAGCAGGAACCTGTGCTCCTGCAGAAACTTAAACAGGAGTACTGCGTAAACTTAGGAGGAACAAACTTGATCCTCAGCTTTTTTTATTGCAAAGATTCACAAAAACACAAGTTGGAGGGGCTCAATCTGTAGGACTATACAAGTATATGGGAGTGAATAAAAGTAATTTCACTGACTTACGTTCAAGAAAACAAGAAAAAGAGAGCTGCAAGACTAAGCTAAACTGAGCTAAACCTCAGGTTTAATGTCACTGCCACTAAAGCCTTTAAAAGTCTGATTTATACACAGCCTGATATCAGATCAGTCAGACAGAACACTGCTGGCAGAGGGACACTTGAATGCGCTCGCTGGCTTTCCTAATTCTTCACTTCACTTCAGCTTCACTTTTCACTCCCAGATGAACTATACATATATATGTGTGCATCGGGCTTGTTGCCACATGATGTGTGTAGATCAGCAGAGCTCAGGCGCCTTCGCTGCGCCCCAGACCTGCTGCAGAGTAAGAGGTCCCTGAGGACGGCACAGAGGCCAGGAAGTCGGATACACAAGGCATTCCCTCACTTCCCTTATGGAAGCAATTACCATGATGCCCTCAATAGAGGCGGCAGCGTGGAGAGGGAGGGTTATCACAGAAATTAGGAAGTGACTGAGATCGTCTGATAGCCAGAGTTATTGTTTGTGGAGGCGCAGAGAGGTTTTGTTTGTTGCTGGTGTCAAGAGGGGACATGAATGTATGTACAGAATATTTGTCAAGATATTTCACCAAAAAACACAACAGTGGCACATGAAAAAATGAGATATAACAGTTCCGATTAGTCATCTGGAGACAACAACAGCTGGATGAACTTTTGTGCTAATCCATCCTGTAGATGCTGATATATGACCATAGACTGTATAAAAAAGAAGTGAATGTGGCCGCCATGACGTTACCCGTTGGTTTGTGGAAGCCTCAAGTTTGGCATTTTGGCCGTCGCCATAATAAAGCGCCCAGCTGGGGAGTTATATTATCAGCTAATGCTGCCTCTTGCTTGCATTGGTAACGAGTTACATCGGTAATTCATGTAATCTGTGATATTAATTGGGGTGCTAATTTTGAACAGAAACAGAAAATATGTTTGTTTTTTTTTTAAAAAAAAAAGACCAAATGCTGTATTAGACATATTTAAGTCACTAAAATATTACAGTTAACTTTCATGAACTGCAAACACACAATGAACAAAAAGTTCAAAGTTCTTAGACAAAAACAAAGAAAAACTGACAGACTTGGCAATCACAACATAAGCCGAGCCAGCTTCTATATCACTCTAAATGGGAGCATACTTTACTAAATTGACATCCTGCTGTATTGTTGAAGCTTTTTAACCTGCTTTTTTACTATTATTAAATTATTATGTTGAAATGTGGCAGTAAAGTGGTTAACAGGCAAGGCACACCTCCAAAAACACACACATGCAAACCTATCGCACTTATGGCGCTTATCTTGGAGGAGGGTGGTGGAATGTCAGCTCTGTAAATATCAGTGGGAACCACCATCAGACTCCACCACAACTCAAGGTCTGTTTTCACTTTCCAGGAAGTGCAGATGCAGCCACGTTCACACAACTCAAAATCACATCACACCTCGAGAGAGTGAACAGGCGGACTCGTCCGCATGCCGCCATTCGGCGGCAGGTGTCAGCCATCAAGGACAAAACAGTTCAGAGAGTTAAGTATCAAGTTTAGGTCATGGATAGTTTATAAGAAAAAAGCTGTTAACTACCTGAAATATCAATACTACGGATACTAAGTCTTGTTTCTATATTTTTTTTATCTTGTTAGATATTACTGTGACAGTATTAACATGCTGAAGTTTCACAGGTATAAAGTTTACTGTGCTCACCATCTTAGAGCATCTTAGTTTAGCATGGAAATGTGCTGATTACCACTAAAACATCAAGTAGAGCTGTTGAAAACAAAGTGCAAATTTTTATGAAAAGTTAAGTGTTTACAGTTCATCCTTTTGGAGACATTAACGTCGACATGTTAAATGTCACTGAATCCTTCAAAATACTATCAAAGCAACTGGCTCCCAACCAAAAATGTGAACTTAAAAGCGATGGAGGACAAGTCTGGGATTGCTGAAGATAGAGGTGAATAGTTGTTGAGATATATTTTAATCTGGAGCACAGCGATGGCCCAATGGACAGATCAACATTTCCGCTGATAGAGCCCCGCTGATGAAAAACAAGGACACAACTGATGCCTTCAAATCAAATGTTACTGCCATGCAAGTGCTGACTAAATCAGTCTGAATCTATCCAAACACAGTAAACGTTCTGCAGAACATGCAGGCAGAAACACATCCACTGCCACGGTATAACAAAGCGAACTAATGTTTGAGTACAAGGCGGCGCTCACCCGCCCCACATTGCTTCTCACAATTAAGTTATCACATCGCTTAGTACATCAGCGCTTGTAAGGAACCAGATGAGAAGGAGGTTTGACTGGAGGGTGTAAAAGTATCTGCCATTGACTCTTTGTGTAATAATGCCTGTTACATGAGTCACGTCTGGGACTACAATAATGACAGAGAGCTGTTTTTTTCATCAAGAACAGGCTGTAATCCATCCAAACAGTCAGTCACTCAGTAAGATCTCTGCTCGTTTAGCCAGCGAGAGATCTGAGATCGCCAGCCAGAATGGCAAACAGCGTAATCCAGTCAGTCAGTTGTGGATGTGCTTACCAGGGGGAACGTGTCAGGTACTGACATGAAGAGGCGGCAGCAAACATCAGCCGCCTCTGCATTCCCAGAACATGAGCCAACCTCGTCAGTGACAGGCAGGAATGCAGACGTTTCAGCCATCGTGAGGCCGGAGGCACGAGCCGCTGCTGCTGCTGCTGTTTACTCATGACGGACATTGAGGAGTGACAGCAAGAACAAAAGAGCTGAAAACATTAGTCACGAAAGAGACAAAAACACAGTCTTTAACTCCATGAGAGGGTGAAAGTGGATCCTGATCAATAAGAATAATCCTAATTTACACGCGGTCCAGTGACCTGTCTTTACACCAAATCTCATTGATGAATTAGTTCATTCTGCTAACTTATCAACTGACTGACAAAAAAAAATGACCACAGATTCATCAACCCCAGCTGACAACTGAGCATGAGAAGGTCATCGTGCTTTTAAAACCCCATATAGAGTTTTTTTTTTTTTTTAAATAATCCATTATAGTTTGAAGATATTTACTCAACCTCTCCCACCCATGTTTATAAGAGAGGAGAAATTACACCTCTTGGTGACTTTCTGTAAAGCAGCCTAAGCTAAGACAAGAGGACCTTGAGCTCATTTACTTCACAGAGTTTACAGGAAATCTGGCGGCACTCAGCTGCTCTCTTAACCACACTTAAACACTTAAATCTCGCTGTCTTTAGCCGGTTCAAATTGCCACGTTCAAAGCAGAAAATTAGGATAATCTCCAACGAGAGCCTCAATAGTTCTTTAAAGGAATTTAGGAGAAGAATCGTCACAGATTAGTGGAGGAAATTGTTTAGATGCTCAGAGCTACAAACTGTAAACTGGAACTGAATGAAAAGAGAGAAAACTACCCAGTGCGTTAAGCTGTCTTTTTCACTGGGGGGGGGGATCCTTGAGCGTATGAATCCCAAATTACAGATAAAATTATGCAAAACTACTGTTGAGATTTTCACCCAGTGAAGATGACGCATGGACTTGTGTAATTGCAGGTAAAAGGAGGAATCATGCAGGCTGACGCGTGCAACATCAGACACCGCAGCAGCTTTAATTACACCCCTCGCCTCTATTTAGTGTCTCCGTTTACAGAGGAGGACGCTCCCAGTTAACCGATGGCTCTTTATGGCCACTCCACAGCAGGACGCAGGGAAAACCTCCACACAGTCCTCCTCCACTGCACAGACACACACACACGGTCTGTCATGTAGATACACAAAAACATTCAGAGAGTACCTTGCGTGGCAGAGCGCCTCATGCGGCGCCGTGCTCGTCTCTTTCCAGTGAAGACGGCATTCACTCTCTGAGCCCAGACCTGCTGGCTGCCCTCGTCGGACACCCCACAGCGAGGCTCAGCCATCCGCCTCAGGGTGGCGCCGTCAAGCTCACCTGTGACAGGAAGCCGGGACAGCCACTGGAACTCGCTGCGGAGGAAGGAAAAAGTTGGATGATGCTCTTCTTGGCTTTTTGATCCCAACATTTAACTCATTCATTAAACCCTCAATATCCCCGAGACTCTTGGCCTGACAGAATAAAGTCCTCTTGTGTTAGTGATGAGCGCAAATGAACATTTCTCGATGCCTGCAATGCCAGGAAAGTTTAGAAAGATTTAGCATGTGGCTCATAATGCTGCTGAATAAAGACAATAAATTCTTAAATGTACTGTGGTGTTATGAAACCACATTGGGAATGAGGGAGTGGATGAAGAGAACAAGGTTTCAGGAGGTTCATCATATTAGTTATTTACACCAATTTCATTTTAAAGTTTGAGAAAAAAAAGTTTAACCATTTTGAAATCACAGTGAAACTGATCTATTCTTGCTTGATGCATATGATCTTTTTACCTGCTTACTCTTTTTTACCAGACACTGTTGACACCACATTTCTGCCAAATTTTGCACACTGTCATGACTGTTTGTCATGATTCATGTGTACACACTCAGTCCAAGCAAAGCTTTTCCATCAGCTCCCATTATAGTACAGTCAGTGTACAGGCCAGAGGGCGAGGCGCTTGACATTCCTGGATGGTTCAGGGAGGGTTCAGGAGAGGTTTCCCAGTGCAGAGGTGAGGGTGTGTTTTACTGCCCTGTACTCACGTTCAGCCTCAGGCCTTGAACCACACCGAGCGTACCCCTCCCTCTCCCTCCCATCAACACAACCAGCCAATTCTGATCGGCAAAGTGTTGATTTAAAAAATGTGATAATGACACTACAAACCTGGCACAACATGTTTTCCTGCGCTGAAGTTTCTCTGGCTCACTGACAAGAGAAACACGTGGAGAGCAGCCGCACGACCTACCTTACAGCTGAACGCATCTCAGCTGCATCATGGATGTGGTTGTCCTGATGGAAGTAGCCATACTTTTCCAGAAAAACCTGCAATTGTCACAACACGAGTTAATATTGCTCCAAATCACTCTGATCACTGATGCATCTGAGCACCTGTCAGTAAAAACACACTGTGAGGTCACTCTGGTAAATCCCCAGAGAGGCATAAAGCCCCATGAGGCGGGAAAAAGAAATCATAAAAGTGTGAAAATAATTTTCCATTTGTGCTGCTGTAGGCTGCCTGAGCGGATGTATAGATCTGGACCACCCATAAGAGTGAGAAACCCCTGGGGTGTCCCTGAAAATTCATAGTTATTATTCTCACAAGAATTTCATGCAAACATTCTGAGAATAGCCCTGAAGTTTGAACGCCCATAAAATACTGTAAAACTGAACCAACCGGGGACATGACAACAGATGTTGTTGCATTGTGGTTTGGGATTACCCATGTTGATGGTTTAATACGACGATCCTCGATGTGCATGCAGCACGTTTCATGTTCAGGCAACAGCGGGCGCAGCTATGATTACAGATGTGGTGAAGGTGGGATGGAAATGAAAATTGAGGAGACGACAGATGTGCTTCTGCAAACAGGAATGTGCAACAACAAAAAAAATGTCCCTTTGTCCCATCAGAGAGACAGAAACATTCCAGAAGGCTTTGTTTTATGTAAGAACGGGAGTGAAGTTGTGGAAACACGAGTAATAACCTGACGCTGCAGCAGCTGGATGGTAAAAACAGCTGTTATATTAAATTCATACCATCCAAACCACAGAGACGCAATTAAACTGTTAAATGAAACAAATTGCTGTGTTTTCTTTTAAAAATGGGTTTGGTCTCCTTGTATGTCACCATATGCAGCTATAGTATAAATATACTACATATATGTGTGTACACTTGACTAAGTATAGATGTTACTATTATTGTAATTATTAAACAAAGCAAAACAAAAGTGGTGTTTGTTAAATTAAATTTATACTCTGTGTTTGGAAACATACATGTGAAATATTCTGGGGTAGAAATTTGTTTCCTAAATATCTTCTAATATCACTGCAGCAGTTTCAACATAAAGCATGTGTGCATTTCAAACAGGCCCAATGTCATTTTAAAAGGACAGTTTAAGCCTTTGTTATATTTAAATAACTTAAGTTCTATTTATGTATTATGTGTGCATTAATGAAAGGAACAGAAAAATCAACCAATTCGTCTCTTTTAAATGTGTTTTTTTCATCTTGCCTCCTTTTCATTTTAAAATACTAAACTGGCCAAACTGAGCCTGCACATTTGATGAAGGTGTCAGGAGGAACAAATCATTGTCATTACAGTAATAATGGAAATATTTCATGCATTATGAACAAGCATAGAAAGATAAACACCCCTTTAATTTGTCAAGTCACTCACACAGAGAGAAATAAACTGGATTTTCCTACGTGGTGGTCTGACTTTTGTTTTGGGTCATTTAAAGCCCAGAAGAGTCTGAAATTCAGATCAGCTTATTTGGGAATTATTATTCTCCTTTCAAATCTGCTGTCAACACCCATCACAGCTTTTAAACGTCAGAAACTCTTTCATATTCAAAACCTTCACAGCTGAACTCTCAAAACCAACCCATCAACTTTTTTTTTCTTCATAAAGTGAGTAAAAGTCACCACAACGATCACATGCTGCTCTCCGTTCAGAGCCGGTCTGCACTCGGCGGTACCTGCGGGTCCAGCAGCGGTGATCCTCCGGCCGTCTGCGCGCTTAGGAGGCCGCTCACGGTCAGGACCAGGATCCGGATCCAGGCCGCCTTCATCCCGCGTCCGGACGCGCTCCGGTCCGCGGCTCGGCGGCTCATCGCGGGGCGGACTCGCTACATTTGTCCCGCTGCTGCAGCCCGACTCACCGCTGCTGCTGCCCGCTGAGGAGCGCGGCTCACCGGGGAGGAGGGACACAGTGAGGGGGAGGGACAGCACCGCCCCCCGGCCCCGCCGCACCACAGCAGCACTACTGCCGTGTACTTTAAAGAGTGAGTGATATGAGGTGGGCATGAACTCACACGAAGCGCAGAGAAAAGATCACTGTTTTTAATATCATTTTGGAAAAAGAAAAAAAAAAGTAAACAGAACCCAAGTAAAACATTTTATTCCGTTCATACAAAACAATGGGTTGAAGTCTACCTCACAAAACGTCTGCAGCTAGAATCTGAGAGAAAATTAAAAAGATGTACAGAGAAATAAAACAAAAGATCCGGAGGAAAAAAAAAAAAAAAAAAAAAAAAGGAAAACATTTGACCACATGCCAACAGTGCCAATCAGCCCCCAAAGTCCCTTCACAGTAGCTCAACACATCCCTCCGTCACACACAGGCGAGCAGCCATAGTTGGGACGCACCGGCTACAAAAAAAAGGTACATAAACCAGAATATCTGATCCATCCCCTTCCCAGATCCTCCCCCCACCCCTCCAGGTTTCCCAAACTAAACCGTCCCTGCACGGGCTGGAATGGTTTCCGTCTGCTCAGTTTAGTATGGCCGGTCTCTTCTGTCGTCTCTGCGGTCACCTCTGCAGAGGAAAAAAAGAAAGGACAGAGACGTGCTTTACCGACTGCATCTTTGTAGAACAACATCCACTTTTGACATTGAATTACCCGCTGTGCTCTGAGCGACAAAGACGAGTGAAATATGATGTCTCTCGTTCACCCACCCTTCGCCTTTTAAAAATCTGCGAGCGGAGCACTTAATTTGCTTTTGTTACGAGGAGTGTCCTTCCTTTAACGCAGCTCTTCACCTTCAGCGAGCAGCAATATATCAAACTGTGCAGATACCAGGGACCCTCAAGGGGCACGTAATTGCAAAGTGGAGGATGTAGCATGAATATTTAGACACTTCACAGCCTGGTCTCTTTATAAGCGGCGATTTAAATGCCTCTTTGGTTTATTGGTAATACTACCGTCATCTTGAGGAGCCAGGATGAGAAAATACTCAACTAAAAAGAGCGTTACTGTATAAAACAGCATTTGTCTTAACCAAGTTACAGATTGAGAGCTTGTTGACTAAACTCAGGCAGGCTACGCCCTCTTCTGGTCATGCACCCCAACTACATTGTACAAGAATCATCTTACATATAAAGTATGTGCAAAGCAAAGAGAGGAAAAAAAATAAATAAAAAAGGACTTTAACTAACCTTCCTCCCATTTTGTAGCCGCCTCCAAATCCTCCGCCGCCTCCACGGTCTCCCCCGCGGAAACCTCCACGACCTCTGAAGCCGCCGCCTCTGTCACCGCCGTAACCACCCCGGCTTCCACGATCTGCAAACAACCACGACGTCGTCAGTAAAACAAGGAGCAGGTGATACAGCGAGAAACAGCACGCCGTGCACAGATGTGTAAAATATCAACATTCTTCAAACGACCTACAACCATTTCTTTACATAAGCAGCTTTTTGATATTAGGGTTTTTTCATTTTTTGTCATTTTCAATCCTGTATATTTCCAGGTTCATAAACAGAGAGTAAAAAAGCTCTGAAACAATTCTTTTAAGCATTAAAATTTTAAGCGCTCACCTCCACCTCCAAAGCCTCCATCTCCTGGTTTGGGTGTGCCGCATTTGTTGCACTCTTGCCGCCGTGCGAAATTCATGTTGCCACAAGAGCTGAGGGAGGAGAAATCAGACAGATGGAGGAAGTGTTTAACACATATGAGGGCTTTTTTTAATGTCTTTAAAAAGTGTGAATTTCTCTGGTACAAACCTGTTGGGGCAGGGCCAGTCTCCTCCCTTAATGTCGAAGTTCGGTCCTCCACCACCACGACCTCTGAAACCTGAAAAAGCAACGCCTCGGTCAGAAACTTCAGTTCTCACATTTGGAGGGTAGATATTTGCAGTGCTTGCTATTTTGTCTCTGAGATCAATACCCACCTCCTCGTCCCCCTCTACCTCCTCCTCCTCTCTGTGTGAACTCGGCTCTGCGGGTGGCAAATGACACTTTGATTGGTTTGCCGTTGAATTCTTTGCCTGAAATAACAAGACAACACGTAGGTTAGAGGTTTCAGTTCAAGGGACACCGAATGACACGATTAAAAGAGTATAATTAAAGCATTTCAAAAGGTGCATTGGTGCTCTCACCATCGAACCAATCAATAGCAGCTTTGGCAGAGGGCGGGTCATCGAACGAGACTGTAGCTTCTCCCTTTGGACGACCGGTGGCCTTGTCAGAGTAGATGTTGATCATTGGCTGCCCGGTCTTCTTGTTTACCTTAATTAAATGAACAAATAAATATATCAGCACAAGTATTTGCATTCATTTCCACACTTAAATGCACACCCCACTGAATCTCTGAATGCATCTAATTCCAGGTAAATCTTGTGTTAATGTGCTTGAAAACATTTATCTCACATCAAAGTAACAAACTAGAGATGCAATCACAAAGTAGTACTGCAGTGAAGCACCATCAGCTGCTTAATCAACTCTCCACAGTCATTAGGATGCACGTTACTGTGTGATTTCACTGATTAAATACCTTGATGATACCAATTTGCTTGAAGAAGTCACCGACTTCCTGAACTGTGGCGTCCTCTCCCAGTCCCTGGACAAAAATGGTGTTGTTGTCGGAGTTGTCCTGCTCACCAGCTGTGTAGATTTGTGGAGAGGGGGCGATGATTAAAAAGATTGTTCACAGAGGTTTATCATCTCCTTCCAATAACTGATTTGAAGGATATAAAAAAATTATCATATCGGTTTGTGAAACCATGGCAACTCATAGGGGTGTTAATGCTTCAAAATGTCTGATTAACTTAAAACTTTCTAGGTTAATAAAAGATTAACAGTCATAAGAATTAAAACTATTATGAAGTAAAAAGGCTGACTGATCAGTACAAGCTGTATTTAAACATCACGATTAAAATAACCAGTCTCACCTGGTTCATCCCTTGAGCCGTAGTCTCGAGAGCCTGTAAAACAGAGGAGAGGATGCAAGAGAAGACTTGAGCAAGGACTCTTACAAACGGTCCACACTTTTACACACAAATGATTAACTTTCATCCCTAATCAATGCATGATACAAAGAAAATTAAACAATGTCCATGTTTACAGCTTTCTGATGGGTGTTTTCATACCGTTGTACCACATACCAACACCTTGCAACAAGAAGAGAATTTTTTTGGAGCTTACACCAGAAATGAAAACCACCAAAATGTCTCCAGTTTTAGAAAGTTTTCCTTCTTCGTCCTGGGAGCACCTCTGTCATTTACAATCAGCCCTCGTCTTCATGCAACAATACCACTAGTTTACATCTCAGGCTCCATGTTCTTTACCATATCTGAAGTCATTTACGAGAAATCCTTCTAAGAATAATAGGTGGAGTCCCTTTGGGATTCTGGACATGAAAATGGTGGCATTCACTGGGTTTCTCTTTTTTTTTTTTTAAATCCCCTTTTTTCTCTTTTGCTAACTCAAGTTCTTTCCTCCCCCACCGACACAGTTCTGATGCTCGTCACTTACCACCGTAATTTTTGTAGCCACCACGGTCACCACCTCTGCAGAGGAAAAATTGGAGATATGATGGCTTTTCCTTTGTTCCAACTGAGAGCTCAAAGCTCCCCTACATCCCCATCAGTATGCACTCCTGCCAGGGTGTGCGACTATGGTGGAAATGTCTCACACGAGGAATGCGTTAGTCTTTGACATTAAAGATCAATGAACAGACGACTAGGCAGCTCCGACTGAACAATCAGGCAGACGAGTGAAGACAATTATCACATGTCACCATTTACAAAGATTTTGGTACTCTTTACAAGACCAGATTGGATACCAAGAGCCGGAAAACCAGCTGAATTTGTTTAGTCATTTTAAACATGTGGCCAAATTGGTGTGAAGGGGTGTAGAAACTGATAAGCAATCTTCCACTGAGTGCGTTTATGAGATCCTTTAACTGAGGTCCAAGTTTTAGTTCAATCACTCTGAACACCTGTAGTATAAAATGTAGATCCATGTTAACACAACACACATGTTCGCCATTGTCAAATATACAACACTTGAATGAAACCTGTTGAATGTGAAGCAGCAGAAGATGTGACTCCAGGTCTGAGGGCATTGTTACAGTGGAGTTTCCATTGTTTCAAAGACTATCATGTGGTCCTCAGAGTACAAGAAACACACCAAAATTGAGTTTTTTGGCAACTGAAAAAAGTATGGATGCTGACGATTTTACTTTGATAAAACATGAGGGCACAAAAAGAAAACTCCTCGCTCTGTTTGGATCAGGGTCAAATGACAAAATGTGACTTAAGGATTTACATAATGTAGAAAACAACGTCGCTGTGCCAGTTGGCTTCACAATGTCACCTAGTGGACCAACATGTGAAGCTTATAGATTGTACTGAAATCAGTCTCCAAAAAGATTCAAATGCATGTTGTTTTTTTCCATTTCCAGAAACACTGGTCGATGGGTACCTTTGCTAGAATCTCTCTCCAAAACTGAGATGTGTTACCTTTGCTGGTCCAGAAAATTGTCCATTTAAAGCAGTGAAAAGACACATTTATCATGTGTGAGAAAGCACTTTAACACATCGTAATCATGTGCTGCTGCACTGTTCATGTTACGGAAACGTCCATTTAGGTAGAGCTCCTAATTTAATATATCACTGGATACTATGCAGCCTTTGAAAGTGACACAGTGTGTTCCTTGTTGATAGAAAAATTGCCAACCGTTGTGTTGCAGACTGGACAAAACCTGTGTCCCGACAGCTCAGATAACATGGTTGCACAACCGGGTCTCAGTTGCCGTCAAAGCTCCTATTTGGGATGGCATGTTCGGTCTCCATTCCTTTACTTTAAGACCCCAGAGATGATAAGCGGATCCTTACTGGGTCAGTCACGTCACTTTTAACCTCTACATAACCACCACCACTTATGTGTGAATGGCCATTGTTTGATCTACAGCAATGTGGATTTAAAAAAAGATTGTTGAGATTCAGGTACCTGCAGCACAATGCAGAGGGTGGTGAATATAACCTATGTGACCTGAAGCAACTACACATAAATCCACTTTTTGAGGAAGAAAAAAAAACTACCAGAGTTTGAGGATCTGGAGCACAAAGCAGATGAGTGGTGAAAATCATCTATGTGGATGGTTTGTAGATTATGAGTGAAGTGTTGAGTGACAAGTCATGTCTTATATTTCACAGTGTATGGAGGTACCTTGGGGGCAGTGGCACTATGCAACTTACCCCATACCAGGAGGTCCACCTCGTCCGCCACGGTCATATCCACCGCGGTCGTATCCACCACTGCGGTCATAGCCGCCACGGTCATAGCCACCACGATCATAGCCGCCACGGCCTCGGCCTCTGTAGCCCCCTCCATCTGAGCGGTCTCCTCGGTCACCTCCAAACCTCCCACCCTGACCACCACTGTCACCTGGGAAAAAGAAGATTGCGTGAGTAAATGCAGCACAGCTGTGGCACATTTGCTGGTGCTTACAGAATGTGGATAGTTTCTATATGTTATTTTCTATGCGGTTATTTGTACCTTCACTCCATCTGCTGTAGCCACCACCTCCTTGTCCCTGGGCTCCATATCCACCGGCACCACCCTGCCCCTGACTGCCATATGCGGCAGCAGCAGCAGCACCACCAGCAGCCTGTCCCTGGCCACCATAGGAGCTCTGTTGTCCGTAACTGTCTCCTCCTCCTTGTCCCTGGCCACCGTAGGAAGCCGGCTGTCCATAAGACGACTTGTCTCCATACCTAAAAGTGTTCATGAAATCTTAGTTAGCACAACAGATGATGCCATAAATGTGAATTTATGAGTGAGCCGCTTTCATTGGTCAGACAAGTAGCTGAGAACAAAGGCAACCATAAAGTTGAGCAGAATGTGTCAATCACATTAAACTGCATAACTTAGCAGCTGTTTTAGTCTGAAAACAGATTAAAAAATACATGTAACTATACCCTGAACAGATATTGTTTAGTCATAGGCATCCATCTTAAATGTTAGTATAGTTTTAAGAGGCACAAACTGTGCACAGAAAAATGACAGCACTTAAAATTTTTGTTTTTTAAAAAAATCTCAACAATATGATATAAGCAACTTACCCAGATGAATCCTGTCCGTATCCATCATAGCTCTGTTGTCCAGACTGGCCATAGCCATCTTAAAAGGGAAAAAAAAGGAGTGTAACTATTGGAAAAACTTTTGAATGAGCCTTTCATATTATTTAAAGCCACTATTCCAATCCACAATATCTAAAGTGACCTAGTAACATTAACTAAATAGTCTCTATCAGATCACTGACAGTGTACAGCTTGTTTGGTCTAATAAATACGTTTTTGGCAAGATCTGAAATACTGAAATAAAAACGTTTGGTCATGTCACACACAGTACTTTAACAAATATTTAGTATACCTTGTGCCCCGCCTTGCTGTCCATAGCCACCGTAACTCTGCCCCCCATAAGAGCCACTGCCGTTCCCTTGGCCATAACCCTGTCAACCAGAGACACCAGACAAATCAGACTTGATGTTGACTGCTACATTAAGCAGGTAAATAAAAGACATAAAACAGGTTGGTAATTTGAGAAATGGTCTCACCTGTCCACCTTGCTGGCCGCCATATGATCCATAGCTGAAGGCACATGAGAAAAAAGCTTTTAGGTGCATGTGACTTATTTAGTTAAACATTAAAAACAAGTTTCACAGGAACATTAAAGTGAATGATTCTCTCACACACACACACACACACACAAAGTTAATATGGGGCTTGGATGTTTGTTTGAATAGTACCTTTGCGAGCCACCGTAGCCTGAATCTGAAACAGAAAGAGAGCAAATGGATTAGTAGTACAAACAGGTTGTCCACAATGGGTTTGCTAACCAGTGTGCCAGGTTATTGAGACAAAGAGTCAAGTTTTATTTGTTCTTAAATCACATGCTCCATCTCCCAGTGCTAATGAAAATATGTAGAAATGTCACAAGGAAAAAATGAAAAACGTTCATGATATGGAAATAAAGTATAGTACAAATTAAATGAAAAAACACAAAGCAAACTATAAATAGAAACCCAGTGATTGTGCAATACATAATAAATTGGTAGATAAGGCAGTAAAGTGTGTCACTTCAGTGGGACACACAGATGAACACAAACAGGCCGTCAGCACGCAACCCTGAAAAAAAATGGCGCTCAATTCAGTGCTGGCTCCGGCTAAATCTTGAAACTACTGCTGCTTCATAAAGAGCTGTTCCCCGAGGAAGACCTCACTTTAAATCAGCTGTCTAGATACCACGAATGACCACCGTCCCCTAAGACTACAGACAGGCAGGTGGAGCAGGGCATTTCATTCAGCTTGGAGACAATGGCAGCGGTATAAACAAAGAGGCGTCCATGTTAGCTGCGGGCTAACTGAGCTAGCTAAACGAGGCCCGGCTCGGTCTGCGGGGTTTTAATACACAGATGGGCAAAGAATCAATGGGTGAAGCCTCACAACGGCATACAACCACTCTGAAACTTTAAAAAGGCGTTTACTCAATCTGCAGGTGAATTTAAGATGGTCCTGCTAATGAAACATGAGCCACCTTCCAGCAAATAGCCGCAGCCCTCAGCCTGGCCTCGCGGTGCTCCGCTAATTTAGCTGCATGCTACTCGACCCACTTTTCACTATTCACTCAGAAATCGGCATAAACCGGACAAAGGGGTGGTCAGATAAAAACACAGACTTACCAGTGGCCATTGTGCGACGTTATATATATAGTTTAAAAAGAACAATGAGGCGTGTTTCTTCTGATTAGCTGATTAAAAACCCAGTTTGTCATGTACGCAGCGCCACAGGACTGTGTGAGCTCTCTGCGGTACTTCCCTTAAGGCGCCGCCGCTTCTTCTTCTGCATCCTTCAACCCGCCGCGCACACTGACGTCAGCCGGCGTGTCGCCCCCTGCTGTTTGTGAGACTGCACGACAACCGCACTTTGTGTTTCAGGGTTAAAATACCTTCTTAAAATTGAAGTTTTAATATCATAGACGTGTAAAATGAGATTAGGTCAAGAGCAGGTTATATAGATCAGTTTGATATGTGGGTGGCTGCGATATTTCAAAAAAGTTCCACAGCCAAAAATCTCTCTTATACTTAATCCTACTCTTTAAATAGCATATTGAAGAAGTCTAAAATTAATATCTATGGCTGATGCAGAGATCTTAATCCACATCTTTGTTTAATCCAGATTAGATTACTGAAATAACACAATATTCAGCCTGCCCTCCTCCTTCTTTTCACTTTTTTGACATCAAATTGTAACACTTTGTGATGTTATTGTGGATTTACTCTGTAAACTCGACATCTATTGTGCCTGACCTGAGAGGGATCCTCACTCAGTTGCTCTTCCCGATGCTTCCTCCCCTTGAAGCAAACAACTCAGCTGACTGGGACACTTAAGTGAAACATCAGTCATCATTAACAACATTAGATCCATATGGACTCTCCTTGTTAAGACACATCAATAACTCCGCCACGAAAAATCTGCTCTGCAGCCCTGTGAGATTATAATCTCAACTCATGAGGAATCAGTGATGGAGCCTGGTTCCTGTTTACCATGAAGTCCTGGTTTATCATGATGAACAGCAAAAACTGTGCTAGGAGTCAACAGACTGTGGAAAACATACACTGATTGTTGTAGATTTACAAAACTACCACATCTGGATTTAGGTTTTCACAGTTTGCAAGCAATTTCCAATGTTTTACAATGTTCTTATATTAGATGTTACTAAAACCACTCAAGGTAAACACATCATAAAGTCGAACCTCATGTTGTCACAAAGAAATGATCAATGTGATTGATTATTCCAATTTTATTCATTAAAAAAATGCATGCCTTGATAAAATCAATTAACTGTATCATAAAGAGGAATGACAAAAAAGTGACAGTACTGGGTAAAGTGACTTTCTAGCAAAATGTAAGCATGGAAGAAAAAAAAAAAAAAACGTTAAAAAGACAGCGAAGCGTCAGGGATTTAATGCAAACTTAATACATAAGGCAGTGTTAAAAAGGCACAGGCTGCACTTCCACTGGTTTGCTGAGCTTCTCAAACTCCCCATTTACACACTAAAGTACTGGGATGAGCACTGACAGAGATGCTGGGAGCCGCGCACAATATCTTGATATTTCTAGTCATTTTTCTCCATGTAGTGGTGCATATGTGATTGGACAAAGTAAAAAAAAAACAAAAAAGCAGATATCAGACAGAGCTGGTTGTCGTATATCTGAGTGTTATTGCAACATGAAAAACCCATTTCATAACCGTTTCCTGTCAGATGCTTATAAAGTGAATCACCATTTAGGAAGCCAGATTTGTTTTTCATGGGAAACATTTCAAATGTTTTAACATTTCACAAACACTACAGGATACTTAGATACATTCCCATTGTGTTTCATGGTAGTTTTTCTATTTTAAAATAGGGAATGAAACGCACATAATCTTGTATTTTTCTATAAATGAACTTTCCCTTTGCATCATTTTTGTGCCTCTCAAAAGGTCACTGTCACCAATTGAAATGAACAGCAACTAATGCATATCAGGCAAGATCCCTTGTGAAAATACAAAGGTAAACACAACTGTACCAATGATGCCAATTTGTTACACCAAACAATTTCCTCACAGAATTTTTACATTTTCTAAAACATTTCATGAGTTTGAAACAGTTTGAAAAGTACCACTAGATCAGCTCTGAGAGAAACTTAAGTCAGCACCCTTGCATATCTTATGCTCATCTGAGTGTTCAAACGGCAACAGGAACACACAATACTCTTATATTCACTTCACATATGATGTAATATTACCTGCTGCACTGCTGTCTACAGTCTGTTAATTGATTAGATTAAAGTTACAAACATCTACATCCAGAGGTCGTCCCACAAAACAGAGGGCTTTCCCACTTCGAGTCATCATCAGTTTATGCACACAGCTAAATGTACAGCCAAACTGATTGACTTATTCATGTAAAAAAAAAAAAAAGAAAAGAAAAAAAGAGAGTCTACTTAAAATTCAATCTGTCCCGAAGATGAGTCTCTGCTACATTTGCAAAGTAAGCTTTCATGATTGACAGAGGAATCTTAAACCAGCGGCTTCATACATCTAATCCCAGAGCGCCCAGAGCTGCAGTCAAACATCCAATTATAGAAATTCATTCATTTATATCCGAGACTCTGCAGAGTGGGTAACTGTGGTTTGGTACGAGACCACGGCTCAAGTGAGGACCACAACAGACACAGGCTGCAGGTCCAGACAAACAATGTAGTACATAGGATACACAGATTGAAATTGCTGAATGGGTTTAATACAAAAACCTGTTGAGGTAGGGTTCGCCTCATGATCTTCGGCTACCTGTAGCTCTCATGAACCAGGGTGATGAACGACAGTTTAATGTTTTTAATATTCAGTCCTGATAAAACAAGACATCCAATAAAAATAGAAAATTTAAAACCACCACTTGACTGAGACTGAGACTGAAGCCCTTTAACTCCAGACGTCTTGCGAGTAGCGTCCCTTGGTCATCAGTTTCTTGATGTAATCTGTGGCCTGGGAGCGCGTCATGTCTCCCAGCTCTTCTGCGATCTCGTGGAAGGCCGTCTGTACGTCTTTAGCCATGTTCCTTGCATCCCTAAATCAGGAAAGAGATTGCTTTAGACATTTGCTCGTTCTTTGTATTTTTGTTTTTTATTTTTTATTTTGTATATATTTCTTCTTTGCCCATCTACTCTGGGATTTTGCCTTCCAGTCAAACATGATACGAGTCCTTTGTAGACAGCAGTTTAAAATGATCTACACTATCACACAAGGAGGCGCCAAAGCACCAAAAACAACATGGATTTCCATGGAGGCTATTTCAGTATTCTTTGCACTGTTTCGTATTTCAAATAGTTACAAAAATGATCAGTGATATTATTATTTTAGTAGTACAAACTAAAATCAGTATTCTTTCACAGCATCAGTAAATGAGTGTTCTTCAAATGTGTTAATTACCCGCAGATGTAGATATGAGCGTTGTCTGAGTGAATCAGCTTCCAGATGCTCTCCTTGTTTGTCTTCAGGAGATGCTGCACGTACACCTTTAATTTTGAAAATGGAAGGAGAAAAAAAACATGTTCAAATGTGCCTCATTACCTGTATTTTGAAAAGCACAAATTAGGTTAAAAGTTACAAACACAGAGACAATAAAAGGGTTCATGAACACACTCAGACATCAGATTAGTGCGTTTTCTAAATAATGAATTTGACCCAAACAGCGTTCAATTATTAGAACAACATGAAGATGACCTTTTTGTTATCTATCAACAAAGAGCTGTAGCAAATCTGCCTCTATTATAAAACTGGTACATTTACTAAACAATGATGCTGAAACCTCCTATCTGCATTTAAGATACACTGTGATTTCTGCTAGCATGAATCTCCACACAGGTTTCCAGCTTCAGTTTGACGGCACACTGACGTTGGAGACGTAACACAGCCTTACCTTCTGCGCCTGGTCTCTGGAGAAGGCGACATGAAGCTGCGTTAGGACCCCGCTCTTCTCCGCTTCCTCCAGCTCCTCCTGGTAGATGTAATCCTCGTTCTTATGTCTGCATCCGAAAAACATCACAGTCTCTCCAACCTCCTTTCCTATAAAAAGGAAACAAAGCAAAAAATAGTGGTAATTAAATACATGCTGATTAATCCATTCAGGCTCTTCCACTGAGTAGCAATCAAGTAGCTGTCAGATCCAACTGCACAGACTTTATCATGTTTTATATGTAATACATCTACTTCAAACAGCCAGACTCTTTGCTCTGACTAATCATCCATTCAGAGCGACACAGTCATGTGGTTTAAACATCATATCCGGGCAATTCAACTGAATGACTCAAACAGTAAAAACTGGTCAGACGTGTCTTTCTTTCAAAAGGTGGAATAGCAGTTCTGTTTATTTTAGATAAATAAACCCCTTATATGAACACATGAACGCAACAGTTTAAGGGTGAATGAATGACGGCAGGCCTCAAGTTCCTTCGATGAATTACCTTGCTAGTAACTGTGGTGCTAATATTGGAATAAAGTAGTAATAATAAAACCACTGATTACATGTCGTTTTTTACATTAAGACAGGAATGAGGAACATATTTGGAGATCTTTTCCCCTCACTGTTCAGTCTTCATGGTGGTTGTAAAATGTCAGACACCAACAAACTCCTTGTCAAGCGGGGTCTTAAATACCTTGCTGTTTGAGCCAGCCCCTCTCCTGGATGAAGCCCACGAAGGGAGCGATTCCTGTTCCGGGGCCGATCATGATCACTGGGTTGGTGGCTTTGAAGGGCAGGCGGAACTGAGATTTGCGGATGTACATGGGAACGGTGGACTTGTGGCCGTTGTCTGTGACGAGTTTGTTCTTCAGCCAGTTGGTGGCGACTCCCTTGTTGGTGCGACCGGTCTTAGTTTGGTACTCCACCACGACGGCGCAGATGTGGATGCTGTTGGGGTGAACCTACAGAGCAGAGAAGAGTTCACAAAAAATAAAGAAACCTCGACTTTAATAAACTCAGATCTGACTGACATGTTGCTACCAATGCAGGTCTGTGATCAAAGTCTGTACCTTAGAGGAGGAGGCGATGGAATAATAGCGAGCCTGGAGACGAGGCAGCAGCTCGCACAGGTGGTCGATGGGAGGCCTCAGAGAGGGCATGTCTTCGAGGATGGCGAGGATGTTCCTACAGGAATCCAACACCCAACTCTGGTAGAGTGCCTGTAGAGAGGCGGCGACAAACGGGCAATCAGATGAAGTATGGACGTGCATCACAGGCCCAGTAAAATCATTTCGAACTGCAGCTGTGTTTCTATGAGATCCATTTCAATTAACATCCACCACTGATGAGTCTTCACTATCTGTCACCCACCTTGCCCTCAGGCGAGGAGGAGGCCATCTTGCGCATGTTCTCCTGGTCTTTGGGGTCGGAGGCATACTGAGCCAGCTCATACAGAACGTTGGTGCGTGGAGGGTGTGTGATGTCCAGGTAGTGAGTGAGGGCGGTGCGGTAGGTGGTGGGGCAGGGGAAGGGATGCTTCTTATTGGACTCCTCTGAAAAATAGATTAAACAGATGTTTTGGAGGGTATTAAAAACATCTTACTTTATTTCATGGGCAACTGATAATGAAAAGTTTTAATAAAAAAAAAACTGTATCAAAGGTGTATCTAAACTTAGACTAATGGCCAATTTATTGCTTTATATGCTTTCTACATTCTTTTGGCTCCATTTTCACAAATAAGAAGCTAATTTCATGTTTGACTGGAGGTCACAAAATACATGTCTGTATAGAAGTTATAAAGATCATTTAGTCCATCATTTAAAGTATTTGCCATAAAGTGGTCATTAAAGCTATTTTAAATATCACTGAGGCAGCCACAAAGTACATCCCATGACCTTTCTAACAACAGTTAACTTGAAACTAATTCATTACAGAAGCCAACACCTTTTAAATTTGAGCTATAACATGTAATTGCGGTGATAAAACAATATCCAGTTCGTATGCATTAAATGAGCTGATACTGCAAGTTCAGATATCGAGGGAGGTTTTCGTGAGAGGCTCTGAGGGACGAGCAATTGAAGTCAAGGTGGTTTCAAGCTTTTCATTGCCATACCGTCAAGGTTGTTGAGAGAGATAACCACATCAAGGTCCACTCCAAGGATTTGTCCCAGCTTGTTCACCAACGCAGAGTCATTAGTGGGGAAAACGGCAACGTGGTCTCCTGACTCATATCTGAAATAGCACAATGTGACAAATGTAGACTTTGACCTGTATTTCTAAAGCCTTAGCGCAAAGCAAGAACATGAAGTTTTCATATTAGTTAGATCATGTTAGTGAAGTAGATATATCCAACCGGTCTCACCTGATCTTGGAGCCTGTTATGTCAAGTTCCAGGTGCATGAGATGTCTTTCGCCAGCTTTGTTGAGTTTGCGGTTGACAGTGACCGGAGCTAGGAAAGGGTTTTTCGAATCAAAGGGCCTATAAATAAAAAGAGAAGCACTTAAATGTAAAAATGCAATTACAAAGGACATAATAGAGAGAGGTAAAATTCTCATTTGAATGAAATACTGCTAAGCTACGCTACCCAATAAATAAATGATTTATTAAGGTTTAATAAAAAAGGCTGTAGGTTGCATTTCCCATATCCACTAGGGGGCAGAAGGGATCATTTTTAGAAAATGGCCTTTGGTAAACTTTGCAGTTCTTATCCATGTGGGTGAAATGTGAGCAGTGACCGAGGACAGAGCCTTTCATAATCAATGAGATCTGGTACCGCGCAGCGTCTGTGCTCCAGCACTTACGGCTTTTGGACCTCAAAGCTCTTCAGACGGCCAATCTCTCCAGTGTACACTTTGTTCATGTTGATGTCAGTGTGCTCCTTCAGCTCGTACTGCCGTATGCTGCGAGGAAAGACAACGTCAAGTTAAGCCTCTTCTCAAACACAGCGTGAAATAAAACGAAAAGACGAAGCACTTGTTCTTGTTTTTGCATTTCAACTTAGTTCACTTCACCTACAGATGGGTGGGGTTTATTATGACATATGATAGATGTAGCATTACATCACAAGTCTTAGCCAAGATATGAACGTTTCAAACAAAGAATAAACAAAAAGACTTTGGGCAGAGTGTCATTTTAAACCATGTGACACTGATACGATACTGATACGTGTTTGATAAGTCATGTTTGAAAATCACACGCAATCACCTTGAAACTTCAATCTATATGGCCACCATATCTTAAAAAATAATTACGTAAAAACTGCGCCTCACGTAACAAAGCCAATATTTTATTTAACCTTTACTACGGATCACAAAAGTTAGCATTAATGTGTTTGCAAGCTTTCCCTTGCCCATCATCTGTCTAATGTTCCCTTTAAGATGATAAAGAGTGAGAGTGGAAATGAGAAGCTTTGGGGTAAAGTTAAGACGAGTTAAGAACGACAGAGGACAGAAGTATAGTAATGTGAACGGACCTTGATTCATCTCCCAGGGCTTCCACTCCAAAGTGCTCGCAGACGGCCGGCCAGAACTGCTCTCTCCATGAAATAAAATCTTCTTCCAGACTGAAACCAGAAAAGACATTTGAATTCACCCTCATTTACCAAAGCAGACTTCTAATTAACACTTAAACCCCTGAACGTCTCCTTACTCAGATAAAAGTCTTCATTTCTTTTTTGGCTCAACGAATGGATGGGCCACTTACTTTCCATCATCGTCTCCTAAACCAAGGTCAAAGATGCGCTTGGCCCCGAGTTCTTCCAGCCTCTTATCAACGTACTTTCCCATTGCATTGTAGTGTTCATATGTCTTGTTGCCCAAAGCAAATACCTGGAGGCAGAACAGCACACAGAGAGAAAACTTTAATGACCAGCCTGGGACTAATCTTAAACCACACAAGCAGTTAATCTGATGGATGATTTCATTTCTCTCTTCAGCTATTGTTAAAAATCAGTCTAGTCTTATGTAATTGAGACTAGACTTAGGGTGAATACATTATCATGTTTCAGGTAAAATACAGTGAGTGAGTGAAAACAACTGAATAATGGAGAGAGAGACAGTAAATAAAAAGCAGTGCCCGAGAATCTAACTAGATTTCCCACAAACTGACTCAGTGCAGCTATGAAATAAACAAATTGTGAAGCAGCAATAATGAACAAAATTTGAATTTCTGTGTGTGTGACTGATGCAACTCTGTATATCTCAGAAGCCTAAAAAACTGAATAAGCTAAACAGAAGTTAATCAGTAAATGTCAACAGGATTTTAACTCAAATTTGTGACTACAATAAACTATAACTGTAATGATGAGTCCATTACCTGGCTGGTTCATAGATACGTTAATTTGCAACTATTTTGATAAATTATTCATGTTTTTAAAGCAATAATGCAAATGATTGATGACTGAAGCGGAGTCATCGAGACTCACAGTGTAGTTTAGTCCAGAGAGGTCTTCATCATCATTTTCCTGCAGCCAGTCATAGAAGTCCTGGGCGTTATCTGTCGGGTCTCCTTCACCATAGGTGGCCATGCAGAAGATGGCGAGGGAATTTTTAATCTCTGACAGGCGGGACAGTTCCCCCTGAAACATGGCACATCAGAGTCAGACACACACACAAGTTAATCTTCAGTACCTCACTGGAGGTGTGCAGAGTTGCCCTGTCAGCTTAAATGTTGCTACATATGACTGAGAAGTCAGAAACATATTAAATTGGTCCTCACAGCTGTGGGGACCAATAATACGTGCACTTTGTATTATTGTGACTGAAATAGCACACAGGTTTTGATACGAGCATGTATCGTCCTTGGCTCTTTATGGACTCACTCGTCTGGTTTTATTTCAGCTCGGTGAATTGACAGTTAGAAGAGGTCGTGTTACTGTTTATCTCTAGGGGTTTATTCAGAATCAGCCTCTAAATATTACTGTTTAAATGATCACGTTTGTGTAATGCAGGATAATCCGGTTATCTCCACTGAGGTGTGAGCGCTTGCTTTGTCAGACTAACTTCAACACTACAGTGATATTTTACCCACAGAACTATTATGAATGAACAAGCAGCTCTGTCATTTTTAACAATGTGGTTTGCATGTTGTTCTGCTGATGTTAATTACCATGTCGTACTCCTCTGGATCAGCAGCCATTCCTTTCATGCCATAGCGCTGAGCGTCTTTGGACAGTCTGTTGGCGAACTCCTCTCCTGTGCCCGTCTGGGAGCCGTAGAACACGATGATGTTTTTGCCCTGGTTACAAATTGACGGGGGGGGGCATCGACATGTTGCGTTTAAAAGCTTTCTCCCACAAATGCAATGAAAAGCTAACGCGTCTCCGGAGGCTGCTGCGTTATGAAACACAGACCAGTCAAAGTACAGCCGCTGTGGATCTTTTGTAATTTTCCTAAAATATATTCAGACTGTATTTTCTACCCAAAACTGCATCATGTAAAATTACATCACATCACCTAAAAACAAAGACAAAAAAAGAAACACACTTTTCCAACATATGGTTAAACAGCTCATGCATTTGGGCACCTGGTTAACAATGTTGTCACCATACATAATAACATAAAAAAGAAAAACAGGCTAAACAGCTCTGAAAGCCAACGTTCTTTTCTGCCACCATCATGGTATCTGAACTATTCGCTGCAAAACCACATGATTCAAAACCAAAAAAGTTTTTTTCTCGAGGCTGGCTTGAAAACTCAGAACCATAAAAAGTCAAAATAGTGTCTCTAAATCTAGAACTGCATAAAGTTACATTAGCTGGGAGACCATTTGAGTCATTTTTAACTTTATCTTCAGCAACCGCAGAGCAAACATTTTGCATTTTAATTAATGGGAAAATAACTCCAGGGTAGATTAACACCAGTGCTGTTAAAATTACATGTTTGCAAACCCAAATGGCTCCGTCTTCTTTTATTAACGTGATTAATGTTTGGGAACAACACAAGAGAAAAGAAGGATCCATGTTGGAAAAATAAAAGAATTGAACACAGTTGAAGCAGAAATGATGGGAAGGGTCAAAGGACTGAAAAACAAACAAACAAAAAAAACACTGTCTCTTAAAACTCACCGTTTTCTTCATCTTCTCAATGAAACTTGTCTCTCTTGTGGTGGGCGCTCTGGGAAAAAAAAACAAAGCAATTTGACTTGTTATATTCGGTCAACCAGGTAAAAAAAAAAAAAAAGAACTAAACAAACAAACAAAAAAAAAAAATTCACCAAACTATAGACACAAGTGAGCGGAAGAACTTTTTTTCATTTAAAGTTCTAGTAAATATTTGGTCTGTAGACATTTAATCAGAATTTACAACATAATAAAGAGTGCGAGTGGAAATAAAGGCCTATTTTCCCGAAACTATTAGAAACATTATCTTTGTGAACAACACAGAACATTCAACAAATACAATCAGCTGTTGTTGAGTTTGTGTTTTCACCTTCTGTCTAGGTCACAGATTACAATTTTATTAAACAGGTTATATATATTATTAAACCAAACAACAGGCAGGGAACACAGGAGAGTCAAATCATTATTAAGCCACTGTTTTTATTTACCTGATTTATGATGACTTACAATAAGAAAGGAGCAGGAGAGAAAGGTAACAATGGTTCAAACCTTTACTTAATGTTCTAGTTAAAAAGGCTCAAACGAATGACGGCTGATAAATCAACATTATCACAGTCATGTGATCACATCATTGGCCAAATTAATGACTCTGAGGATACTTAAATTAAAAAGATTTTTTTAATGAAAATGTTTTAGTTCAATGTTTTGTCAGACATATTGCAAAAAATGCATTTTTGATTATTCATTCATGTTGCGATATAAAATATTCCAGTGTAATCGATTCCAGTCATGTTGCTCAATTCCACAACAAAGCATGACGGCAAGTGATTTTTAAATACTTGCCGTTTAAATAAATGTGAAGCACCAGCACAAGAGCAAATCATCTATTCATTGCTGGTGTTACGACAACCAGGGGGGATGCAGAGCAGTGACTCAGCAGCCACACAAGCATTAGTCACACTGACCGTATACAAGCACGTACTAAGCATAAGCCTACGTGATTTCAGTATTAAAGAAGGAAAATGGCTGACAATATCACTATGGTTTACACCACGTGCACATTCAAACTCTGAGTTCAGGTTTATCCATGCAGTGATTTATGGATGAGAACAGATCAAACATCACTGTGCGTAAACAGTGTTTGTTAACAGGGAGCACAGGAAACAAAATCTATTATCGGGCCAAATAAAAGGCAACGCCGCTTCATTCAGCATCAAAGGTCTGAGTGGACAGCTGCAACGCTGCAATGAGACAGAAAGAAATTAAAAAAAAAAAAAAACTGCCACACATTACTAGAAGAGGGAGAAATATAGCGCATTCATATATTCAGATTTTCCATAATCGAAAGCTCAAGTCTGTATGGCAACCATAAAGGCCAGAGGAAATAGAGAAAATACATTAATTTGCTGGATTTGATTTGGGTTGTCTGGGGCATGGCGATCATTTCATTTGCTGTCTAACACACATTTAGTCAAACATTTTACAACCTGAAGACCACAGAGCAGCGGTGTGCAGAGTGGAGCATCAGCCCCACATGCCATAAAAACGGGCCCCCGCGGTTAATACGCACTGCACTCCAGAGCAAAGTGTAAATTCCTGATCAAATTGGAAACAAGCTTTTGCCCCCGAGCTGAAGCATTCTCGACAGCTTTTAGCAGGATTTGTCTGAACTGTTATCAGCTGAGACTGCACAGCCACTCAGCTGGGAGCATTTTCTGTGCGTTGTTAGAAAACAGAGCTCGGATATCTGTTAGGTATCCGAGTACTGTGACAACAAATGCAAGTATCTCGAGAATGTGTCAAATTGTAGGCAGGTTTGATACAGAAAAAGACATCCCTTTTTATTCCTTTACCATCTTTATAGCGTTAAATACAAACTAATATGTAATGATTGTGCGTGGTTTTATTAATTAGTACATTTAATACATTTAGTCTATTACTTAATTTTCCCACTGGATACGTTGTTGGGTTACTTTATTTTTTCCCCCAATCTCCTTAGAGTAGATTGGAGTCTTTATGGAAAGAATATATAGAAAACAAATAAAGATTTAAACAAAACAAAACCTAAAAAGAGAACAAATCAAAGTTGATGATGCGTCTCTTGTGTTGTGAAATTTCTCGTTATAGCCTGAAACAGATTCGTTTATCTAAAAGAAAGACAGAGTTTGTAATTCACACTTTATAAAATGTTCACGTCCCTAAAACAGGAAAAAAAAAACAATCGACAAAGACTCTGAAACATCTTGAACATCTTTTCCTTTCCCTCGCGCGCTGGCATTCAGTCACTGAACAAGTCGGAGTTCAGTCCAAACAGTTCAGAGCTCTTTGTCTATGCAGGCTGTCAAAAATCAACTTTCCATTCATTTATCCACCCAGGAACAGACCCTTTTTCAAAAAAGAACATCGGGTCTGTCTCGGTCTGCAACACAGACTCATTCAAAAATGTGGAGGTGATTTTATGATGCTGCATTCGATGGTTTTCATTTCGCAACCCAACGTCTCCTTTTAAGTGGCTTCTAATGACATGGAAATCAAACCCATGCTGTGTTTGTTTACGGATCATTATGAAACAAGGCTGGACACGTCCAACACGACGGTGGCTAACGTGGTGGCCGACTGAGCGGCGTTTGAGGGGCTTGTGGAAAAAGGGGGAAGAAACAGAAGACCCAATAATTACATTTTGTTTGTACTCTAACTGATTTTACGACCATCTGTTACATAACCTACTGGGAACATTGTATGGTTTCAAAACCACCGTCTCACCAGTCAGAGCTCGAAACAAGCAGACAGTGCTGCGTGCGGAGCTTACTTTGGAAACAAGCCACCATTTCTACACTTAAGAAGATGTTTAAAACTCACAAGTGTGATCTGTGCTATCAAACTGAACGGCAGGATCAAACTAAAGCTGGTGGGGGGAAAATAAATAAATAAAAAATTAAAAAAAAAAAATCACACAGTTTCAAGCGAGCATCATTCAAGGAGCATTAAGATCAAACACTTTACTGACCTCTCGGCAGCAACTCTCCCCTCCTCTGGCAGGGAGAAGACACAGCCCATGGCATGCAGCCCTGTAGCACCACCGGCTCAGGCCACCGCCGGGGAAACCGCCACGCTCAAAATCAAAAGCAGCAACACTCCACAACCGCGGGACGGAAAAGTAAAACCAGTCCAGAAAGGCGGCTGGACCCTGGCAGGGGTTTGAAAGAGCTGCCTGCCTTCACCTCAGAGGCTCCAACACGATCTGAACTCTGCCTCTTCCTGTGCTGCTCACTGAGACCAGCAGCGTCTGTTCTCCACACACACGCACACATGCACACACACACGTATACACACAGCCTACAAGCCCTGTCAGTGTCTGGCAGCCGCTGAGGACACAATGGTGGGAAACTGACTTTCCCATAAAATGTAGCCGAGCAGCAGACCCACACTTTTGACTCACACAAACACACACTGAAACACTCTCGGGCTGAAAATGCCTTCCTCCTCATCCCCGCCCCTTTTCCTCTCTCCGGTCTGAAAGGTGTTGGGAACGAAAAAGTCTACGAGATCCATTCTGAGGATTTGGCTCGTTATCAGAGCAACTCCACGGTGGACCATTGAAGCACGGAGGGTGGGGGGAGAAGAAGAGAGAGAGAGAGCGAGAGAGAGAGAGAGAGAGAGAGAGAAGCTGTGAATGGTAGTTTTTTCTGAAGTATCCCCGCCCCCATCTCACTGGAGGAGAGAGGGGAATGTCATTGCTATGGCAACCTCATTTATCATAAAAGGATTCCATTTGTGACATGGCCCTACTCCAATGGCAGAGCAGCTCGGCCCACACACACACACACACACACACACACACACACACACACACACACACACACACACACACACACACACACACACAGAAAAAGGAAAACAGGGGAGTGGGGAAAGAAGAATGAAAAAAAGTAACTCAGAGCAAAGAAAGGGTTGCTTGTCTTTTGCTTCAACTTTCCACCTTTGGAGAGCAGTCACAAAAGGAGCTTGGCTCGGCCTCCTCGTTCGCTCTCCAGGGAACTTTCAAAATGGGTTCAGGGCCAAAAACAAAAGCACAGGAAAGACATGGAAGACTACGCCCCCTTCATAACAGTTAGGTAATCTCTGCTCCTTTTGAGGGGAGGGGAGAGCAGCTCCCTTCCTGCATTCCCTCCCCTCTAAAAGATACACTCTCTACCCAAAGCAACACATGCTCAACAGGGGTCTTTCCCCCCATCCAGCCAAGCTCCTGGTTTTTCACACAAATGCTCAGGATCTCCCCCACTCAGCCTCCAACACTGTCTCCATTCACACAACCACGCAAGACCTCAGGCACACTCGCCACAGGCCCGTGGCTTTACTCCGGCGAACCAAAGAAATTGTGTTGTGGTCGGGGAGGGACTAAAAATGTGGCCAATGGAAGGAGAGTCCATTGAAAGTGAGCCAAGCCTCCACAACTCCACCGATTAGTGATGAGGGGAGGAGGAGCAGAGGCTTACAGGCAGGCAGAGAAAAGAGGGAGATCAGATAAGTTTCTGAGAGAGAAAGGAGGGGGAAAGAGAAAACAAAGGTCGCTACTAGTGGAACATTTACAAGCTTTAAGCCGTGCACTCTCACACACTCGCCCCAAGGCCCATATTGTGACAACTGGCATCCAGCATTTGCATACCATTCTCATTTTTCATCTCTGTGCTGAACTATAAGTAATGTTGAACAACTAAAGGATGTTTATTTAAAAATAGTATTCCTTTATAGATGCAGAACAAAATATATTTTGTGATTTAATTCAAGATCAGCATTAGAGAGTATTTGTTAGTTAAGTTATCTGATCTCAAAGGAAAAACGAAATATGGCTTTAGATTTCATTTTAATATAAAAGACAAACTGTGCTTCATCCAAGTCCGACATCTTTGCTGATGTTGGGACACTGCTCAATGGAGAGCAAAGACTTTTAGCCTTCAACGCGAACTACTGGTGTCAAAAACTGTTCTTGGATATTTAAAAGGTGCTGCAGGAGGCATAAAGCAAGGTCGTGTGCCAATGTGAGATTAGGATTTTCTAAACTTTTTTAACCTGTGTGCTGAGTTGAGCTGGGTCAATATGTGTCAACAGCCAGACAGCTCAGACTCTCAAAAAAAAAGTGTAAAACTGCCAATTTTAGCAGCTAATTTAAGAGAGTATTTGCCTTTTAAATAAACCTCACGTTCTATATAGTTTTCTTTTTTTTATGAAATAATAAGAATACCCCAGGGATCTGAACCAGGATTCAAACACACTTTAAATTAATAAAACACTATAAACCAGAATGAAAGTTTTTTTTCTAATAACTAAACCTTTCAGCAGCCTTCATTTATTTTGTAGTTAGACATGAATAAGAGGCTGGTAACATTAAAACAAAAAGGCGTGCGCTATCGCGGGTACTCACATTGTTTCGAGCTTCTTGAATTCAGGGATGGGCTCGGGCTTCTTCCGGGACATGAACCAGTAAATGACGAGGCCGATGATCAGGGAGAAGAGGAAGAGGTCCAGGTTGCTGAAAAGAGGCTCATCCTCTTCCACCGTGGGCTCGGTGTGGGTGACGGTCTCGGCGTCCATGTCTGTTTATGTTAACACTGCACTGGGACAGAAGGAACACGACTATTGGACACGTTGACAGTGCCAGAAAAAAACAACAACTTTTGAACAGTGCTGAAACTGTCGATCTGTAAATCAACCTGCTGCTCAGATTTTTCTCATTTTATTTGTTTCATGTAAAAGAAATCACTTTAGGTATTCAGAGTATTGGATAGACTGAATGAACAATCTGAAGCCAGAGTGCAGAGTGCAGAAAGCGGACATTAATTTTGGTTTTATTGTTTTTACTTTTGATGAGCTTGCAGATTCATTGAAAAAACAAGTGGGTGTTATTTGATAAGATAATCACGAGCTGCAGTTTATTCAGCATTGACTGCATTCTGACTGCACATTATCTAGTGTGTATTTTAAAAATAAATGTGATAAATGTGTTTAATATAACTCACTGTAATAATATCCTGAGAGCAGCAGATAGATTTCAGTTTTACAGTCTATGTTAAAAAAAAAGAGAAAAACAGCTGAATAAACCAGGCAAAAACTGGTTTAACAGCTCCACTTCAGAACAAATGCGACTGCTAACATATGCGAGCAGTCCATGCAGAGCACGAAAGGAGTGAAAACAATGAAAGTGGGATTTCTTATTCGTTAAACTGGCTGTTCAACAAGTTGAGGACCAGTCTGACTGACGCAGCCATGTGCGACGATCACTGCCCTGAACACTGCTAGACTGCTGAGTCACTGAAATATTAAGTACACCACTTCAACTATTACCTACTCTGTGCCTGTGAGCCAAGCTGTCACGTTGACTTTAAGTCTTGTAATCAGATGAACAGTCGAAACCACTTTCAGGTGACTCCTGTACATAATTTCTCATTGATATCTTCACAACCTACTGAAATAAAGACACTTAACTCACTTAAGCGATGGTCGTTTAACATTATATAAGCTGCAACCAAGATACAGCATGTACAGACATTAAATTAAACTTTAAACATTAAAATAAAGTTCTCTTAGGCTAACAAACTACACAAACATTGTTTCTCAAAAGCCCCATAAAAGTCTTTTAGGTATTTTTGAAGTAAGACTTATTTTACTCTTATTGATGTATTATCAGATATAGTATTTTTTCTTAGCAACATATTGAGTCATAAGAAGATTATCTTAAATCAGTTTAGCTGAAATAAATTTAATAAAACATTTTTTAAAGTTTTTCTTTAAAACAGCAACCCAAGTACACTCATCACATGTCCAAATATAAACAAAATCCACCTGCATGACCAATGTTAATATATTTTTTTTAATTGATAGTAAACCATTTTTTTCTTATTGGACAGTATAGAGGCAGGCAGGAAACAAGATTAAAAGGGGGCATAAAAGGCAAAAAAGGGCCCAGCTGGCATGAACACTGTTGGACATTTTGAGCTGGGATGTACGAACACAGACGTAAGGACTTCATGTATCATTGATATTTGTTTGTTATGTGTGTTTTGTATTGAAACAATAAATCAAAATTTAAATGTAATAAACTGATGTAAAGTCTGATCATCGAGGCTTGAAGACCACAAACTACATCCTGAACACAGTATCGGTGTCTCCTGTCTGTTGTTATACTATTGTCCATGACGACTACTTTACGTTGTCATCTCCCAGAGAGGTCAATTAGCAGCCTGAAGTGAAAACACCGACAGGAAGCTGCTAGCTGCTACAAGTGACAATTAGAGACAAACTACAAGGAAAACATTTAACACGTTTTCATTATTTGCTTGCTGATCATTTAGTTGTCAACTACTAAAATAATCACCAGCTTTTTTTAAATAGTGTTAAATGTGTTCAGATGTGTTCAGATTATCTTATTTTAGTTTCTCAGATATTTTTTGTTTCTTTAGTCCTCTATGGTGGTATATTGGGTTGTACACAGAACAAAATATCTGAGGACATTTTGTACAATTTTCTGACATGTTCTTGACCCAAAAACTAATGGAATAATCAATCCAACTGAGAAAATGATAAAATCATAACAGATTAGTCACCAATGACAATGATTAGATTGTTGCTCTTATATCTGTTAACTGATGAAGACCTGATTACTCTTGATGAAGAGAATTAATGATCCTAAACCAATCTGAGCAGGAGGGGGGATTTCAAAATAAGAGTCCACCTGTTACTAAACACTGTCACCTCTGACACACTGTAGGTTACACATCTGGCTAACAGGGACTCAGTCAGGGATTTCAAAAAATCATGTGGGCCTCTGGTTAGCTGCTCATAAAGTCGAATGAAAGAAGCCTTGATAGTTGTTGCCCCTGAGGTTTAAATGATCAATGAACAGACAAGATAGACTGGAAATCATCCTCCTTCTGAAAAAAATGTTGTGTAACTGTTAAGATGGCAGCGTCAGTTACATGTACACGTGTAAGATTACACATTTTATAGTTATTACTTCACACCAGCTTGTTTTAAAGTCACTGCTGGCAACATTTATAGAAAATAAAGCCAAAGTAGAGATAAAATCTGAATAATTTAGCCAAGACGCACTCGGGGGCCTGGCTATTCCCTGGACTGTGACAACGCCGGCTGAAAACAGGACACATGCTAATTCAGAGGCGAAAGACGCGTTTATGTGGAAATATTAGTGTATTTTAAGCACACAAGCCGACAAACGAGTTGCTCCAAAGTGACATAAGTTAGTTTGCGTAATGCCCCAGTCAGCACTTCTGTTTAGCTGCAGTTTCTGTGGAAAAAAGCGGAACATCTACTGTGTTTTGTAAATCTGCAGCTACAGTGAGAGTGTTTTATAGTTAATGTGTGATCTCGGCAGACTGCCACAGGCTGCAGGTCGGTGTTACACCCCGTGAGTCGGTGTGAAATGAGAGTTTGGAGTTTGTTCTTACCTTCACCTCCCCTCTTTGTGTCAGGCTCACACTGCGACCAACGCGGAAGGAAACTTTACGCCATGAAGGATCAAACCAACTCCACCCCGGAGGCGGGGGGGCGGACTCTTACAATTTCGCCGAGTAATGAAAATATGTAGGCGTATTTGCGCTTTATGGGAGGATACATGTCTGTTTTTTTATTTAAAAAACACGTCTGTTCATGTTTGACTCTTAAGAAATAGTTTTAGGTGTTATTTTTGCTGACGCGTTACAGGAAGTGGACTGGTCCATCACTGCATTACCTAATGTCAGCGTGCGTGTGTGACCTGCTGTAATAAATAAGAGTGGAGGTGCAGCAGGGGAAGGGTCATGGTTATGTAATGAAACCGGCATGGACAGTGTGTATCCCTGGCAGGAAAAAAAGGCGAACTCATCAAACCAGTGAAAGCCTGTTCATGAACGAGAGGTAAAAAAAAGGTAATTCACAGTCAAAACAAAAAGTGCCAAAATAAATGTGATTATTTTGTCAGGACAGGTTCAGGTCTCCTCACCTGTGAAATATATATATTTTTGCTTTAGTTTTTAATGCTTTGAATCTGAATATATTAGATGTTAGTAAGTTATTGGTACTGATTATTGCTATTTATTATATATATATTAGATATCAAAGCTGACATCACAGCACTTCCATGTGAATTGTTAGAGAATAGAAATGTTCACACCACATGATCATTGTCAGTTTGATCATTATTCTACAAACTACTTTTTCTAAATAGCTTTAGTGAAGTAAATATTTTTTCCATGGGTAGTTTTGTTATAGATCAACCTCTTCATGTAATTAGTAGATTCAAAGCTTCTGAATGTGTACAGATATCATATAGATTCACTGTGTTTAATCCCACTACTTACACACAACAGGATAATCCACTGGCCTTGCACTAAATATTGTTAGAGTATGGTCCTCGTTTTTTGTTTTAATTAAATCAGATATTAGTTTTCACATTCATATCTTCTCATTTACCTCTTTATATTTCCTTCTGTTATTTTTTGGTTTTAGTTTTTCTATAGGGTTAGGGTTAAACAGTTACAATAAATCCTGTGTCATAAGATGATCACAGGTTTCATCACAGGTTTCATGCATAAAGTCTTAAGATACAAAATAACAATATATACATTTTTTAAAATTATTCATCATTTGTCATTATTTCAGATCAATATTGTGGAGTAAGAGAGTAGGAAGTATTTCCCTGTGTAATGTCGCTGAAGGTAAAGTGCAAGTACTTTTATATTGTATTTAAATGCAACTAGTTTGTATACCGGTTCTATCCAGTTTCAGCTGCTGCAAGCATATTGAGATAAGTGAGATATAATTTTCTTTTTAGCCCTGTGAGGAAATGACACATCTGACTCAAATCTGAATAAAGACCTGCAAATAGACATATTCAGAAACACAGACACGTTTGCACAAGCACCACGTATGTAGAAATACACAGAGAACAGTATATATGCATGTATTTTATTTTATTGGAGGGTTCTTATATTCATTGTCTTTTGCTGTAATTTAACGTTCAATGATGATTTATTAGTCATAACACATTCATGTACATTCATGTATCCACTGCACATGCTTTGTAATAAGACTTAGAATAATTTGATGGGATAATAACATTGCAGCAATGATGATATGAGCTTTAAATTTGGAGAGGAGCACTACATTTCTGTCGTTTTGTCAGCAGCATGTGTCACAGACTCTTTGATTTCTCATTCCTGCTTTTGAGCTTCTGACGGACGACGGCGACAGTGGTGAAGAAGTTTCCCATGAACAGAACGAGGAAGCAGAGGCCACACATCAAGACCTGGCATCACGGGGCAGAGAGAGAACGAGACGTGAGTAAGCAGAAAAGCTGTCATTCATTGTCGGGGGGGGGGGACTCAACAGTAATGTGGAGGTGCTTTCAAACAAATTCACAAGGCTGATTACACAGGAAACAAAAAGTGAAGAAAAAAAGGTACAAAAGCTCATTATGTAACAGCACTGTCAGAACATGAACACACTGTTGTAGCCAAACAAGAACACGTCCTCTAATGGTGTAAACCTAAAACAAAATGGTGTTCATGTTTGGTAGATGTAAGATGGATACAGTAAAACTGTTATAACTAAACTTTTATGAAAGTGATAATAAGATTTGGTGTGTGTGCACGCACTGACCTGCCATTCCTTACAGTCTGGGAGCTGAGCCATTTTGAAGAGAGACAGGCTGTTGAAGAGCTGCCAGAACTACGGGACAAAACATGAGGACCTTAAGGTTTGTTTTGCTGGCAATGAGGGGATAAAGTGTACAGCAGATCACCCAAACAGTGTCTCAAATCATGCCTGAATACACAGACTAACAACAAGTCTACAGTGACATCAGCATTTAAAAAAAAGAAATTCTACAGCTTTTCTCTCTCATTGCAGTGACGAAGCATTTTGATGCACACTTATCAGCAGTTACTGGAAATGTCATTACTCACATGACCAAAAAAGAGGAAGGGCAAAAGAAACGTCAGCCCTTTCCACATCCACGACTGAAATCCCTCTAAAACAGAAAGCAAGAAGAGTTCAATTTTTTTTTTAAACTTCCCACATCTGTCAGCAGCATGAGGAGCAGCAGACCAGCCTGATGGAGCAGCAGTGGTTCTCATAACTTAAACATTTGAACTAAACATGTTATAAAGATGCACCCAGCTGAGTGCGTCTGTGTCCTTGGAGTGTTTCATTTTCTCTCACCCACGGTCAGGTCCATGTTGTGTCTTTCTCCCAGAGCTCGCAGTCTGTACAAACACCCACTCTGATAATAGCACTGCAGACACTGAACAAAACCTGCATGTTCCAGGTAGAAAAGATTTTGTTTGACTTTGAGTCAAACAGTTTAAACCATGAATCTGCTTCAAGTGCTTTTTTTGGCCTTACTTTGATACAAGGAGTAGGCAAGGAACTGGTTCCTGAACACCTTGTACAGATTCCCATCTGGCCTGAAACGTGTCATTGTATTTTTAAAAAATCAACAAAAAATGCAATTTAATAGGTGATTTGTTTTTTCAGCAGGAACAAAAATAGTACCAAGAACCACAATCGAGCATCATATGAATTACATTTTCTGACTTTAAATGTTCTTCTTAATCTGTTACTTAGAGTTTTCATGTCCCCTTACTCACCATGTCAACATTACACCAGACAAAAAAGCAGAGACGTAGTGATGAAAAACCCACCAGCCTTTGATTCTGTGATGCAGGACACAATTTATTAGCCACTGGGATCGCATGTTGATACACTTAAAACTACTTACTTAAAGAGGAAGATTTCCTTCAGTTGCCTTAAATGATGTAAAAAGTGAAAGCTAAGAACATGTTTTGTGGCTTTAGGGGAGGTAAAATGTGGAGCTGACCTGGAGCCGTTGGTGATGAGGATGCTCTCCCTGATGGTTAATGTACAATAGTACCACACCAGCAGGAAATTGAGGATTGCATCAAGAAATCTGAAATCACAGACGGGAGAGAAGAGCTGGGTTCAGACACACTAAACACGCAGCGTCTGTGAGGTGCGACTGTGCTGATGCTCACCTGTAGCCCTCAAAGAAATAGCATATGAAGGAGAACAGCAACAGGAGGACCGTGAGGTACAGCTTGAACTTCTCGTATTCATCTTTGTAGGCAAATCTGATGAGAACGTGACAAATGCAGGTTTCACTGGGCAGTTCAGGACATTTCAAAGCTCATGTAATATGTAGAAATTCATTACCCTTGAAGATTAATTTGTCAGTGATGCTGCAATATCAAGATTTTGAGACAAATTATCTCACTGAGATAAAGTGAACAGAGAGGTACTGACTGAACATTTTCATATGTTTCCACTCATAAAGTATGTTGACTTTACATTCAGGTTTGTTCGTTGGCTTTTATGGCCATTGCTTACTTTGCTTGTTTGCTGAGAAGAGTAACATTCACATTTCCAAGAACCAGACGGAGGTACAACCTGCAACATGAAACAAACATGTCACTTTTCAGTTAATACACATAATTAATACAGTTGATTTTTTCCAATCAGACCATCAATGATTTTGATTGAATAAAAGTCATCACCCATTTTTCTTAGGAAGGAAAGCTTCCATTTCAAAGAAAGCATTCGGTCTTGTCTTTATTTTCTCTTTTATGTCATCCAAGGTCTCAGCGTTTTCTCCTGATGGTCCTGTGCTGCATCTGATGGATGATATGAGTGCAAAATGTATATCTGTCATTAACACACCATGAGATGTTCCTTTGTGTTCACATCATCACATCTGGCACACATCAACAGACCTTTCTTTAACCCTGTTAATCTGTATGAATATGTGTGTGAGTATGACTGAATTAACCATATTTATCTGTATTACAATAAATCAGTCTATAAATCTATGAAATAAAATGTCCATACAAATGTGTATGTGTGTTTGAGTCTGTCTTTATACTTTTTCACCAGATGGGACACATCCTTCAGTCTTTTGCGCTGCCTGGAGATGGAGGAAGAGCAGCTGTTTTGTAGTTTGGAGATTTCATCCAGTTTCTGTAAATACAGTCTGTGTCTCTCCTGGATGAGAAGAACATGAGATTATATCAATAACCAAAGAATATGAAGTAACAAAAAGAATATAAATGTTTTGCTGGATATAAGATTATATTATCTGTGATATGATCTGACGTGAAAGCAAGCAGATATGTATGATTTTTACAAGACGTTTAACTCGTGTATATTAAAAACATTTCATTGCTTAGTTAGGAATACAACAGGAAGCAAACACGATGTTAACCAAGATTTATGTTACTGCTCCATGTGAACAATCTGACACTGTCATCTGCTTTCGGTCCGTTTCTTACCTGAAGCTCTTGATACTCTTCTTCCAGACATTTCCACTCCTCCAGAACTGGTGTTATACCTTGAGACATTTTGTGAACTCCTGTTTTTTCATTTAAACACTAAACAGGCTGCAAAACAACATACTATGACTGTGAGTAAGATTTTCTAATTGTTTAACCACCAAGAAATGAACAGGTATTTCTCTTCAGGGTGTGTAACACATCTCCATGAAGGGTTTATTGCATGAAGTGAACTTTGACTGGTACAAATGATTTTGACTTGGACATTGTTCTGTGGAAATTCTCTGATAATCTCATCGTTCGGTTATCACTAACAGAGCTACAAAAACAGACAGGTTATTGCTGACTTATCTTATATTCAGTGAAAATACTAGATGTCTACTTTTTAAATCTATTTAAGTATTTTTAACTCCCTGTAGGCAACATGCTCCTTTGGTGTATGTTTGATCCTTCATTGTGTTTTGTTTGTCAGTTGCATAACTGCACATTAGCAACATCTGGTGGATGAAATCAGTGATAAACTGACTTCGTTATTAAGACTGGTGTTGAAGGAATATTTTGGCTGTTGAATGGCACAAAACAATATTAAATATTTTAAAAACGATCTGATTTAAATGATCTGATATGAAAATGTCTTGTTTTGAATCGTGAAACCTGCACATAATGGACTAACAGCAGCCGATTAGTAGTGTCTTATCACTGCATAATTCCCCTTTAATTAAATTTTCTAAGGTGCCTCCACTTTATCCTTAAATCAAAAATCAAATCTAAACTGATGGTTTAAGACTGTTAATCTGTAGGTCAAATCCAAGTTAACATAAATGAAATTGTATAGTGTGTTTAGACATGTAATAATAATAAAATAATAATATAATAATAGTCATATGTACGTTAACACAAGGCCAACAATGAAATACGGATGAGAAAATGGGCTAGTAAGAGCACTAGTCACATGAAGATAAAATATGATAAAATAAATGGATGCAAGAATTAATTATGACACCATATGGAGTTTATGAAATGAGGATTTTTTTGTGTAAATGTTATTAAATGTAATTAAACAGAACCTTTTTTCATTGGGTATGAATCAGTCCTGGTTGAATATCAGTTCTCATCAGTATCATCATTATCACTATCATGTGCAGTGGTATCATTTATCATCTCTTTTATATAATTCCCAATATTAGTGTTCAATATCATGTGCATTATTATTTTTCTAACATTTCTAATATTTTTCTAACATTAACAACCAGGGATACTTCTTCTCTGACCTGTGATTTGTTATTAGAGCTCTCAGATACAAGAAAAAGATACTCCAATGATCATTAACTTCAGAATCCATTTCTCAATTTCCCCAAAAAATGTTGTTAGTTAAGATTAGTCGAAATGCTGCTTTTATTCTGAAATAATCAGGAAGCGCTTCTGTTATTATTGACGCCCGTCGGGAGCTGTAAACTGCGCATGCGCGTCGGTCTGCTAGCGGCCGGTGAACAGTCAGCTGTGCGGAGCTGCAGAGGTGCGAAACGACTTCAACACTTTATCTTCACAGAAAGCGGCTGACTGGACGGTCACTGGAGGCCCACCAGTTTACACCGGGACTACGCAAGTTAGTCAACACGAAAAGAGAAAATAAACCAAAATAATTTGATGACAAAGGTAAGATTTAATGTCGTGAGCTAAAGTTAGCCTGGGTTAGCTTGTCGCTGGTTATTGTTAATAGCAGATACAGATGTTTATTATGAGGAAGAAAGGATGCTTTAATGCTGTCTAACTTACTATTAGTAATAGTAAAACATCCTCTCTGACGGTGAATGAAAGAAAACATTAAATATATTTTGCGCAGCTGAGATGTCTGAAGCTTTGTGTAAAACTAACTTATCAATGAGTGTTAGTGGGGAAACCATGAACATCAAAGTTTCTTCTACACACTCCTCCTGTGGCTCAAAAACAACTTACACAATTAGCTGACTCAAATGGTATTTTTTCTGATAATGGATCAGTAAGTTTCTAGAATTTGTGAAACAGTAAACTTGCTTATCTCATTTATATCAATAAAAATGATATACTTTGGAGTTTGGACTGTTGTTCAGGCTAATAAAGCATATTCAAAGCCATGTTTTGGGGATATTTTATTTAGTGATCAATTAATTGATTGGAAAATATTTATTAGTTCTGATCTCACGGTCTCTCTGTCTGGAAAAAAGACAGGTTGTGTTGACTATGTGTGTGTCGTATTTGTCTTTCAGCTGACTCACAGGAGATGTGTGCCGCCGTGTATGTCCTGTCCACAGTCACGGGCTACGTGCTCACCTCTGCCCTGCTGCTCAAATGTCCGACTCTTCTGCACCGCAGGAAGCGAGAGGCTTTCCGCTGCAGGCACATTTCTCATCGTGGAGGCGAGTCAAGTCGCTCTGATTCTGACATTTATCATGTCTGTTGTTTTTTTGGTTGTCTTTATGTCAAAATCCCCCTCAAACGAAAGGTTAGCACAATTTTATTCACAGCTCCAACAATGTTTATCATGTGTGAATTCATTCGACTTCAAGAGGCTGCAGTTTTATAATGTCTGTGGTCTGAATACAGTCATTATTTATTTTCTGTCTATAACTCAAGTTGTATTTGATTCTCACTAAGACATAGTTACTCACTCAAAAAGTAAAAATACTGTTTAGTGTTTGGTTGCTTTATCCCGCTCAGGCCGTCAGATGTTTACCTTTTAATTAATAGTTGTATTTGCATGGTTTTGCTTATATTGCAGTGTATTTATTACCGTTCGACAGGCAGTGTTGTTTTTGTTGTTTATTGCTCCAGCTGTGGGTCCCACACTAATGCAAATATAAAGAAAACATGTCACCTTTTATCATTACAGGAGCAGGAGAAAACCTGGAAAACACCATGGCGGCTTTCAAGCAGTGAGTAGAAACTTCAGTCATGATGACAAAGCTGTTTCTTTGATGTGTGTGTGTGTGTGTGTGTGTGTGTGTGTGTGTGTGTGACTGTGTGACTGTGTGGCTGTGTGTGCGTACGTGCCTGTTTGTGTGAGAAACATAACCACTGCCTGTACTTGTGATTGTGGAGCAGCTTGTGACAGCTGAGTGCTTGACGATGAGCAGTGTGTGACCACAGCAGCCTGCCGTGTATGTAGCTGTTCGTGTGTTTCAGAGGAAACACTGCTGCTGGTGTTTCTGATGGAGTCAACGACTTTATGGTTTTATTGAACCTGTGTGTGTGTGTGTGTCCTGCGTGTCACTGATCGCGCGTTGGCGGCCACAGCAGTAAGATCAATGGTTCCTCGCAGGTGTGGCAATAAATACAATACGATACATGTCTTGTGTGTGTTGGCTCTTTCAGTGCCGTGGATCTCGGCACAGACATGCTGGAGTTGGACTGCCACCTGACAAAAGATGAACAGGTTGTTGTTTCACATGATTCTAACTTGCGGAGGTCCACCGGGGTCAACGCTTACATCTCCGACACGACCTACGCTGTGAGTTACTGCAGTTTTACCTGTTATTACTTTTCGCCAGTAGCATCACAAGACTTTGTACAGTAACATGCCAAGAAATGCTGCAACGGAGGCTATAAGCTGGTAAACAATGCTGTATTTGAAATAATGGAAAGAAATGCAACCCTGAGTGCAGGATGAAGTGGGTTAGAAAATGGATGGATGGAAAGAAATGCACTCAACACATTTGTAAGACCTAAAGGACAAGCAAACATAATTTCTGTTGGTTTACAGGAAAGTTCCACAGACGTCTTTAACATATAAAAGACACTGAGGTCTGCAAATATTGGAAATAATCACTTAAAACAACGGTTGACTTTGTGTATAGACTTTTGTCAATGAGGCAACAGGATTGATGATCATGTGCCTTGATCAGGTGAGCAAGACCCAAACCAAGTCAACTGATAAGTCACATGATGAACTTTTGCCTGATTTAAAAAAAAAAAAAAAAAAAAAAAAAAAAAAAAAAAAGTCATCCAGCGGAAATTCTTGGTGAGTCTTGGGATTAGATGTTGCTAACTTTGGATTTCTGCTCCATTCAGTTCTGCACATCTTTGACAGAAAGTGCAGCTACATTATCTGTGTGCATTTGTAGAATAGTAGTACAAAACTCTGGTTAAGTGCCATTAAATAAGTTGACACCAAAATGACATTTGTGGAGCTGAATTGCGGAGCTGGCTGTATTTCCTGTCCGTTAACCACTGACTGCTGTGTGCTCTTTGCAGGAGCTCCCTCCATATCTCTGCAAGCTGGGTGTAACTTTTCAGAGAGGTGAGCGTCGCATACAAATGACAAGTGTAGCCTTACGAAACAAACCTAACACTAACAAAAGATGTTACAGCAGGACAAGAGCAGAAATAAGTACAGATAAATTTAGAAGCCTAATAAGTAAACACAGCTCATGTTGTTCTTGATGTAGTGCTGTGATCAGTAGCAGGAAAGTTATTAAGTGCAATATATGTTTGTGTACTATCAGCATACATCAGGTTATGATGTAATTATATTTAAAGTTATCTAATGCAGTTAACAGTGTACTGGTTTTCAGTGATGTGTGTATAGGAACAAATAATGCTTGAATATTTACAACATAAGATTACTGCATGTATGTAGTCAATATTTTTAGTTGACTCTTGATAGAAAACATATTTGTAGTTCACAAGCTGTTGGCAGCAAAGCTGCAGTTGAAATGATTGATAAACTCGTCTTGGCGTTCCAGTCATGTTGAGTCTAATCTGAAACTGATCTCGGCTCGTCCTTGTCTGTGCAGAGTGTTTCTGCGAGGGCGGGGAGGACAAACGCATCCCTCTCCTCAGGGACATTTTTGATGCATTCCCTAATACCCCTGTCAACATCGACATCAAGGTCAACAACGACACGCTCATCAAGAAGGTGTGTGTGTGTGTGTGTGTGTGTGTCCTCTATTTTTGCCAGCATCCAATGTCATGTCTATTTCACAGCAGTTGTTCTTCAGATATTTTTAGCTGTACATTTTTAAAACTTGTGTGTCCTTGAAAGGAGCATTAGCAGTTTCCTCACTGGGTATCAAAAGATCTGTCATTTTGATGAGATGTCCTCAAAATGTTGTTGTTATTTTATAATCTTTAGGACTAAATTCTCCTCAGTGGCCAAATATTGATCAGCAATCAGAAATATGAAAAAGCAACATAAAATTTCTGCCTTTTGTTTCACACCTGTGTGTTTGTTATTTTAATCCTCGCAGGTCTCTGAGCTGGTCGTTAAGTACGACAGAGAGCATCTGACCGTGTGGGGCAACTCCAGCAACCAGATTGTCAAGAAGTGTTACAAAGAGGTACATTTACTTGAATATTAAGTTCAGCTTCTCTTCAGTCCAGCGAGTTCAGGGAGTCTGTCTCTTTTAAAAACAAACACTTTCACCTAGTAGGCCTTGTACTGACACAGATAAGGTTTCACAGAAAGCAGGAATTTCACCAGTCATGACAAGTACAAAGTCTGTTGTACGCTGTAGGTGGCTCACTGTAATTTTAACGATCAATTTCCTGTTTCTAAAAATGCTAAAATCAAATTCTAAATGAGTATAGATGTGTGCTGTATCATCACTTTTCACCTTTAGAGACTGAATTTAAGGGAGGTGACCCTAAATTCAGCTTGTGTGTTTGTGTTTTGTAGAATCCTCGTATTCCCGTGTTGTTCAGCCTCCCCAGAGTACTGCAGCTGTTAGGCCTCTTCTACACCGGCCTTCTGCCCTTTGTTCCCCTCAAGGAGCAGTTTCTGGAGATCCCCATGCCCTCTATTATCACCAAGTAGGTAAACTGAAAACATGAGAGCATGTAACAAACAGTTTCCAGGAGAGGTCAGGGTTTTGTATCAACCCCCTACGTATGTATCAAACCTTGTTTTTATAAAAAGACCCATGATTTATCTTTTTGTTTTAGGTAATTCAATGCACTTCAATTATTTTTCCATTTTTAAAGAGGTGTGCTCGGTCATACCCCTCCCGCTCGCAGTGTGTCCTCTCCGTCTCTGATCTGGGCCACAATGCCGTCTGAAAGATAATCTCACTCACTAATTAAGTCATTAAAAGAGACATTCACACCCTTTGCCCAGAGAGTGTGTGTCAGTGGATCATAAGGATCAAGGTCATAGAGCAGATTATATGTGCCAAACATTCATCTCACTTTATCACACTCATGCCAAGGCCACAGCCGCGTTTATGTTGTGCTAAATAGTTGCTAAATACAAACCCCCCTCAAACACTCCTTGACTGTACATTGCATTTAATATTCTCAACAACTAATTATGGGATTTCGCTCGTTATTGTCTGACGTTTGCTGTGTATATTTTGTCCCAGTCTGTTTCATTTACGTCCACTTCAGTTAACAATTATTGAGCATACAGCAGCTCTGATTAGCTTAAATCCAAACTTAAATATAACTTTCTGTGCTGCATGTTTGTAATGTCTGTTTCACTTTTTTTACTTCTTTTCCTGTGTGTGTGTGTTTTTTTTTTTTTCACAGACTAAAGGATCCTAACAGTTTAACCAGAAGCCAGCGAATCATCACCTGGCTTGCGGACACGTAAGTCATTCATTTATTTGGATATTTATCATTATTATTCATTTTTTGTGTGTGTATTTTTGCCGTTACTGTGTTGATTGTTTTGTGTCATTGCAACATTCAATCAATTATTTCTGTATTTATTTTTTGTTTAAACGTCTGTTAATTTCCATATTTTTGTACCTGAGAAGCCCTGTGAAAACAAAGAGTTTATTCTCTAATTAAAGCCTGGAATTAAATTATCTGAAAAATTATGTTCATATCAGAGCGGCTACATATGTTTGTAACTCACTATTTTAAACTCAGGTTGAACTTGTATTTATGAATTTGTCCCTCTCGAGCACTTTATACGTGTGTGCTGACATTGACTGTTGAACAGGGACATTGGGCCTCATTATACAATCATAAACATACATTACTGCGTGACCATGATTAATGCAGCGCAGTTGTAAGACTAAACTTCTCTCTGGCTTTGCTGTGCTTGCAGTTTGTCCCTGAAGATGAGTGTTTTTTTTCTTTTGTAGTTTGCTGATGAGGAAAAGTCTGTTTGAGCATCTCACCGCCAGAGGAATACAGGTAAGAAAAAACACTGTGGATGTAAACTGATGAATGAACATTGTGTTAGAGTTGAAATGACCAGTGGCCACTTCTCTATTAAGTCCAGTTATTGGAGCTGTTTGTTGTCCATCATCCTATTATTATTATTATTATTATTATTATTATTATTATTATTATTATTATTATTATTATTATTATTATTATTATTA